>OV743719.1:21339598-22008764 GCA_928272305.1 Volucella inflata
GGGTTGGCGCCCACACTTCGCTCCCATGTAGTAGGATTGACTGTGTTGTGTCCATTAGCAGTTTTATTCTGCTGAATAGAGGCCCTCCGATGTTTGCCATTAGTCTCGACAACGATGCTGTTATCTTGGCTGATTTCTCAATGGCGTGTTTAATTTGCGACCAGTAGGTCAACTCGTTGTCAATCCTTATACCTAAGTATTTTATCACTTTCTTCATGGGAAGGGTTTCTGAATGCACCTGCATATCTACTTCCAGCGGTATGTGTTTTCTAGTAAGGAAGATGAGTTCCGTTTTCTCCGCGGTCAGACTAAGTCCGAGGGAGTCAAGCCACGTTTGTGTCCTCAGCATCACTTGCGTAAGTTTTCGCCTCACCGTGTCCATGTCGCGTGCGCTGATGACAGCTGCAATATCGTCAGCGTACCCTACTAAATAGCAGTCTTCAGGCATACTGATGTTTAAGATTCCATCGTAGCTTACATTCCACATATCAGGGCCAAAGATTGAGCCTTCTGCTGCTCCAGAAGTAGGTTTCTTCTTCTGTTGGCCTTCGTTTGTATCATAGATTAGCTCCCGGTCTTTGAGGTAGCTGCGTACCATATTCATTAGGTAGGCAGGCGTTTTAAAGCGTGTTTCGAGGGCTTCGATCATATTTTCCCATTTTGCACTGTTAAAAGCGTTTTTGACATCGATTTTGGCGAGGAGCACTATAGGCCTCGAGAAGAAGTTTATCCGTCGCGATGATTCTACACTTCTTTTGACATCTTCGATGGCTCCGACAGTGGATCAACCTGGCGTAAATCTGTGCTGCCTTTCCGAAAGATCTCCAGCGTTCTTTACTGCAGCTGTAATGCGTGGCTTCAGCATTTTTTTCAGCAGTTCCCCTGCTGTGTCCAGCATAGACCAGATGGTGTCTCTTGGCCTCCCTTACCTTTCCTGATTAAGACTAGCCTTTGTCTTTTCCAAACTTCTGGAAACATCCCCTCTGCCAGACATGCATTGTACATGTTTAGTAGAACTTGTGGGCGCTCAGCTGCTATTAGTTTGAGTACCTCTGATCGGATTCCATCTGGGCCTGGAGCCTTATTGCATTTTAGTGTGCCGGCTGCTGCGCTCAATTCTTCCTGCGTGAACAGTGGCGTCGGGGCCTCTGCTGCACTCCTTGTTTGATCGGTTCTTATTTTTTGGTTCGGGAAGAGGGTGTTTACAATGTTCTTCATAGCGTGTGCTCTAAGCTCCGGAACTGCATTTTTCACGCCGAGTTTTCTCATCACTATTTTGTATGCTAGGCCCCATGGATTTTTGTTTATATCGCGCCGGAGTTCTTCCCATTTTTCTTTCTTGCTTTTTCTAATGGCGAGTTTTAGTTCCCGTTTTAACTTTTTATACTCTCCCTGCACTTCTGTTGCAATACTACCTCTTCTGGCTCTTGTGTATTTCCGTCTTTTGTGAAGGCATGTCTGTCTTAAAGCGCGTATTTCATCTTTCACCAGTAGGCAGCTGTCTTAGGATGTGTGTGTTTTATGCGTGGCATGGCTGCTTTACATGCTGTCTTGATGGTTTTGAGAGTTCTTTCCACTTTGACTCTAGCCGAGCTATTTGCTTGATATTCCGGCAAGTTAGCGTCCATCTGTGTGAGGAATATTTCGGAGTTTAGCTTCGAGGCATTCCACTTTCGCGTTCCCTTGATTTCCCTACTGGTCGCTGCCAGTATAGTCTTCGAGTACTGTCCATTGCTGTAGCTGGCTCGCATAGGTCTTCGATACAAGCGTTATGTCAGGGGTAGTGTTGGCGCACCCTGCTCTTCTGAAGGTAGTTGCAGTTCCTGAGTTAGCAACGATAAGGCCTAGCCTGGCTGCCATGACTAAAACTCTTCGTCCTCTCGAGTTCGTCGTCTGCATACCCCATTCAATGGCGCTAGCGTTAAAATCTCCGGCTATGATTAGATGTCGGTTTGTGTGGAGCGCACAGTCCTCTATGGCGTCCAGCTATGCTTGAAATTCGGCAATGGCGTCGATCGGTGTGAGATAACAGCTCATTATGGTGAATTGTTTGCTACTTGTCCAGACGAATCCGTTTCCTGCACAGTTGTGCATTTTTGGAAGTTGCATTTTTCCGTCAGCCATATTGCAGCAGTCGCTGATGTGTCTTCGAGACATATTCCGCTACTTGGTTTGGCGTACTGTTCGCTTATTATTGCCATGTCGGTCTCGTGTTCCAGCATGACCTGCGGCAGGAGCGAGCCAGCCGTCGTGCTTGAATGCAAGTTGCCCTGCAGGATCTTCGATTGCCAATGATTTTTTCCTCGGGCTTCCCGAGGATATCCTTTAAGGAGGCGGTAACCTCTTCTGACGTCGTCAAAGAGTCTAAGTCCCTAATCTCTATAGTAATTTTTGGCTTGAGCTCTCTTACGGAGGCTATCTCGTTTAAGTTGCTTATGAGTGCGTCCCGGAACTCTGGCTTCGCTTTTTCTCCTTTTTCCATTTCGAGGAGTAGTGCACCTGTTTTAGTTGTTTTAATTGACCTTATTTTCGTTTGTCATCGAAAGTTTTCTGAGGTTGCTTAGCACTTCCGCGTAGCTGCGGCCTTCCGCTGGTTTAATTAATACTGCCTCTGGCTGCATTTTTGGTTTTCGTTTGCCTCTTTGCGTTTGGGGTTGTTCAGTTGCTCCTGACTTCTGTTTGTTTTGTTTTGTTGTCGCGTTTCGTTTCCGCTTTTCCTTCCCCTTTACCAATTGCCAGTCCTCATTTGTTGTCGTTCGCGCCCTTTTCCCCATTTTCTGTCCTGTAGGGCTTGTTGCTAAGCGTTTTGCTATGACGTTCGTTGTTGGTTTCGGGATTTCACTGGTGTCAGTTTGGGCTTCTGTCATCTTCGGCGTTTTGATGCGGCTGATCTTTTGTTCCGCTGTAAGCCATTTGCGGCGCAGACTTCCGATGATATCAAAGAGTTCGTCCAGTTCCGATACTCCATTTTTAATATCAGCGCTTATATTTTTCTGTTTCACCATGGCCTGTATCATTTTCTCGAGGGTGGCACGGCACTTTGCCAGTGCTTCATCCTCCCCTTCCTTCATCTTTATTATAAACTCCTGTTTCGGTGAGCCGCGTCCATTAAGTATCCTATGGTCGGTGACTGGCGTCTCTTTCGGTGTCAGTCTGATAGGTCTTGTCAGCGACGGTGTGGAGGAAGTCTATGCACCCAATTTATCTCCCTCTTCACCTTTTCGAGTTTGTGGTGGTGAGCGCAAGATTTTGCTTTTTCTCTTCGGGTAAATTAGGTTTACTACTTTGGAAGTAGTTCTAATTTTTATTTTTAGTTTTATGCATTTTGGTGCAATTGGATCCCAACTCAAAGCCGTTATCAATGTTCGGATGTGTAGTCACCACAAGATCTCATGGTTATCTTTGCAAGCAATGAGGCCATGCATGGGTTGACACAAGCCCTTATGAGGTCATGTGTTCAGAGCCAGATCGGTGCTAAACAGGAGTATTACATCTGTACCTACACCACCAACTTAACGGCGACGAAACATTGAGCGTTCTTTGAGGCATGCCAAGGTTTTAACAGCACGGCAGCATCTGCAGCCTGTAAGTCGTTTCAGACAGATTTCACTCTGCCTTATTAAGATTACAGAATACTGAAGACGTCAGCCCATAGCCATCAAAAATTTAATTAATAGTAATAATAATAATAATAATAATAATAATAATAATAATAATAATAATAATAATAATAATAATAATAATAATAATAATAATAATAATAATAATAATAATAATAATAATAATAATAATAATAATAATAATAATAATAATAATAATAATAATAATAATAATAATAATAATAATAATAATAATAATAATAATAATAATAATAATAATAATAATAATAATAATAATAATAATAATAATAATAGTAATAATAATAATAATAATACTAATAATAATAATAATAATAATAATAATAATAATAATAATAATAATAATAATAATAATAATAATAATAATAATAATAATAAAGATAATAATAATAATAATAATAATAATAATAATAATAATAATAATAATAATAATATTAATAATAATAATAATAATAATAATAATATTAATAATAATAATAATAATAATAATAATGATAATAATAATAAGGTAGTGTTTCGCGTTAAATAAAACAAACTACTTTACAAAGGTAATTAAAAATTTAATTACTAAACAAAATCCAAAAACTTTAAAAAATATAAAGATAAAATTAAATGAATTTAATGGGGAAGATTAAGATGTGCGATCGGCGACTGACGGAGGCGAACAAAACTCTTTGCGGAAGAGTTGTGACAGAGACAGCTGTCAAAAAGCGTTGGTGGAATAATAAAGTGTTACCAATTCGAAAGTTGTTGGTGAGTTGCCAAAGTACTCCCCCTCTAGACGTCGCATCAGTAATATTGGCATGGGATCTTAACTCTCCGTCCAAGTCGTGTTGTCACTGATGTCTTTAGCATCGAAACTGGTTTCTGCTGCTCCATTTACCTTGATTTTGTAGAACTTCTCTGTTTTGTCCAAAATTTCAATCGGAAAATCGGAGGGTGCTTGGAGTGGACCTTTGACACTGTCACATCGAACGAATGCATGACTGCAGCTCTGCAATTCTGGATGAACAAGAATCGATTGTTTATTTTTGTCAGTTATTGGAATTGGGCTTATTCTTGATAGGTTTCTCTTGAGTTCCTTCAAAAACTCGGATTCTGTGGGGGTGATTGACGTTTGCTGAAAGAACTCACCAAACAGTTTGAGTTTGGTCTCAAAAATTATCTTGGCTGGAGTAATATTCGTACCGCTTTTTACCATTGAACGAACGCCTAGGAGGATGATCGGCAAGGAATCGCACCAGTTCTCGAGCTTTGCCAACGCTCAATTATCCCGTTTGCCTGCGGATGTTATGGTGTCGTTTTGAGATGTGTGATGTCCAGATACTCTGTCAGTTCCTTAAAGATGTTGGATATACATTGGTGTCCCTGGTCACTCGTGATTCTTTTCTAATGAATGCTTGCAATGAATTCTCGAGCCACCGTATCCGCCGTGATGTTGAATAGAGGCACGGCTTCAGCCCAACGTGGGAAGCGGTCTACCATGGTCAAACAATATCGGTTACCTCGTGAAGGTGGAAGAGGTCCAATAAGATCGATGTTGATGTGTTCGGAGCGATGCGCCGGTGCTTCATACAGTCCGCACGCCGTTTGGTTATGACGCTGAACTTTCGACCTTTGGCATTGTATGCAGTGTTTGACGAATTCAACGATGGTTTTTGAAATGTTCGGCCAGACAAACCTCTCATTGATGAGCTTTACTGTAGCCCTAGCTCCCGGATGGGAAATTTCATGAAAATGCTGCATGATTTTTAGTCGAAACGACTGTGGTACGAAGGGACGAATGGTGTTTTGCGAGGTGTCACAATATAGTGAACTTTTAGCTCTGTGAAGAGGAAATGGTTTGCTATTTAGACTTGTTTCAAAATTGTTACCTTCGTCCAAAAGAGTTTGCAGTTCCTCGTCACTTAGTTGCTCTTGAGCCTTCCTTCCAGTAGGTGCTTGAAGAAATGGATGGCCTGATAAATCGAAGTCAACTCCCGATCATACGTTCTATATTTCAGTTGTGAAGGTGTTAGTTTTTTTGAATAAAATCCGAGTGTTTGCATAGCGTTGTTTACCATTTGATGTAATGCAGCACCTACAGCAAAATTGGAAGCATCTGAGAAAAGAACTAAATCAGTGTCAGATGCCGGATGATGTAAGAGGGTTTCATCAATTAAATCCTATTTGCGAACTTCGAAGGACTTCGTACTTGCATTATCCAAATGGATGGGAGTATTGTCATTCTTTTTGTTCCCGAGAATGAGTTTCTGCATCACCATTTGATTTTTAACAACCTTAGGTATACAGGTTTTGTAGAAATTAATGGCACCAAGAAATATCTTTAAATCTTTTGCAACCTCTGGCTTTTTGAAAGTTTTAATAACTTCAATCTTATTCGCAGTAGGTCGTATCCCATTTTCATCCACTAAGTATTCCAAGAAACTGACTTCCTGTTTGCCGAAAACACATTTAGCGACGTTAATTGTTAAGTTGTTTTCATGTAGTTTTTGAAAGACTCTTCGTAAATCCTGTTTATGCCATACAAATGTCATCTAAATAAGGGAAACAAAAATCTCACTCGTCTTGTAGGTGCATGTTGATATACATCTGGAACGTTTGAGACGCATTCCTTAAGCCAAAGGTCATATACTTGAACTCGAACAGCCCAAACGGTGTTTTTTTGGCTGACTTGGGCACGTCTGCTGCTTCCATCGGAATCTGGTGATACGCTCGACGAAGATCAATGGTTGAAAATATTCTTTTCCCATAACGGATGTGGCAAAAATCACGAAGAAATGGAATCGGGTAGCGATCAGGTAGAGTTCGTACATTAGTCACCACAGCATCGCCATTCGCTCAAGGGCTTTTCCCTGGTTGACAGATGCCCTTTTCCATAAGGTCTCTAAATTCAGTTCGAGCTGCTTCGAGCTTATCAGGCGGCAATTTACGAGGACGTGCGTAAGTTACGAGCATCTTCTCCAAACTTACGGTGATACCAACAAAGATCTATA
The DNA here is from genome assembly GCA_928272305.1 of Volucella inflata. Taxonomy (NCBI): domain Eukaryota; kingdom Metazoa; phylum Arthropoda; class Insecta; order Diptera; family Syrphidae; genus Volucella; species Volucella inflata. The sequence continues at coordinate 21,346,233 of OV743719.1, forward strand.
GCGTTCGTAGCATGGGTTGAGCGGTCGTGAGTTGAGTACTCGTAGCCATGTCCACTTGCAAGGCCTGCTTTCCCCTTTAAGTCCGCCGTTGAAGCTTGTAGGATGGCTCGTGTATTAGCGGGCAGATGATTAAGCCAAAGCGCCTGCATAAAATCATCTGTTAAATAACCTTCTCCGAGTTGTGTCATCGCATAAATGGGGCGGCTTTTCGTCACCTAATTCTATGTGGGATATTAAACTACGAATATTTTCCTGTTCGGAAGCACCAAAACGTTCGAGTAGCACCTTTTTGAAGTATACGTATTTTCCGTCCGGTGGTGGAACGGTAAAATCCGGCGATGTTTTGTAGTTCCGTTTTTTATAGCACGTGAGCAATTGCCCGAACAAACTACAAGGATTTACTGCATATCGCGATTCGCTTCTTGCCCTATGTGTTTACTTTACGGGGTCATCTACTACTACTACAAGGGTAATTACAAATTTAATTACCAATCTTAACAAAATATAATAGATAAAATTAAATGAATTTAATGGGGAAGAGAAAGATGTGCGATCGGCGACTGACGGAGGCGAACAAAACTCTTGGGGAAGAGTTATGACAAAGATAGCTGTCAAAAAGCGTTGGTGGAATAATAAAGTGTTACCAATTCAAAAGTTGTAATAATTATAATAATAATAATTATAATAGTAATAATACAGTAAAATCTGCCTTGATCGGGCAGCAATGGTGGAAAAATTTTCGTCCGCCTAAGGGCGTCCGTTGTCCGTTTAAAGAAAATCAAATAAAAAAAAACATTATTTTTCAAAATAATATAGCAGATATTAATTAATTAACAGAAAAAAGAACATACAAAAAACAATTAATCTTCGGATGTTTTTTATCACATAACTTTCTTCGAATGAATGGTTTGTAAATTGATCACACAACTCTTCTTCTTCTTATCCTTTTATTAACCCTTTCCTCGTTATACGAACTTATGCGTAACGAGTTTCCCATTTTTACTGCATCGCTGCTGCTCCGCTTATGGGGTTGGCTAATGTCGCAGACCGCAGAACGCGTCTACATAATGCTCGGTCCTGGATCGCTTCAGTGGTAAGCCCCAGGCGTTGTTGCGCATTTGCCATCTGAGCAATCCAGGAATTTTTTTTCCGACCTCGTTTTCTTACAGTTGGAGTGACCGTAGTTGATAGTGCCTTTTTAACCGGATTTTCCGCAGATCTTCTTTGAACGTGGCAATACCAACTTATTCTATTCGCCTCAAGCTGTTCGGTTACCGAATTCTTTATATGTAGACTTCCTCTTATACGCGTAGATCTAATACAATCGCGTTTAGTGACTCCACTAGACATCCTTAACATTTTCATTTCCGCTGCCGTCATTTTGTTTTTAAACGCTTCGTTCATTGTCCAGCACTGTGAACCGTATATAAGAGCTGGTCTAACAACCGTGGTGTAGAGTTTCCCCTTTAATTTAAGTGGAAATTTTCGGTCGCAAAAGATTCCCGAATTTTCCCGCCATTTCATCCATCCCACACTCATTCTGTGGTTTACGTCGTCGTCACATTTCGCTTCCATGTTAACGATTGATCCTAAGTACTTACAGATAGTGCTTTTCGGTAGAACTATTCCGTCTAACATTATATCCGGAACAGGTCGCAACGGATGCGTAAATGGGCACGTCAAATGCTCCGTCTTTGAACGACTTATTTTAAACCCGTTTCTCTCTAGCGCATTTCTCCATGAATCTAAGGCGTTCTGTAAATCTTCGACGTTATCGCTAAGTATAACTGCGTCGTCAGCGAAGAGAATTGGCGTTACATTTGCTTCGTGCATGCAGTCTTTTAAAAGATAGTCGAATACTACGTTAAAGAGGAAAGGGCTAAGTACGCTTCCTTGATGCACTCCGACATTAACTGGAAATTCTCTCGTTAGTCCAGCACAGCTTTTAACCGCAGTTTTCACATTTCCGTACATGTCTTGTATTATTCTAACATACGTTTCCGGTACGTTTTGAGACCTCAGCGCGGCCCATATGAGATCCCTAGGCACTCGATCGAATGCTTTCTCGAGGTCGATAAATACCATGTGTAAATCCTTAGACGAATCTCGGTGCTTTTCCATTATTATTCGTAGGCTTTGGATAGCGTCCACCGTCGATCTTCCTTCAACAAATCCACACTGGCTATTATCGAACTTTATTATTTGCCGAAGACGTTCGTTTAAGACTCTTTCGACGATTTTCATTGTGTGTGACATAAGCTTGATTGAACGGTAGTTGTTGCATTCTCGAGTATCGCCTTTTCCTTTGTATAATGGAACCAAGAAGCTACTTCTCCATTGATTCGGCATAGGTTGTCCACATTTTAATTTATTTAAAAGTTTCGATAGCCAAACGCTGCCGATCCCCTCCATCTTCGACCAAAACTGTGATGGAATGCTGTCTGGTCCCGCCGCTTTGCCCCGCTTCATTTTTCCAATGCTATACTTATTTCTTCGATTGAAAAGTCCGAAACTTCCTCCTCGAATAGACCAGCTGTCGGCACGATATCACGTGGAAACTGTTTGTTGAGCAAATCCTTGCAGTATTCAAGACAACGGTCACAAATTTCCTTTTCATTTGTTAATAAGCGACCGTCTGCGTTTTTGATGTATTTCGGCGGGGTTATTTCCATTGAATTTTTTCTCCTCTGTGCAGCGAGCTTAAAAATATTAGGCATTTTAGTACTGTACGACGTTTGAACTTCTTGGATAGCTTGTCTTCTATCCGCCGATCGTGAGGATATTTGTTCCAACTCCTGGTACAGGGATTTATTTTGAAATCTGGTCTGTAGATTAAACAGAAGTTGAACAGCCTCGCCGTCATTTTTCTTGGCTGAAAACACTTTTAAGCTTTTAATAGAAGCGTTAGCGTCTTTGTAAGAATTAATTGAAGCCTCTATCTGGTCGTGATCATCGACCTCTGCATCACTTTCAGTTTCGACAATTGCAACGCCTTTTGGTACCGTTTCGAAGTCATCTTCTACATTTACGGTTTCATCCATCAAGACAAAATGTTCGGCTTCTGCTTCCAATCTGCATTCCGTAAGAAGCTTCAGGGTCGAATTCATCTTTTTCCAAATCTAAACTTTGTCCAAAAACATTTTCAAAGCAATTTGCAACTATTTTTGTTGTCACTAGGTTCCACGCATTATTAATAAAATAAATAGCGTCTAAGAAATTTATGATTTTGGTTAACTCACTGGTGGATTGAGAGCTGTCCATACGGGCAATGAGATGCTTTAAAATAAGCTAGCGGTAGTGAAATTTAAAATTTATTTTATAATAATAATATTTAAATCGGTGTGGTGTTTTGCGGAAGATAAACAATTTTTATATTTTCCAGCTTCAAGTCTTTAGGATGGGAAGCAGTGTTATCAAGAAATAGCAAACTTTTTTTTCTTCTGTAGTTTCATTTTTTTGTCAAATAAACGAAGCCACTCTATCATGATTTCTTGGGTCATCCAGGCTTTTTTTGTAGTGCTTCCAGTCTACAGGCAGCTGATCATGGGCGACAAGATATTCCGATGACTAAAAGTTTTTCTCTGTCTCCTGCCGTATTGGCACAGTACAAAATAGTGAGCCTCTCCTTTGAAAGATTTCCCCCTGCGCACTTTTCGCCTTTCAAAGCCATTGTTTTTGTGGGTAACGCTCGACGAAAAAGACTAGTCTTATCTGCATTGCAAATGCAGTCGGGATCATAACCGACTGTTATTGTAGGTAGCTTTTAAAAAAAATTTTCACGTTCTCAATATTAACATATCCACTCTCTCCGCTCACGTTTTTGTAGGAAATACCGTGACGTTTCCGAAACTTATCTAGCCAACCTGCATTGCTTTGAAATCTGTGACTCCGGAACGATTTGCAACTTTTGCTGCCTTATGTTGAATTGCGGTTCCAGAAATAGGAAATCCTTTGTTTCGAGCCGCACAAAACCATTCAAAGACAATTTTATTTAACACCTCATTCCTATATTTGATAAGTCAGCAACCTTGGTTTTTCCTACTTGAAACTCTGTTGCTGTTTCACGCATGTTTTTTTATATTTTTACGAAAAGTTGATTAAGTCTATCTTTTCTTTTAGCGTTAATTTTTTTCGTTTTGGTGGCCTTCTGAAAACATCTTTTATTAAATAAAGCAAAATACGTAATAAAAAGAAATGCTATCAACCTGAGTGAAAACAAACAAAAATGTGAATTTGCAGAACAAAACCTTCACTGCCGACCAAAACAAAACTGCTTCCTCCACACGAATGAGAGAAAAACAAATGCATTCTTTCAAATACACATTCACCCTATTAAGAAAATTCACACATGCAATGCAGATTCTCTCGACTGGCACGCATGTTTTCTTTTATATAAATGAAACGAATTTACTATTTTCTGTAGACTGCAAGTAAAAAAAATGGTGTTGCCAGAATATCCGTCTGATGAGTGGTGACATGTTTAATCTTGCTTTGGTGTTCGCCTAAGAGAAAATATTTTATTACATATATGCGTAATTGCTGTCCGTGTACGTTCAAGGGAAATTGTAAACTATTCAACTTATATATATAATAGCAATTTCCGTTCAAAAACATATGTGCGTCTAAGGGAGGTGTCCGCAGTGGGTGATTTCTACATTATCGGATGATTTCTGCACTTCTTCAGAGCTGAATATACAGTGAGGCACAACCCATAATATTTTTTTAGAAATAAGCACAAATTGGTAACGCACAAAGTGCCTTACTACAAGTATTAACCACATGTACTTCAAAACATAACCGGTAAACTGTATTGGGATATACCGATGCTAACGACATTGGCATTGTTGAGCTTTGTAGGGAACGAATGATGATGTACCAAGTCGAGCGAAGAATAATCACTGCGACTGAATTAATTCCAAAAGCCATCTCGAACATTTGAAGCAGTACAGTCTCATAAATGCACTAGAAGCCACGCAAACATCTTAAATCATGCTACACTGCGCAACGATTTCCACGACAGACTAATGGGCTAGGATATGGTATACGCTCTAACGCTAAGTGTGCTGAAACTTGAATAACAATAAAAATGAAATCAGAATCAACAACGACGACACTGTGACAAGTAAATGTTAACCAGGATATTTCCTGCAAAGAAATACCTTTACTTATTCGTTTCTATCATTTTCAGGAGTAAAAAAGATATTGCTTTTCGGAATAGAGTGGAAAGACACAGCTAAATGTAAATTGCTAGGTATGTCAACAAACTCAATCTCTATAATGAGGCTGTGGAGATAGGGAGCAGAAGCAAATCATTTTCCATTTGCTGTGCATCTCTCCAGCTATGCTTACCAAAAATAACTAATCCTGATTACTTTTTTCTCGAAAATTATAGAAAAGAGATTTGTGCGAAATATTTCTATCGGCACTTTCAATATAGGTATATGCATATACAGATGTACACACACAATAAAAAAAAATTGCAACCGTATTCATTTTATAGGAATTCCATTATTTATTTAAAATGATTAATATATTAGTATTTACAAAGAATTTTTGGTGATAATTACAAAAATATATATACATAGAGCTAAAAGATAAAATAAGAAATAATCATAAAAGTCCTCACTCGTAAATGGATTTAGTTGCTGTAATCGCTGAAAGTTTAATACGTATTCATTTCGTTTGAATAGTCTTTAAAGCATTAGACTTTTTGGATAGTTCCTGTGTCCATTCTAAGACGAAATGATGATCTGCATGGTAAAGTAAAATTGTATTTATTTTGTGGCACTGCAAGTTGATATCTCTTATGCGGCCTAATGTCCCAGAGAGCATGTTCAATAGAGATTAAGGCAGTAGATGTTAACACCTCGGCAGAATACTGAGTAGGAGTACCATTGCAGTCCGTTGTGACTTAATATGTAGAAAATATAAATGTATTCATGTTAATTAAATATACATATGTGTTTAATAAATACTTAAAATGTAAAATATAATTAACTTACGAAGCGGTGTAGGTGGCCGAAAAAGAGAATCTGCTGGAATGGTACCGGTATCAAGAGCAATTACATCAATACCAACTAGTTGAAACTCCTTTCGAAGCTCTTCTGCACATTTTTCGACAGCGACCCTAGAAGCGTTAAAAGCTACAAGTTCATCGCCACCATTTCCACCACCCAAGTAGACTATTCGACCTCGTGTAGGTCGAAGAAGGCCAATGAATGCTTTCGCTATCCTTAATGATCCAAGAATATTGGTCTTTATCATTGATTCCCATTGTTGAACGTCTTGACTTTCTATTCTCCCACGAAAAATGCTCCCACTTGTGTTAATAACAGCGTTGATCCCACGTTCGTCAGCATTTAAGTGCGAACCCATTGCATCAGTGGCTTGCCGAAGGATATCTTCACGTGTAACATCAAATTGCAAAGGAAAAATTGAACCTTGAGAAACTTCGACACTTTCTTTCATTTTTATCCAATTTTTCAACAACTTTGCTGGAACTGAATCGATAGGGTCCTTTACCCCAGCAAATATACGACAACCTTTATTAGCCAAGTGTATACAAAGTTGAAGGCCTAGCGCACTATCCGCGCTTGTTACTAGAACAGTCCCAGTCCGTTGTTCGGATAAATAGTCTTGAGTTTTGCGAACTTTGCAAAGCAAATATAAAATTAAAGCTCCTGCAATCGAACACAACGCAAGAAGCTGAAAGGCCAAAGTTAAAGCTGTAATCGGTTCCATTTCACATGTCTAAAAGAAATGAGAAAATTCAAAAAATAAATATATATTGTATTTATCGTAACATAAAAGCAAATAAATAACAAGAAATACGAGTATTATACGAGTACTCGTACATAAACATACATATTCTAAAACCAATTATCAACTAACTAACTGACGCTTCTTAATGCGAATTTGAACCAAGTAAGTCGACAAATGATCAAATATTCATACCCGGCAGATTTCAGGGAAAACCCAAAACATTCCGATATTGGCTCTAAAGCCTCATAGAAAAGCATCTACAGAGACACTCATTTATAATTTCTGTATCCTTACCAAGCTTGTCAGGTTGTGTAAAATGATAATGGATATCGTTCGCTATTCCGTCAAGGTCCTAACCCGATCTCACCGGGCAACAAATCAGAGCATCTGACAAGAAGATGGGCTTTCATGTGATATCTTTATTTCTATACAAAACCATAGTTATCACAGTCCATCTCTATGAGTATTAGGGAAAGCAAATAAATATATCCTTAATAGTCTAGATTGTTCGGGTTATTTTTGATTTCATAAGAGTTAAAGAGCTTCGAAGAAGAACATACATATAACACCTCAACAAGTTGAATAGTACTTAGGTTATGTTACTTAGAACATTAAAAAAAATATATTTTTTACAGGGTGGGCCCAAATTAGACTGGGTAATTTTAAAAACATAGAAGTTATGTACATACATCGAATTTAATTTATTTCCATTCTGTAAGTATGAAAATTGGATGGCAACGATTAGTATAAGGTCTCGTAGAAGTAGCACCTTCCGAAAGGTTCTGGTTCTTTAAATAACGAGAATGAGCCTATGCAGCCGAACATCTTGCAACTCTGCTAATAAGCCCTACCTCCCGCCTCCCCGTGGCGCCATCTGGGATTCTTATTGGAGATTGCGAAATGAAGTGGACAAATAGCGAGTTTCCTGCACCATACATCAGGATTAGTGTCGGAAAAACCAGGGATCGAAAATACCGGGTATTTTGATTTTTTTTTTGCAAAAAAGGCCAGTAGTAGTTAAGGTTGTAAATTAAAAAGAAGTACATCTGCGTGATGCTGATGATGCTGCCAGTCGATTCCTGTTATGCCTTTAAGAACTTAACCCATTTTGAAAATGGGTCAAATCAAATTGTTATTTTTGGCCACATAACAAAAGTGGCCAAATGAATCAGTTATTTCAACCTTTTATATTTATTGAGCAGATGGAAACTGGTTGAGTTCATTTGACCCAATATTATTTCTGGTGAAAATAAATCGATTTATTAGACCCTATATTTTTTTGGGTCATCGAAAATGGGTAAAAAAAAAAGTACTCTAATTGCACACGTAGACAAGTGCTAATATTATAGGTCAAGTATTGGATTCATTTGAACTGGAGATATGATAGGTATGCATGATTGTCAAACCTACTTTTTCGACTTGTATATATGGTAATATCGGAATTCATAAAAATGTCGAGATCCAAATTTTCCCTAAAACAACGCTGACCCTTTATTACATATGAGTGTATTCTAATAGAATAAACTCGGGGCTTAAAAAATAAAAGGTATTTTCTACGAGTATTAATTTTTGTTTACCCAAAAAAAAATTGTGTTGATTGGACCCAATATTTTGCGCCCGAAAAATTATTGGGTCAAACTAACCTATTTGTTCTGTAAAAATGAACATTATATTTTATGTATCAGGTTTCATTGGTCCAAAAAAAAATTGGGTCGAATGAACCCATTTTCTTTGGGCAAAAAAATTGATTGTAGAGAAAAATAAGCACTTTGCACCACTAATTAAATTGGGTTGTAAATACCTGTTTCATCAGCCTTTTTCAAAAAATAGGCCAATTGGGTTCGGTCCCTTGGAAAAACAAAACAAAACCTTTTCCGGGCTACTCCGACATATTTGGAACTCAGGCCGGTAAGGATTTCCAAGACTTAGTCCTATATGGACCAACGGCAGCGCTCACATCCCGGAACGGGTTCCTGGCTTCGGTGTAACCGACCCCTCCTCCTAGGGGCATTACAAATGGAACTGGACCTCCAGGTTGGGGGTTGTGCCCCCGGGGTAACTGCCCGGCCATTTAAAAAAAACTTAAGTTACGAAGCATCAACAACCCTCGGATATGGACGGATCTACTGTTGACAACCCACGCAAACGATTTAAGGACAATGAGCTTTGGATATGCACGTGGAATGTTAGGTCAATTAAAAGAGCACGCGCAGCCGAACAACTAACGGAGGCCCTAGACTCCTGCAAATCAGACCTAACACCCATCCAAGAAATTCGCCAGCATTAGCCTTATATTCGCGCATGCCCCCACAGAGGAGAAAGATGAAGCCACCAAAGATGCCTTATATGAGCTCCTTTACAAGAGCTACGAGCAATGCCCTAGCTATGACATTAAAATTGTCCTCGGTGATTTTAATGCAAAGCTAGGAAGAGAGGGTATCTTTGGTGGAACAATCGGAAAATATAGCCTGCATGATACCACCTCCGATAACGGATTCAGGCTAATCGACTTTGCGGCGGGTCGAAACATTGTCGTGGCTAGCAGGCGGTTCCCACATCTCCATATACATAAGGAGACTTGGAGAACTCCTGATCAATTAACAATCAACCAGATTGATCACATTGCGATCGACGCAAGACACTCCTTCAGGATTATGGATGTCCGTACGTTAAGAGGAGCCAACATCGACTCGGCCATTACCTTGTTGTGGCTAAGGTTGCGGACATCCCAAACTACGCCAAGACAAACTGTGAGGAAATTCGACGTCAGACGGCTACAATCGCAAGAGAACGATACGTACTTTTTCGATCGAGTGTTTCTTAACCTCTTAAGTGGTCCAATACCGCCAGCATCAAGCATCGAAGATCAGTGGCAACACTGCCAGAATTACATCAGAGATGCCGCTTCTGATGTGCTGGGTTTCACTCGAACACCACTACGAAACCCTTGGTTCGATGATGAAAACCGGCAAGCACATGCAGCTAAGCAAGACGCATATAAATCGGCGCTGCATAGAAGGACCAGAGCTGCTCATGAGCTCTATGAGCGGAAGAGGAGAGACGAATACCGGTTTTTCAGGAGGAAGAAGAAAGAGCATGAGAAGCGCGCGGTCGCGGAAATTGAGAGATGCTACTCCAGGAATGAGGTTCGGAAGTTTTACCCAAAGGTAATAATAACATGCCACGGAAACAAGCCCCGAACCGAAGCCTGTAGAGATGAACAAGGGATCATCGTAGTAGAATCGACGTCGATGCTGAGGATTTGGAAAGACCATTTATGTAGACTGTATAACGGCGATGACGAACCAAATAACGCTGTCAGGCAGAATCGACCTTTAAACCCGGATGATTATGACCAACAATTCCGTCCACCCGACCTGGATGAAGTGAAGACAGCTTGTTGTGCCAAGATCGAAAGTCAGTAACGTGCTAAGGGAACTGCACGATAAGACGTTAGAAAAGGTGCGAGAGCGTTTTTATTGGGTGCATGCCAATACTTCAGTAAGTGGCCTGAGGCTTTCGCTATCCCTAGTCAGGAAGCTAAAACCGTGATTGAGCAGATAGTTTACAACTGGGTGAGCAGATTTGGCTTACCGATGGAATTGCACTCGGATGATGGGCGAAACTTCGAGTCTTAGATTTTCCAGGGAATGTGTGAGATAGTGGGGATTAAAAAAACGAGAACAACACCGCTTCACCCACAATCGGACGGGATGGTAGAACGCTTCAACAGAACCTTTAATGAATATCTATCAGAGGTCGTTGGCGACAATCAACGCGATTGGGATAGGCAGTTTCCAATCTTCCTATTAGCCTATCGGAATGCAGTACACAACACCACAGGTCACACTCCATCGGAAATCCTTTTCGGTCGAACAGTCCGGTTACCTAGTGAATTGATGTTTGGATCCCCGCCGTCTGAAGAGAACATATATGAAGACGACTATGTTGCAGACCTCAGACAGATTATTAAGGACGTGCACCAAAGAACAAGGGATAAGATCAAGATAGCCAGTGACCGCATGAAGACGAGGTATGATGCCAAGGCGACCACAACGGGATTCCAGGAAGGAGATCTAGTGTGGCTATATAACCCTCAAAGACGGAAAGGCGTATCACCCGAATTACAGCAAGACTGGGATCGACCCTATAAAGTGGTAAAACACATCAACGATGTTGTCTATCGCTTTCAACGAGGCACAGGCAAGATGAATGTGGTCCATGTGGATCGGATACATCGCTATATTGAGCACTATGTCGAAAATCTTGTTCGGGGCCAACAACTTTAAGAGGGGGTGGAATAATGTAATAAAATCGGAAGTCCTTAATAAACTCTCCACTTCAGAGAGTTATTACCCCCTGTTGCAGGCAACAAATTATTTTTTATATTGTGGTGTATATGTAATTAAATCAAGTATCCAGCGTTGCATAACTTTAGGATCATACAAACTCTCCACGTTGGAGAGTTCAGTTATTACCCCAGTTTCAAACCAGAAGTTACCAGAAAGAACTAGAACCCGACAAATGTGGTATAAATACAGGATGAGAAACTGCGGACGAGAAATAAATAATAAATAGTGTTTTGAAACAGAATAACGTTTTATCATTTCGAACCCTAGCTGAAATATTACATTGGTGTCAGAAGTGGGATAAAACTTATTCTGAATGTTGAGAAAAAAAAAAAATGCCACGTATATTGCTGCAGCTAAGTATACTCCAGCTGAAAATTGAGCTAGAGAAGCGGAATCTCTCCGCAGCTGGAGGGAAAAGTGATTTGATTCTTCGGCTACAAGAAGCGATCGAAAAAGAAGGCAAAGATCCGAAATCCATTTTGTTCGACATAGAAGAAGAGCATGTTAGCACAGGGGTTGGCATGGCTGGTATGATGGAATTACTCCTTGGATTGAATTCTAAATTTGAAGAACAGAAGAATTCTTTAGAAGAACAAAGGAGAAGTATGGAAGAACAAAAAATTTTTTTAGAAGAACAAAGGAGAAGTATGGATTCTAAGTTTGAAGAACAGAAGAATTCCATTATTTCCGCACAGAAAGATACTGTCGAAGAGTTCAAGAATTCTCTAGAAGCGAAATTCGAAATAATCGATCAAAAATTAAATATGCAGGAGGCACAATTCGAGAAGGTTGAACAAAATATCGAGAATCTTGCGAGAGGACTAGAGAGAGTGAAGAAACAGAAGGTCCGAGAAATTTCTACAGACAGCCCTAGAAGGAAAGAGATGCAACCGCCTGTTTTCGATGGCCAAACATCGTGGCCAATATATAGAAGACAATTTGAAGCAGCTGCCATGACCAACTACTGGGACGAGGGAGAAAAGTCGATTGCGCTAACGCTGGCACTGAGAGGTACAGCTGCAGAATTGCTGCAAACCATCTCAGAAGATAAACAACTCAACTACGACGCTTTGGTTAAGGCCATAGAAATGCGCTTCGGAGATGACCATATGCAGCAAGTATACAGAGTCCAACTGCGCAGCAGAGTCCAGAAGAGGGGAGAAACACTTCAGCAGTTGCAGGCCGATATCGAGCGGTTGGCGCATTTATCTTATGCAAATGCCGGAGAAGACCTTATCAACGAAATGGCTGTAGAGGCGTTTACCCAAGCGATTGAAGATAGGCAGTTGCAAATGGCTGTAAGAATGGCTGGAAAGCGAACCCTCCCTGAGGCCCTAGCATTTGCCCTGACGATGAAAGCTGCCGACCAACCATCTCAAGGAACCCACCGCGTGAGAGAAGTGACAACCGTGGAATGCTCATGCCAACGAACATACGTCGTGGAGCGGTACAGTACGCGTGCAAGACAAGTCCGTTGCTGGAACTGCAACAAAATAGGACATCTGCAGCGTCAATGCTGGGCTCCACTTAAAGAACGCAGTTGTCCACAATGCGCTGCTGGGAGGCGTAACAAAGAAGCATGTACCAGGGAAAACATCTATACTGCAAGCAGCGTATCATCAAGTCAACAGGCGGGAATACGTGTAAGGACCAACTTTGAGGGGCAGAAGTTGGTTTCTGGAATTGACGCCCCTAAGATCAAAATCCAAGTCTCCCAAACAAAACGAAGTAACAAGAGTCTTACAGCCCACATTGGCCAGAATAAATGCGTGGCCACCATTGACACCGGTGCCACCGCTTCCATTATAAGAAGGGACATCGCTACTGATTCATGGCTGCACAATACCAGTAGCTACTGTCTGAAAACAGCAACAGGAGCGACGGCGGAGGTGTATGGAGAGGTTCTTCTTACGATAAATCTGGCAGGACTAACATTCACCCACGTATTCCTAGTGGCCGATATATGCGACGAGTGCATCATTGGTGTTGACTTTATGATGGCGCATAACGTAGTGCTCGACATCGGAACTCAAGTACTTAAATACAGGAACGTTGAGATTCCGATGGAGTACGGGAATGAGAATGCCACATGTCTTAGGACAGTAGTCAGCAAGGACGAGACCTTACCACCTTCCGCAGAGACACTTATTTGGGCGAAGCTGGAGGGTGATCTTGGGAGCCATCGATTCTATTTGACTGAGCCGAACTCTAAAAATCATTATCAGAATTACGTCGTGGGAAAGATGCTCGTTGAGCCGAAAGGCAAAATGGTCCCAGTAAGAATCTTGAATGTGGGAAATAAGAGCATCAAACTAAAGCAAGGACAATCGATCGGAGAGTGCGCACCGATAACTGCTGTCACCAAGTTGTCGAAGGAAAATGCTTCTATATCTTTGCCATCAAGAAGCACAGCCGAGTTGAAAAGAACTATACTCAGGCAAACCGAGCTGAACCAGGAGCAACGAGTGATGCCAGAGGAACTAATCAACGAATTTGCAGACGTATTTGCCTCGCAGGACGGCGAGCACACATTTGGTACAACACCGAATAGACACTGGAGATGCAAGACCAATACGTCAACCTCCTAGGCGTTTACCATTAGCTAAGCAGACGGAGGTTGCAGAAATGGTTTCGACTATGGAAAAGGAAGCGTTGATTGAAGGCTCTAAGAGTCCGTGGGCATTACCCGTTGTACTGGTCAAGAAGAAAGACGGCACCAGCTGCGTGTACAATCGCCCGCTAAATAATGTCACCAAGAAGGATAGCTACCCCTTGCCAAGGATTGACGACACACTGGACACACTGTCAGGAGCGCAATGGTTCTCCACACTTGATCTGAAGAGTGGCTACTGGCAAGTACAGATCCAACCGGAGGACCGTGAGAAGACAGCCTTCACCGAAGTAAACGGGCTTTGGCATAGTAATGCCATTCGGATTGTGCAAGGCTTCAGCAATCTTTGAGAGCCTAATGGAACGTGTTTTGCTGGGACTAACATGGAAAATATGTTTGGTCTCCCGATGTCATCGTGGTCGGCAAAACTTTTTAAGAAGATCGAGATAACTTAAAGGAAGTGTTCCAAAGATTACGAAGTGTAAAGCTAAAGCTAAACCCGAAGACATGTCATCTCTTTAGGCCAGATGTCAAATACTTGGGACACATCATTTCATCCGAAGGGGTAAGGACAGACCCAGAAAAGAGACAGTCCCAAGAGACAAACACCAACTGAGAAGCTTTCTGGGACTTGCTACCTACTACAAGCGGTTTGTGAAGGATTTTGCTGGGATCGCAAAGAGTTTGCATCAACTAACAGAAAAGGGAAAACAATTCAAATGGTCAAGTGAATGCGAAAGAAGCTTCAAAACTCTCAAACAACAACTATGTGAGGCCCCTGTACTAGCGTACCCTACTCCCGGAAAAACATTTATTGTGGATACAGATGCCAGTAACGTCGGAATTGGAGCTTTCCTTTCGCGGATACATGACGGGCAAGAGAAAGTAGTTTCCTACTTTAGTAAGGTGCTCTCTAAGCCAGAAAGAAACTACTGTGTTACCAGGCGGGAACTTCTTGCTTTGATCTTGGCAACAAAGCATTTCCATAAGTACCTGTACGGACGAAAATTCATTCTTCGCACAGACCATGCATCCCTGAAGTGGTCGAGTCGCAAGGTGGATTGAACGACTCCAGACGTACGACTACGAGATACAGCATCGAAAGGGAAGCCTTCACTCTAATGCGGATGCACTGACCCGGCGACCTTGCAAATCTGATTGCAAACATTGCGCACGACAAGAAGAAAAAGATGCGGTATCCACTCAACGGTTAAGAGCTGAGCCCACCGACGGTTGGAATGAAAGTGAAATGCGGAAACGCCCAAAAAGAGGATCCGGATATCGACCCAATACTCGCTTGGAAAGAACACGAAGAAAAACCAGATTGGCAGGAAATATCCAATAAAAGTCCCGAACTAAAGGCATACTGGGCACAGTGGGAATCGCTTCATGTTCAAGATGGTGTTTTGAGACGAAGGTGGGAAAGCTCGGATGGAAAGTCATTTGTGATGCAGCTCGTTGTGCCAAAGTCGAGAGTCAGTGACGTGCTAAGGGAACTGCACGATGGAGTGTCCGGAGAACACTTGGGAGTGAAAAAGACGTTAGAAAAGGTGCGAGAACGTTTTTATTGGGTGCACGCCAAGGACGATGTCGAAAATTGGTGCAGAAAGTGTGTCACCTGCGCCGCCAGTAAAGGCCCGAGGGTTAAAACTCACGGCAGAATGCAGCAATACAACGTTGGAGCGCCCTTCGAGAGAATCGCAGTTGACATCGCAGGACCGTTTCCTGAAACCGAAAAGGGAAATCGCTACATTCTTGTTGTTATGGATTACTTCAGTAAGTGGCCTGAGGCTTTCGCTATCCCCAACCTTTTTTTCGGCGATTTTTGGCATTTGTTTTGAAACAGAGTATCAAATTGGCAAAAATTGTGTGTACTATTCTTATTGCATATTGCTAGGGATTGGGGAAATTAAATTTGAAGAATACTTTTAACTAAAATATGGTTGCATACTCCCATGCGAAACTTAGTTGCATTTTGTAAGGGAACTTTCAAAAACTTATATCTCTGAAACTATAAGAACCCGGCGTTAAAAAAAAATTTAAAATTATTAGAAAAATGCCTCTTCTTACATATTAAAATTTCATCACAATCGGAGGTGGTGACACCTTTTCTAAATAATTACCGGACGATTTTTTCGAAAATGATCATGAGCAACGAGGCGCATTTCCACCTAAGGGGTTACGTCAATAAGCAAAATTTTCGTTTCTGAGGCACTGAAAATCCATGTGTGGTGCGGCGTTCACGCGGGAGGAGTGATTGAGCCGTTTATTTTTGAGGACGTCATCGGCAATACGGTCACTGTTACTGGCGAACGCTACAGGGCCATGATAGATGACTTCTTACTGCCGGAATTAGAGAGCGGGGTTTGGTGAACATGTGGTTTCAAGAAGACGGTTGCACCGTCACACACAGCACGAGTCACAATGGATTGTGGGAAGCGTTTGCTGATCGCGTAAACTCTCGTTTTGGCGATTTGGCATGGCCAGCAAGATCGCTCCATTAAACCATCGCAGACTTCTTTCTTTGTAAAAGTAAGGTCGAACGCAATCAACCCAAAATTAAATTTGTGGGTTGCAATGAATATTTTCTTTACACTTGTGTAAATATTCAACCAGCTGATGCTGACTTGCTGATTTGCAAAAAAATAATAAACAATAGGTCTGCGCCAGGACTACAAATTCCTAAAAATTTGTAAAAGAGAACGCTTTTGAGAGAGTAACTCAATTCCCCACACTGCAAATTCTCCCAAATTTTTGCATGAGGCTTTTCTATGGGCAAAAATTGTATAAAACGTCAAATCAATTAAATTTTAAAATAACTGTCAAACTGTTCAAACAAAGTTTAAATTTATATTAATTACCACAATTTCATGGAAATGGTCCAAAAGAAGACTTGGACATGGTAAATGAGGAGAAAAAAGGGCTTCTAATTACTCGTAAAGTGAATTGTTCGCCTAATGTAATAAAACTCATTAATTGGGTATTTATAATAATAATAACAAGCAAACTAAAAATATTTCTTTTGCTTTGCAGTTTTTTATTGTTTGGTTTTCAATCATTATATTTAACGTTTGAAACACATTTTACAGAAACCTGTTCCCGCGATATTTTGAGTTCAAGAGAGAATTCATCCCTTCTTCTCAAACTTAAGCAAAAAATGCTTTTTACAAATTGTTACAAAAATCTCGCGGGAAAAGACGTAATTTCGGTGTAAGAGCTGCTCCATTTCGGGTAAGCGCTTCCTTCCGTCTCCACCTCTGACAATGTAAGGAAATTTTCCAGATCAACAGCATAATCAACAAAGTGCTACCAATCAAGTGATAACGTTAGAGACAGTCTGTAATGAAATTGTTGCTCTTAGATCTGAAAATGCGTATGCTGATATTGATATTTGCTATGTCAAAAATGTAAAAAAAAGTCGACTAATTCTGTTATGAATAATTTAAATGTTTTAGTGGTTAGTTTTATTTCTAAATCTTGTAATGAAATACAAATTAAGTAATAAAAATAACCTTAGTCCGGTATTACACGATGACTTTTGAGTCACGACTCACACAAGTGCAAAAGAGAAAGAAGATGAGATAAAAAATCACCAACCTTGTGAGTCGTCGGGCAAAATTTCAATGACTCTTTTTAAGTTTTCTTCTCTTCTTGTTCGTTACTTTTCTAAATAGCTTTAAAAACGGAATAAATTTGTTGGTCAAAGAAATCAGGGAAAAATTCAAAAATTTTTTTAAGAGAGCGAACCGTTTGTGTTTAAAGCGAAAGAAGAAATAAAGGAGAGTTATCAAAAAGCGTCGTGTACTCAAAAGTCACCGTGTAATAGCACGTGCCTCACAGAATAGAAAATTAAAAGAGAACTGCCAAAAAGAGTCATGACTCAAAAGTCACCGTGTAATACAGGACTTACTTCAAAAAATGTCTGTTGTGATAAAAGTAGTATAATTTTTATCTTATACGAAGCTTAGAAGTTTAAAAAAGAAAAAATGTATAGATATGTTTGGATTAAAGACGGGAGAGTTCTTATGCGCAAGGGGGATAACGACAGATTCATTATTATTAATTCGGGTGCGGCTCTTCTAGCACTTTATTAATATGCAAGATCCAGAAGTAAGAGATCGCCAAATCCTTTTCCGATGGAGTCTCTTTCAATCACTTAAGAGGTCCCTTGCCGCCATCATCAAGCATCGAAAACCAGTGTCGACACTGCCAAAAAGCTATCAGAGACGCCGCTACTGATGTACTGTGGTTTTCGAACACGACAGCGAAACCCCTTGTTCGATACGAATGCCATGAGGCACATGCAGCTAATGTGGGTGACCGTGGCTCAATTGGTAGTGTATTGACTTCCCAATCGGAGGGTTCGGTGTTTACTCAAAACCGCGCCCGAAAGACGCTCATTTTTTCAGGCAACCAAAATCATGTAAGATAAGTGGTTGTCTAAAATACAACAACAAGTCAATTTCCACTAATAATTAGTCTACAATATAATATACTACAATATAATATGCAAATACCGCTGTCAGGCAGAATGATTGTCACACAACAGGTCGAAATTATTCCCGGGCTTATCTTTGGGCCCATTATTTACTTAATTAAAGGAAAACATTATAAATTTACTAAGGAAATTTCATGCAAATCCTCGTATAGATTCAAGAGAAGATATTTTACAATTATAAGCAAATATAAAGCAAATGCTTCAAAAGTGTACGCACTGGAAGAAGTGGCATTGTCAGTTCCTCCAAATCAAGTCAGCGTAGAACGTGTCAATTGGTCTTACGCTATCTTTGACGATATTCTTACTGTAAGAGCTAACTCTGAAAACATTACTTTGTAATTTGTTTATGAAAGAAATATTGATTCTGTATAATACAATATTCTATTATTGAATTTAATTTATCCTTATTTTTTTCCCTTAGATTTTCGAATTCCAAGATATTTTATTTTTCTTATCCCTATGGTACAGAAGGCTGATCATTATTTTCGACATACTATAAACGTTTAAAAAATTAAGTTCATGCGGGTGATTTTTTTGCGTTGTATTTTCACGTGATTCGTGACAGTGTCAATCGTACTAAGTTAGCATTGCCATTCCATCATGGAAATACTTACACCCGAACAGTGCTTACAAATTATGACATTTTATTATTTAACTTTTTTTCGCGCACTTCAACCATTTTATCATAGTCGTCATAATCGAGCTACTGAGTAAGCAATTCAAGCCATAGTGACCGAATTTCGCACCAACTTCACGCTATTGGACATCAAACCGCCTACCTACATGCGTTGAGTGTGTACAGTGTAAGATACGCTGCTGTATCCGCCAGTATTAATGAAGACCGTGATTTATCCATCACGATTAACGCGAATGACATTTTAACAAACCTAGGTACGCCCCAAAAATACTCGTACAAGCATTCACAGTTCTCATTACTCGAATACATAATTCCTTCCCGTATTCAGCCCTTATAAATAGTGTGAATCCATCAGAGACGAATGAGTACGAGCTTCAACAATCGGCAAATCAATAATGTGATCGCACCTACACTGAGTCGAAAGCAGCGACTCTCAATCTTATGCTTGAAACTCCTTCCCAGGTAATCTAATCACAACGAGCTCACAAACAGCACCTATTAATGAAGTGGGCAATAGTTAAATAACAAGCAGAAGCTGATATACCTAATCGGTTGTGGAGAGAGATAAGCTACCTTCTATGGCTTAAAGTCGTCTGGTATTGGTGGCATATACAAAAAGGTATAGACTATCTGATGGTAACACTAAAAAGGATCTAGCTAGTCTATCACTGACATACAACCGAAACCCTGGCGAAGAGTGAACTTTTCTCCATATCTTAAAATGGAAATGAGGGCAATACGCTCGTCAAGAACTTCAGATCTCAAGATCTGACTTACTTCATGTTTAAGACCATGGAATGCAAGACTTCACAGAACGCAAACTGAAAGCTAAATTTACTGAGTGTTGTATGGATCCAAGGTCACAATAAGATAATGGAAAATCACAAATGCGCTTGCTAGGCAAGCCCCGGAGAAGAGTTTTTCATAAACCAAAACTACCTTACAAATCAACACTTCCTGAAATCTCTAGAAGGTCGGCAGCTTTCTGCTATCTATCAGTAGGAAAGACAGCAAACTGATTACTGGCGTCGTGATGGTGCACTACACTTTCGCTTAAAATTTCAATGTGTTGGGCATAACTGATACAAGATCCTGCAATGCTTCCTGCAAGTACTCAGTGTTGACGTGGTGGAAAGTTATATTAAAAGGGACTTATATTACAATGAACTAGTTTTTTGTCTGAGTGTTATCAAAAAAGTTATAATATTTCATATCTACATATATGTACATACATATATGATATTTTATGTAATATGTTATTTCATTTTTCTTTAAAGAATTGTTTCCAAAGTTTAGATTTATTATACACAAATAAGAACCTGTGGTTTCCAACCGTATTAAAGCTTCTTTAAAAGCACCATATATGTACACAGGTAACTACATATTAATGCAAAGTATCCAAATTCAAAATTCCTCGAAAATTTCTAAATATCGAACAATTTCTCAAAATCTTAGGAATAGCGTAACGAGTTTCCCATTTTTACTGCATCGCTGCTGCTCCGCTTATGGGGTTGGCTAATGTCGCAGACCGCAGAACGCGTCTACATAATGCTCGGTCCTGGGTCGCTTCAGTGGTAAGCCCCAGGTGTTGTTGCGCATTTGCCATCTAAGAAATCCAGGAATTCTTTTTCCGACCTCGTTTTCTGACATCGAGCTTTCAAAAGTTCAATTTATGTATAATCTGTATCTTGAAGTTGTATAACACCCAACTTCGAGATACAGATTCAAGCTTCAGATTCACATTCTGTTCAGCCCTTAAGTCTTAATAGTGAACGATAAGAGATTTGAATTGTAGTAGATAGATAGTAGTAAAATCAGTTGTGAATTACTTGGAAGTTATTTTAAATAGTAATAAATTAAGTGTTTTGAAATAGAATAACGTTTTATCATTCCGAAATCCGAACCCTAGCCGAAATATTACAATATTTACAATTTTACGTAGCTTAAGCTGGCCATAAACGACGGACATGTTCCTGTCAGCGAGGAATCGCAACTGGATAAAGTTTCGAGGAATTAAAGTTTTAATATTTCTAAGAATTTCGATAAATTCCAAAAGAAACGTTTTACTAAAACTTGCAATTTTTAATCTTCCGCTGATGTGCACGCAACAAAATTTATTTAAAAAAGAAAATATTTTCGAACAACGCCACAAACGGCGAACATGCTCGCGAACAAATCCACAAATTTTGAAATTTTTCATAAACATTGGATCGGTTCGTCAAGAGCACCACAAACATCGAACAAGACTATGAACACAAACAGATCGCACGAACATGTTCGTCGTGATGGCCAGCTTTACTGAGAAAAAAAAACATTTTCAAGTCTGCTTGCCTTTGAAAGTCAATAGTAAAGAAAAGGAAAAATGCTAGGGATAAGCGTATAGTCGAATCGTTTTTGTGCATGTGGTTCTACATAAGGAATTTGTTTGACTGTTTTGACTTATGAAATGTATTGTTTTGCTTTTTATGTAAGTTTGTGACTGTGAAAGCCACTACTGCGATTGCAAGAGTTTCCCTACTCTAAGTGGGATAGAGCCTAAACAAAATGAAAAAAAGAGAAACATTGTGACGAGTGACGACACTTTTGTTGGGTACACATACACACTTTTGTGAATCGTCGAATTTCGGCGACGGGCAATCCTAGTATGAATCATTTTAGTTTACGAATAAACTTGGTATGTTGTCTAGATAAAAAATTGTCGAACAATGTATGTGCATCATATTTTGCTAAAAAAAAAAACATAAATTAGCTCTCCATATTATATATTTATGTACTGCATGATCATTGATCAACAACAAACTTTTCGTTTTGGAAAATAAGTACTATAAGCAAATAAACACATATTTAGAGCTCATACACAAAATTTCACATATCCTTGCATAGATTTTTATTTTTGTATATAGGTATATGTTGTAAGATATGCAGGTATGCACATTCCTTACTTTTAACTGTAAATTCTGCACTTTCCAAAAAGCAAAATACGCATATAGACGTACTTAAAAATAGTTCGAGATTACGTAAAAAAAATACCATTAACAGTATTGACTTAAACACACTTCTTAAATTCCTTTACTAACTTTGGTTAGGCGATGATCTATTACATGCAATTACTGTTTATATATTTTTACATACGCATGCATTAAATGGAAATACATGAGAGATTTGTTTAAATAACAAAAAAATATTTACTTTTGATCAATTTATAACTTATTTAAGCATAGATACCGGTGGATTTCACTTAATAAGATTCATATGTTCAAATGTATACATAGATTGTATCACATTAGGTCAATATATGTATGTTCTCATGAGATAAATTTACCTTATACTTTATTTCCTTTTTATTCTTCAATCTTTATCGTATTCCAATTAAAAATTTTAAGAGATAATTGCACTTTATATGTATTTCCAGGAAATCAAGAATCAAATCAATTTCAAGACAGTAACTTAAGTAAGAACCAACGTTTAGATTGTATAATTAATATCACTTAAAAGAATAACAAATGCAATTAAAGCTGTATCATTGGAAAAATGTTAATATTTTGTTCTCTCTTATCCATTGACAAACAATGCTAACAACAACAAAGACTGTTAAGATTATACGGAGTAATGAAAAATAAACTGAACTTGAATGATTGTGTGTAAAAAAAGTTTATATTTTACCGACAAGCAGATATACCAGTATACCTATGTTTGCATTCAAAGCGAAGACTAGTTGATTTGTTGTTGCTAAATCAGAAAGCTAGCGAACTGTATTGTCTTACCAGTTTCTTAGCTTGAAATTAGAGTTACCATTAAAGAAATTTAAAAGTCGCCAGATAATTGCTTGGAGTAAGACAAGCTTGTAAATCATTTCTCAAAATAAACTTATTTAAATATTTTGAATTAAATCTGTTTAAACTGTGAATGTCGATTCAGTAGAATTTTAAAATCACTTCGCAGAAAGAGTCTATGTTAACTGCAAATCTAAACAAATGTGTTTCACGTCATTTTATAATTATTTTTGTTGCATCAAAATGTGCTTAAAATTAGGTAATTAAGTAAAATTAAGAATGTTTTAAAGAAGTTTAGACTTTGTGTTTAAATAAAACACTTAAAATTACGATTTATCAAATTCATTCGGAAAATCATTTCATGCTATTTATTATTTAAAAATAGTTAGGCACATGCCTACCATGGCTGCTTCCTATTAGAGATGTTAATACAAAAAATTCGTCGATGTCTTATTCGATGTAATGCATCGAATGAAATACATCGATGCATCGTTGAACATCGAAAGTGTGCGATGCATGAGATTGATTCGATACGTCGAATAGTAAACATCTATGTTTTCAATGTATCGGTTAGGGTTGCTCAAAATACATCGGTACATCGAATAATAAACATCGAGATTTTCGACGTATCAAAACTATCCGATGCATCACACTCTTTCGATGTTTAACGATGCATCGATGTATTTCATGCGATGCATCGAATGAAAGCATCCAGTACCGAATTTCAAGTTAAATGATTGAAAATTAAAAATATTGTAATATTTCGGCTAGGTTTCGAAATGGTAAAACGTTATTCGATTTCATAACACTCTATTAATTATTATTCAACACAACTTTCAACTAATTCAAAACCGATTTCACTACTATTTCACAAATCAGATCTCTTATCGCTTGATATCTATGACGTAATTTTTTTTTTGCTTTCCAAAAATCATCTTACCGCCCGTTATTTCTCATCCTGTATTTTACCACATTTGTCGGGTTCATGTTCTTTCTCGTAACATCTGGTTTGAAACTGGGGTAATAACTGAACTCTCCAACGTGGAGAGCGTCTATTAGCGGCTGTCTATTCGCGGCTTATTAAAAGCGTAAAGGACATCTTGAAGGCATCAATTTGGAAAGCAAAAGTGAGCACCGCAGAGCTTGAAACTTTTTTAGTCGGAGCTGAACGAGCAATTAACTAACGACCACTGACATACATTAGCGATGACCCGGTTCGTTTGCCCCAATCACTCGTAATAGTTATCTCATTGGTCAGATGTCAAATTCGCTCAATGAAAACTAAACAGAAGTTTCTTAGCAGGATCTTCGAACAAGTTGCAATAGCAGGAAAAGCTACTTTTCTGTTTGTGAAGAAGATGGAAAACCGGTTTGCCGGTGGGAAACGATTGCTATGACGAGCTATACAGTTGCTTTTCCCCCCTTGAAGTTTCCACACACGGCTGCCCGGAGAATATTAACAATTAGATCAGTATTTTTGCTTATTTTTCTTTATTCAAAACCAACATGAATTTCGTTTGTAATACCCTATAAATTTACTCAAACATACAGCTATTCCTTATTTACTTATACACTCAAATCTATGTTATGTACTTAACCCTAGACATATACATATGGATTAAGACTGTTAATACATATTTTAACTGTACAATTATTATTTCTTTGGCAGTCATAAACGATTTGTATTGCAGTAAACTTGAAAGATTACGCTTTGTTATTTCTTCTGACTTTCTAATCGAATTATTTCATGTACGTTCCTTCTTTTCAAGGTCACAGAAATTTTCCAATAACCTATCGGTATGGTGTTGGTAACAGCATTCTTCTTAATCTTTACTTACTTACTTTACTTACTGATCTCATCTTGTCTATTTCTATTACAAACTGTTTTGCTGACGAAACTACTCTCTGCTTTTCGTATGTTTTGCCTCGTGTCCCTGTTGTACGGCTATTAAATGGGAACCGCAGCATATACTCGTAATAACCTTACCAAATTCCGATTGTTCAAAAACATAAGACGGCAACACTGCATGCCAGTGATAGAGCATCGCCATGCCAAGCTACTAACGCGGAACCGAAACACATGAAACCAACGGTATCCTTGAGCTGCGCGACGAGCCATCATCAAAACTAAATGTGTGCAGTGCCAACACCCATGACACTACACACAGAGCAACCCAATCGCAAGGGATACAACCAGCACAGCGAATGGCAAGCCAGAATACCTCTTCACGAGGCGTAACGAAGAGCACACAAAGAAGAATAGCCGATAATAGCACTAGATCCGTGCAATCTTCTGTGGCTTGGTGCAAACCGTCGTACAAGGAGGGCTACGACCAGGGAAGTTAAGTTAAACCTTCCCACCAGAGCGGTGGCGAATCTGTTCCCTATGTATTAGTCTGCCAGCTAGACCAGTCGTGCAAAAATACAGTCCACTGAAAAATAAAGAATTAGAAATAAAAGTTCATTTTTGATTTTTGTATCTGTTGAGTTATTGCACACCGATATTAACAACATAATCAATTGGGGAACTATCAATACATCGATGCTAGGGATGTTCGTACAAAAACTTAATCGATGTTATTTTTAATGTAATGCCTCGAATCCATACATCGATGAACAATATATTGATGCATCGATTAAAAACATCGATGTTTTCGATGCATCGAATAAAAAGTTAAAAATAAAAAATTAAACCTTTACCAAAGTTTTTAATTCAATTGAGTTTTTTTTAAATTAAAATTTCATTAAATTAAATCAAGGAAGCTTTGAGAATAGCAAAAGCTTTGATTTTGAAATTAGAAATCCCACCACTTCCTCTCTTTACATAAATAAAATTTTACTAAGCCGCTGTCCTAGATTTGACACTTGTGATGCTTTGAAAATTCTTTCTGATGGAAATCACAAACACTTTCTTACAGTTTTTGTGAGCTAATTTGTGATGGTTACTCCAAATCTTCTGATACTGATACTACTAATCTTCTGAGCTAAAGGATACCTTGCTAGCATGATTCGTACTCTCCGGGCACAACACAAGGGCCTTCATATATGCCACATTAACGCCCAAAGTTTGTATCCGAAAATAGACGAACTTAGGCACATTTTCTTTGACTCTTAAGTTGACCTCATACGTGTTTCTGAAACATGGTTTCATGCTGGTGCATCTGAAGAAATTTATAAAGTAGAAGGCTGACAGTCGGTCGCGTTGAAGGTTGTGCTACTTTGTATGTACGGAATACATCCGGTTTTGACTTTGTATGCAAACAAGCAGGGGCTGTCCTCTCGAATACTATTCCCTAAACATCAAATTTAGTCATGAGAAAATATTGATCGGCGTAGTCTACATACCAAATAATTCCATCTCATTTGCTACACTCTATTCTATCCTCGAGAAGAAATGCTACACTGCCACTTACATAGTTATATGCGGCGATTTTAATTGTAACCTGCCAGATATATCTGGCTCCATAGGCTTTTTGGAACATATGAAATCGTTCGATATAAACCCAGTCAACACATCAACTCCTACCCACTCTACGACCGCTGCTTCGACTCTTATCGATTCAATTTTTGTATTCGAAATGAGGAAAGGTCTGTTGTATAGTCAACTCTTAGCACCTGCATTCTCTAAGTATGACTTGATGTATCTAACTTACCACGCTAACAACAAATTTGCTCAGTCTAAAGTCATGTTTAGGGATTTTCATAACCTAGATTATGCTCAATTGCAAGCAGATACTATAGACACATGCTGGGAGTGTATATTACGGATTCCCCTTGTTGATGATCAAACTACCTTTCTGCAGGAAAAAATTGCTTTTCTTTTTAAAAAAAGATGTGCCCATGATAACAAAACTCGCTAAGCCTAATATCCTACAGCTTATGAAAAAGAGTGATGATGCCTATAAAAGCTGGAAGAAATATCGAATGCATGAGTTTTTGAATATACATATATCCCAAGCTCCGCGTGGCGATGTCAATGGTGCGATAGCTAGCTTATTGGACTATCACGCAGACAGTCTGGGTTCGATTCCTGGCTGGGTCACCAACATGAGCAACACAAATGAGTGTCAGGACGCTAGGCTATGGCCCATACCGAGCTGCCAGCGCCACAGTGTTTTGTTTTTTTTATCCCAAACTCCGCAATGAAACGTTTCTAAAATAAGAAATGCCAAGCGCGTTTTCTACTATAGGAAATTTGGTAGGTGTTCTTAAGTCAGAGAGGTTTGGAAATATATCCGTGAAGTTGGGTTAAGAAAACTAAGACTTCAAACTCACCATGATATAGACTGCAAGCTTAACTCAATTTTCATAGCGTCGAGTGACCAGTATGCTCAACCACTTTCTGCGATAACCAATCTGCTTTCCGTTAAATACGAAGTTGTAAGACTGCGTTATTAATGCTCATTGATGAAATTAGAAAAGCTGTTGATGAAAACCCTGCTGTAATCCTAACGTTAATTGACTTTTCGAAAACATTCGACACAGTTAACCACACTTTACTTTGCTTAAAGCTTAGAAAAGTGTTTAGTTTTTCATTGTTCTTAGCAAAACTTTTATTTTTTAATTTCTGACTCGCTAGAAAAGCACATCGACCTAAGAAGATCTTTGTGCTGATTTGTTAGAATTGAGTTATGGGGACTCGAACTTCGAATATGGCGGTTCGGGTCGCTAACCCTGTGCCCACTGCATAGCTAACGATTATAGTATTCGCAGGCCAATATATGAGTAGCATTGGCGAAGAAGGGCAAATAAAAAAGATCAAAACTGACGACCCGATGCAGAGACTTGAATCTTGAATGCTGTGATTGGCAGCCGGGTCGCTTCCCTTGTGTCCACAGCGCAACCAACAACTATAGTATCCGGAGGACAATACGAAGAAGGTGGTGATGACCCTAATTGCCAGATTCATGTTCTAGGAAAATGAACGGTCCGAAAACCTTTCATAAAAGAGTTATAACAACTGCTGAGGTTGGGTTATATCCTGCCTTACTACAAAAGGGTATCCTGCAACTGTTACCTGTACTAATTAACTTAATCAGGGCTAGCTAAGCCCGAAAAGTAAAAGGAGGTTGTTGTCAAATATATATCCAGGGTAGGATGCAGACCGCCTGCACTACCAAAATTAAATAGGCTAATCAGCCTTACTTGTTTTTTTTCCTCAAAATTTGGATAGAACTATGACAGACATATCAGGGAAGGGCACTACAAGTGAACCCTCTTCATAAGCATCAATATGCCTACCAACACGGAAAATCAACTGCAAAATCTCACCACAAGAATTGAAAAATCTTTCAGAGATATAGAGCTGGCAGTTGTCTGTTTCCTCGATGTAGAAGGAGTATTGACAACACAGAATTCTCCCAGATATATAGAGGCATTCAAACCATGGGAGTTGAGGACACTACATGTAAATAGACAAAATGAAAGCTAGAGGATAAAACAATTCGAAATAAACTCGAAGACACAATCTCGGATCGCCTCCAGAGGGTCCCGAACATAGTTGCTGAATGTTGCACCAAAGTTGGCTGCAAAGTCAATCCCAGGAACAGTACCATAGTTGAATTCACTAAGAGAAGACGACTCAAAAACAATACCTGTTGACCATGGGTATAGCACCATACAACCTCTGCAGATTGGAAACGATGACGTAGAAATAGCAGAACAAATACTATATAACTACAATACTATATAACGGCTTAATCAAAACACGTCAACGTTGCGTTCTCACAAATTGCGGCATTATAGATGAGCTTTAAATGTAAGACATCACAACAGGCCCATTTGTGGCCGCAGTGATCTAGGATTCAATATACCACTTCCCCCTACAATCTAATCTTACCCTTGACACCTCCGATTATGTTGCGTTTCAGTACTTCTGATGAGGGAAATACTCGTATCAACCCTTAACCGACATCTGCTTTTCGAGACAAGCACAGAGAGAACTTTTCTTGAGTGCAATGGGTATCATTTCGGACTTTATTCTAACGATAAAAGCATTCTTATATCCCTGACCAACTTAATACTCTTGCGGTCTTCACCTATCACACATTAATAATAATTAAAATCTACTTTTTTATTTCCACTAAGTAATAACATATTTTAGTAAATTTATTAATTCATTTTCAATTAAAAAACAACAGAAATCTTTATATTTCAGCTTTCAATCCATCTCTTATTACTTTTGTCAACATTAATACCTATAAACTTTTTGCTCTGTCAATAATTTCAATTTTTTAGCTGGAGAAAATTATTTAAATAACCTTGCTTGGGGTTATTTTCATTTTTCTTTGTTTTTATATATTTATAAATTATGTAGTCGGAATGGAAAATAATGACATTCTGCGCTCTATGATTAGAATTTTATGTATAGTAGTCAATAAAATGGATTTTAACTGGTCACCTTGATGCACAAAGTCTTTGCCAAAAATTGACGAGTTTCGTGATATGTTTGAGGGACCAAATATCGACGTTATCTGCTTTACCAAAGCGTGGTTGGTTAATTACGATGGCAATGATCAGTTTAACTCCAGAGCGTGCACTAAGGTGGATACAGAATCTTTACGGCAAACAGAATAGGCAGGGTTGGTGTAGGTGCAGTGATTTTCGTGAAGAAAGGCGTAAGTGTAAGTTTAGATGTTCTTCGACTTAAAACTGTGTCAAGAGGGAATTGCTTTAAGTCTTATAGACATTATTGTTATCGAGAGTACACTACTTATTTGCACAGATTATAGACCAAATCGGAATATTTTCATTTTAACTCTAATAAATATTTTACAAAACTAATGCCTAACCTCACGTCATGCCGTTTCATGTAGTGATTTTAATAGTAAACTTTTGAAACACCAAAGCTTAGTTAATAATATGAGTATATTGAATGTAACACCAGTTAATACCACAAGCAGTAATTTTCACAAACGGTACAGTACGACGTTCCTACGTAGCTTAGGAAGAGGCAAGCCAAAGGATAAACGATTTTATGATGACGTTAATGTAAATTATCTCGACCAACAATTTGTACGAGTAGTACAGTCAAAAATGCATCACCACTCCAATCTCCAGAGATCCCTTTTGATCATATTGAATTGTCTTACAGATTTGGTTTTGGCGCAGTAGACAGTTTTGATGCAGTCGAATGTCTCCTTTCAATAAAATCTAATATAACTTGATTTGACCAATTCCTTATTTAACATATATTTTAATACCACGATTACCATGGGAGAGTTTCCTGACCAGAGGAAATTGGCAACAATTCTTCCTATTCTAACAATTTCTAGAAAGGATGATTTCACATCCTTAGTAAATGTCACCGAAGACTTAAGGTAAGCGATGGATTACGGAAATATAAGTTTTTTGGTGCTGGTGGTCTTTCCGAAGGGGTTCGACTCTGTGGACCATGGTGCCATTCATGCCATAAACTTATTCGTTTGTGCAATTTAACCTTTGATGCAATTGAGCTTTTATTTCCCTTTCTGACTAGTAGAAAACAAGAATTCGAAATAAATGGAAAGTTATCTCACTCCCTTCAAACTTGCAAGAGTGTTCTCCCCAGTTAAATTCCTTGACCTATTCTCTTTTCAATTCATTTGATATACTCGTATATAGGATTGGGCCAAACAACAGACACCACACGCTACAAGATAAGTACATGAACAACAACGGTACAACAACATACGACATAATAAAGAGAACAAACAAACAACTGACAATCAAGCAATGGTACACGAACGCTTAAGGAAACCGTACAACAACATACGACATAATAAACAGAACAGACGAACAACTCGCAGTCTTTTTACATTTCTTCGGCTGTTTTTGGTGTCGGCCACAATATCAATAAGGCCTATGTGAAAGTTCAGTAAAGTCTTTAGAACATCCGGCATCCAAAGATGATCGTTCAGAGAGCCTGCTACATCGGTTTTGTGACGACGCGTCGAACACCAATGCAGCTTTGTTGTACTTTTTTTTTTATAAACAGACTGGTGGGGCATGTAATAAACACGCGATCGTAGACAATTGCGATCGACTGGTTTTGCAATGTGGTCGTTAATTTTTTCATGTCGATAAGTTTTTTGGTACATCTGAATTGCTCCGGTAAAAGAGCGATGGCTACTTCATAACACTTTTCTGAGGGCGTAAAGCCAGCAATGGATTTTCCGCATCGCCAGTTAGCATCGATGCCAGATAATTAAATTTTTCAGTTGCAGATTAGCTAACATTCTCATGAACAACACACCAAAATTGTTTACAGAAGGAAATCCAATCGTTAATAGTCTGGTCTGTATAATCCATAATCTTTTTCATACAGTCATCCACCTTGAGGAGGTCTTTTTGCTTTACGTAAGCTGACGTCAATCTTTAACAAAGAAACACAAGCTCTTCCTTGATTTCGTTGAACTTTTGCACATTATCATCTACAATTTGGAAACTAGCTTCTTGCAAGAAATAGAATTCACTAGACCTCTGTATGCAGAACGTGCAGACTCTTAGTTTTTATATTCTTTATGAGTGACAATGATTAGTATTAGGCCTCGTAGAAGTAGCATCTTCCGACAGATGCTGGTTCTTTAAATAACGAGAATGAGCCTCTGCAGCCGAACATCTTGCAGCTCTGCTCATAACCCCTATTCACGCCTACCCGTGGCGCCATCTGGGAATCTCACTGGAGATTGCGAAGTGAAGGAGACAAATGGCGAGTTTCCTGCGCCATAAATCAGGATTAGTATCGGAAAAACAAAACAAGACCTTATTTGGAGCTCAGACCGGTAAGGATTTCCAAAACTTAGTCAGGGTCTTGGAAAAGAGACGGTGGCGGACGAGTCCTATATGGGCCAACGGCAGCACTCACATCCCGGAACGGTAACGGGCTTCGGTGTAACTGACCCCTGGTCCTGGGGGCATTAAAAATGGAACTGGTCCTCCAGGTTGGGAGTTTTGCCGCCGGGGTAATTCCCTGGCCACTAAAAAAAAAACATAAGTTACGAAGCATCAACCCACGCAAACGATTTAAGGATAATGAGCTTCGGATATGCAGGTGGAATGTTAGGTCCCTTAATAGACCACGTGCAGCCGAGCAGCTAGCGGGGGCCCTAGACTGCTGCAAAGCAGACATAACCGCCATTCAAGAAATGCAATGGGATGGGTCGGACAAAAAGAGGATGAAAAGCTGCGACATCTACTACGGCAATTGCTATCGACGGCAAAAGCAGCGCTTATGTGGCAGACTAAGACAAAAAGTCCTGAGCCTCCGGCATGTGAGCGAGCGCCTCGTAGCAATCCACATCAATGCTAAATTCGCCAAAATTAGCTTTATATGCGCACATGCCCCAATGCAAGGCTAGATACAGAGCTTAAGTCCAACAAATCTGCTGGAGCGGATGGCCTGACTGCCGAGCTCTTCAAAACGGCAGGTGCTGACTTGGTAAGGAGCATACACCGACTCATCTGTAAAATATGGTCGGACGAAAGTATGCCCGATGAATGGAACCTCAGTATTGTTTATCCGATTCTCAATAAAGGAGACCCTCTGAACTGCGCCTAATACATAGGCATCAGTCTCCTTAACATCCTATCTGCCGTTTTGTGTGAACATCTGAAGCCGTTCGTCAACAACCTGATAGGTCCATATCATTGTGGCCTCAGTCCAGGAAAGTCCACCACCGACCAAATATTCACACTACGGCAGATCTTTGAGAAGACCCATGATCTTCAGATCGATACACATCACCTATTCATCGATTTTAAGTCCACGTTTAATCAAGTCCGCTTTTCGCTCAATCACGAATGCAAGGACAAAGACGATGTAACGTCGAAGGAAAAAGTTTGCGCGGCAATCACCGTATTCCTTGAGGATTATGATGTTAAACCGCCGGTATTAAAGACGATGAGCAAAACTTTTGGTGGGACTCAGGCGGCCACCATATGGTTGCCTGTAAACATCGGTAACAGATTACTTACCGCCGGAAAAGTACGCGTTGGTTAGATCTATTGCAGGATCCGAGAAAAAAAATGCTTTAGATGCCTCGGGTTTGGACATATTGCAAGAACGTTCAAAAGCACTACCGATCGATCGAATGCATGCGGAAAAAACGGGCATAAATTAAAGGACTGCAAGGCAGCACCAATATGCTTGCACTGTAGTACAAACGGAGTAGCCTTCGGGCATATAACCGGTAGTGTTAGGTGCGCAGAGTATAAAAAAGCAATTGAGAGCTTACACGCGAAAGCATGAAAAATTTGCAACTTAATTCAAATCATTGTAAGGTAGCTCAGGATCTACTGCATCAAACGGTCCATGAGCATAAGGTCCACATTTCGATACTCTCGGAGCAATATTGCAACATTAATTTGGGTAACTGGGCGCATGATGCGAGCAAAAAAGCCGCCATATTGGTATGTGGTAATACCACGTTACAGATACCAGCTTTCGGCGAGAATAACTACTTCGTACGACCAAAGCTAAACGATATATACATATGCATCTGTTATGTCCCTCCAAGCCTTACTATTGAGCAATACGAACGAGTCGCCGAAAACATAGTTCTTGATGCTAACGATCGTACTCCAACTATTTTAGCCGGTGATTTTAACGCATGGGCAGTAGAATGGGGAAGCGTGCTAACGAATAAAAGGGGAACCATTCTACTCGAAGTGCTCTCTAGTTTGGACTTCGTCGTAGCTAATATGGGAAATGCGAACACGTTTAGTAGATCATGTGCAGGCTCGATTGTTGATATTACGTTCGTAAGTATAAGCTACGCATACGACTTGGCACGTCAGCAATCACTACACCCACAGTGACCATAACGCAATTATAATCGATCTCCATAGATTTACACAATCTCCATACACTCAGTCTCAAATTAGCAAGGCGATATGGAACGTAAGTACCTTAGATGAGGAGCTCTTAGAGTATGCAATCGCTGAAGCTTTAGTTGAAGGGAGAACAGCTAACGAGATCGTACTTCAAGTAACGCAACAACTGCACGCTGCCTGCGATATATCAATGGCTTGAACGGGGTCACAATACCGCCGGCGTCCAACAAATTGTTGGAATGACAACATTAATAACTTCGAGCAGCTTGTCTTAAGGCACGAAGAAAATACCAACGGTCTAATTGCGATACGGATAGATATTTGATATTGAGGACAGCGTATAAAGAAGCACCCGCCGCACTCAAATCCGCTATTAAGTCTAGCAAAAGACAGCGCTTTAAGGATCTTTGTACGCAATTGAACGAAAATGTGTGGGGTAAAGCGTACAAAATCATAATTGCGAGGCTCAAAACGCCTCAGAGACCGGCACCAACTTGCCCACTATTTCTCAGCAGAATCGTAGAAACTCTGTTCCCCTCTCAACATGACGGAGTTATACTAAGCGAGATCGTAGAACTACGTGAACACATTCCTGCCTTAACTACCGATGAACTGACCGCTGCAATCGACAGGGTAGAAGATCGGAAATCCCCCGGTTCAGACGGCATGTCAAATAAGGCTTTAAAAATAGCGATCAAGGCCGGCCTACACGTTTTCGTTAGCATGTATAATGCATGCTTAAGCGAGGGAATATTTCCGGAACAATGGTAATACCAACGCAGCCGTGGGGCATCGGATAAAGAATAGTGCCGCAGTGCGTCCCAGCTTGTCGTAAGAGGCGACTAAATGGGACACCAATCATATACAGGCAACTATGACACCAAAAATGAGCCTGTGACACTTTAACACCTTAAAACTTTCCCACAAGTTTGTATGCAATCAGTGGGTTCCCACGTCTGGAGACTACCGGTGGGGTAAAAGAACAGTCAATCAATTCGAAATGAGCATACAAGTGTCAAACCACTCAAACTTTAGATACACTTCATGGAAATGATCGCAATTAATAGCACTACCCCGCTGGGCACCACGATTGCAACGCACTCGGGTGATCCCAGAGCAAGCAGATGTGCTTGTGTCAGAGCCCGACGGATTCCGGGGGCGGGCAAAATGAAGTTTCCAAAATATTTTCATAAACTTCGGTTTGCAAGTTGGAACGTCGGATCGATGACCTCAAAGAGTTTAGAACTGGAAGCGATTATGCGTCGCAGAACTCTACAAATCCTGTGCGTACAGGAAACGAAGTGGTGTAATACAGGAAATAAAGCGCGTTTTCTAGATTTAAAAACTAAGGCATTTAAGATATTCTACCATGGAACGGTCAATGGACGAAACGGGGTTGAAATCGTTGTTGCAGCGGACCTTCTAAACAATATCGTTGGTATTTTGAAAATAAGCGACCGCTTGATGAGTGTTAAACTCGTCATACACAATGAAACGTGGAACATTGTTAGCGAGTACGCCTCACAAAACGGATGCGACCAATCGGAAAAAGATACATACAGATACAGAGTTCGGTAATTTGCTTAGAAATATACCTATCGATGAGATGCTCTTCGTAGGCGGAGATTTTAATGGCCACGTCGGAGAAACAGATGTTGATTATGAGGACTGCCACGGCGGTAAAGGCTCTGGAACCAGAAATTCAGCTGGCGAAGACATCCTTGTAGCGTGTAGGGCTTACGGCTTAACCATCTTAAATACAATGTTTTTTTACCATCAACGACATCTTATCACCTATAGCAGCGGAGGCCACGAAACGCAAATAGTACGGAAACGTGAAAACTGCGGTTAAAAGCTCTGCTGGACTAACGAGAGAATTTCCAGTTAATGTCGGAGTGCATCAAGGAAGCGTACTTAGCCCTTTCCTCTTCAACGTAGTATTCGACTATCTTTTAAAAGACTGCATGCGCGAAGCAAAAGTAACGCCAATTCTCTTCGCTGACGACGCAGTTATACTTAGCGATAACGTCGAAGATTTACAGAACGCCTTAGATTCATGGAGAAATGCACTAGAAAGAAACGAGTTTAAAATAAGTCGTTCAAAAACGGAGCATTTGACGTGCCCATTTGCGCATCCGTTGCGACCTGTTCCGGATATAATGTTAGACGGAATAGTTCTTCCGAAAAGCACTATCTTTAAGTACTTAGGATCATTCGTTAACATGGAAGCGAAATGTGACGACGACGTAAGCCACAGAGTGAGTGTGGGATGGATGAAATGGCGGGAAAATTCGGGAATCTTTTGCGACCGAAAATTTCCACTTAAATTAAAGGGGAAACTCTACACCACGGTTGTTAGACCAGCTCTTCCTACACCTTTCTGTCTTCCTACGGTCCCTGGCTATCTTGATCTTATCCCTTGCTCTTTGGTGCACGTCCTTAATAATCTGTCTGAGGTCTCCAACAAAGTTGTCTTCATATATGTTCTCTTCAGACGGCGGTGATCCAAACATCAATTCACCAGGTAACCGGACTGTTCGACCGAAAAGGATTTCCAATGGAGTGTGGCCTGTGGTGTTGTGTACTGCACTCCGATAGGCTAATAGAAACATTGGAATTTGCCTATCCCAATCGCATTGCTTGTAACCAACGACCTTTGATAGGTGTTCATTCTAGGTTCTGTTGAAGCGCTCTACCATCCCGTCCGATTGTGGGTGGAGCGGTATTGTTCTCGTCTTTTTCATACCCAGTAGCTCGCACACCCCTTGGAAAATCTTGGATTTCCTGCCAGTCTGGTTTTTCTTCGTGTTATTTAGAAGCTTATTGGCTCGATATCCGGATCCTCTTTTTGAGCGTTTCGCATTTCCCTTTCATTCCAACCGTCGGTGGGCTCAGCTCTTAGCCGTTGAGTGGATACCGCATCTTTTTCTTCTTGTCGTGCACAATGTTTGCAATCAGATTTGCAAGGTCGCCGGGACAGAGCATCTGCATTCGAGTGAAGGCTTCCCTTTCGATGCTGTATCTCGTAGTCGTACATCTGGAGTCGTTCAATCCACCTTTCGACTTGTCCTTCAGGATTTTTAAATTGCAGCAACCACTTCAGAGATGCATGGTCTGTGCGAAGAATGAATTTTCGTCCGTACAGGTACTTATGGAAATGCTGTGTTGCCAAGACCAAAGCAAGAAGTTCCCGCCTGGTAACACAGTAGTTCCTTTCCGGCTTAGAGAGCACCTTACTAAAGTAGGAAACTACTTTCTCTTGCCCGTCATGTATCCGCGAACGGACAGCTCCAATTCCGACGTTACTGGCATCTGTATCCATAATAAATGTTTTTCCTGGAGTAGGGTACGCTAATACAGGGGCCTCACATAGTTGTTGTTTGAGAGTTTTGAAGCTTCTTTCGCATTCACTTGACCATTTGAATTGTTTTCCCTTTTCTGTTAGTTGATGCAAACTCTTTGCTATCCCAGCAAAATCCTTCACAAACCGCCTGTAGTAGGTAGTGAGTCCCAGAAAGCTTCTCAGTTGGTGTTTGTCTCTTGGGACTGGCCAATTTTCCACCGCTTCGATCTTTTCTGGTGTGTCCCAAGTATTTGACATCTGGCCTGAAGAGATGACACTTCTTCGGGTTTAGCTTTAGCTGTGCACTTCGTAGTCTTCGGAACACTTCCTTTAAGATATATCGATGTTCTTGAAAAGTTTTGCCGACCACGATGACATCGTCCAGGTAGACCAAACAGCTTTTCCATGTTAGTCCCAGCAAAACGCGTTCCATTAGGCGCTCAAAGGTTGCCGGAGCATTGCACAATCCGAATGGCATTACTGTGAATTGCCAAAGCCCGTTTACTGCGGTGAAGGCTGTCTTCTCACGGTCCTCCGGATGGATCTGTACTTGCCGGTAACCACTCTTCAGATTAAGTGTGGAGAACCATTGCGCTCCTGACAGTGTGTCCAGTGTGTCGTCGATCCTTGGCAAGGTGACATTATTTAGCAGGCGATAATCCACGCAGAATCTATTGGTGCCGTCTTTCTTCTTGACCAGTACAACGGGTGATGCCCACGGACTCTTAGAGCATTCAATCAACTCTTCCTTTTCCATAGTCGAAACCATTTCTGCAACCTGTTGCTGTTTTTAGACAGTAGCTACTGATATTGTGCTGCCATGAATCAGTAGCGGTGTCCCTTCTTATAATGGAAGCGGTGGCACCGGTGTCAATGGTGACCACGCATTTATTCTGGCCAATGTGGGCTTCCACTGTAAGACTCTTGTTACTTCGTTTTGTTTGGGAGACTTGGATTTTGATGTTAGGGGCGTCAATTCCAGAAACCAACTTCTGCCCCTCAAAGTTGGTCCTTACACGTATTCCCGCGTATTGACTTGATGATACGCTGCTTGCAGTATAGATGTTTTCCCTGCTACATGCTTCTTTGTTACGCCTCCCAGCAGCGCTTTGTGGACAACTGCGTTCTTTAAGTGGAGCCCAGCACTGACGCTGCAGATGTCCTATTTTGTTGCAGTTTCAGCAACGAACTTGTCCTGCACGCGCACTGTACTGCTCCACGACGTCTGTTCGTTGGCATGAGCATTCCACGGTTGTCACTTCTCTCACGCGGTGGGTTCCTTGAGATGGTTGGTCGGCAGCTTTCATCGTCAGAGTAAATGCTAGCGTCTCAGGGAGGGTTCGCTTTCCAGCCATTCTTACAGCCATTTGCAACTGCCTATCTTCAATCGCTTGGGTAAACGCCTCTACAGCCATTTCGTTGATAAGGTCTTCTCCGGCATTAGGATAAGATAGATGCGCCAACCGCTCGATATCGGCCTGCAACTGCTGAAGTGTTTCGCCCCTCTTCTGGACTCTGCTGCGCAGTTGGACTCTGTAAACTTGCTGCATATGGTCACCTCCGAAGCGCATTTCTATGGCTTTAATCAAAGCGTCGTAGTTGAGTTGTTTATCTTCTGAGTTGGTTTGCAGCAATT
The DNA here is from genome assembly GCA_928272305.1 of Volucella inflata. Lineage (NCBI taxonomy): Eukaryota > Metazoa > Arthropoda > Insecta > Diptera > Syrphidae > Volucella > Volucella inflata. Next base: position 21,384,657 of record OV743719.1, read on the forward strand.
CCGCAGCTGTACCTCTCAGTGCCAGCGTGAGCGCAATCGACTTTTCTCCGTCGTCCCAGTAGTTGGTCATGGCAGCTGCTTCAAATTGTCTTCTATATATTGGCCACGATGTTTGGCCATCGAAAACAGGCGGTTGCATCTCTTTTCTTCAAGGGCAGTCTGTATAATTTTCCGGACCTTCTGTTTCTTTACTCTCTCTAGTTCTTTCGCAAGATTCTCGATATTGTGTTCAACCTTCTCGAATTGTGCCTCGTGCATATTTAATTTTTGATCGATTATTTCGAATTTCGCTTCTAGAGAATTCTTGAACTCTTCGACAGTGTCTTTCTGTGCGGCAATAATGGAGTTCTTCTGTTCTTCTAGAGAATTCTTCTGTTCTTCAAGAGAATTTTTCTGTTTTTCTAGAGAATTTTTCTGTTCTTCTAAGGAATTTTTCTGTTCTTCAAACTTAGAATCTATACTTAACCTTTGTTCTTCTAACCTAGAATTCAATCCAAGGAGCAATTCCATCATGGCAGACATGTCAACCCCTGTGCTTACAAGCTCCTCTTCTAGGTCGAACGAAATGGATTTAATATATTTTCCACCTTTTTCGATCGCTTCTTGTAGCCGAAGAATCAAATCACTTTTCCCTCCAGCTACGGAGAGATTCCGCTTCTCAGCTGGGGTATACTTAGCTCCAGCAATGTACGTGGCATTTTTTTTTCTTTTTTTTTTCTCTCACAGCACTCAGAATAAATTTTATCCCATTTCTGACACCAATGTAATATTTCGGCTAGGGTTTGAAATGATAAAACGTTATTCTGTTTCTAAAACACTCTGTTTATTATTATTTAAATATGACTTTCAATCAATTCACAAACAATTTCACTTCTATTTCACAATTCAAATCTCTTATCTTTCACTTAGTACGACTTAGGTCCTTTTCCATCGCTTTCCAAAAATCAACTTATCGTCCGCAGTTTCTCATCCTGTATTTATACCATATACGTATCATATTGTGGTATATATGCGATTAAATCAAGGGTCCAGTGTTGCATAGTTTAAGGATCATACAAACTCTCCACGTTGGAGAGTTCAGTTTTTCCCCAGTTTCAAACCAGAAGTTACGAGAAAGAACTAGAGCCCGACAAATGTGGTATAAATACAGGATAAGAAACTGCGGACGATAAGTTGATTTTTGGAAAGCGATGGAAAAGGACCTAAGTGGTACTAAGTGAAAGATAAGAGATTTGAATTGTGAAATAGAAGTGAAATTGTTTGTGAATTAATTGAAAGTTGTATTTAAATAATAATAAATAGAGTGTTTTAGAAACAGAATAACGTTTTATCATTTCGAACCCTAGCCGAAATATTACAATATATACCACAATATTGTAATATTTCAGCTGGGGTTCGAAATGATAAAACGTTTTTCTGTTTCAAAACACTCTATTTATTATTATTTAATTACAAAATATTATTATTTATATACAACTTTCAATTAATTCACAAACAATTTCACAATTCAAATCTCTTATCTTTCACTTATTAAGACTTAGCTCCTTTTCTATCGCTTTCCAAAAATCAACTTATCGTCCGCAGTTTCTCATCCTGTATTTATACCACATTTGTCGGGTTCTAGTTCTTCCTAGTAACTTCTGGTTTGAAACTGGGGTAATAACTGAACTCTCCAATGTGGAGAGTTTGTATGATCCTAAAGTTATGCAACACTGGATAATTGATTTATTTAATTTTAATAGTGTAATATTTCAGCAAGGGTTCGAAATGATAAAACGTTATTCTGTTTCAAAACACTATTTATTATTATTTAAATACAAATTTCAATTAATTCACAAACAATTTCACTACTATTTCACAATTCAAATCTCTTATCTTCCACTTATTAAGACTTAGCTCCTTTTCTATCACTTTCCAAAAATCAACTTTTCGTCCGCAGTTTCTTATCCTGTATTTATACCACATTTGCCGGGTTCTAGTTCTTTCTCGCAACTTTTGGTTTGAAACTGGGATAGTAACTGAACTCTCCAACGTGGAGAGTTTTTGTATGATCCTAAAGCTATCCAACACTGGATACTTGATTTAATCACATATATACCACAATATCCCCCTCTTCAACTTGTTCGTCCCGAACAAGCTCTTCGACAATCTGCCCAACATAGGGATGTATTCGATCCACATGAACCACTTTAATCTTGCCTCTTCCTCGTTGAATGCGATAGATAACATCGTTGATGCGCTTTACGACTTTGTATTGTCCTTCCAAGTTTTGCTGCAATTGGGCTGATACGCCTTGCCGTCTATGAGGGTTATATAGCCACACTAGATCTCCTTTCTGGAATGCCGTTGTGGTCACCTTGACATCATACTTCGTCTTCATGCGGTCACTGGCTATCTTGATCTTATCCCTGGTTCTTTGGTGCATGTCCCTAATAATCTGTCTGAGGTCTACAACATAGTCGTCTTCATTTCTATTCTCTTCAGACGGCATTGACCCAAACATCAATTCACTAGGTAACCGGACTGTTCGACCGAAAAGGATTTCCGATAGAGTGTGACTTGTGGTGTTGTGTACTGCACTCCGATAGGCTAATAGAAACATTGGAATCTGCCTATCCCAATCGCATCGCTTGTCACGAAGGACCTTTGATAGGTGTGCATTTAAGGTTCTGTTGAAGCGTTCTACCATCCCATCCGATTGTGGGTGGAGCGGTGTTATTCTCGTCTTGTTAATCCCCAGTAGCCCGCACACCCCTTGGAAAATCTTAGACTCGAAGTTACGCCCTTGATCCGAGTGCGATTCCATCGGTACGCCGAATCTGCTCACCCAGTTGTAAACGATCTGCTCAACCACGGTTTTGGCTTCCTGCTTAGGGATAGCGAAAGCCTCAGGCCACTTACTGGAGTAGTCCATAACAACAAGAATGTAGCGATTTCCCTTTTCGGTTTCAGGAAACGGTCCTGTGATGTCAACTGCGATTCTCTCGAATGGCGCTCCAACGTTGTATTGCTGCATTCTGCCGTGGGTTTTAACCCTCGGGCCTTTACTGGCGGCGCAGGTGACACACTTTCTGCACCAATTTTCGACATCGTCCCTGGCGTGCACCCAATAAAAACGTTCTCGCACCTTTTCTAATGTCTTATTACTTCGGATACTCCATCGTGCAGTTCCCTTAACACGTCACTGAATCTCGACCTTGGCACAACGAGCTGCATTACAAATGACTTTTCATCCGAGCTTTCCCACCTTCGTCTCAAAACACCATCTTGAACATGAAGCGAATCCCACTGTGCCCAGTATGCCTTTAGTTCGGGACTTTTATTGGATATTTCCTGCCAATCTGGTTTTTCTTCATGTTCTTTCCAAGCGAGTACTGGCTCGATATCCGGATCCTCTTTTTGGGCGTTTCGCATTTCACTTTCATTCCAACCGTCGGTGGGCTCAGCTCTTAGCCGTTGAGTGGATACCGCATCTTTTTCTTCTTGTCGTGCACAATGTTTGCAATCAGATTTGCAAGGTCGCCGGGACAGAGCATCTGCATTAGAGTGAAGGCTTCCCTTTCGATGCTGTATCTCGTAGTCGTACATCTGGAGTCGTTCAATCCACCTTTCGACCTGTCCTTCAGGATTTTTAAATTGCAGCAACCACTTCAGGGACGCATGGTCTGTGCGAAGAATGAATTTTTGTCCATACAGGTACGTATGGAAATGCTTTGTTGCCAAGACCAAAGCAAGAAGTTCCCGCCTGGTAACACAATAATTTCTTTCCGGCTTAGAGGGCATCTTACTAAAGTAGGAAACAACTTTCTCTTGCCCGTCATGCATCTGCGAAAGGACAGCTCCAATTCCGACGTTACTGGCATCTGTATCCACAATAAATGTTTTTTCTGGAGTAGGGTACGCTAGTACAGGGGCCTCACATAGTTGTTGTTTGAGAGTTTTGAAGCTTCTTTCGCATTCACTTGACCATTTGAATTGTTTTCCCTTTTCTGTTAGTTGATGCAAACTCTTTGCTATCCCAGCAAAATCCTTCACAAACCGCCTGTAGTAGGTAGTGAGTCCCAGAAAGCTTCTCAGTTGGTGTTTGTCTCTTGGGACTGGCCAATTTTCCACCGCTTCGATCTTTCCTGTCTGTCCTTACCCCTTCGGATGAGATGATGTGTCCCAAGTATTTGACATCTGGCCTGAAGAGATGACACTTCTTCGGGTTTAGCTTTAGGTGTGCACTTCGTAGTCTTCGGAACACTTCCTTTAAGTTGTCTCGATGTTCTTGAAAAGTTTTGCCGACCACGATGACATCGTCCAGGTAGACCAAACAGGTTTTCCATGTTAGTCCCAGTAAATAGCGTTCCATTAGACGCTCAAAGGTTGCCGGAACAGTGCACAATCCAAATGGCATTACTGTGAATTGCCAAAGCCCGTTTCCTGCGGTGAAGGCTGTCTTCTCACGGTCCTCCGGATGGATCTGTACTTGCCGGTAACCACTCTTCAGATTAAGTGTGGAGAACCATTGCGCTCATGACAGTGTGTCCAGTGTATCATTAATCCTTGGCAAGGGGAAGCTATCCTTCTTTGTGACATTATTTAGCTGGCGATAATCCCCGCAGAATCTATTGATGCCGTCTTTCTTCCTGACCAGTACAACGGGTGAGCCCACGGACTCTTAGAGCCTTCAATCAACCCTTCCTTTTACCTAGTCGAAACCATTTCTGCAACCTCCGTGTGCTTAGCTAATGGTAAACGCCTAGAAGGTGGACGTATTGGTCTTGCATCTCAGTGTCTATTCGGTGTTGTACCAAATGTGTGCTGCCATATTCGCCGTCCTGCGAGGCAAATACGTCTGCAAATTCGTTGATTAGTTCCTCTGGCATCACTCGTTGCTCCTGGTTCAGCTCGGTTTGCCTGAGTATAGTTCTTTTCAACTCGGCTGTGCTTCTTGATGGCAAAGATATAGAAGCATTTTCCTTCGACAACTTGGTGACAGCAGTTATCGGTACGCACGCCCCGATCGACTGACCTTGCTTTAGTTTAACGCTCTTATTTCCCACATTCAAGATTCTTACTGGGACCATTTTGCCTTTCGGCTCAACGAGCATCTTTCCCACGACGTAATTCTGATAATGATTTTTAGAGTCCGGCTCAATCAAATAGAATCGATGGCTCCCAAGATCACCTTCTAGCTTCGCCGAAATAAGTGTCTCTGCGGAAGGTGGTAAGATATCGTCCTTGCTCACTACTGTCCTACGGCATGGGGCATTCTAATTCCCGTACACCATCGGAATCTCAACGTTCCTGTACTTAAGTACTTGAGCTCCGATGTGAAGCATTACATTATGCGCCTTCATAAAGTCAACTCCAATGATGCACTCGTCGCATATATCGGCCACTTGGAATACGTGGGTGAATGTTAGTCTTGCAAGATTGATGGTAAAAACAACCTCTCCATACAACTTCGCCGTCGCTCCTGTTGCTGTTTTCAGACAGTAGCTACTGATATTGTGCTGCCATGAATCAGTAGCGATATCCCTTCTTATAATGGAAGCGGTGGCACCGGTGTCAATGGTGACCACGCATTTATTCTGGCCAATGTGGACTTCCACTGTAAGACTCTTGTTACTTCGTTTTGTTTGGGAGACTTGGATTTTGATGTTAGGGGCGTCAATTCCAGAAACCAACTTCTGCCCCTCAAAGTTGGTCCTTACACGTATTCCCGCGTATTGACTTGATGATACGCTGCTTGCAGTATAGATGTTTTCCCTGCTACATGCTTCTTTGTTACGCCTCCCAGCAGCGCTTTGTGGACAACTGCGTTCCATAAGTGGAGCCCAGCACTGACGCTGCAGATGTCCTATTTTGTTGCAGTTCCAGCAACGGGCTTGTCCTGCACGCGCACTGTTCCGCTCCACGACGTCTGCTCGTTGGCAGGAGCATTCCACGGCTGTCACTTCTCTCACGTGGTGGATTCCTTGAGATGGTTGGTCGGCAGCTTTCATCGTCAGGGTAAACGCCTCTGCAGCCATTCCGTTGATAAGGTCTTCTCCGGCATTAGGATAAGATAAATGCGCCAACCGTTCAACATCGGCCTGCAACGGCTGAAGTGTTTCTCCCCTCTCTGGACTCTGCTGCGCAGTTGGACTCTGTATTCTTGTTGCATATGGTCATCCCCGAAGCGCATTTCTATGGCTTTAACCAAAGTTTCGTAGTTTAGTTGTTTATCTTCTGAGATGGTTTGCAGCAATTCCGCAGCTGTACCTCTCAGTGCCAGCGTGAGCGCAATCGACTTTTCTCCCTCGTCCCAGTAGTTGGTCATGGCAGCTGCTTCAAATTGTCTTCTATATATTGGCCACGATGTTTGGCCATCGAAAACAGGCGGTTGCATCTCTTTCCTTCTAGGGCAGTCTGTAGAAATTTCTCGGGCCTTCTTTTTCCATACTCTCTCTAGTTCTTTAGCAAGATTCTCAATGTTGTCTTCACCCTTCCCGAACTGTTCCTCGACTTTCACGAGCTGTTCCTGGAATTCGGTAACAACCTTTGCGATTTTCGGCTCGTGCATGTTTAATTTTTGATCGATTATTTCGAATTTCGCTTTTAGGGAATTCTTAAACTCCTCAACAGTGTCTTTCTGTGCGGTAACAATGGATTTTTTCATTTTCTTCAAACTTAGAATCCATACTTCTCTTCTGTTCTTCAAACTTAGAATTCAATCCAAGGAGTAATTCCATCATATCAGCCATGTCAACTCCTGTGCTCACATGCTCTTCTTCTACGTCGAACAAAATGGATTTCGGGTCTTTTCCTTCTTTTTCGATCGCTTCTTGTAGACGAAGAATTAAGTTACTCTTTCCTCCAGCTGCGGAAAGATTCCGCTACTCTAGCTCAATTTTCAGCTGAGGTATACTTAGCTACAGCAATGTGCGTGGCATTTTTTTTTAATTTTTTTTAGCACTCAGAATAAGTTTTATCCCACTTCTGACACCAATGTAGTATTTCGGCTAGGGTTCGAAATGATAAAACGTTATTCCGTTTCAAAACACTCTATTTATTATTATATAAATACAACTTTCAATTAATTCACAAACAATTTCACTTCTACGATATTGCGCAATTCAAATCTCTTATCTTTCACAGAACAGCAAACAGTTATAAATATATAAATATTGTGGTATATATGTGATTAAATCAATTATCCAGTGTTGCATAGTTTTAGGATCATACAAACTATCCACGTTGGAGAGTTCAGTTATTACCCCAGTTTCAAACCAGAAGTTACCAGAAAGAACTAGAACCCGACAAATGTAGTATAAATACAGGATGAGAAACTGCGGACGATAAGTTGATATTTGGAAAGCGATGGAAAAGGACCTAAGTCTTACTAAGTGAAAGATAAGAGATTTGAATTGTGAAATAGAAGTGAAATTGTTTGTGAATTGATTGAAAGTTGTATTTAAATAATAATAAATAGAGTGTTTTGAAACAGAATAACGTTTTATCATTTCGAACCCTAGCCGAAATATTACATTGGTGTCAGAAGTGGGATAAAACTTATTCTGAGTGCTGTGAAAAAAAAAGAAAATAATAAAAAAAAATAAAAATGCCACGTACATTGCTGGAGCTAAGTATACCCCAGCTGAAAATGGAGCTAGAGAAGCGGAATCTCTCCGCAGCTGGAGGGAAAAGTGATTTGATTCTTCGGCTACAAGAAGCGATCGAAAAAGATGGAAAAGATCCTAAATCCATGTCGTTCGACGTAGAAGAGGAGCTTGTAAGCAGAGGGGCTGGCATGTCTGCCATGATGGAATTACTCCTTGGATTGAATTCTAAATTTGAAGAACAGAAGAATTCTTTAGAAGAACAAAGGAGAAGTATGGATTCTAAGTTTGAAGAACAGAAGAATTCTCTAGAAGAACAGAAGAATTCTCTAGAAGAACAGAAGAATTCTCTAGAAGAACAGAAGAATTCTCTAGAAGAACAGAAGAATTCCATTATTTCCGCACAAAAAGACACTGTCGAAGAGTTCAAGAATTCTCTAGAAGCGAAATTCGAAATAATCGATCAAAAATTAAATATGCACAAGGCACAATTCGAGAAGGTTGAACACAATATCGAGAATCTTGCGAAAGAACTAGAGAGAGTAAAGAAACAGAAAGTCCGAGAAATTTCTACAGACAGCCCTAGAAGGAAAGAGATGCAACCGCCTGTCTTCGATGGCCAAACATCGTGGCCAATATATAGAAGACAATTTGAAGCAGCTGCCATGACCAACAACTGGGACGACGGAGAAAAGTCGATTGCACTCACGCTGGCACTGAGAGGTACAGCTGCGGAATTGCTGCAAACCATCTCAGAAGATAAACAACTCAACTACGACGCTTTGGTTAAAGCCATAGAAATGCGGTTCGGAGATGACCATATGCAGCAAGTATACAGAGTCCAACTGCGCAGCAGAGTCCAGAAGAGGGGCGAAACACTTCAGCAGTTGCAGGCCGATATCGAACGGTTGGCGCATTTATCTTATCCTAATGCCGGAGAAGACATTATCAGCGAAATGGCTGTAGAGGCGTTTACCCAAGCAATTGAAGATAGGCAGTTGCAAATGGCTGTAAGAATGGCTGGAAAACGAACCCTTCCTGAGGCCCTAGCATTGGCCCTGACGATGAAAGCTGCCGACCAAGCAACCCAAGAAATCCACCGCGTGAGAGAAGTGACAGCCGTGGAATGCTCATGCCAACGAGCAGACGTCGTGGAGCGGAACAGTGTGCGTGGAGGACAAGTCCGTTGCTGGAACTGCAACAAAATAGGACATCTGCAGCGTCAGTGCTGGGCTCCACTTAAAGAACGCAGTTGTTCCCAATGCGCTGCTGGGAGGCATAACAAAGAAGCATGTAGCAGGGAAAACATCTATACTGCAAGCAGCGCATCATCAAGTCAACAGGCGGGAATACGTGTAAGGACCAACTTCGAGGGGCAAAAGTCGGTTTCTGGAATTGACGCCCCCAGGATCAAAATCCAAGTCTCCCAAACAAAACGAAGTAACAAGAGTCTTACAGTGGAAGCCCACATTGGCCAGAATAAATGCGTGGCCACCATTGACACCGGTGCCACCGCTTCCATTATAAGAAGGGATATCGCCCATGATTCATGGCTGCACAATACCAGTAGCTACTGCTTGAAAACAGCAACAGGAGCGACGGCAAAGGTGTATGGAGAAGTTGTTCTTACGATCAATCTGGCAGGACTAACATTCACCCACGTATTCCTAGTGGCCGATATATGCGACGAGTGCATCATTGGAGTTGACTTTATGAAGGCGCATAATGTAGTGCTCGACATCGGAACTCAAGTACTTAAGTACAGGAACGTCGAGATTCCAATGGTGTACGGAAATGAGAATGCCGCATGCCTTAGGACAGTAGTCAACAAGGACGAGATCTTACCACCTTCCGCAGAGACACTAATTTGGGCGCAGCTGGAAGGTGATCTTGGGGGCCATCGATTCTATTTGATTGAGCCGGACTCTAAAAATCATTATCAGAATTACGTCGTGGGAAAGATGCTCGTTGAGCCGAAAGGCAAAATGGTCCCAGTAAGAATCTTGAATGTGGGAAATAAGAGCATCAAACTAAAGCAAGGACAATCGATCGGAGCGTGCGTACCGATAACTGCTGTCACCAAGTTGTCGAAGGAAAATGCTGCTATATCTTTGCCATCAAGTAGCATAGCCGAGTTGAAAAGAACTATACTCAGGCAAACCGAGCTGAACCAGGAGCAACGAGCGATGGCAGAGGAATTAATCAACGAATTTGCAGACGTATTTGCCTCGCAGGATGGCGAATATGGCAGCACACATTTGGTACAACACCGAATAGACACTGGAGATGCAAGACCCATACGTCAACCTCCTAGGCGTTTACCATTAGCTAAGCAGACGGAGGTTGCAGAAATGGTTTCGACTATGGAAAATGAAGGGTTGATTGAAGGCTCAAAGAGTCCGTGGGCATCACCCGTTGTACTGGTCAAGAAGAAAGACGGCACCAATAGATTCTGCGTGGATTATCGCCAGCTAGATAATGTCACCAAGAAGGATAGCTACCCCTTGCCAAGGATTGACGACACACTGGACACACTGTCAGGAGCGCAATGGTTCTCCACACTTGATTTGAAAAGTGGCTATTGGCAAGTACAGATCCATCCGGAGGACCGTGAGAAGACAGCCTTCACCGCAGGAAACGGGCTTTGGCAGTTCGCAGTAATGCCATTCGGATTGTGCAATGCTCCGGCAACCTTTGAGCGTCTAATGGAACGCGTTTTGCTGGGACTAACATGGAAAACCTGTTTGGTCTACCTGGACGATGTCATCGTGGTCGGCAAAACTTTTCAAGAACATCGAGATAACTTAAAGGAAGTGTTCCAAAGACTACGAAGTGCACAGCTAAAGCTAAACCCGAAGAAGTGTCATCTCTTTAGGCCAGATGTCAAATACTTGGGACACATCATCTCATCCGAAGGGGTACGGACAGACCCAGAAAAGATCGAAGCGGTGAAAAATTGGCCAGTCCCAAGAGACAAACACCAACTGAGAAGCTTTCTGGGACTCGCTACGTACTACAGGCGGTTTGTGAAGGATTTTGCTGGGATCGCAAAGAGTTTACATCAACTAACAGAAAAGGGAAAACAATTCAAATGGTCAAGTGAATGCGAAAGAAGCTTCAAAACTCTCAAATAGCAACTATGTGAGGCCCCTGTACTAGTGTACCCTACTCCAGGAAAAACATTTATTGTGGATGCAGATGCTAGTAACGTCGGAATTGGAGCTGTCCTTTCGCAGATGCATGACGGGCAAGAGTAAGTACCTGTACGGGCAAAAATTCATTCTTCGCACAGACCATGCATCTCTGAAGTGGTTGCTGCAATTTAAAAATCCTGAAGGACAAGTCGCAAGGTGGATTGAACGACTCCAGATGTACGACTACGAGATACAGCATCGAAAGGGAAGCCTTCACTCTAATGCGGATGCTCTGTCCCGGCGACCTTGCAAATCTGATTGCAAACATTGCGCACGACAAGAAGAAAAAGATGCGGTATCCACTCAACGACTAAGAGCTGAGCCCACTGATGGTTGGAATGAAAGTGAAATGCGAAACGCCCAAAAAGAGGATCCGGATATCGAGCCAATTCTCGCCTGGAAAGAACATGAAGAAAAACCAGATTGGCAGGAAATATCCAATAAAAGTCCCGAACTAAAGGCATACTGGGCACAGTGGGACTCGCTTCAAGTTCAAGATGGTGTTTTGAGGCGAAGGTGGGAAAGCTCGGATGGAAAGTCGTTTGTGATGCAGCTCGTTGTGCCAAGGTCGAGAGTCAGTGACGTGCTAAGGGAACTGCACGATGGAATATCCGGAGGCCATCTGGGAGTGAATAAGACGTTAGAAAAGGTGCGAGAACGTTTTTATTGGGTGCATGCCAAGGACGATGTAGAAAATTGGTGCAGAAAGTGTGTCACCTGCGCCGCCAGTAAAGGCCCGAGGGTTAAAACTCACGGCAGAATGCAGCAATACAACGTTGGAGCGCCATTCGAGAGAATCGCAGTTGACATTGCAGGACCGTTTCCTGAAACCGAAAATGGAAATCGCTACATTCTTGTTTTTATGGATTACTTCAGCAAGTGGCCTGAGGCTTTTGCTATCCCTAACCAAGAAGCCAAAACCGTGGTTGAGCAGATCGTTTACAACTGGGTGAGTGTGTGCATTCAACGAGGAAGAGGCAAGATGAAAGTGGTTCATGTGGATCGAATACATCGCTATATTGGGCAGAATGGCGAAGAGTTTGTTCGGGACGAACAAGTTTAAGAGGGGGATATTGTGGTATATATGTGATTAAATCAATTATCCAGTGTTGCATAGTTTTAGGATCATACAAACTATCCACGTTGGAGAGTTCAGTTATTACCCCAGTTTCAAACCAGAAGTTACCAGAAAGAACTAGAACCCGACAAATGTAGTATAAATACAGGATGAGAAACTGCGGACGATAAGTTGATATTTGGAAAGCGATGGAAAAGGACCTAAGTCTTACTAAGTGAAAGATAAGAGATTTGAATTGTGAAATAGAAGTGAAATTGTTTGTGAATTGATTGAAAGTTGTATTTAAATAATAATAAATAGAGTGTTTTGAAACAGAATAACGTTTTATCATTTCGAACCCTAGCCGAAATATTACAATATGATTAAATGGATAGATATGAATTAAAAAAGAAAATATTAAGGCTATGAATATATATATATGTATATGTGCGTAGGGTAGAGTTGCCTATTTTTGAATAGTTTACAGAATTTGAAAAATGAATAGTCTGTAAAAAATGCTTAGATTGGGCGTTCAAACTTTGTTTTGATTTAATTTAAAAGAAAAACTCAAATATTCTTCAGCCTCATAAAGTTTATTTCATTTATTGTTACAATTTATTAACAAATGAAATTAATATGAAAACCAACCATTTTCCCCCGTTTTCAAACACTTGTTTCCTAAACCCGAACAGAAGGTTTCCTCCTTTCGAAAACTTAAATCATACCTATAAGTTTGTCTAGAATGTTAATTTCATGTAAAAACAAATTTGAGGTAACAATTAGGACTTGCACTGATTTTATTTTAAGACAATAAAAGTAACAATTCATTGGATTTAGAAAACAAAAGCTTAAAAGATATAAATAACTATAACTATTAGAACATTTATAACTACAATATTAGAATATTATATGTTTTGTATTGGGCGGAAGCGAACATAATATTTTCTGGTTGTTAGAGCAAAATTCACTTATGTGCATGGATATGCCCATCTACGAGTACTAAGAGAAGAACTGGGCTTTTAATTTGGTGCTGATTGAGCCAATTTGAAAAATCGTTTGCTATATATTCGTAAAAGGTTTCACCAACAACCCAGTCTTCCGGGATGTTGCCCATAATTTTAAAGGGCACTTTTTAATATGGAAATACTATGACTGGCCTTACTTACGGTTTCGGGGGCATGTAAAGACAGTAACTCTCTTTTAATTGTTGAAGTCAGTTTTTATTCGACTTTAATTGTTTTCTGTACAACATCCAAAAGCTCACTTGATTTCTGTGGAAAACCACATTTAGCAATATGTATGAGTCATTCGACGATCTTTTTTCCTCTGTCTTAGTAAGCACAGTTCCAGAGTCTGGTTTTCTAAGTTCATCATCAGTTCTGCCCTTGATTCTTTCGTGAAGCGTTGTAACCGGAAACCATTTTCCCTGCTTGCTGCCCTTATAGTCTTTGACTTTGACTCATTTCGAATACACCTCAACGCGGCTGCTTATGAAGCCTTCGTATATTTTTGTTTTTGAGATTGCGTTATTTCAATTATTAAATGAAAAACATTTAAATATCCGGTGATCGATTAAGGAAACCATAAAACTGTCAGTTTTCTTTTACCGATCACCAACGAATATGGTTTTCGAAAATAGAACATTAATTTTGTATGTGATTTTTCATACAAAAAGAGATAAAACATATGTATTTCGATAAGTTTAGGTAGTAAAATGGTAAAAAGCATAGTTTTCACAGTTGCCTATTTGTTAACATTGCGTTCGGGTTAGGAAACTCGGAAGAAATTAGGTTCCTTTTCTCGAACAGATCAAAACCACGAGCAAACTTCAATTTTAATTGGCAAAACTTCATGAAATAGTATAAATTAATGCACTTATATCATCACAAACACAGTTGAAAGTAGTTATGTGATTAATTTTGCTTTAAACCAACTTTCCCAGACTTTGGCAGCGGAACAATGGCACACAATAATAATCTTCGCAACTCTTCAAAAACTAAATTTTACAACGCAACAACTATCGGAAGAAAGATTGGGTAGCAATTAAGAATTATCAAAGATACGACGCTAGAAGCCTTTGAACAACAGTTACAGTTTCACAAAAGCCAGCTATAAAAGCGGCAACTTAGTTGCAAAGTTTGTCACAGAGGACAACATTCGTTAAAAGAATGTACGAAGTTTTTAGAAATGGATGTAGGCCAATGAAAACAAACCGTCTTCAACATTAGGGTTTGCCAAAATTCAGCTCCAACAATTAACCAAATTGGTAGTAAGCATCTAAATTTCCCATCGAAACTTCAGTCATCAGAAAGGAGATTGATGATGTGATTCGTGCAGCCAACACCATTGCTGACGCCCAACACAAACTCCAAGCGGAATGGGAACATTTTCAAACTGCAGGTAAGCAAGTGAGCAACGTTGGAGAGGTCTTAAAGAACAATCCAAAATAACAGCCAGCAATGCATTTCTTGCTACCATTTATCGACAACACTGATATCAAGACGCTTGACTTTAAAAGAATGCCAATTTTAAATGTGTTCTACTATCAAGTTGCGCAGTTCAGTAAAAGTGAAATTACAAAACGGTCCATCTCATCCACTATAGCAAAGCTATATGCCCCAATGGGCTGGATCTCACCCTACACTGTAAAGGCGAAAATAATAACAAAGCAGCTTCTAGCAAAGGATTAGAATGGGGCAAGCCAATTCCATCGAAATTGGAAGGAGAACGGGAAACTTTTCGTGACGAGTTATTGATATTAGAACGAGTCTAAGTCCTTCGTTGGATCAGCACCGATAAAAAAATCCTTGAAATTTCCTTTACTTATGAAAAAATACCACATTCTTACAAAAGCAAAAGGAGGGGTCACCAGTGAGCATCAGCTGTCCGGAAATGATAGCCGAATACAACAAAAGCATGGGTCATCAATGTGACACGGGTATAAAAGAACGAGACAAGCTACATCCAAATTTAACTCAATTGTGGTCGACACACACTAAGGGGTAGGTTACACAGGAAATTATACCAATTCATTACGTTAGGGTAATTCACAACTAAGTATTTAAAAATTAAAAACGAAAACAAATTCAATATTCAAAAGAAAGAAAGAAATAAAAAGTTATTAATTCGGCTCGATGACAACCGGGTTTGATCATTGCATTTAGCAACACCCTAAACTAACTGACTAATTTTTTCATGCGCATGTCATATCACATTAGTCCCCATTTCTTGAGGAACGTAAAGTAAATGTTGATTGTCAGTAACACGGAAAACAATACCATATTCTTAGACATATGGATTGCAGGAACCCTGTTCCAACTTGTCACGAATAATATCCAGAATTTCCGGATCACGATTCTGTGTGATTTGCAAATGTAAAGCAATATCATCCGGATTGATAATAAAACTGTATCGTCATGCTTATCATCGGAAATAGAACTACCAGAATGCAGCGACGGAGTGCATCCACATGACACATGTGATACCACTTCGATAGTGAAGTGTGTAATCGTTACTTTCTAATTCCAAAGACCAACGGAAAATGCAGGCATTGTTCCGTTGATTCTGAAGCGTTACAATAAGAGCTTGACAATCGGTAATGATCTTAAACGGAATTCCATTCAAATATATTCGGAATTTGCGTAATGAGTAAATAATGGCAAGTGTTTCCAATTCGTAACTATGGTATCGGAATTCAGCAGGAGTAGCTCGTTTCGAAAAATATGCAATCGGATGCATATACGTAAATACGAGAATAAACCAATGTATTTGTGAAGAGTCTTAACGCCGGTTGGAACAGATGTCGAATCTTTTCAATGTTGATTATTTACACAGAATTGATATTTCGGAAGCTTAAGTTCCAATCGATACTCAGCTAGTCTACGGAGGACACGTTTCAGAAGATCTAAATGTTCAATAGTAATAGTAATAGTAACAGAGTAATATCGTTCAAGTAAACGGGATAACTATCACGGAGAATGTATTTATTTAATGGTTTGTAGTCGACGCACATTCGCTTAGTGCCATCTTTTTTCGGAGGAAGAACAATGGGAAATGCATAGGGTGAATTGCTCGGTCGAATAAAATTCTTATTCAATGATTCCTGAATTTGGGCACGGACAATCTGTTTATCGGCAAACGACAGTCGATGTAACTTCATTGAATATTTATGTTTAATTGCCGTAATATTGGACAAATCGAGGAAATCTTTACGGAAAATATCCTTAATTGCGCAAATATGAAATGGATTTGAAGCGGTATTTATATTTTGTTCTTCAACGGAAGGTGGATCACAATTGATGGAGCAAATAAAAGGTCGTTAAAATGATTCGGAATTATTTAATTCGTACGGTGTGATGATAGGCGGAGATATGGTTACAATGTGGAACAGAAAATGTGGATGGAAAGCAACACTAACTGATTTATCTTCTGAATAGTTTCCTCATTCGATTCGGTTTGCTGTACATCATTTATATTTAAGCGACGCAAATCATTAACTTAGGCGACTTGATTAGGATTATTCGGAGTCGGGATGTGTTGAGTTGAACCATGACCAACACTCGGAAAATTGAAGCAACGTAATAGTTTCGGGGCTATCGACGTAGACCGAATATTTGATTCCGATGAGCCAGTCAATTTCAGACGGAGTTCGGGTGGACTGTCATGTAATTGCACGTATCGATGTAACAATTGTTTCAATTGAGCCATCGTAGTAATACAAAACAGCAATATGCTGTCGGAACCACTGAACGGAAGGACGGAAAGACGGAATGTTTAACTTCTTTGAAAGACGGAAGGACACTTTGTTGCATCGGAGCTTCATTGGCCAATTCTTGACGTAATTGGTTCAATTTGAGATGCTTTTCGAGTAATCGGATTTTTCGGTCGATATCTTTTTCTTCGTATTGCAACGGAGTTTGTGCTTGTTTGTACGTGGTGATGGATGCGAATGAACAATTTAGAACAAATTAAAAATAGTTCCAATACCGGCGGAAATGTTGACGAAGAATGTTCGGATGAAATTTATTTTATCGGAATTTAATTAATTTAAAGTCAGATGGCGCAGATATTTTCGGATTATTTCGATTGGTTTGTATGGCAAGTAGTTTGATTTGCTAAGACACTCCAATCCCACTTCTGAAGCTGTAATCGTCTTTAATTTAATAAAAAAAACAAGAACTGAGTTTAGGTCTTTAATTAATTTAAGTTAGTTTATTTTTATTTCTTTTTAAGTTTTGCTCGCGTGTCGCCCTTTGAATGAATAATGAATCTGTCGCAAGTCAAATATCAGATATGACATTTGCCGGTTCATCTGACAACACAGAAGCTCATTGGTTCAGTGATGCCAATGCTGAACAGCAAAATTATTACAAAAGATACATTTATACGTATGTATGTAAGTAGTAACTTAAAGTATAAAATTTATTTGTTAAAAAAAATCAGTTATTAAACATTGACGTGTTTTGCTTTCATTTCTGTTTCTTAAATAAATAAATCTCAATAAAACTTGTAAGTTTCAATATTCTCCTCAACCGCCCATTGAATGCATGTGTCAAAACATTTAATTGCATCTTCATGTTTAACTTATGCTAATGGAGAACCAGAGTTTGGTCATCATCGCTATCATCATCCTGTTCAATTTCTTCATTTAGGTCATCAATATTCCAGATCCTCATAACTAAAATTAGAATTTGTAAAATTTGCATTAAGTAAATTTAAGCAATGATTAATTGTGCGAAGTTTTTCGCCATCTCATCATCTTCATCATCAAAACCGCTGTCACCTAAAATCCAGCTTTTCTTTAAGCAAATCTGCAGAGGGTTTTTCCCATACCATTGCAACTAAAGATATTGCTTCAAATAAATCTGTCTTTTTGAGAGATGTTTCAAAATCTTCAGATGAGGTCGTAATTTTCGATAGCAGGCTACTACGATAATTTAGCTTAAAAAATCTTATCGCATTTTGATCCATCGGTTGATGTTCTTCTGCAGGGGGATGACTTGGAGCATCATCGAGCAAAGAATCGCTTGTATGGGGAGATTTTAGCTTTTCAAAAGTTTCCCTCCTGCAATTATTTAAAAATGTAAATTTAATAAAAACTCACCTCTGGAACAAAATATTTTCCATAAGCAATAGGCAAATCATTGTTACGAAAACATCTTGGCTTTTGTGCTTTTCCAATCATCTGTATGAAAACTGCTTCATCTGTAAGGCTGTGCTCCTTAATAACAGCAGCTAATTTATTGATGAATGGAGATACAAGATCCTTAGAAGACGATAGCTTCTATGAGTAGTCTTCTACCATACCGTTTTTTGAATTTGATGAGCCAGCCATCATTGGCAATAAAGTCGCCTTCATAAAACTTTTCATTAAATTTCATTTTAAATGCGTACTCCCTAATGGAGTATTTTCTTTGGCATAAAAACCACTCGTATACTACATCTTCCATTTTTTAATTTCTCCAGCTGCTATTCTGTAGCGGGGTTTTAAAGCACCTGTTGCAGCTAAAAGTTGTGCCTTCTGCTTTCTTATAGTGCACATGGTTGACTTCGTACTCTATAACTAACAGAATGCTATATTTTAACATAGAAAGGAGTAATTTCAAAAAAGGATGTATTGGTTTCGCAAACTAGCAACTCCAACTCCAAATATCGAACCTACTCTGGCGCCAAATTGAGTTTGAGTGTGGCATACATTGTGAACTGGTTGTTTTCGCTTCTAAAACTTTAATATTTTCGTCGTGAAAAAGTGAATTTTGGTCATTGAAATTATGTTTATAACAGAGCCTAGTTATTTAGCAAGAGGTTAAAAGAGAAAGTAAGTGATTTAATACAGAAAATATTATATTTTAGGCAAAAGTTTAGGTCTACAGCGTTGAGACAATTTTGAAGGACTATGAAATAGTTCGTAATAAGCCAATCTGCCGTGCGATTTTACAACATATACGACAAAAAATAAGAGGCAGGGCGGATTCTGTTCTTGCCTCATACAATATATTCGATAACGAGGGGAACGAGATTAAAAAAATTCTCCCGCTCCATTACGCCGACAAGAGAGATATCCGTACCTTTGAAAACCAACTCAATCAGCTCACACAGGGTGGCTCAAGAGTTGACAATTTCTATGCCACCATGAATTATCAATTCTCCTTGATCATCAATAAGATCAGGGCTGAAACTTACACTACCGAAACCATAAGTGCTATGGTGGAAATATATAGAAACCGTGCTCTCGACGTGTTTGTTCGTGGGCTTAATGAGGATCTTTCAAGACTCCTTATCATTCAGAAGCCAAGAACCTTGCCTGAGACATATTCAGCATGCTTAGAGCTGCAAAACCTGAACTTCAGAAACAATTCTCTACATGTCAGAGCATCCAATACAATCTCTTCCCCTGCGAACTACGACTTAAGAGGTAACTCAGGATCTCATCACAATCCTGGAAACACCAACAAGTCGTATCCTCCAAGAGATAATCCTGCTCATCATTCACATCATTCGGGGAGGTCAAATTCTTAGCAACAGCATCAAACCCAAAGGCCAACAGAGCCAAAGCCTCCAGTTAAAATGGAAGTGGACAATTCCACCCAATCTAGGAAGGTTTACTATATGAATTTGCCAAAATCAGCTAAGAGGGAATCGAAATCCGATAACTACCCTCGAAAACAAAAGCGATTAAATCACGTAGTGTCCACAGGTCCGGAAAACACCACGGGTGAAGAAAACTCAGAAATGGAATCCATTAAACTCCCTTATGAAGAGCCTGGCGAGAAAATTGTATGGAAGGGGCCTCGTTTCCAGAGTACCATATATAGAATATGTAACGCGAGACGGGGACGTCCTAAAATTCCTCATAGACACTGGAGCGAATAAGAACTTCATCAAACACAATTTAGTTCCGTGTCCCGACCCGTAAGCATCCCATTTCATGTCCTGTCGGAAATATCATAGTTAGAAACAAAATCTGTGGAAGGTTCTTCCATTACTTAGACTTCGATCTGGAGATTTTTCTTTCACCCTTCC
This sequence comes from Volucella inflata, assembly GCA_928272305.1. NCBI lineage: Eukaryota > Metazoa > Arthropoda > Insecta > Diptera > Syrphidae > Volucella > Volucella inflata. Next base: position 21,404,519 of record OV743719.1, read on the forward strand.
AAACCTGAAATCGTTTGATGGTATAATAGGTGATGATACTCTGAAGCAGCTAAAAGCTGTAATAGACAGAGAAAAACATATGCTTACCATTCATTCGAATAAAAACCTTCCTCTCAAAAACAGCACTTCTGCTTCTGCGTCAAATGCTTACCCTAGGCGAAAATGTTTCTATGTCAGGAACATCTAGATAAGGATACCTTTACATGAAGTTCAAAAGTCTTTTCGGTCCAGTGCGAAATGAGAAGGTGAAAACCAACGTCCCAGCCGAAATTCCTACAAACACCGACGAGCCAATCTATTCCAAAAGTTATCCTTACCCCGCTTGTATGAGGGAAGAAGTTGAGAAACAGGTAAGTGAACTCCTATCAGAGAACATCATTCGTCCATCTAACAGCCCGTATAATTCACCTATATGGGTTGTTCCGAAGAAGCTGAAGCCAAACGGAGAAAAGCAGTACAGAATGGTCATCGATTATAAGCGTCTTAACGCCGTAATAGTTCCGGATATGCATCCTATACCCGATATTAACAGCACGCTTGCCAGTTTAGGTGATGCTCGATTCTTTACCACGCTTAATTTAACCTCAGGATTTCATCAGATCCTCATGAAAGACAAGGACATTCCGAAAACAGCCTTTTCAACGATGAATGGGAAGTATGATTATCTAAGACTTCCGTTCGGCCTCAAGAATGCTCCAGCAATCTTTCAGCGCATGATAGATGATGTGCTTAAGGAGTTAATAGGTAAGATCTGCTATGTCTATATAGATGACATAATTATTTTTAGTAAAACAGAGGAAGATAATCTAAGAGACATAGAGATCGTCTTTACCAAAATCAGGGAAGCCGGGTTCAAAATCAATCTGGAAAAAACTACCTTCTTGGCCACCAGCTACCTTGTTACTCCCGATGGCATCCTTCCAGATCCAAAAAGGTTAGGGCTATCGAAAAAATCCTTCCACTGACGAACTTAAAGGAACTGAAAAGCTTTCTCGGATTGAGTTCGTACTATAGGAAATTTATTCGTGATTATGCCAAATAAGCCAAACCGTTGATGGATATAAATTGAAGAGAATTTGTACAAGTTCGAGCTAACCAATCAAAAAATGTTCCAATATCTCTCAATGAAGATGCAGTTAAGGCTTTCGAAACCTTAAAGGAGCTACTCACTTCTGCAGAAGTGCTTGCGTTTCCGAACTTCCAAAAAAGCATCAATTTGACTACGGATGCTTCAAATTTTGCGACCGGAGCAGTGCTGTCTCAAGGTGAGCATGGTAAGGAGTGGCCCGACCGAAGCATACATATCTCGTTCTCTGAATCGAACAGAGGAAAATTACGCAACGAATGAGAAGGAGATGCTTGCAGTAGTCTGGGCTCTGGATAATTTGAGAAATTATCTGTATGGAGCAAAAAAGATTAAGATTTACACAGACCACCTGCCTCTTACATTCGCGCTGAGTAATAGAAATCACAATGCAAAACTCAAACGCTGGAAAGCAAGGATTGAAGAGTATAACTACGAATTGATTTACACACCAGGTAAATCGAATTTCGTGACTGATGCTCTCTCATGCCTGAAGACAGAAGTTAACCATCTGCCTGCTCTACCCAGTAGAGCCGGGACAGCTGGCGACATAAGCACCGAAACTGCAAGCGAGCTACAAGAAGCACTCTCTGAATCAGCAACAGATACAGCAGGTGAAGGACGAGCCTCAGGGCCAGACTCACTGACTGGTACGGCTGAAGAGGGACTTTGTGAGCTCTCAGACAGTGATACGGATTCGTGCACAGCGCACAGTGCCGACCAGGATAATTCCGACTTAATTCCACATGTAGAAGCTCCAATTAATGTGTTTAGAAACCAACTTATTTTCAGAACTGGCATCGATCTCCGTGCTCACGAAGAACCGCATCAGGGCTATCATCGCCATTATATTTCTGCAAAGACCTTTTGTCAGGGAAATCTCATAAAAATGCTTAGGGAAAACTTAAACCCAAATGTAGTAAACGGGATCAAAATTCCAGAGAGCTATCTGGGGTTGCTACAAAAAGTTTACCTAGAAAACTTCGAGAAATACAAAATTCGTGTGACACAAAGACAATTCCTAATTATAGAGAAAGAGCACAGAAGAGCCCACCGTTCGGCAAGAGAAAACAAATAGCATATCCTCGAACAATTTTACTTCCCACATATGATGTCCAGAATAAAAAAACTAACTTCGTCATGCGAAATTACTACTAACAAGTACGACCGACACCCCATAACTCCCACTTTACAGGAAACACCCACTCCCAAGTATCCATGTGAAATTCTTCATATGGATATATGTTAATGGAACCTCAAAATGAAAAATTTTTAACCGTAGTTGTCAAGTTTTGAAAGTTTTCTAAATTTTTCCACATTAAAGATAAATCAACCATGAAACTTAGACATGACTTGACAAAATAATTATACTAAAAGAGGGAGTAAATTAAATTATTAGAGGCTGCCAAATGGCTAGGACAGGGATAGTGAATAGCAACATATTAGACTCTGAAGAGGTTAACACTATAATAAACGAGCCAGAAATCCTACCTTACCAAAACGTCGTAGAAGCTGTAGAATACGGCCGACCCTCCATTTTTATAAATGGAACTTTATTTCTGTACGTCCTATCAATTTCTAAGGTCGGGCCCAAAATTTTTCATCTAGTGACCGCTCGAGCTGCAAATAATGACGGAAAACAACTTGACTTAAACTTTACGAAACTACTCATAAACTACGACGAAACGTTCGGACTAGAGGGTGACTGCCTTCATATTGGAGATACTTCCGTATGTGAGGAAAGGGTGGTAAAGAAATTACCAGAAGATACTTGTCTACCAAGGATCCCCATGGGTGGTACAGCAGCAAGCGACTTTAGGAAGAATAATGCAGAGATCGTTGAATTGATCGGAGAAAACACTATCTTTATTACTTACTTTAACGGTTCTCTTTTAAATAGGTCCTGCTCAATTCATTTAAAAGGGATTTTTTTTTTTTTTTTATAACTCACGCGCGCCTCAAACGCTTATGATACCCTTTTACTGTCGCCAGGGCACGGGCGGAAAGATAGAAGGAGGAGAAAGGAAAGTTGTTGATCCAACTGGACAACGATATAATCAGCATCAAGGATTGAACATATTCTAGTACAATTTCCAAGGGTCTACAAGCATTCCCTCCTGTCCTGGTCAACGTAACTAGCAAAAGGGTGAAAATTGACATAGATCATTTACATGACATCAGTGTTAAAAACATAGAACAAATTAAATCCTTAAAAGAAAGTTTTAGTTCTTGTTTAATTACAGAAACTTGTGTCATCATAGTAATATCATTTCAATCTGTTTGCTGTGTGGAAAGATCCATGGGAAAGCCAACATTCCAGAACTTCGTGCATCCTTTCGGCGCAAACAAGGCCGTTGCTCAGCCCAGCATGTTACCGAGGGGATTCAACAACTAGATGAAAACCTAAACTGCTCAACATAAATTTGGGGCAACGAGCACCTGGTTGAATAAACAACACTTATAACGTAAAATTCGTGTTTCATTTTAATCCAAGTTGCGCGGCTTGTTCGCGCGGATATAATTTTTTTTGGAAAACTCCTTTCGAAGGACTTTTACTTCAACTTATAAGAAAGACATTATATTTGGGCTAATATTTTAGCAATTAAAGAACTCATAATTACGAGGTTCAACAAAACGAGGTACGAGGTTCTCATAAACGTATAAATATGAAACATATTATTCTTAATGGGAAGCAAAAAAGAGCAGATTGAGGCTTTGATTAAAATCTCTATATGTCAGAGGGAATGTAATTCCGACCATAAGGTCATGTCTCTAACTTTAAGCATTTTTGATGGAATGGGGTCTTCCAAGAGAAATATAATTAATAAACCAGCTGTGATAAGCGTTTATTAGCGTTCTTATTTTAACTCTGAAAGGAAAATCTGGAAAGAAAAATTCTCTTTTAAAATTTCCCTATGACAAAATTGGCGCAATCGGTAGGATAGCTGAAATCATACGTTATTTGTAATACAAAATGTCCCTGTCCACAAGTAAAATAATTAATGATCGTGCTAAAAAATTGAAACACGCGACTAAAAATATTAAACCTTGCTACTCACAAAATCTAACGAAGAAAAATTATATTAGAAGACCCTCTACGAAAAAGAGGAAGAAACGTGTAAAGGAAAGAAACTTTTAAGTGTAAAGATCAATTCGGATTTATTTATTTTTAAGAGATTATATTTATTCTAAAATAATTCACGTGGCTTATCCTACGATGGATTACACAAGAAGAAAAAAATAATAATAGATGACGTCTCGCATTCATATTCTCCCCACATTCATGTTGAGTTGACATTAGCATTATGGTGGGTTCACATATTGAACACAAGCAAAACCAACCACTACAATTCGGCCGACCTGACTAATAATCGACCACGATTATTGCTACGTAACTTTACTCGCCATCTTCCAAAAACTTATAATTTGTATAAAAATCATCTGTTCTCTTATTATCTAACAATTCATATGTGTCGCCTTTATGGTCCATATGGTTATTGTTACTCGAACTATTTAGCCACAAACGCTTTCTACAAGAATCTACTATATTATTATAAGGCAGCTGAGTTAATTGACAATTTTCAAGATCGGTTACATGATACCTATCGCTACCAATACATTTACGAATACAATAAGGACCTCTTATTTTTATTTTTTCCAACCGTAGTATCTACATGCTTAATCATAACTAGATCTCTTTCTTGAAATTTTTTAGCTGGCTTGTGCTTTTTTGCGAAATATTTCTCATTAATGCGCTGGGAGTTCTGTATCGCTATATTAGCTCGTTCCCTGATATCGTTCAAATCTACATATTCTTCACCGTAACAGCCACGCAAACGTTCGGTCAATTCGTCGATCATTTCACCTCTTTGTTCTGAGCCAAACAACATTTTACTCGGCGTCTGTTTCGTAGTACAGTGCACGGTATTATTTATTGCAAACTCAACTTTGGACAACTGTTTACTCCAATCACTGTGATCAATTGGTTCAGTTGACTTGGCTACTCGTATCATAGTTTTGATGACTCTGTTTACGCTTTCTACTTGCCCATTTGATTATGGAGAGGCCACAGACGCTCGCACATGCTTTATGTTTGAATCGTTCATATATTTTTTAAATTCCACCGATGTGAAACATGTCCCTTTATCACTGTATATACGTATAGGTCTGCTGTATGCTTCAAAATATTTTTGCAAAGCGCACACTGTTTCTTTCGTACTGGTTCCATTCACTACATACAGCTTGGTGAACTTTGTAAAAGAATCAACCACAGCTAACACATGCTTCCTCTTTGATTTCAACGCTGGTAATGGACCAACGTGATCAATATGTAATGTATGAAATGGCTCTGGCACTTTGTCTATACTATACAGATTCCTTTCGTTTGAGTGAGGGGCATTCGAATAATAAATACACTTCCGACAATTTCGAATAAACCTATTTAACTTTTCACGCATATTCGGGAACCAATTCTTCATCTGTATTTGCATAATACACTTCTCAATACCCATATGGCCATACTTCTCGTGCACTAACCGCATCACATTCTCTTCCCATTCAGCTGGCACGTACAACTGTCTCTTATGTTTGTCATTTACATGAAAAACTAATCAATTTTCCAACACATAGTTCGGTATATCTTGTTCTTCCAATCTGTCTTTCAATCTATCAATAAATGCATCCCTCTGTTGCAAAATGTGGATATTTAAGTCAACATCATTGCCATCTAAGACACCTACCACACGACTTAATGCGTCTACATGAGCCATCTGATCACTTTTTCTATGACGTACGTTGTACTCAAAGTTTTCTAGTTCCAATGCCCAACGCGCAATTCTTGGATTAATTAGTTTTTTGTTCAACGTCAAAGTTAACGAATTACAATCTGTCACAACAATAAACATTCTAAATCGTTTCAATGCGTTCACCATCGCTAACGTTGCCAACTCAAAACTGTGATAATTAGACTGCATCTGTTGTAGTTTTAGAAACGTAAGCTACTGGATGAGATCTTTTATCGTTCTGTTTTTGCATCAAAGCTGCTCCTTTCGAACTGGCAACTGTGTGTAACTCTGTTTCACGTTTTGGGTCAAAAATACACAGAATTGGTGCCTCTACTTATCTGTAACGCAAATACTCAAACGCATCATCAAATTCCTTGTCCATTTAAATACTGCATTTTTCTTTGTTAACGCTGTCAATGGCCGCGCAATCCGAGAGAAATCTTTCACAAAGCGTCTGAAATATGAAAACAAACCTACACAACATTGAGCTTGCTTAGTATTCTTTGGTAATGGTAGATTTCTTATCGCAACCAGATGTTCATCGTTTGGTCTCACACCTTTTTCATTCACAATATATCCTAAATATTTAACTTCTTCATAAGCAAATTTACACTTCTTAGCGTTTAACACTAGGCCTGCTTTGGCTAACGCTGTCAAAACTTCCTGCAAGATTTTCTTATGTTCATCTAATGTCTCTGTCGCAATTATCGTATCATCTAAAAACACAACTATTCTCCTATCTCTGACCAATTTCTGTTAAATTTGATATAGTATTCTCTGGAACACTGGCGGGGCTAGTTGGCTAGTCCGAAAGGCATATGCGTATACTCGTATTGCCCCATTGGAGTGACAAAGGCTGTTATTGGTATTAAATCTTCATGCATTGGCACTTGGTGAAAGTCACTCTTCAGATCCAGTGTTGTAAGATACCGGTTTCCACTTAAATACTCCAAACCATCTTCAATCACTGGCAACGGAAAACGATCTCTTACTGTGATTTTATTCAACGCTCTGTAATCCACACACATTCTCAATTCACCATTCTTAACGAGGACGATTGGGGATGCATACGGTGAGTCACTTGGGCGTATTATACCTTTATGAAACAACTCATCAATCGTCGCTTGTACTTCTTTCTGTTCCATGTGCGAAAGACGTCTCGGGCTACTGTGCACTGGTTTGTCATCCATTAGTTAAATTCTCATCGAATAACTTTCTAACCGATTTTCTCCAATTTCATTTACGTAGCTTTCTTTGATAATCGACTTCAGTTCATTCGCGTTTGATTGGTTAAGATTCGGACTGATATCAAATTCCTCATCGCAATTATATTTCTCAACTGCACAAACCAGCAAGATACCTCCAAATCCTATCACATTTTCCTCAAAATTCTCTTGTTTTACATTTTCTTTAGTTTTCCTCCTTACGTCTGCATCTCTGGCTACTGTTTTATTCTTAATTAAATTAAATGGATTCTTAAATAAATCAAACAACTTAAGTGCACTGACAACTGTTTGGTTTGGGGCATTATTTATTGCGTCTTTATTCAAATTCATTAATCCATCTTTTTTATAGTGATAATCGAGCATTTGCAAAGTTTTATGTTCATTCGGTGCATTAAGTCTCGTCCAATTAGGAAAGGTATAACCGTTTGATCATCTGGCAAAATATAAAAATTGTGGATATATTCACGGACACGATTTTACATCTAATAAAGCAATAAAATAAATATTTGTTCCCCAAACCACGCAGTATTGTTTTCAATGGATCGCCTTTGACTTCAAATGGTACCATGGACTTACATATGACTTTAACTGGACTACCGGAATCAAACAAAGCAAGAATCGATATTAAATCAGTGCACTTATTTTGCTTAAAATAGGCAACACTTACATAATTTTTTGATGGCAAAGAAGCAGCTAAACGTTTGACTTCTGCTGCTAAGTCCCAGGCTTCATCTGTGTTTGGTTCCGCTGCTGCCATCGTCTAGATTTGCTGTGTCATCTGGTTGGTTGGTGCACTTGGTCGCACCCTCTTCGGGCAGTTGTGACGTCTATGGCCTACTTCTGAACATATAAAGCAGGAATTCGGCGGACGTTTCAGTGCCTGACATCCACTCTGGTAATGCCCATATTTAAAGCAGTTGAAACAACGCACTGTCGACATATCGATTGTAGTTGCACCGGCACTTGTTTCAGGTTTGGCACTGGCATCTGTGTTTACGACTGTTGTTTTTGTTGCTGACGCTGAGATTTTTGATATTGCACCTCTTGAAACTAATGCACTAGCACTTGTAACTGTTGGCGTTGGAGCATGGCGAACTTTTTCATAGCCCTTTAGTTTTTCATGTAGTTTTTCCACTGTGTTTGCACCGTAAAGTACCATTGCATATGGTGATTTATCCTGAAGGCCTTCAATAATAATATCGACTAAATCGGCTTCTGGCCCTGTTGCATGGTTTGCAATTTCCACCATGATTGACACGTAATGCTTAATTGATTCTTCTGGCTTCAAAGTGCGGGTTTTTAACTCTTCGTGAACTTAATTTGCCGAATACTGATGACGGAATGCCTTTATCAATGTTTGCTTCAGTTGGACATAGTCTGGAACACTGATTGTACACAAAAACACCTTAGCCGTGCCTTTGATTAACCGTCTGGCCGCGATCAGTTTGTCTCTTTCGTTGCAATTGAACGCGGCAAAAGCATTTTCCAAATCATCGATCCACTTGTCTACGTCATACATATCGTCGCCAGTGAACGGATTCACCGTTAACTAAAATGCTGTAAAATCGAAAGTTTAACTCACGTTTTAATGCCATCAATTCCTGCTGCTTCTTTAACAGTGCTATCTGTTGGTCGATGAGCTGTTCGTCTGTCAATGCACATGCCATGTTCGTCCCAGTTTAGTTTTGCCACTGTTGATTTTGTTGTGTCGACTTGTCTGATTCACTAGCTAATCTAAGCTTGCTTCCGTTACATCGTGAAGTCGCAAACTATCAAAAACATCTGTCAGTTGTTGCTGTTGGGTCATCTGTCGTAACACTGTATTTTGTTGTGCAGCCAAAGGTTCCTCTGTTATTTCACCAAACGTGATCTGCTGTTATTGCATCTGTTTTTCATCTGGAATCGGCACAATTGTTGCCTCTGGGTCGAAATCTACACCGGCATCTGCTAATAATTTTTTTTCATATCTGCTTTGCGTAAATTAGACAAGGCCATTTTCAGCTCTTGCCTTTGTGTACTTTTATTTTTGGAAAAAAATAGGCCAAAATTCACTCTGTTTTCGCAAATAATAGTTGTTTTCTACGATGCTAATGTCTTTGGTTCGAACCCCACTCGTAAAGATCAATTCGGATTCCTTTATTTTTAAGAGATTATATTTATTCTAAAATAATTCACGTGGCTTATCCTACGATGGATTACACAAGCAGAAAACAATAATAATAGATGACGTTTCGCATTTTACCACATTTTCCCCACAATCATGTCGCAAAACCAATCACGACATGAGTTAAGAATATAAAAGAAAAGTCAGAAAAAAAATAACCAACCAAAATAAATCCGGCAAACCCTGCATTAGAAGCCATAGTAGTAAGTCCAACATCAGATCTTGGGCATTCATCCATTGACATATCTAGAGAAAATTCAAGAATTCGAGGGAAGAAAAGAAGGTTTATAAAAACTCTGCGGAAGTGTAGACGATAACTTATCTACATTGCTTCAATACAAGGAACAAGCTCAGAAGATGTACATAAATACTGTCAAATTCATTGACACGGAAATGCATTGAAATCCATATACACCTCAACAAATGGAACGACATCAAAACTTCACAACAAAGAGACAAAAATAGTTACCAATAAAGTGACTAAAAATGTATTACCATCAACAGCAAGAGAATCAATCAATATACGTACGTCCAGTGAAGACAGGTAATCACGAATATTTTCAGGTTCTAACTTTAAAAACAACAGGCTATTATATTTGGACGAAATAGAAAATTAAGATAATTATTAATAGGGGTTCCAAAGACAGCTTAATTTCGTAAGAGCATTGCCCCCCAAACCTGGAAAGAAATCTAAAAAATCCTATCCTCACTAAAACAGCAGCACGCTAACTAAATATGAAAAATAGTCATCTCATCCCAGAAATTTGTGATTAAAACATAAAATCCATTACATTTTTTTATTTTATATGCATTTTTATTTCGAAATTCTTCAATTCTTATAACATAGATAAAAAAAAACGCTTAAAACTTAGCTTAATTAACTTTAAATTATCTTATTCTAACTTACTGGCGCCATGCGGACACTCTAAACATAATTTCGTTCCTTACAGTGTATGCATATTTATTTTTATTCACTTAAAGTAGAACTAAGAAAATACATTTTGCTAACAAAAATTTAGTAAGCGGTCATATTATATTTTTATTATTATAAAACTTACAAACTAAAACTAACAGACTACTTAAAAATTTATCCTAAGCCTACTTAACCTACTTAAGTTAACTTATTATGTGGGTATTATCTATTGTTTTGGTGTGGATTACCATTTTTGCTACCAATCTCTGTTGTTTTCATATTTTTTTTTTTGTTTTTTATTTTTTTTTTTATTTTAGTTTTTTCTTAATTAGAAGTAAGAAATCAGTGAGAATCGATGAAGTACCGAACATTGTGTTTCGGCATATTAAACTAGAAGCGGTAGACATTAATACCACCCTGTTTAACAAAGAAATTAGGGATGTTGCTCGGCAGCTGAAGTACTCGGTAGCTTCGTTAGTGAGCAGAATGGGTCTGCCGGATTTTAGTTATGGCCGGCTTACATAGGGTAAGGTCCTTTAAGGTAGATTTAAGAACAAAATAATAAAAACCAAAAAAAACAAAACAATCAAAAAATATATATATAACAACTAAAAACAACAAAATGGTAGTCTCAGTTAAAGCTGGAGTCGTGGGTTCAATTCCCGAAAAAGTGATTACTTATTTTTAGTTTCTAAAAGAGAGAACAAAAAATATAATAATAAGTTGAATCGGATGTAGGAGTAGCAGTCCGGTACTCCAAAAGCGGGACCAGTATATAGCACAATCAGATGACCAGGAAGCAGTTGTACCAGTCCATAAAAGAACAACAATGGCAGAACTAACTACTAAGAAAAGGAGGAAACTATAACCAACTACTCGTCTCGTAAAGCGCCCTTCCTTATCAGTTTCATTAAAAATGCTGTCTGAAGCAATGAGAATAGAGGCGCCAACAACTTCGGCAAGGGCAGCAGCACAACGGAAAAGACAAAAATCAAAAAAGACATATATGGGTGTCTGATGGAGGTGAAGGTCACTATATGAGGGCTGACCATTGCCTTGCATCTTTGGCAGCCTTTGAGTCAGATGAAGAAGAGGACGAAGTTGAAGCTCTGAACACAAGCATCAAGCAGCTACAACAAAAAGTACTTGCTATAAAATGTAAGGAGAGAGTGAAAGCAGTAACAACAACTCCAGGGCTCCCAGCTACAGTCAAAAACGAGCGAAACTATACCGCTACAAAAACAAAGTCAAATATGCTACAACACAAAAAAAAAGAACCAGAAAGCAACAATAACGTCAAAAACTGCAACAGCAACAGCCGCAAAAACAACGACAACAGCAAAAAGTTAAACAAAGAATACCACCAATCAACACATATAAAATGGAGTTAAAAGAAACCATTGATTTATGTAAGCCGGCCATTGGCCCCAAATTTGTTTGTTGAAATGGTAAGTGTAGATGAACATGCGATCCGCTGCACTACAGTAGGGTAGTATCATAAAATAAAGAACTTGTTAAGGGTTTCGACGATGGCGTTCTTCTCCTTCACCCCGAAGGGAGAAAAGCTGCAAGCAATGCTGCTGAGGGAGATAAAGCGTAAATAAAAAGAGTAAATTCGGGTCGGCAGCAAAAGGAAGGAAGGCGTCCACCTGTTAAGATACAAACATCAGCCGTTACCCTCCAAGTTACCTACGCCTAAATGGCGGCATGTAGAGGAGAAACGTCTCAGCAAGCAAAGGTTGCTTCTCAGGTCCCAGCACCAGATCCTGTACCATCTTGGTCTATATCAAGGGGCAGATGGCTAAGCTTCAATGTCAGATTACTGAACAAGCTGCGTGCGTGGATCAAATCTACGCGCTGCTGGCGGGCCTAACACACCTACGGTCGTAATGGGTCCTTGCAGTGAATGTTAATTCACTGATTATGATTGAGCGAACAGCCACTGCGCTTAAGTTGCTTAAAGACCAAGCCCCTGATGTGCTTTTGGTTAGCAAAATTAAGACGGATAGTTCGTCGTTTATTGGACATGGCTCCTATTTGGATCTCCTGTTGTTTGACACACGGATATAACGGACAGGTACGAACTAACAAACTGTAAATTGCCTTCACACTTTTATGTATAACAGCGGCAATTGCGGTCTTAGTACCGACATAACCATTCCGAACGAAACTGCGGGATCGGATGAGTATATTAAACGGCATTCCTACAACTATAATAGGATGCGTTGGACACTTACGAGAGCGCACTCTTCGGATTTGCTCTGCGCACCGTCCAAAAGAAATCTGTCAAACGAGGAGATTAACGGATTTCTAAAACTTATGGAGGAGACAATTAAACGAACAATTCTAAAACGATACTTAGATATCAATACACTGACAACGAAGACTTATTCCGTAATTCAACTACAGACGCACTGCACCAACATAAAAGTAGACTGCTATCAATGCTGAAAACCCTGTAAAGTTTACTGACAGACACAACTCGGAGATCATGAAAATAAAGTCGTCGATCAAAAACCTCCAAACATTAATGAAAGAAAATTTCACGGCTTCAGTAAGTTTGTATTGGAACAATAAAATTTGGGCTGTAAACACCAGCATTAGGAATATGTTGGGGGAAATAAATTAAATATTTCGGAGAAAAGATTGAAACGACCTTTCATGTCTTAAAATCGCCCGAATGACGAACAACGACAACATGCTTTTAACAGCAGGCATAGATCCAAATGAGGTGATGACAACTTTTTTGGGATCGAAGATCCACAGGAGAAGGTAGAGGTTATAGGAGCAGATTTCCAGAAAGTGCACAAAGCGAATGACGTCATTTGGCCAGACCACTACCTGCAAAATCGAGTCCAGTGCACGGTGCCTGCCTGATTGCCTTGAAGAAGGATACCGTATGGTTAGAGGGACTCTTCTACAAATTGAACAGGCTGGGTAGAAGTTAACCACTGCTGTACATTCTTATTAATATGCTCACAGATAGACATTTCAACGTGAAGAATGGCGATGTGACTTCTACTGGAACAATTAACATTAAAAACGGACTGCAACAAGGTGCGGTTAATTCGCCGATACTATTCAACATTTATACAAGTAGTCTGATAGGTTCACTTCACCATGCCATACCGTACGCAGACGACTTAGTGGCGTACAAATCAGGCCCTAAGATTGAGGTTATTTACATACTTTTGCAACGTGACTTCGATAAAACTAAACAATATTGCGAAGACTGCAAGTTGAAGATCAACTTTCAGAAGTCGGAAACCATTCTTTTTGGGACACCTTTGTCTGTGGCCTCCACGGATACTAGAAAGAATTGGCGAAAGTTTCATATTGGACAACACGGGGAGTCACTTGCTTGTCGAAATTGATCAATATCTGTATTTTTACAAACATATAGATGTTGCTCTGGCCAGAGCCAAAGAGACTGTTTTATAGCAGGCAGGCAACTCGAAGGTGAAGGTGATCTGCTAAATGGCCCTTATCTGGCCATGCTTGTATTTAGTTGTCCCGTGTGGCTTGACGTGAGAGCAAGTCTTACGGCTAATCTTCGCTTCTACAGAACACCAGTACATAAATTTATATCCTAATGAGGTTTGTACAATAGGGCGAACTTAATAAGAGTGGACAATTTTGTTATTAAGTTGATTCGAAGGCAAATTGCGAGAGCAATGACCTCGTCGAATAACCTGATCCCCGGTGCTTACCACCCCAATAATATGTATCACGAGAGAGTTCGCTTTGAAGGCTGTATTCCTCCAGAAGCGTTTCTCTACCTCGACAAGGTGGGTCTGATCCAGGATAGTTCAGAGGTGCCGTTAATATTTTACGTCCCTCGAACAGCTGCGGACAAGCGACTCAACTACGACAGAGACGTCGCACACGGCAGGTCTCCGGCTTAGTAGGGCAGTAGAGAGTCGCAACATAAGGGATGTTGTTCGGCAGCACCAACAATTTTGGCATTAAAAATGAAAATGAGATGAATAATTCAATGTTTTAAAAATAATAAAGCATTTCATTTCAAATGCTTTTTTTAAGATTTGTACATACATAGGTACATAAAAGGAAAAGTATTTAATATTTTGAAATGTAATAAGTCACTTTTGTTTGTTTTTTCCTTGAATTAAATCAGTTTGCACTGCCTTTTCCTGCATCGGTTTGATACCTAAAATATCTTCGTAGTGTACTTCATTACATCCTGTTCACTCAAGTACTTTGTCAAATTAATGAATAGTATCTCTTGAGAAAACAGAACACGCTGAGCGGTCTGAAACCAATTCTTCATCTTCGTTCTCCTTTTCCGCTTCCTCAATAACCGATGGCATTTGATCTTCATTCCAGTTGTTGATATCAACGACTGTGTGTGTTACCTCAACATTAAAATGATTGAGCAAATCAATCACTTCGTCAGCAATATTTATGACTGGGTAGCTACGAAGAATACTAGGGAGTATATAGTCTTCAAGTGCAGGGAAATAACTTCACGGGCAATAACTTCACCTCGAGTGGGGAATAATTTCACTTTTTTTATATGCAGTTATTTCCCACAGAAGGTGGGAATTTGCGAAATTATTTCCCACCTACGAGTATAATTTGAGCACTTCCTTAGATTCTATTCGAATAACAAAAACAAAATGGAATTATTTATAAGGATTTTAGTATAATTTTATTAACATTATGGAGACCCCTGCTGGGGGTCACTGTCGGATTTCGAGTAACCGCGATGTTGGATATATGCAAAGTTTCTTTATATGTGTATATGCAAAATGATGGTTTTTGAAATATCATAAAATGTAGATGTGAAATTATTTCCTTCAAAAAAGTGAAATTATTTCCCACTCGAGGTGAAGTTATTGCCCGTGAAGTTATCTGCCTGCACTGTTAAATACTGCATCCTTTATTGTTATAAATTTCACAGCTTCAAAGATGTTGTCTGAAATACGAGTATAATTCAATGAAATTTATAAAATGCAACACGTTTATGATAAAAAAAAATTCTGACATTTTCCTGCAACAACAAGCAATAATAGTAAGCTTTTTCTATATAAAAGTTTAATCAGGCGAATAACATTCTGGTCCATAGGCTGAATGAGTAGAGTTACATTTGAAGGCACATAAATTACTGTTAGTAGAGAAGCGCTTTGACTGGTTAGCCGTCTCTTTTAAGGAAATTTGTAACTTCGGGAATAAGAAAGTAACTGAACCAGTTTTTAAATATAACTGCAGTCATCCAAGCTGATTTGGATTACAGTTAAGGATACATTACTGAATGGACGAAGGTTTTTCGATTTGCCTATCACTAATGGCTTCAATTTGTGACGACCTGTGGCATTAAAGCATGCACAAAAAAGTTATCCTTTGCTTTTTAATTTTTCGTCCCGGAGCGTTTTCACAGTCGATGTCACATACGTGTTCCCTAGTAGAACCTTCCAATCTAGCTCCGACTCATCGGCGTTATAAATATGATCTGGTTTAAGATACAGACCTTGAATTCTTTTCTTACATTGTCTCTTAAATGGACACACAAGTTCTGCTTGTTGCGACAATTTTTCCTCAGATATTTTTAGATACCGAACCTCTTTTTAAATTTTTGCACCCAACCGTCACTCAGGCGGACTCGTTGCCGTGCAGACTTCTATTTATAGCAATGGCTTTTTGCTTGAGGATTAAGCCTTTAATAGGTAAATTCTTCCCCCGCTGCTCTACGAACCATTTATAAAAAGCCTTTTCAATCTTAAGTAGTTCAGATGCTTCCAGCGTCCTCCTATTTCCAGGGCCAGAGTCAATATTAGCCACCGTTGCTATAATAGCGGCCTTCTTTTTGTGGATGGCCGTGGCTTAAGTGGTAGCGTATTGATTTCCCAATCGGAGGGTTCGGTGTTTAATCCCAACCGCGACCAAAAGACATTCTTGTTTTCAGGCAACCAAAATCATGTGAGATGAATTGTTGTCTAAAATACAGCAACGACAAATCAATTTACACTAATAATTTGTCTGCCCATTAAATCTTGGATGCCACCCATGGAGTGATAAAACCATTGAGCCCAAAGATCTTTCCCTCTCTCTATTTTCCGAAAAACTTAACACGTGCTCCGGCATTTTAAGAGTGTTCATACCCTCTTAAGATCTAAGTTCTTTTTTTTTTTAAAAAAAAGCTCATATAATTGATTCATCTATTTCATATTTTTTTGCCAATACTGTACCCGAAAGATCTTGAATTTCGTTATTATTTTTTGTAAAATTCGAATGGATCATGGCTAGGACTTTATCTTACGTGCAGACAACTCCTTTAAAACTTCAGTTTTTTCTATTAAAGCTAAATGCTTGCGACTTATTTGTGCCAACAAAATTTAACTTCCGACAGTAGTCCAAACCTATTGAAAAAAATGAAATTGTAGGAAAATATTTACCCAAACTAGAATGCAAAACGTAAAGTTAACATATTTTAATACGGAGAACAAAAAAAAAATTTGTTAGGCAACTGATGTTGCTTTATTGGATACAATTTTAATTCCAAAGTACAATTTTTAATTTCAGTTCTATTTATAATAATTGAAAAACAAAAGTGTCGTATTACTTAGGAATAACAGAATAATTTGCAATATAATAAAATTAATTCGTTCCCACGAACGTTTGCTGTTTGCTGTAGTTAATAAATGCTGTCTGGGTGGTTTCCATCAATGCAGCACTTTTGATGTCGTTAACTGTAGAACGGTGACAGAGCAAAGTACACAAAACAAACTGTTCCGGGTTCCCTTCCACTATTTACTGTAAAGTTTGTTTCTTTTCTTGATCGCACTAAAAACCTAATCAGTATATGTAAGGGGTGGAGTTAGGCACGGTGGCATCCGTGATGCAGGAGTTGGCGGCACTAGCTTGTCGGACGGGCTCCTGTCCGGACGGTGTGCCTCCCAGTCAACACCTGCAAAGAAAAATTTGTGTCGTCATCGTTTGTTTGTCGAAGTCAACCCCATTGAAGGACAGTCGGTCCGCTTGTCCACACACCACTAGCGCATAAAAGAAAACAAATGTTTTCAAGGCATTATAAATTTCAATCTGTTAATGTAAAACAAACTAATATAACCGAAAGAAATCTGAACAGGTAATGGGGAACTTTTTTTAATTGAAGTTTATCTAGAATTTCCGTTTGGTTCTTATAATTCTAGACAGAAAACTATTATACTAAAATTTAAGACCTACTGGATTTGATAGATCACTCATCATCCTGGCGCCAACACTTCGAAGAATCGCTTTTAAAGCTTTGGAAAAAAAAACGCTTTTTTTGCGCACCAAAAAGAAAAGAAAAATAGAATTAAAAAAAAACTTCCACTTAACCCTAACCTCACTCTAAACAATTAATTAAAAAAAAATGCAAATACTCGTATATATCTTGATCTAAGTTGATTATACCTATTGAATATTCTATATTCTATTTTTTGTTTTATTATTACAACAAAAAAAGCACGATGTCTCAACCACCAGGCTTAATATGAATTAAATGAAAAGGTCTCTATCCTTTAACTTTTTGTTCTGTCCGTGGGGGACTTTTGTGAATATTTGCCTACCATTATGTTTGTTGTTATTGTTTTTAACCTTATATAAACCCCTTATATAGACCCCACAAGCTATGCCATACGTTTTACATTTTTTTTTTTTTTTTTTTTTTTTTTTTCCGGCGAGGGCAGGTGAAAATCTTCCATCAGACACTATGAGGATCAGAAGCGCGTGCTCATAGTAGTGTGAGATTCTTACTCACTAAAAACACCTCCCTTCATTGTTGATTTTAATACCGCAACTAAGTAGAACTTATCAAGCAGTTTTTATTTCATAAGTTAGTCACGATTGGTAGGACACTTTCCAATGGAAGACCCTACATATTCCGCTTTCTTAATGCGGTTTCAATTTATCGCGCAAGGTCCAACGGTTTAGTTCGTTGAAGACGGCGTAGTATGTTTCGTTCGTCCAAGACTTCTAGGACTGTATTGTTGATATGGCCGCTTAACCGGACTTTATGTTTTCGTGCGCAGTTCCTGACTTCATCTTCCACGAAAGGAACTCCGAGGTCTCGATGCAGGTCATTATTTCTTATAAACCATGGGGCACGCACAGATTGTCGTAGCACTTTATTTTCAAAAGTTTGTATTATATTTACATTTGATTTCTTAGTACAACCCCAGAGTTGTATACCATAGGTCCACACCGGCTTTAGCACTTGCTTATAAAGAAGCAGCTTGTTTTCTAAGCTTAGCTTGGAATGTTTACCAAGTAGCCAGTACATTTCTCTGTATTTGGCCTCTAGTTCTTTTCGTTTCTTTCTAACATGCGTTTTCCATTTAAGCTTCGCGTCAAGTGTCATTCCCAAATACTTAGCCTCGTTTGCAAAGAGGATACACACCGAGTTTATAGAAATGGGCAATTAATTTATCTTTCTGTAGGTGAAGTCAACATGTACAGATTTTGTCTCATTAAGGGTAATTCGCCAGATCTTTGTCCACTCGTAGACTTTATTTAAAGCAGTCTGGAGTTTCGCCGTTGAGTCTTCTATTGATTCTCCAACCGCTAAGATAGCGGTGTCATCAGCAAAAGTAGCGAGAACAGTATCCTCGACGTGTGGTATATCTCTTGTATATAAAAGGTACAAAAGTGGGCCCAGTACGCTTCCCTGCGGTACTCCGGCTAGGATATCTTTAAATTTCGAAACATCATTTCCGTATCGAACGCGAAAAATTCTATTTTCAAAATATCTTGTCAATATATTATAAAGCTTTAATGGCAAAATTCGTCGCAGTTTGAACTTCAAACCTTCATGCCATACTTTGTCAAAAGCTTGTGAGACGTCAAGAAATACTCTCGAACAAATCTTTTTTTCTTCCAGGGATCTTTCAATTACATCAGTAATTCTATGCACCTGATCAATTGTTGAATGCTTAGTCCGAAATCCAAATTGATGGCTGGGAATAAGATTTTGGTTTTCGATAATTGGGAGAAGACGTTTTAGCAAAATCCTCTCAAAGATTTTCGACAGGATCGGTAGAAGAGAAATGGGTCTGTATGATTTTTTATCGTTTGGAGGTTTTCCTGGTTTTAGTACCATAATGACTTCTGCAACTTTCCACTGGCTTGGCACGTATTCAAGCCTCAGAGCCGCGTTAATAATGTGTAAGAGCTTTATAAGTGCTTTTGGGGTAGCATTTTCAGAACTTCTCCGGTAATAAGGTCATACCCCGGAGCCTTCTTTGGTTTTAATTTCCTTATTACAGTTTTGATTTCAGCAAGAGTTGCATTTGTCATTACAAAATTACTATATGCTATTTCTAAAGAATTGGTGCCGGGTGCCAGTGTCGGGCCGTCGGAGGGCTTGAAAATTTCTTCAAGATAGTCGGCAAAAACCTCCGCTTTTTCCTTATCCCCCTTAGCCCATTCGTTATTGCCGACCTTGATTGGTGGCGCGGGGATTTTGGGCCTTTTTAAGCATTTTAAAGCTTTCCAAAGCGAGTAATTTGTTTTTTCCTGCCG
Source organism: Volucella inflata (assembly GCA_928272305.1). Classification (NCBI taxonomy): domain Eukaryota; kingdom Metazoa; phylum Arthropoda; class Insecta; order Diptera; family Syrphidae; genus Volucella; species Volucella inflata. The sequence continues at coordinate 21,424,209 of OV743719.1, forward strand.
TCAGGTTTTGAACATATGTATTTACTTCGGAATTTCTGTAACTTTTAAGAAAAAAAAAAAGCGTAAAGCTGCATCTTCTCCCAAAATCGTCTCTCAACGTGAAGCAAAGGGAGATGAATCGAAGAAAAATGTCAACAATAACATGAGTCCTGAAAAAATCAAAGCGGAAAAACAACGAACACCCCCGCCAATCAATGTCACTGGAGTTTCAGATTACAAGAAACTCCAAAACATATTGATGACCCTGCCGAGATCGGAATATATATTAACATCGCGCAATAATAATGTATGGAAAGTCAACGTCAAGGACGCTGACAACTATCGCATTCTTTCTCGCAAGTTAAGCGTCGAAAAAATCCAATGGTTCACATACGAGAACAAGTGCGAAAGACCTATTCGTGTCGTCGCCAGAGGACTGCATCCGTCTTGCCCAAAAGAAGATATCGTAAGTGATTTAAAAAACAAGGGTTTTAAAATCATTGATGTCGTCAACATCGAAAAGCGAGAGAAACAAAAAATTGAAGGAAAGGATATGACAGTTAAACGTAGCCTTCCCCTCTTTATGCTCACCTTTGAGAACACTGAACATACCCAAAAAATATACGATATTAAGTCAATCCTCAACATTATTGTTAAAATTGAGCCTCGACGCAAAAACTCGAAACTGATCCCGCAGTGTAAGCGATGCCAGGAATTTAACCATACGCAAGCTTACTGCCAAAAAGAGCCTTGGTGCGTAAAATGCGCAGGTAAACACCTGTCCAAAGAATGCAACGTAAGCAAACAAACCCCTCCGACTTGTGTCAACTGCAGGGGTAAACACGTAGCAAATTTCCGTGGCTGTGAAGTAGCAAAGGAGTTGCAAAACAGACGTGACAAGTTGTTTAAGCCACAAAAAGAGAATCCCAAAACTAAAGAAAAAACATCGGGATCTGCTCAAAATATCGTTAAAAACGCCAAGGCGAAAGTGATTGATTCCAGTGTTGAAAAGAAAGCATCGGAAAAACTTACATACGCTGAAGCTACCAAGCTAAAGGCAAAAGATTCCGGAGATCCTGCTTCCCAAGTATTTTCCGTTATTCTCGCGCAGCTTGAGCAGCAAAACAAAATCAATGAACTTATTTTAGATAAGCTAAAGAAGTTTGAAAATAGGTTCAATAAAAAACGTCCTTCGCCTAAAAAATGAAAAGGGAAAAATTAAACGTACTCACCTGGAATGCAAACGGAATCTTAGAAAAACTTTATGAACTTGAGTTATTCCTAAGGAAAAACGACATTGACGTTTGTTTGGTTTCCGAAACCCACTTGAAAAATGGGTCATCTGCAAAAATTAGAGGTTTTAAAGACTACTACGCGTATCACCCTTCGGGAAACGCGAGAGGCGGATCCTCTGTATACATTAAAGAGTCTCTTGAGCACAACGAAGATATAAAAGTAGAGCTCGAGTCTGTACAACTAATTGCGGTGCGCGTAAAATTGGTACGGAACTCCTTTACTATTTCAGCCATCTACTGTCCTCCACGATTTACCCCTTCAAAACATATATTTAAAAATATATTCAATTCTCTTGGATCGGCTTTTATGATTGGCGGTGATTTCAATGCCAAACACACTTTTTGGGGATCAAGATGTGTCTCCCAAAAGGGTAAAATACTCTATAAAGCATGTATGGAACGTTTTACATGGAAAGGCAAATAAAAACAAGAAAATTTCTATAAAATTGTTTAAGTATTCTATTGAGAGCTCAAAATAAAGCAGCGAAACATTTTTTTTATATTTTAAGTGTGATTTTCCCCTTTGGAGTCCTCATCATCTTTAGTGGCAGCAATACACAAACCACATATCATTTGTAAATGTTCCTTGCGCGTATACTTTTCGCATGAGGAATATACTGTACTGACTTTACTATCTTTTGATCGAGCCAAACTGCGCAGCGGTCGCGTTTTAGTTTTCCGTCTACCGGAACCTGGACTTTCAAAATTGAGTATCCCATGTTTTTTATGGCTTGGGCTGTAGCTCCGTATCTGTATTTGCCACGACCAATTCTTTCCATGATTTGTGGATGGACTTATTCTTCGCCGAGCTTTCGAAGGAAAGTACGACGTTTATCCGTACGCAAATTCCAATTCGGAAACATTAAACTATAAAGATCAAATGCCGCAATACAGCCAACATCTAGGATATTGAAAAATAAAGTTGTTGCCCATCGGTTTGTCTTCCTCTTACATGTGTAAGTCTTCACCATTTTATCCATTGAGTCGACTCCATCCTTCGTTTTATTGTAGTCGAGAATAATCACTGGCTATTGTTTTAAGTCGAGATTGATCTCAGCGGAGCGATGCATGGTGGACAAAAGAATTAATTTTTTTTTTATTTAGGCACATAACTGTCAAGAGTCTTTGCTTTCGAGAAACAACTCGCGAAAATCACATTTCCAGAAGATTTTGATTCCATACTTTCCTGGTTTTGCTTTGCTTCAGCAAGGTATCTGACAAAAAGAAGAAAGAAAGCGCCATCGAATGACAGAAGTCGTGAATGCAAATAATAATGTTGTTCACTTACATATGCATTTTCACATATGATATTTTCATGAAATTGAGAATAAAATCTACTTCTCTCATTCAAAATATAAAGAAAGTTGCATGGGGTCCATTTGACCCCAAATGACGGTTTTAAGTTATTTTTGCTTTCAGGTGAAAAAAATATACTTTCACGGAAACATATCGAGCTGATTTTGGTATAAAAATATATGGGACGAACAACTTGAGGATGTCAGTGAGAATCAGCCAAATACAATAATACATATTTAAAATAATCAACGTTTTATAGCACTGGGGTCATATAGACCCCAACTTACAGTCATACGGTTAAACGGCAACAAATATTCACGCCTAAACCGTTCACACTACAAATGTAACCTTGTTTCTTTTTACTTTTTCTTAAACGACACATTTTTTTTCGGACTATAACCTTGACACACCCCTTCGCTATATCAACACCCATTCCAAAAAAAGCATCCTCCAAAAAGAAACTTCTGGTCAATCAGTCACCACGGCTTCTTGAGTATGTTTTACTCAACATACACTCTCAAAATTGGAATTTCTATCTCAAATTTTGCTCCTCCTCTTATCTCATCATCTGTTATAACAGATTATATAGGACTAGATCACGATAAGCATTTATTTACTTAACTTAACATCGAAATAACGTACCAATCAAAATATAATAATCATAATAAATTAATGCTCAATCTAAAAATAATGTGATTCTAAAACTTATTAAAACCTATTATCCTTAACCTATACACATATTCATATTTAAACTAACTCCGCCACCTTCTTTCTCATTTGACACCTCTTTTGCCTGAATTAAAGGTACTCGTATTACCTCAATTCTCTCTAAATCAGGACACATATTCACAATGGAAACAATAGCACAAGGATAGAGGAGAAGGTGCAATAAGGAAATTCGAAATTGGAGGGACATTTGGTAGAAACAGGTTTTATTATGAAATGAAATAGATTAGTTGGTCTAACAACACCAGAAATACGTATATAATTTTTATTGTCAGAAAGCTGACGCTACATATACTTTGGGCAGGCTTAATTGCGGACAAAAACAGTTTTAGTAGGATCTTATACGCTGTAAAGATATTCAATAAGCATCTGAAAACTATCCGATTTTCTGATGGGATCAGTACCTAACCTGTATTGCTCCCACGTTACTAAGCTGGATGCGGCTTGAAGGAAATAGAAATCTATGGAGGTAAAGTCCTTATAAATATTTGAAAGATGTTGGAGAAGCTGTACGATAGAAAACGATATCTAGTGTGCAAACAAGGAGATCGTGTTCAGAAATGCCCTCTTAGGAATTCTGGTCGAGGAGGAGAACCGACAGAGGGTCAGACACAAAGACGAGATCAATCAGGCTAGGTGATGCATTCGGCTTAGAACAGGTAGGATTCGAACTATTAGTTATTGTGAGTCCACTAGAGGATATATAATCATTAATTTGGCGAGCATAGTAGATTTCTGTTGATTGTTCGACGCGACGAACACATTGCAATATGTTTTCGTGCCTTTTTACATTTTTCCAGTGTACAATCTAATAGTCTAAGACTTTTTTACTCCTTAAACCATCAAGTTTGCTATCGGGCGTTAGCTGAACCAGAAAAAACGGTAGTTTCCGTTTTTCCATTTTGGCTCTTGCTGTGGTGAACGGCTTGACCCCTATGAACTTGAACTCTTCACATTCTTTCTCTTTAAGCAGTGCGAGGAGCTCCTCCGGATCTGTTGACGGTTCTACCCCCATCAGCAGCATTGTTTGCAGTTTTACGCCTTCGGGGTGAAGGAGAAGAACTCCGTCGTCGAATTCTTTAACAAATTTTTAATTTTATTATAGCGCCGAAACACGCCTACTTCTCCCAGAGGTGTATGAATGACTGTGATGATTCACCAGCACTACCCTCGGGCCAGCGAGTCGATTGCTAGTCATGTCTCTAAATTAAATTTTCACTTTATTTTTTTCACATTTCGTTTACCTTAAAGAGAAGCGGAAACACATCTTATCCTCACAGAGGTCTATGAACGACGAAAAACGGACTCTTGGGAACAAATTTCTTCAAAAACAATAATGTTATAATAAATTATAAAGACAAACTCACGACTGTTTCCGACAAAATTTACCCAATTTTATACCAAGGCGACCATGAAGACTTTCAATACCAAAATTTCACAAATTAGGAATTAGTAATATTGAAGAAAAACAGAAAATAAAAAAAATATTTTCAATAAACGGAGACATATTCTATAAAAAAGGAACAGGATTAAGTAACTTTCACAAACGAAGTAAGACATACGATAGAAAATACTTATAATACCTACTTACATTTTAACACAGAAGAGGTTGATAGACAGATGATAGAACAAGGAATAATACAATCACATTATTTTACCAATCACATTTCACCAACATGGTTAGTATCAAAAAAAGAAAGCAACATAGAAAACACAAAATGGAGAATAGTGATAGACTACAGAAAAATAAACGCAATAACAAAAGAAGACAAATATCTAATTCCAATACTAGACGACATACAAGAAAAATTGAGAAGAGCAAACTATTTCTCAACATTCGATCTAACTAAGTGATTTTATCAAACTGAAGTCGGTCCCAAAAACAGAGAAAAGACAGCTTTCTCCACAACAAACTGACATTATGAATTCATCAATTTGGTCTAAAAATCTAAAGAATGGTGAAAAATATCTTAAGAGAACACGTTAACAGAATTTGTTGTCCAAAAAGTAGTAGTATTAGTAGTATTAGTATTTTCAATATAATATACCTATAGATAATTAACAGAAAATTTTTGACACACTACGAAAAACAAATCTAAAGGTATCACTCAATAAATCAGGATTTCTCAAAAAGGTAACATAGTTTTTAGCTCACATAGTAACCGGTGAAGGTACTCGTATTAAACCTAACCCAAAGGAAGGAGCATGCATTACAACTTTTCTAATCCATAAAACTTATAAAGGACTTTCGGGATATTATAGAAAATTCATTCCAAACTAAAATTGCAAGACCTCTAACATTGAGATTAAGGAAAGGAACTACTATAACCCACGAAGACTCTGACTCTTGTTTGAAGCTTTGCTCAAGTTGAAAAAATCTGGGATTTTAAAATACCCAGATATACACAAAACATTTAAACTAACAAGAGACACTCACAACTCCTCAATAGGAGCCATATTTTCTTAAGATCGAAGACCAATTTCGAACATTGAACTCGCGAACAAAATTATTCAACAACCGAAGAAGAACTACTCGCCATAGTATGGGTACAAAAAATACTTCAGACATTACTTATGCGGAAGAAAATTCGAACTACTAATAGATCATAGACCACTAATTTTACCAAATATTAAAGAACTAATTCAAAATTAGTCAGATGGAAAATCAAACTGAACGAATATCAGTGCGACATCTCATATATACCAAGACAAGAAAAATAAGTGGAATAACAAGAATTAGAGAATTTTTATAATTAGAATACATTAACAAACCAAACTTGCCCAAAATACAACCTACTATTAAGCAACAAATTTATGAAAAAATATGTGAAAAGACACGAAAAACGACCAAAATTAGAATGTATAATTTGTAACATTTCATTATTGACAAATAAATATCACACAAAACGCATATGAAACAACATAAAGGAAATATTTCCTCCGAAATCCCAAAGTATAGCGAAAATATACCAAATGACGAACCTAAAAGCAAAATTAGCGAAATCAACCTGAATACGGTTCACTCAGCAGAAGAAAACGGGATGGATTACTATATTTCCGAATTACTAAAAAACAAATTTATGATTTTACCCAACAAATAATAGTAAAAGTCACAAAAGAAGAACTACTCGTAGAAGCGAAAAACAGAACAATAATCGAAATCACGGATTTAACAAAAGAAGAAAAAGTAAGAGAAGTTGTTAGAATATGTAACGGATTAAAATATGTAGGATTATGTTGTGAAAATTTGAAAACAATAATAAAAACCCAAACCATGTACAAAGTAATCGACATCATAAGATAGAAAGCAATAATTCAGGAATAAAGAAAACATACCCGGAACTTAAAGAAAATACTATTACCCAAATATGAAAAAAGAAATAACTCAAATAATAAACAATTGTCACACTTGCAATTTCAAAATAGAAAGAAACCCAATTAAATTGCTCTTCGAAAAACTTCCCACACCAGTCCAGCCTCGTCAACATTATCACACAGACATATGGTTTATGATTCAACAAAATAAATATTTAACAGCCATAGATAAATTTACCAGGCTTGCACAAAAGCAGCTCACGAGCTCTTTGAGCAGAAGAGGAGAAACGAACACCGGCTTTTCAGGAGGAAGACGAAAGAGCATGAGAAGCGCGCGGTCGAGGAAATTGAGAGATGCTACTCCAGGAATGAGGCTCGGAAGTTTTACCATAAAAAATATACCACGGACACAAACTCCGAACCGAAGACTATAGAGGCGAACAAGGAAACATCGTTGTAGAGTCGGAGTCGATGCTGAGAGTCTGGAAATATTACTTCTGTAGACCGTATAACAGCGACAACGAAACAAACACCGCTGTCAGGCAGAATGAACCTTTGAACCTGGACGATGATGACCAACAATTCTGTCCACCCGACCTCGATGAAGTGAAGATAGCAATATCTAAGCTGAAGTCCAACAAAGCTGCTGGAGCGGATGGTCTGACCGCCCAGGTCTTCAAAGCGGCAGGCGATGACTTGGTAAGGAGCATACACCAACTCATCTCTAAAATATGGTCGGACGAAATGTTAGCCGATGAATGGAAACTCAGCATTGTTTGTCCGATCCTCAAGAAAGGAGATCTTCTGAACTGCGCTACAGAGTTATCAGTCTTCTTAACATCGCATACAAGATCTTATCTGCCATATTGTGTGAACGCCCGAAGCCGGTTGGCAACAACCTGATAGGTTCATACCAGTGTGGCTGGTATGTGTCAAGCAAAACGAACACTGAACACCGACGTCTTGGACAGAACGTCACCCTTGACAGGTATTATTTTGAGGTAGTTAAGGACTTTGTCTACCTAGGCTCCGCTATGAGTGCAGGCAACGACAGCACTGAGATAAAACCCAGAATAACTCTTGCCAATCGCTGTTTCTTTGAGCTAAGAAGGCAATTGCAAGTAAGGCCCTCTCTCGAACAACAAAAGTTACCCTATAACCCTAGTCCTGCTCTATGGCGCAAAGTCATGGACATTATCAAAAATGTATGAGGGTGCTCTTGGCTGCTTTAAGAGGAAAATTCTTCGAATGATTTTTGGTTCAATCTGTATTGGCGGTGAGTGGAGGAGGAGATACAACGACGAACTATATGGATGGCTGGGTCATATATAGCGGATGAACACCAACGCTCCGGTCCGAAAAGTCTTGAAATCCGACTCTGAGGGACAGCGCAGCAGAAGAAGACCGAGACTCAGGTGGCGCACGCAAGTGGAATGGGACCTCAGCCAACAAAGCGTGCGAAACTGGAGGCTGCTAGCGCAAGAGCTAGCTGGAGACGCTTACTGATTGAGGCCCAGGTCCACCCCACAAATAGAAGGAATGGCCAACGTGAAACAACATCAAAAAATTAGTCAGACCATTCACAAATATAAAGACGAATATGAAAAAACTCTAATACATACCTCAGATAACGAAATTGGATTTAAATCAGACATTTTTACAGACTTCTTAGAAAAAGAAAATATCCTTTATCACCTTACAACTGCATGTAGACACACAGGTACCTCAGGCATAGAAAGACCTTATTCAAACTTATATGAAAATATCAGACTCCTGAAAATCAGAGAACCCATGTACATGTACAACCCATGTATAACTTACTTACTGACTTTAAGCGGCGCTACAGTCCGAGGTGGACCTGGGCCTCAGTCAACAAGCCTCTCCAGCCAGCTCGATCCCTGACTAGCTGCCTCCAGTTTCGCACGCTAGGTTGGCTGAGGTCCTCTTCCACTTGCGTGAAATAAATAATCTTTGAGTTATATCGAACAAAAAAAACTTTATTTATTTATAAAGAACTTGATTTCACTTACAAGGTTAACAACGAACGAACTTTAGAATGCTATCTTACGTCTACTTATACACTATGAAATGTTTACTCAGCTTTTTCTGCATTCCCACAGGTATGCATCTGCATGTGATCAGCAGAAAAAGTCTGGGAACATTTCTGTAACTTAATATCTACTGGTTCTAATATCTTTCAAAATATTCTCGATATCTGAGTATGCTGACTTATACATAACTTCTCCGTCCTTTACTTTAAAATTCTCCTGAATTTTGTTTTTTACTTTGACATTAACAGATTGCTGTATTTTGAAAGATATAAGAATTATGGTTACTAAAACAATTAAAATTATGACAAAGCTAACATTAAGTGTATATGAAACATTTTTATGGTATTGTAATTCTTTTATTTTATTAAGATTATTTTCATTTTCAAATATAATTTCATCTAAAGTTATTTTACCAGTAAAATTTGTAAAATTTTTGTACATTGGATAGTAAAATCGCTCTTGAAAGCTTTCTTTTATGTTTGACAAATAATGATCTAGAATTTCTATTTTACAATTATTAAAATGTATTAACACGTTTCCAGTTATATTTAAATTTCTGTTGTCGCAATTTTGACTTATGTTTAAATTATTTGCATTCTTTATTAAAATGGTTTCTTCATCTATTAATATGATTTCATTTTGGTTATTTCTAATTAATTTACAATTTTCTTGAAAAATACAATGTTTACTTATGCTTAATTCATTAAGATATTTAAATTCTTCATACTTATAATTGATTTTATTGTATTCTACTACCTTTTCTTTAGAACAATCGATTTCTTTTCCTTAGTTCCTCAGGTACAGGTGTATGTACCTCAAATTTTATATTATCTTTACCGGTAACTGTTGTAAAGTATATTGGTTCAATAGGAATTTTGGTAAATTCATCTAGTCTGTCGTCAATTATACTTAGATTTGAACCCGTATCTACTAAAGCTAAATATTTGTTTTTATATAATGGTCAAATGAATTTGTGGAAGATCGTCCGAGGCTAATTCCAAAAAAAATTAGCATTATTTACTTCCGAAGTGTATTTATCATCTTTGCTTTGTTTATGGTCACTGGGACCCGGTGGTGCTGTTCTTTGTTGAGAATCATTCTGTTGGTGGCGATGTTGGCCCGAATGGTTGCTCAAATTGTCTAACTCTGGTGATTGCCTATTTTCTACATTTCCTATCTCCATGGGTTTAGGTCTATGTGAGTTTTGATTGTGTTGTCGTCTCTGGTCTGAATTATAGTGTTGTCTAGATTGTCCTGAATTATGGTATTGTCGGTTTTGTCCTGAATTTCCCTGGTCAAGACCAATCTTTTTTATGATTTCCTAAATTTCTAGTTCCCTGTTCTTGGTTGGCATGTCTTCGACTACTACTTCTACTTTCTTGTTTTGGGTTATTGAGTTTATTATGTTTTTGTTTCCTAAATTCATACCTAATGCATGAATCCTCAAATCTTCTTTTTCTCATAATTGAAATTATTTCACCTAAATCTGTTTTATCATATATTTTATCTAAGAGGACGCCTTGTGTCATTTCTTTCACTGTATGTACTAGGAGGCTTTCTACACTTGCTAAGTCAATACTTCTTCTTCTTCTTCTTCTTATCCTTTTATTAACCCTTTCCTCGTTATACGAACTTATGCGTAACGAGTTTCCCATTTTTACTGCATCGCTGCTGCTCCGCTTATGGGGTTGGCTAATGTCGCAGACCGCAGAACGCGTCTACATAATGCTCGGTCCTGGATCGCTTCAGTGGTAAGTCCCAGACGTTGTTGCGCATTTGCCATCTGAGAAATCCAGGAATTCTTTTTCCGACCTCGTTTTCTTACAGTTGGAGTGACCGTAGTTGATAGTGCCTTTTTAACCGGATTTTCCGCAGATCTTCTTTGAACGTGGCAATACCAACTTATTCTATTCGCCTCAAGCTGTTCGGTTACCGAATTCTTTATATGTAGACTTCCTCTTATACGCGTAGATCTAATACAATCGCGTTTAGTGACTCCACTAGACATCCTCAACATTTTCATTTCCGCTGCCGTCATTTTGTTTTTAAACGCTTCGTACATTGTCCAGCACTGTGAACCGTATTTAAGAGCTGGTCTAACAACCGTGGTGTAGAGTTTCCCCTTTAATTTAAGTGGAAATTTTCGGTCGCATAAGATTCCCGAATTTTCCCGCCATTTCATCCATCCCACACTCACTCTGTGGTTTACGTCGTCGTCACATTTCGCTTCCATGTTAACGATTGATCCTAAGTACTTAAAGATAGTGCTTTTCGGAAGAACTATTCCGTCTAACATTATATCCGGAACAGGTCGCAACGGATGCGCAAATGGGCACGTCAAATGCTCCATCTTTGAACGACTTATTTTAAACCCGTTTCTCTCTAGCGCATTTCTCCATGAATCTAAGGCGTTCTGTTAATCTTCGACGTTATCGCTAAGTATAACTGCGTCGTCAGCGAAGAGAATTGGTGTTACATTTGCTTCGCGCATGCAGTCTTTTAAAAGATAATCGAATACTACGTTAAAGAGGAAAGGGCTAAGTACGCTTCCTTGATGCACTCCGACATTAACTGGAAATTCTCTCGTTGGTCCAGCAGAGCTTTTAACCGCAGTTTTAACGTTTCCGTACAAGTCTTGTATTATTCTAACATACGTTTCCGGTACGTTTTGAGACCTCAGCGCGGCCCATATGAGATCCCTAGGCACTCGATCGAATGCTTTCTCGAGGTCGATAAATACCATGTGTAAATCCTTAGACGAATCTCGGTGCTATTCCATTATTATTCGTAGGCTTTGGATAGCGTCCACCGTCGATCTTCCTTCAACAAATCCACACTGGCTATTATCGAACTTTATTATTTGCCGAAGACGTTCGTTTAAGACTCTTTCGACGATTTTCATTGTGTGTGACATAAGCTTGATTGAACGGTAGTTGTTGCATTCTCGAGTGTCGCCTTTTCCTTTGTATAATGGAACCAAGAAGCTACTTCTCCATTGATTCGGCATAGATTGTCCACATTTTAATTTATTTAAAAGTTTCGATATCCAAACGCTGCCGATCCCCTCCATCATCGACCAAAACTCTGATGGAATGCTATCTGGTCCCACGGCTTTCCCCGGCTTCATTTTTCCAATTGCTATACTTATTTCTTCGATTGAAAAGTCCGAAACTTCCTCCTCGAATAGACCAGCTGTCGGCACGATATCACGTGGAAACTGTTTGTTAAGCAACTCCTTGCAGTATTCAAGCCACCGGTCACAAATTTCCTTTTCATTTGTTAGTAAACGACCGTCTGCGTTTTTGATGTATTTCGGCGAGGTTATTTCCATTGAATTTTTTCTCCTCTGTGCAGCGAGCTTAAAAATATTTGGCATTTTAGTGTTGTACGACGTTTGAACTTCTTGGATAGCTTATCTTCTATCCGCCGATCGTGAGGATATTTGTTCCAACTCCTGGTACAGGTTTTCCGCTTCTGCCGCTCAAGTTCGAGCCAGGACTTTCTTTGCGATCTTTTTAAGGCGCTCGTATTCAAGAGCCAGTCGAGCTTTTTCGATATCGTCACTCCGATCGCATTTTGTCCACGCTTGGAATGCACTCTTCTTGTCGGCCACAGCTCGTTTGGTTTCGTCATTCCACCACCATGTTTCTTTGCCGGCGTGATGGTATTTCGATATAGTCCCCAGATGGGACTTTGCGAGTGTTATGCATTCCTCGTGCATGCTGTTCCACATTTCTTGCGGGCTAAGTGAGTCTGCGATACCGTTTATATTGTGAAGTACTTCTTTAGCCAGTGTGATAAATCTTGCGCTTCGTTCCTTCGATAGATTATACCACCGGATTTTTGGCTTTCCAAACGATGCCCGTGTTTTCGGTGGTTCCGCTGTGAAAAATTCTGTAATGAGCAGACGGTGTTGGCTTACTAGCGATTCTCCAAGTATTACTTTACAGTCCTTAACACGGTTTCTCATCGACATTTTGCAGAGGTGATAATCTATTTGCGTTTCGTGGCCTCCACTGCTATAGGTGATAAGATGTCGTTGATGTTTAATAAACATTGTATTTAAGACGGTTAAGCCGTAAGCCCTACACGCTACAAGGATGTCTTCGCCAGCTGAATTTCTGGTTCCAAAGCCTTTACCGCCGTGGCAGTCCTCATAATCAACATTTGTTTCTCCGACGTGGCCATTTAAATCTCCGCCTACGAAGAGCATCAATACTTCTATCTTCTTTATAATAAACCATAAGCTCATCTGTTTTATATTTTATGTTTTGAATTTCACTAGATAATTCACTTACATTGGTAACTTTGAGATTGGTGATCCTTTTATATATTTCGGATGGCTCCACATCTGGTCTATATCGAAGTCTGAGTGTTCCCTTTATTAGTTCCCAATTATCCGGTTGTGGTAGATTTATGATTGTGTTTTTTGCTTCTCCTTGTATTTTTTCGTAAAAGATTGCCTTCACCATACATTTCTTCAAGTTTTCTTCTTCGACTCCTGATAAGTAGTACTCTACGCTACTTATAAATGAATTGATGCTAACTTCACCTTGTCCGGTGAACGTTGACATGTGCCTTACTTCTCTTAATGCTTTTTCTGTATTATCTCGAGATGCTGTTCTGGCTTGTAAAGCTTGGAATGCAGCGGCTAATTGTTCCAACTGTTGGTTCTTTTGTCGTAATTCGGCTGCTAATTCTTCCATTGTTGGATCGTTCAATCCTCGTCTATTATTGTTGTAAAATCTTGTTTTGTCTTTTTTCATAAATGTTTCACACAGATTCTCTTACACTTTTATCCTAGCTGGAGATTGTCCATAAGCGGTAAAATGCAAATTAGAACACTGTTTTTTCATAAATATTTCACACAGATTCTCTTACACTTTTATCCTAGCTGGAGATTGTCCATAAGCGGTAGAATGCAAATTAGAACACTGTTGTTTTTTTTGTTCACTAAGTTTTTTGAATAAAAAGTTGTTTTCTTAGTTTTAATTATATTTAATACATAATAGTAAGCAAACTTCTGTACGTTACGTTGAAAGACATAGGTTAAGAGTAATGTTGAACTTAGAGTGCCCGCATGGGGCCAGTAAGTTAGAATAAGATTGTTTTATTTTAAGTTATTTAAGCTAATTTTTAAGCATTTTTTTTGTCTAGCATATAAGAGTCATTAAATATTTGAAATAAAAATGCATTAAAAATGAAAAAATGAAAATGACTGTTGTTTTTTTTTTCGACTTTATTTCACTAGCGTTTAATAATAACTTCACTATTTTCACGCTGTGTATTGATTCGTTATCACTGGATAGTTCTTAGAATTATCCTACCGACTGCGCCAAATAAATAATCTTTGAGTTATATCGAATAAAAAAACTTTATTTATTTAAAAAGAACTTGATTTCACTTACAAGGTTAACAACGAACCAACCTTAGAATGCTATCTTACGTCTACTTATACACTATGAAATGTTTACTCAGCTTTTTCTGCATTCCCACAGGTATGCAACTGCATGTGATCAGCGGAAAAAGTCTGGGAACATTTCTGTAACTTAATATCTACTGGTTCTAATATCTTTCAAAATATTCTCGATATCTGAGTATGCTGACTTATACATAACTCGTGCGCCACCTGAGTCTTGGCCTTCCTCTACTGCGCTGTGTCTGGCTGTCTGGCTAGGTCCATGTTGCTGTACAGTCCATACAGTTCGTCGTTGTATCTCCTCCTCCACTCACCGTCAATGCAGACGGGACCGAAGATCGCCCGAAGAATTTTTCTCTAGAAGCAACCAAGAACACCCTCATCCATTTTTGATAATGTCCACGCCTCTGCGCCAAGAGCAGGACCGGGATTATAAAGGTCTTATAAAGGGTGACTTTTGTTGTCCGAGAGATGGCTTTGCTAATCAATGGCCTTCTTAACCCAAAGAAACAGCGGTTGGCAAGAGTTGTTCCTCATTTGATTTCAGCGCTGGTGTCGTTGTCTGTATTTATAGCAGAGCCTAGGTAGACAAAGTTCTTAACTACCTCAAAGTTATATCTGTCGAGGGTGACGTTCTGCCCGAGACATCGGTGTTGGTATTTAAATATAGGAACAAAGACACAAGTCCACATTTAGTCAAAAAACTTAAAAAACATAAATAAAAAAATTATTAAAAATCCAGAAACCTTAGGAACTAAAAAAACTAAGGACAAAAACAAAACCTTCCGCAAAAATTAATTTATCAAAGCAAAACTTTCTTTCAGGACCGAATCCGTCGAGGTGATGATGTCATGATGATTACGATCATTCTATTACGCATTCCGATGACCATGACTCAGAGATTAGGAGTTTCAAAATTTAATCAGAGAAATGGCTACTAAATTCTTCAGACAGGCGAAATTAGTATGACAAAAAAACTATACCTAAATACATCATTTTTTCAACTTAACCAGATACAAGAATCTTTTAGATACAATGCGAAAAGATGTGGACGAAATTCATGACGCTTTTTTAATTCACCAATATGAAATAGCTTAAAACCACACATGTTAAATAGGAACAGAAAAATACTAATTAGTATTTTAGGAACAGGAATCAAATACATTTCTGGAATATGAACAACGATGATAGAAATAAAGGAATATTTTAAAGTTTCAGATCAAAATAACCACAACTTAATGGAACAATCTAACAGACAAATTTCAATCAACTACCAATTCGATCAACAAATCACAAATCCTACAATACATTACTTTACAACAAAGAAATTACAAAATTTCTAGACCAGTAAGGAAATATCATCCCTTCAGATTAGGAACCAAAACATCTACAGATTAACTACATTTTAGAACACATTGCAAAAATAGTCGAAAAAAATGTCGGAAAAAATTGAAAATTAATATTAAGCAACAATTACGACTTTTAAACAGAGATATGCTACCGGACTTTGAAATCAAGAAATTAAATATCACTCTAGAAAAATTTGAATTTATCGAAATGGAGCTACAATAGGTACACTAGACAATAATATCATATTTACTTTTAAACTACCAAATTTTGCTGAAAAAACGTTTTATAAAGTAGAAATTATTCCCAAACCAAACAGGAACAACAGGCAAATCATTATAAAATAAGACAAGTTCATAACTACACTATCAGACAATGTATAAGTTAATGAGCAAACCAATTCAATGACAAAATAAAGTCATTCGTGAGCATAACTTTTCTTTTTCCGCAAAGTATTGTGTGCTCCCAAAATCTTAATAGGAAGATAATAGAGCAATATAAAAAAATAAACGTAATTTTTGAACACAAAAAACGCGAATAAAAAGATTTTTTTTTAAATAAATAAGTGGAAAACGCAGATTTTTTTTCTTCTCGAAGTGCTACAGACTTACATAAACATTTTTTTTAAATAAATAAGTGGAAAACGCACACATACAAGTGACTTAGGGACAAAGGAGAAGGATGATGAACGTGTTCTACTTGTGAGTGGAGTATTTTAAGTTTTTAGAAAAATTATTATTCTTTAAATTTTAAGATAAGATAAGTGGTATTTAACAGTTATACATAAACGGCAATTTGTTTTTTAAGTTTTATATAAAACAAGTAATATGGCCACACAAAATTTACCGGAATCGATTCCATCTGGTGTTCTTGCAACTGCGATTGAAATTGCTATAGATTCGGCATGTGAAAATGTTCACAAACGCATGTCCGAGGTCTCAAACAGCAACGCAGAGAAACATAATGAGCTATCTGCCCAAATAAATATATTAGCTGACAATTGAAGTGTCTTGAGCCCTCGGGCTAAACAGTTATAGTTAGTTATCAACCTGTAGCGATAACATCCACAACTACTTGCCCAATATCATTGGACTTAGTGAAGTCACTCCCCGAGTTTTCTGGTGAACAAACGCGGTATATCTCATGGCGACAGGCAGCTCATACTGCTATTGAGTTACTTCGAAATTACGTAGGGACTGAAAAATACTAACAAGCGGTAGCGATAATCCACAATAAAATAACAGGCCCTGCGGACCTGATAATTTCGTCATTTAATACTGTTCTAAATTTTGATGCTATTATAGCAAGATTGGATAACACTTACAATGATATAAGACCACTTCACATTCTCGAGAATCAAATGAGCGTTTTATGCCAGGGAAGAACGTCGATCTCAGATTATTATGGTGAAATAGAAAAAAACCTAGCGTTAATTATAAGCAAAATCACGATGGAATATTCAGTTAACAATGAATTAATTAATTCATTAGGAGCGAAATACCGAGCCGATGCCTTACGTGTTTTCATTTCGGGCCTTAATAAGCCCATATGCAATATCCATTTCTCTGCCCGTTGTGAGGACTTGCCCTCTGCATTAGCTAAAGCCCAGGAACTCGAAGCAAACCAAAATAGATAATTTTGCTACAGCCTTCGACAGCACTCTCTACGCTAGTTCCAGATTAAGCCACACTCCCCAACGAAGCAATCCTCACTAAAGAAATAAAGCACAAACGCTCTCCTTGAACAACCAACAGAAACAAAACCAACAACCAGTGGTAAAAGAAGACCATATGAGTGTCGATAACTCGCCGAGATACAGTTACAACTCGAGATGAACGACACAAAACTACAAGCAAATCCCAACCCACTCTCATATAGCAAGCAGTAATAAACAAACATTCAGGCAACAACCGCAGATTTCAGAAGGAAATAGAGTCCTCAAACGTCCACTCGAACCCGACAGAGCCATCTTACCAAAAACCCAGCGAATTAATTTTATGCAACCCAAAAATATAAACAAAGAAACAAGATGTCGTCGCGGGATGGAATCCAAATATGAAGACGAATATCAAACCTTTGACAGCCCAGAATACGACGATAAGATTTATTTTTTTAGAATAAAGTCGGCTCTCCCCTACGTTGAAAGGAAACTCGATAATAAAATTGTTATGAGAACCCTAGTAGACACGGGGACAGCCAAGAACTATATTAAACAGATGCCCTATTTGAAAGCCACCCCCAATAAAAACCCATTTAAAGTTAGGTCCCTGAACGGTGATAACGTAATAACCCACAAATGTAAAATACATTTCTGTGGTAAGATTACAGATTTTTTCCTCCTTCCCCATTTAAAAAACCTTTGATGCTATAGTCGGATATGACTTTCGGTCATATTGTTAATTTCGGTCGTTGTTAATTTACGAAAATGGTGAAATGCAAATTAAGTTCTTTGAATGTGAACAAGTGAATAACCTTGCAATCGATATAGGCACAGTTCGTGAGAGTATCAAGGACTAGTTTCGGAAGCTGATTGGAGAGTTCTCAAAAGCTTTTGCTCAGCCTGATGAAAAGTTACCTTTCAATACAAACAGTAAAGCAACCATTAGAACATTCGTTTCTGAACCAATTTACTCAAAACCAAGACCATACAATATGGTGGCTGCTCCGTTTGCAAATACAGAAATTAAAAGAATGATTGATGATGCAATCATACGGTCATCACATTCCCCTTATAATACCCCAATATTAGTGGTAGATGGCGATGGCGCGATAGTTAGCTCATTGGACTATCACGCAGGCAGTCTGGGTTCAATTATTAGTGGTAGGAAAAAAGGAACGAACGATAACGGTACTCTTAAATCAAGGTTGGTGTTCGACTACAGAAAGTTAAATGAGCGCACTATTCCTGATCGGTATCCAATCCCCGATAGTTCTGTTATTTTATCCAATTTAGGCCAATACTACACAACCATTGATTTAAAATCCGGCTTCCAACAGATTCTCCTAGAAGAAAAAGACCGGAAAAAGTTGTCATGTCTACATCGACGACGATAATTTTTTCGAAAACTGAAAGAGAACATTTGGAAAATATAAGAACAATATTTTCCAAGCTCTACAACGCTAACATGCGAATATCCCCAGAAAAATGTAAATTCTTTGAAAATGAGGTAGAATTTTTAGGTTTCATTGTATCCGAAAAAGGTATAAAAACTTGTCCCAATAAAGTCAAGGACATTATCATTATCATTATATAACAAAGTTCCAAAATCCCTTCGTGGCTTAATATCTTTTCTTGAACTCTCCCGCTGTTATCGCCGCTTTTTGAAAGACTATGCTCAAATAGTCAAACCCTTAAAAAAATATCTCAGAGGAGAAAACGGAAACATTAAAACAAACAAATCTAAGAACGTTAAAATTCAATTAAATTTAGAAGCAATATGTGCTTTCAACCGAATAAAAAACATCGGTTTAGCATCGAAAGATGTCTTGTTCCTATATCCAGACTTTCGCAAACCTTTTGATTTGACCACTGATGCTTCGTCACAAGCAATAGGTGCAGTACTTTCTCAAGATGGTAGACCAATCACAATGGTATCACGAACCTTAAGTAGAAGCGAGGAGAATTACGTTACTAATGAGCGTGAAATGTTGGCGATACTCTGGGCATTGAAAAATCTTAGAAATTACTTATATGGCGCTCCTAACATTAACATATTTACGGATCATCAACCATCCACCTTTGTGATATCCGATAAAAATCCTAATACTAAATTGAAAAGGTGAAAAGCTTTCATTGAGGAATATTCTCCAACTTTTCACTTCAAACCAGGTGAGGAAAACAAAGTGGCAGACGCATTATCTCGCCAACATATTAACGCGCTTTCTTCCTCTGGACAAACCGTTCACAGCGAAAGTTCATAACAAAGGTCACACCCACAGTCGAGAATCCTATCAACTGCTTTAAGAATCAAATCTTTATTACGCAGGGTCGCGAGAAAAGCAAAAAAAGTGAAAATTCTCTTCCAGAAACAGGTTAGACATATGTACAAAAACATTTCAATCAATACCAGAACTAATAAACATAATGAGTGATGTTGTTAATGTAGATGCGAATAATGCAATTTATTGCAGTCTCAAAACTTTAGGAAAAATATAGAATGACCTGATGGAAGCGTTTCCCAAAGTTACAATGAAATACACAAAAAAAATTAGTACAAGACGAATTCAGTAAAAATGACCAAGTAGAGATTATTGCAAATGAACACGATAGAGCTCATAGAGGAGCACAAGAGAACTACAAACAAATTATCGCCGAATATTACTTTCCTAACATAAAGAAACTGTGTAAAACCTATACATCTAAATGTAAAATATGCAAAGAAAATAAATATCAACGCAGACCAACTCATCATCCAATCGGTAAAACACTAATCCCTACTTATGTAGGAGAAATCAGACATATAGATATTTACAATACAGTAAAAAATTACTTTATTACATGTGTTGATAAATTTACAAAGTTCACAATTATAAAGCATATTGCCTCTAGAAACTCTGTCGACGTTAGAAATCCCTTGATAGAAATTATTTCACATTTCAAAAATCCGAAAATAATGGTCACCAACAATGAAGGCGCTTTCACATCATTGGCATAGCAGGCTCTACTGAAAAATATATTTAATATTTCCCCGCATATAATCCCAGCATTCCATAGTGAAAGTAATGGGCAAGTTGAGCGATTTCACTCAACCCTAGCCGAAATAGCTAGATGTACAAAAGGCTCAACAACTTATTTAATTGAACTTATGCTCCTTTCGACTTTTAAATATAATCATACGATCCATTCCGTAATAGGCTATAAGCCTATAGACATCTTTTCTGACATCTCTGACAAAATAAAAAACGAAATCATTAAAAACTGAAAACTAAACAAATCAAAGATCTAGATACTATAATTATAGAAGCGAAAAGAAAGAATATAAGCCCGGCGATAAGGTTAATCTTAAAACTAATAAAAGAATAGGGAACAAATTTTCAAAGTTATACAATGAAAAAACAGTTCAGGCAGATTTAGGAACTGCAGTTGTAATCGACGGAAGACAAATACACAAAAATGATCTAAAATAAATTTCCTTACTTACAGATTACTCCTTTTTGCTTTTTGGCAGGCAAAAATCACTGATTACTCGACCGCAGAATTTATCCCAGTCCCCGTGGGAAAAGTAGCAATTTTTGAAGATTTTTTTTTATCTAAAACACTCAACCAAATTATCAGAATTCAATGACATTATTCTCGAGAATAAAAAACTGTTAAAAACAATAAAAGAGGAAAAGATAATGATAGGGAACTTTTACAACGGGATGTTAACGAACAGTTATTGCGCATACTGAACGCTCCTGGTAGAACTAGAAGATCTATAGACTTCATTGTATCAGCCATAAAATTTGTTGCAGGAACACAAGATAATCAAGATTTCCAAATACTTAAAATGCACGAAAATGAATTGGTAAGGTAAAATGTCAGACAAATAGAGATAAGCAAAGAAATTCAAAATAAAATTAATGAATTTGCAGAAAGTATAAACAATTTAAATGATTTGAACAACAATAAAATAGCAGTAAGTTATCAAATATTAACAACGTTAATGACAAATGGAAATAGAATAATTATAGATAGTTTACGTAACAATTTGCAAGCACTAATTTTAGCAAAAACCAATATTGTAAACCCTTTATTGTTAAATATGGAAGAAATTGATTTCAGGAGTATAAAAGAAAATATTGTAACTCCAATAAATGAATAACTTTTCGTAGCTGATGTAAAAATGTATTTCCTTAACGAAACGCTTGTATATTTAATTAAAATACCCCTAGTTACAAAAAATTGCCAACTTGTTGAAATAGCTCCTGTTGCACACAACAATAAAGTAATAGATTTAAGAAATAATGTAACAGCTACTACTTTCCTCTTATGAATTGTAAAAAGGCTACAGCTATTGCCAAATAAACCACCGCGACACTTGCCCTGCTCAACTCCTCAGCAACCACACAGCCATCTGTCGAACAACATCGGCCGATCACCTGGACAAATTAAAAGTCATCAAAGACGGGCTAGTCATAGCTCATGTCAATGGGACGTTTTCTATAACCTTCCAGGACACCATCACAATCAATGTAAAGCAGTTCAGCACAACACATCCCGTGGAAATAACCCATTTACCAACACCAAAAAAGACGATTTTGATTTAAAGCGAATTCGAACATAAAGTATCCCTACCTTATTTGCACAAACTTCAAATCATGAATAACGAAAAAATCCATGAATTTAAAGTTACATTGGAAAAAAGCAAATGGACATGGTATGGCATCAGCGCGGTTCTCATTCGTATCATCATTTTACTCTTATACATAAAAATACGCCCAGAAAGAATAGAAATCCAAGCTACACAGCCGGAAGTGGGACAAACGTACATAGACACAGAAGCAATTTGTCTTCAAGTGCTAAAAATATTGAACAGGGATGTTCAAACTTAAGAGAGGGAGGAGTTAGTGAGCAAACTATTTACCCATATCAGCACTTCCTGCACATGTCATACCCCAGCACGATCACCTGCAATCCTGCTTTTCCTCTGTGCCCAGTACGATCAACCCAATTGCACGCACTCACCTTAAATTCCCATAGTCATCATTTCCGCTATACCTCATCACAGTCACCCCAAGTGCATTTAGATTAATAAGCAAAATTATTGTTAAGGTAGGTTACGTTTAAATTTAAGAAGAGAAAATAAAGTCATTCGTGAGCAGACTCGAAAATAAGACACAAGTCTTTTAACTTATACACCTGTAAATAAAATATTAGACTTAAGACAAACCAAAGACAAATGTATCAAAAAAATCATCACCTAATAATATGCTACTATGAAACCAATACCCAACAATTTTAGAAAAAGGAACTGATATACTAGTATTTAAAAATATATAAGCTAATGCAAAACAAATCAAAAACAACCAATAGGAAACAGTGGAATGTGTTCTAGTCATGAGTAGACGTGTATTACTTCGGGTCTGGGTTTTAGTCTATTTCGGGTCTGGGTTTTAGTCTATTTTAAAGCTTTTTTGTTCCTCTCTTACATACTTAAATCCACCTACACATATACATACACTGTAAAGTGCATTCATATCAGTATTTCTTCAAAATATAATCGTCTTCTCGCCTGAGCCGTCTTTCTCATACCTAGCAGAAGTTTCAGTGTAAAAATATAGTGATTTGTGGTGACTTTAATACCAACTAACTGAATGGAGACTCGCGTGCTCGCCAGTTTGTACTCATCATTACAATTATCTAAATTCTTCTCGACTATTTTTCATTCATGCTATCCGGTTATGGAACACTTTACGCTCACATATCAAAAGTCTATCTAACGAAAACAACTTTAAAACTTCACTTTTAAGACACTTCGCATCACAGCATCAATAAACATTCTTTTTTTTTTCTCCTACTTTCCTTCCAACCTAGTAAGTTCATGAGAGTGCAACATTTGATTGTAATTGTTATATCATCAATTTTAGAATTATAAATACATGGGGAGTAATAAGGCAGCTTTTAGTCGTAACCGATTTAAGTTCAATAAAGGACAGGCAAGCTGTGTGGAAAAATATATTTTTAAATAAAACGGTTCTTATTTGTATGACTGGCGCCCGAGCAGGAACTGTGGTCTTGACTCTGTTGCCTTAATTGAGTAATCCACAAATGAGCCTAACAAAAATAGTGAAAATACAAAAATATTCGTTTTATTTTGCAAAAAGGTTGACAACCAAGGCAATACTATCATCAGTAAAGTTAGTTAATTGTGCAAAAAGGTGGATAACTAAGGCACTACAAACAGCAGTGAAGTTAGTTAATTGTGGAAAAAGCTCGATAACCAAGCCACCACAAAAAGCAGTGCAGAAAGGTGGATAACCAAACTACCAAAGACAACAATGAAGAAAAATAAAGAAGTCTCCGAACAAGTCGTATTAAACACAGGATCAAAAGGAAGTCAGATACGTACTTACAGCCGCCTTGCCTATCATCGAGCAGAGCCCCAAAACACCCCTAGATATTGTCATGGAAATGAAAGCCGTTATATTAATAATCCTGTAAGCCATATAAGCAATTTTCAACAAAATTGAATCCATATAAAAACAAAACAATTTTTTTTCTATGCAATACTCGTATAATATGGTAATTTATAAATTTTAACAAGTAATTTATAATTCCTCCTCATAAATTATCAAAAAGAAAATCTGAAATAAGCAAATATAATTTTTTTTTGTTTAATCATATTGTATCTCAATTCGATTTCAATATGTCAAACCCAAATAATTTAGTCAGACCACCTCGCATTACGTTTCCCACGGAAAACACCGAAGGAAATTCTCCTCTTCATAGCCCTCCTCCTCAAGCCAACAAGAATCCTAACCAAATTTCTAAAGAAATGATCCAACTGATAACACGACTTGTAACAGAAACATTACATTTGCATTACATTACATTTGAATTGACATAAACACTGACTTTGACCAACCGATCAACGTAACTAATGACCTAAATTTATCTGATATGGATAAATAACCGGATGTGGTTCCGAGTAATTTCTGCATAGGCTGAAGTGTTCAATTCGTCTAAAAAGAGTGTCGAACGGATACTGAAGATCTACGAGCATCTCAAAAGTACTCCCAAATACTATGGTATTTCATCAGTCACTAGAAACAAAATAACTGGGCACGCGGACATAACTTTGGAGTCTCACAACACTCAATTAAATTGGGAAAAGAATTTTAAATTTTGAAGTGCTTAACCCTCTTCTACGCCAACAAGAGGGACTTAGGTACCCTCAAATACCACCTGACAACTCTGGTTCAAGGTCACAGTTTCATACCCGAATTTTATGAAATTGTCTATCACCACTTATATCTCATTCTTAACTAACTTTGGCCCATGAATATGAGTCAGAAGTCTCTAAACAACATGTCTCAGTGTTATTGAGATAAAGTACTCGATACTTTTGTCAGAGGACTAAAAGGCGATCTTCCCAAACTAATCAGCATACGAGGACTTGCAGATTTTTCACAAGCTTTGTTTGAAAAATAAAGACTTCCGAACTCAGTATGCTAATAGTTCCCAGACTACTGTACGAAAAAATTCCAACAGATATCAGCGCGGGTTCCTCCTCGATGATTTTTAAACTCACAATAACAATGTCATCTCTGGACGTGAGTTCCATTCGCAATTGCTTCAAAACACTCGCAATCCTCAACCATCCAAGTTTATAGAGAACCACAGTTGCAGCCCAGATACTAAGATTCCTTATAGACGAGGGCTCTAATAGGGATTACGTAGAACCCCGTCATATTCGAAAACCCCTTCTGAACGAAAAGAGCGTAAATTCAGTAGGAGGAAATATAAGAATAACACACCATTGTTTGGTTCAACTATTCAAACCCAATAAAGCTAAGGTAAAATTCTTCATCCTTCCCAGTCTTATCTCATTTGATGGCATTATTGGCAATGACATATTGAAAGAACTGAATGCTGTCATGCATACTTAAGAAAATTACATGATCATTCGTCTAAACATAGCTATACCACTTAAGCAGTATGTCACAGAAACTGTCAATAACATAAACATCAGGGCTTCCCATTTGAATAAAGAAGACTCTACCAACTTATTAATATTATAAATAAATATTTTCACCTCTTTTCCTATTCGATGAAAACTTGACTTACACAAAAACGGTTAAAGGAGATATCCGTACTACAATTATTCCAAATCATACCCAAATCATACAAATAAGCAGGCTAATTGAGGCTGATATCATCAGACCGTCTAAGTCGCCATACAACTCATCGTTCTGGACCGTCCCCAAAAGAGCGAATTTCATCAGATGCAACTAAAGCTGTATTTGAGACCTTGTAACGTATTTACATGAAAATCTAGTAGAATAAAGTTCTTACGACTTATTATCGAAAAAAAACGAGATCAAGACCAAAACAAAAAAGTTCAGGCCATTACTTAACACCAGTCCCCAAATCTCTGAGAGATTTACGCTCCTTTCTAGGTATGTCAGGTTATTTCGCCGCATTAATAAAGATTACGCGACGAGTGTCCAAACGACCAAGTCTGACCTACCCAAACTTCAAAAAATAATTTGAACTCTCGACAGACGCATCAGGTTATACCAAAGGCGCTGTCTTGTCCCAACATAATAAGCCGATAACATTTCTATCAAGGACATTAAGTACAACGGAAGAAGATAATGCCACTAACGAAAAGTGATGTTTCCTATTATCTGGGCTCTCAGCTCGCCTAGGAATTTACTATACGGATCGAAAATGTAAAAATCTTCATGGACTACCAACCATTAATATACGCCTTAAGTAATGAAAGCACAAACCATAAAATGGGGCGGTGGTAGGCTGCCCTGGAAAAGTACAATTACAAATAAAAGTACAAACCAGGGAAGTCAAACATAGTAGTAGACGCTTTATCACGACTCCCACCGAAGACAGAGTTGAATTCAATGACAATGACAGAAACAGCGACGATAGTTTTTCACATTATTTGATTCCGGCAGTCGAGCTCAATTAATGTGTTTCGTAACCAACTCATCCTTAAAATCCGAGATGAAATTAGCTAGCAACTCCTTACTCCTTTCCCAACTTACCATTCAGCCCAGTCAAACCGACATAAACATCATCAATATATTCAACAAATTCCTTAAAACTAGTATCATAAATGGTCTATTCATAAATATATTCATGAAAAGTAACTGGAGTGCTGGAACTACGTTATGCTTTGGAGGTTTGTGATTTTATTGTTAAGTAGCCTGCCAAAGATGCATACGTAAAATTAAATACGGAACTCATCAAATATTTGAGTTCTACCCAAGAGCAGGAAACGCCAAGCATGTTGGAATTAGAAAAGATGGGTGATATGAAAACCTCTCAGTTTC
The DNA here is from genome assembly GCA_928272305.1 of Volucella inflata. NCBI lineage: Eukaryota > Metazoa > Arthropoda > Insecta > Diptera > Syrphidae > Volucella > Volucella inflata. Next base: position 21,450,632 of record OV743719.1, read on the forward strand.
TGAGATCTCGGAAGAACTTGCCGGTGCAGCTGTTTCCGAGCCAATGCTACAAACCCTATGATTAGTATGTATTCCAGATAGCATGGAAACCATTCTCGCAGCGAGTAAGGATCTAAGTATTGAATAAGTTCTCAGTCCCGCCGTAGGAGCGAGTATATGCATTTCGTTTCTACGAGTATCTACGAAGACAAATAGGGAAATGGGACTGCGGACTTTCTGCAGCTAACGGAAATAAAATTACAGAATTCGGCACGATTACTTTGAAGCTCACTTTGGAGGTGCGTCGAGATTTCGTTTGACAATTTTTCATTGCGAATATGTTAAAACCCATCATCGGTGAAGTCTTTTTCACACACTAATACCTTCTTGACCGTGCAAAAAATCAGAAGCTTATAGAGGCTAAAATGCTGCTTGAAACACAGTACGTCAACCATCGAAATGAGTACTGGTGCAAAAACTTTTCAAGAGTTGTTGGCGGAATTTCCAGACATTATTCGGCCCACCCGCATAAGCTGCGAAGGTTGACTCCGGATAGATTGAGAACAGCGAAAAGGGAGTTTGATGCGATGATAAAGCTGGGAATCGACAGACCCCTTCAAAGCTGTTGGTCATAATAATTCCACATGGTGCCAAGCAGGTCGATACTTTCACAATCCCTAGTACTTTCTCTACTATTGACTTGGTTTTAATCTAGTCCCGATAGCGATTAATAACATACTTTAAACGACCATAAACACATAACGTTCGCTTTCCTGGGCATTTTCTAGATTGAGATTACATCATTTCTCATTGAGGTACTATGAGGACATCCTTCCGCCATGCAAATTCAGACCAACACACTGATCTCAGCGGCAATGAAAGTTAATTAACAGAATTGAAACATCATCGTGAAGTCGCTAGCAAAAAAGGCGTCCTCTGACAGAAGATGAAAGAAGGGGATAACGGATTCTAAAAAAGACCAGAAAACAGAAAAAAAAAATTTTAAAATTATAGTTCGATTTATTGTGTTGTAGTTTAGACGTTTTTTTATTGTACAAAAATTAAATAAATAACTAGCAGAAAAAAGGTGAGACCGATGAGTGACACCAAGGACTTCCTGAAAAACAAAACTTGTAATACTATCCTCCAATGGTTTTTGATATTCCATATTCTACTAGAATTAAGGACACGTTTATCCTAAATGGGTCAGAAATCAGATTAAACTTGACTGGTAGATCTGATGAAAATTAAAAAAGTGAGGTTTAATTTGAGGAGCTGAATACAAACTTGAAAAAAATTGTACTGTACTAAAATGTTTGCTAGAAAAAAACTGCCAGATACGGTCATACATACTCACACATACACAGGCATTTTCTTAAAACTTGTGTAAAAACACTATGGACACTTTAAAACGTAGGATATTATAAAATTTGCATATTGGAATTTCGAGGTGAATGCAAGAATTTCCCTATCAGGAGGTAAATAACATTTGAATTGCCAAAATTGGGAGATCTGCTTTACTGGGTATCTTTTTATGAGCAATCGACTGTTTTAGACAAATTAATTTTAATGTTTAAGGATATTAAAGGAACAAAAAATTTTATTTCTAATAAACTAGTCAGTTAAACAATACATTTAAGCATTTTGACAGGAAAGTTAGAAGTAGTTTTTAGTATTTAATTGAAGTCCGAATTAAGGCTCAACCATAAAAGGTGAAAGCAAACTGTCAGAACAAAAGCTTGCTTAAGATACTTTAAATGGACAAGTTGCCCATAATAGGACTTTGAAGACGTATCCATCTGTCAGGTCATGTTATCATTTGTTTTGTTTTTGTGTTTTGCATTTATGAAAGCTTTTAATTCGGCGCGGATTAGAATTAAAAAATATATTAAAGAAATTCACTAAATATTGATAGAAAAAAAATAATACAACAATGCCCCGTAAGTGCTTTGCTTACATTTTTTAACGCCGATTCTGTTCTAAACACTATACAAGCACCTATTTCTTAATGTCAGCATTTTAACTAAAAACGTATTAGAAACCACAATTACTTTAACAAATATTTCAATTTTATTTCGAACCGAATTTAATATTTTTACAGCAATGTATTCCCACACGCAGGATCTCTGGAATTCACTTCGCAGCATTAATAAAAAAAAAAGCCACAGTAAAAGTACTTTGGATGACTTTGAAAATTAAGTATATGTGTTTCCTTCTACTATCAATGTTTTTTAAAAGAAATTACATCTTTATCTTTAAAAAACAGTATTTTAAATTACTAAATTCAACTGATGCTTACCTGTCAAATTTTTGTGCGCAATGCGATCTAGATCGCAATTTACGTGGAATTACGCGGAAGTGTGGTGAAAGTCGATGCGTTTTTAATTGTTATTTACAGTATAATTAGTAGCTTTTGTGAGTTGAAAAAGAGCTATTTTCGTTATTTAGGAAAGCTTTCGTATTTACAGAATAAAGCGAAGAACACAATGTGAATCTGCGTCTGCGTCTGCTGCCGAATCGGAGAACTGTCATACTGCTAACTTATAAACATAGCAATAAAAAAAAATGTAACTTTAAAATATTCTTTATGCTAAATTGTAAAGTTCGACAAACACGTAAAATAAACAGTAAACGTCAAATTTGAATCGCTTCAAAAAGTTGAAGTCGATTTAACTTGAGCAGCAGACGCAGACGCAGATTCACATTGTGTTCTTCGCTTAAGTTTTATAAAATAAACGTGGAAAGTTTATCATAAATAACGATTGTTAAAGTAAAAACAACAAGAAAAGAAAACACATTACAGTAAATTGTCACTTGGCAATAAATGTGCTGCTGAGCGGGAAGTTGCATGGGCAGTGTCTTAAGAGAGTGTTACATGGGCTTATTTAGATAAACATCTTAGTTTGACAATGCCAGATCAGTGTAATCATTGCAAAGCAGCTATAAGAAGGTAGTCTGGCTTGAAATGCCAGGGAGTATGTGGGAAGCAATACCATGTTGCAGCAAAGCGTTGTGGTTTGGATCAATACACAATGGGGGTACAGAATTCAAATAATGATGGTGAGACTCATGTGTGACGACTGCATGCAGTATATCAAAAACGTCGATAAAAATAGTGATTTTTTAAAAGAGTTGATGTGTGAACATATGGAAAGTAATAAGGTTGAAAGTGTTAAAATTTGTGCGAATTTTAAAGAAATCGTTGGCAGCATGGGGAAAAAATTGGAAGCTGTTCAGTGGGAAAACAATACGGGTGTAACAGAAAATAAGGTCATGATGGAGAAGCAAAATAAAAATATAGAGAAAATTTTAGTTGGTGTAAATAAATTCACAAACGAAAAAAATTAAGTAACAAGTGAAATAAAAAAAGTTAATGTGAAAAATAATAGGGTATCATATACTCCGCATTTCTTTTTCTACATTGAAAAGGAAAATAGTTAACCCACGGTTTCATATGATCAGCTGCTGTGGATGTCATATTCGGTCATTCGTGCTAACCCACCTTTCGAACCTCATAACACTCGTTTCTTTTAACCTGCGTTATCTTGTACGGTTCGAAGAATTTTGGGCACAACTTCAGACGGACTATGAATTGGGTGCATTGGATTGATATTAGATTCCCCACTTCATACGGCCATGGCTGCTTCCGTTTTGGTTGAAGATTCTTTTATTTTCCTCTTGGACCTTTAGTATCTCCTCTTTAGCCGTTTTTCTCATCGCGTTCTTGCTATTTTCAAAGTCGTCCAGAGTCGCTTCCTCAAGGTGCGTCTTAAGCTCAGAGTCAGATTCTCGTCTCATCACCGCACCGAACATCAGCTGAAAAGAAAACCTCGCTCTGCGCCTCCAACTTCTTAATGGCCTCTTCACTGTTAGTGGTATTGACCAGATAAGTCCACGTGAACTTGGTGAATGAGTCTACGACCACAAAGACGTACCGGTACAGCCTACTCGTGGACGGCAAAGGACCCATGTGATCAATGTGATACGTGCGTAGAGGTTGATCGCTTTTTTCGATAGGATTCAGAAATCCCTCGCTTTTTACAGACTTCCACGCTGCTAGTATACAGGCGACATAATTGGAGATAACGTTTCCTACGGCGTTTGACAAATTGGAAATGAAGAAATCTTGTTTTAGGAGCGCCTCTACTTTGGTAGAACTAATATGGCCCCTCTCGTGTGCGCTCTTTATGATTTTCCTCTGTGAGATTTTTGGGACCACCAAGAAATGATTTTCGGCCACAAACTTATACAAGAGGTCGTCCTCACTTCAAAATCTCAATATTCTGCTGAAACTGCCAAAATATTATTTGACAATGTTCATCTTTACCTTGAGCGTTTATAATCCTCGGGATGATGCCATCGTCGATACGCATAACAGCTGGGTAGCAGCTTAGGGCTTCCACATGGCGCATGGCTGTTCCGGCTTAATGTAAAACTTCGCAATCAAACTCCTGCAGTATCGCAACTCATGGACACAAGTCCTTCTTGGTCATGGTCGTATGAGATGCCTTACAATCAGTATAAATTCAGAAGCGTTGTCCCAAGAGATTAACCCTTAACTTTTTGATACATCTTACCAACTCTAGTACCTTGTGTTCGTAGCTAATATAATTCTGCTCTGCTGGCGTCGCTTTGAAACTGATGTAGAGCACGGGATGAAATCCTGTATCGTGCTTTTGTAGCAGCACGCCCCGTATCCTATGAAGCTGGCGTCGGTGTGCAACTCCGTCTCGAGTCCTGGCAGGAATAGCTTCAGTACGAGTTCCCCACACGGCATATCTTTGAGCGAGTCAAACGCAGCGCTTTGATTCAACCGTAAGTTGAACAAAATGTCTCTCTTCGTCAGATCTGACAACAGCTTGTAATGGAGTAATTCGATATGAACTTACGGAAAAATCCTGTCAATCCCAAGAAGCTCTGAATGTGCTCCACGCTCGTGGGTTTCGGAAAGTGTTTCACTGCCAAAGGCTTTATGTTCCCATCCTCGATGACATAACCCAGAAATTCTACGTTTTTACAAAGGAAACTACACTTTTCCCACTTGATGATTAATCCATTTACCGCCACTACCTCCACTACTCTAGTTAGTTTCTTCAAGTTCATTTCTTCGTCTTCGGCTGCAATGATTACGTCGTCTAGATACAACAGCAAAAAGTCTTGTTGAATCAGCTCTCGGAACACGGTATTGATAAAACGCTGGAACGCAGAGGGTGAGTTGCACAGTCCAAAGGGGACTTTCAAAAATAACCACTGTCCGTCTGGCGTTACGAAATCTGTATATTTTCTGCTATCATCTGCCACGTTTATGGAAGAATCCGTTGCGCAAATCGAGTGTTGTAAATACCTTAGCTCTATGAAGTTCCTCTAAAAGTCCTCCATGACAGATAAAGAGTAACGATCCTTTATTATCTTCGGTTTGAGATTTCTGTAATCCACACAAAACCGACTGCTACCATCCTTCTTCTTCGCCAACACGATAGGGCTGGCAAAGTTCAATCTGCTGCGTCGTATGGTTCCCTCATCTAACCATTCGTCTATTTGTTGATTTACAATCTCTCGTTCTGGGACAGCAAGGCATCTCCCCTTCTGGTATACTGGAACCTCGTCCTGTAGTATCAGGCTCATTTCTACGCAGACTCCGAGATTCTTCTAGGCGAATAGGTCTAAACGATGTCAGAGATGACTTTTCTGTAACTGTCGCTGCCCACCCGCAGACTGCTTCCACCTGTGTCCTCCTCGACGTCAACCACTCCTATACTGAAAACATAATTCTCCTCCAGTTCGTATGTCTACCCCTGTTCGACTTTCTCTGCATCCATCTTCTTCATATACTTTATTCTTCAATGTCTTATCAACAGCTCCACATTTTGTAAAAAATACCTTCCCAGCAACACACGATCTGCAATCCAATTGTTCGGAACCACTTGGAACCGAACCAAGTGCTTATTTGCGCCGACTAGTACCTAAGGACATGAACCCATTTTTTTTAAGGGTCGTTACCAAATCGTTTCAGAGTCATTCCTGGCTGGTTCGCCTTCACTCCCCCGATTCCATCGACGAAGGACTTATGTAAATGGAAGCGTCACTCCCACTATCGACGAAAGCACGGCAAAGTCTCTTCGCAACGCGAACGAACTTTCTCCAGAAAACTGTTCAAAGACTCTTTCACGTCACGGAACACGAAGTTATTGTGGTCATATTCATACCTTCTCTTTCTACATTTCTCACTGAGCACTCTTCTACTTTAACAACTTCTTCTATATCTTCGGCTTCCTGATGGATTCCCTGGTCGCAGTCGTTGGTCTCTGGCTGGTCGTTGCTCGTGTCCGAAAATTCGTTTTCTTAACACGTCTTCTGCCTTCTTAACGCCCTCTCCAAAAACACTGTGAATCCGATCCAACAAGTCGGTTTTGGCGTTATATCGATACGTCAGACCTTCCTTTTTAAGGAACGGTTGTAGCTGACTGATTGTCAATTTCTGCAAATCACCCATTCACTCTTTACTTTCTTCTTTACCTTCTTAGCTTTACTTCACACTTTTTATCTGTTAGTACCCGCTTTACCACGGTCGTTATTCGATAGAAGAAATAAGACATAAAAAAAAATTTCCAATTTTATCCGGTGAATCCCGGTTAAGTCCCCTTGTAACAGATTTTAAACAGCTTTATTTGATACAATTGATGAGACGAATGAACAGTAAAAACTTAAAATAAAGAATAATTCTACATGCTCCGGTTCGCCAACCATACCGTGTTATGGTTTTTATAAGACTGCCCTTTTTTCTATATCTTTTCTTCATCGTCCACTGGCTCTTTGAACTCCCATGGTGCGTCATGATAGCCAGTCCCATATACTGATACTCAGCTTTTCTTTTTCTATATATTTAGGAAATTTCAAAATCTTATATCTCTGAAACTATAAGAGTCCGACCTTACAAAAAAATTCAAAACTATCTGAAAAATGCCTATTTACACATATACATATATAATTTATGAAATTTCTAAATAATTACCAAAACTTCTGTTAAAAGAGCGAAACATTTGTGTTTAAAGCGAACAAATAAAATAACAGAGAGATTTCAAATAAAATCGTGACACAAAACCACCATGTAATAAGCACGTGTCGCACAGACTGAATAATTAATAAAGAATAAAAAACAAAAATCCTAACTCAAAAGTCACCGTGTAAAAGCGAACTTAGCGGATATAGGTTAACTTGTTGGTGTAATTTACACGTAGATGAAAGTAAGTGCTGATACCAATGCCAAAACACAGACCTTATTTTCTACTTAAATCACAGTTATTATTGGCAAAGAAAATAGGTCTGTTCGCATACTTTTTAAACTAAATATAGACTGTCAAATGGAATAAAATTCTCTCTCTGAAAGAAAATTTGTTTGAAAGTAAGCGAACGGATTTTGCATAGTTTTGTAGAGACAAATGTCAACTGCCTTTATTTTGTGTTATTTTTTTTTTTTGGTTTGTGTGCCAAAGACAAGCATTTTGCAGTTTTCTATTTAAAATTCCGATCAGGCCGAAAATTATTTAATTCTAGATACGTCTGGATAGGTTGAGATGTGTTTCTCCGATTATTTCTCTTTGTATTGTCCATCTTAATGCCAATTGTGGATCTCTAAAGGTATTTGAAGAACACTTTGAATCAATTTTTCTGCATTTTCAATACATCATGCATTTAAACACTTTCTCAAAATATTTTTTTCTGTTTGCAACGCCCCCAGGATCAAAATCCAAGTCTCCCAAACAAAACGAAGTAACGAGAGTCTTACAGTGGAAGCCCACATTGGTCAAAATAAGTGCTTGGCTACCATTGACACCAGTGCCACCGCCTCCATTATAAGAAAAAGACATCGCTCGTGATTCGTGGCTGCAAAAATCTACGAGTAGTAGCTACTGTCTGAAAACAGCAGCTTACGATCAATTTGGCCGGACTAACACTCGCCTACGTATTGGTGCTCGACACCGGAACGCAAGTACTAAAGTACAGGAACATTGGGCTACGGGAATGAGAATGTCGCATGCCTTAGGACAGTAGTCACTTAGGACGAGATACAACATCACATCATTCACACTAATGCGGACGCTCTGTCCCGATGACCTTGCAAATCTGATTGCAAACATTTTGTATGACAGGAAGAAAAGGATGCGGTATCCACTCAACGGTTAAGAGCTGAGCCCACCGACGGCTGGAATGAAAGTGAAATGCGAAACGCCCAAAAAGAGGATCCGGATATCGAGCCAATACTCGCTTAGAAAGAACACGAAGAAAAACCAGATTGGCAGGAAATATCCAATAAAAGTCCCGAACTAAAGGCATATTGGGCACAGTGGGATTCGCTTCATGTTCAAGATGGTGTTTTGAGACGAAGGTGGGAAAGCTCGGATGGAAAGTCATTTGTGATGCAGCTCGTTGTGCCAAAGTCGAGAGTCAGTGACGTGCTAAGGGAACTGCACGATGGTGTGTCCGGAGGCCACTTGGGAGTGAAAAAGACGTTAGAAAAGGTGCGAGAACGTTTTTATTGGGTGCACGCCAAGGACGATGTCGAAAATTGGTGCAGAAAGTGTGTCACCAACGCCGCCAGTAAAGGCCCGAGGGTTAAAACTCACGGCAGAATGCAGCAATACAACGTTGGAGCGCCATTCGAGAGAATCGCAGTTGACATCGCAGGACCGTTTCCGGAAACCCAAAATGCCAATCGCTACATTCTTATTGTTATGCACTACTTCAGTAAGTAGCCTGAAGCGTTCGCTATCCCTAACCAGGAAGCTAAAACCGTGATTGAGCAAATCGTTTACATATGGGTGAGCAGATTTGGCGCATCGATGGAATTGCACTCGGATCAAGGACGTAACTTCGAGTCCAAGATTTTCCACGAAGTGTGCAAGCTACTGGGGATTAAAGAGACAAGAACCACACCGCTTCACTCACGATCAGACGGCATGGTGGAACGCTTCAACAGAACCTTGAATGAATACCTATCAAAGGTCGTTCGCGACAACAATGCGATTGGGATAGGCAAATTCCCATGTTCTTTATTAGCCTATCGAAGTCCAGTACACCACACCACAGGTCGCACTTTATCGGAAATCCTTTTCGGTCGAACAGTCCGATTGATTTTTCGAAAGCACCAGAAAAGGAGTTATGTCGTATAGTAGACGATAAAAGATTTGATTTGTGAAATAGTTGTGAAATCGGTTTTGAATTAATTGAAAGTTGTTTCAATTTGAAACAGAATAACGTTTTATCATTTCGAACCCTAGCCGAAATATTGCACATACTTCATGTCTGGTAAATCAAAGACATTTGACTTAGTTCGCAGCGTTGTCCTACTAAAATGGCAAGGGGAAAATGAATTGTTCTATATCTTTTGCGGAAATCTGCGAAAAATATGACTATCTACGCGAACAGATTTTGAACCGTTTTTCGTAGATTTTCGATACTGTGCGAATACCATCTGTTATAAAAACTTGAAAAAAGCAAGGTTAATTATTTTTCAAACACCAATGCAAAAACCAACTATTATTTCATTTAGTTACATACTAGCTTTCGAGCAGTACACATCGTGTTTATTTTTCTCTGTTTGACAGTTCCAGCAGTTTATTTTGTTTTTTTTTTGGGAGTTTTATAAATCATACATACGAGTACCATATGGCGATGGCGCGATAGTTAGCTCATTAGACTATCATGCAGAGAGTCTGGGTTCGATTCCTGGCTGGCTCACCAACAGTTTTTCATATCGCCATCACCCTTTCGGCGGACAATGGCAAACTCCTAAAAGTAAAAAAATTGATGAAAAAGCTTCTAAGGAGTGCTGTTCGGACTCGGCGATAAACCGTAGGCTCCGTTCAGATGTGACCAAAATGAAAACATGAGCAACACAAATGAGTGTCAAAAAGCTAGGCCTTGGCCCATACCCGGCTGACAGGGCCACAGTGTTTTTTTAAGCTATTTTTCCGACGAAATTTTTTGTTCCCTTTCGAAATTATTCCCAATACACATATTTTCCGACGGAATTTTTTGTTCCCATTCCAAAATTATTCACGATACCTATTTTGCGAAAAAAGGAAATATTATTCCCGATAGGGGTGATATAATCTATTTTTTTTTCTATACTTTGTTATGTATACATGTACGAGTACATATAAATTATGCAGTTCATTTTTGGTAGCTTCAGAATACGATACGCTGAGCTTTTGAACAAGACCCCTAGCTATGACATTAAAATTGTCCTCGGCGATTTTAATGCAAAGCTAGGAAGAGAAGGCATCTTTGGTAGCACTGACGGAAGATATAGCTTGCACTACACCACCTCCGATAACGGATTCAGGCTAATACACTTTGCGGCGGGGAGAAACATTGGCGTAGCTAGCACGCAGTTCCAACATCTCGATATTCACAACGAGACGTGGAGAAATCCTGATCAATCAACCGTCAATAAGACTGACCACATTGCGGCTGACGCAAGACACTCCTCCAGTATTATGGATGCCCGAACATTTCGACGAGCCAACATCGACTCGGACTATTACCTTGATGTTGGCAAGGTACGATTGCGGATATCCAGGAATGAGGTTTGGAAGTTTTACCAAAAGGTACAAATAATATGCCGCAGAAACAAACCCCGAACCGAAACCTGTAGAGATAAAAAAGGGAACATCGTGGTGGAATCGCAGTCAATCTGAGGATTTGGAAAGACCATTTCTGCAGACTGTATAACGGCGATGACGAACCAAATACCGCCGTCAGGCAGAATCAACCATTCAAACAGCTCAATTACTTCACTGAAATTTAAGAAAAATTTAAACCATCTTTAGAGATTTCAATTGACTGCAATTGTTCTATAAGAACCACAGAAAACACTCTGTTTTGTTTTCCATTCATTTTCCTCAAAACAAAAAGTCTTGTACTAGTGATGGTATATCAGGTATATTGTTGAAGAAAATGGATGTTTTATGTTACTTGTTTAGTTTTAGTGTTCAAAATAGTTGTTTCTTTCAGCGGAATGTCAACCGAGGATGTTATCCTCAGAGTGTGTAGTCAGTTGTATGAAAGTATTGTAATATTTCGGCTAGCGTTCGAAATGATAAAACTTTATTCTGTTTCAAAACACTCTATTTATTATTATTTAAAAACAACTTTCAATTAATTCACAAACGATTTCACTACTATTTCACAACTCAAATTTCTTTCTTTCACTATTAAGATTTAGCTCCTTTTCTATCGCTTTCCAAAAATCAACTTATCGTCCGCATTTTCTCATCCTGTATTTATACCACATTTGTCGGGTTCTAGCTCTTTCTGGTAACTTCTGGTTTGAAACTGGGGTAATAACTGAACTCTCCAACGTGGAGAGTTTGTATGATCCTAAAGTTATGCAATACTGGATAATTGATTTATTTAATTTTAATAGTGTAATATTTCAGCTAGGGTTCGACATGATAAAACTTTATTCTGTTTCAAAACACTCTATTTATTATTATTTAAAAACAACTTTCAATTAATTCACAAACGATTTCACTACTATTTCACAATTCAAATCTCTTTCTTTCACTATTAAGATTTAGCTCCTTTTCTATCGCTTTCCAAAAATCAACTTATCGTCCGCAGTTTCTCATCCTGTTTTTATACCACATTTGTTGGGTTCTAGTTCTTTCTCGTAACTTCTGGTTTGAAACTGGGTAATAACTGAACTCTCCAATGTGGAGAGTTTGTATGATGCTAAAGTTATGCAACACTGGATTCTTGATTTAATCACATATATGCCACAATATCCCCCTCTTAAACTTGTTCGTCCCCAACAAACTCTTCCACATTCTGCCCAATATAGCGATGTAGTCGATCCACATGAACCACTTTCATCTTGCCTCTTCCTCGTTGAATGCGATAGAGAACATCATTGATGCGTTCTACCGCTTTATAGGGTCCTTCCCAGTCATGCTGTTATTTGGGTGATACACCTTTCTGTCTTCCTACGGTCCCTGGCTATCTTGATCTTATACCTGGTTCTTTGATGCACGTCCCTAATAATCTGTCTGAGGTCTGCAACAGAGTCGTCTTCATTTCTGTTCTCTTCAGACGGCATTAATCCAAACATCAATTCACTAGTTAACCGGACTGTTCGACTGTAAAGGATTTCCGATGGAATGTGACCTTTGGTCTTGTATACTGCACTCCGATAGGCTAATAGGAACATGGAACAACTTTCCATCCTAACTTTCCCACCTTCGCCTCAAAACACCATCTTGAACATGAAGCAAGTCCCAGTGTGCCCAGTATGCCTTTAGTTCGGGACTTTTATTGGATATTTCCTGCCAATCTGGTTTTTCTTCATGTTCTTTCTAGGCGAATATTGGCTCGATATCCGGATCCTCTTTTTGGGCGTTTCGCATTTCGCTTTCATTCCAACACTCAGTGTTGGATCGCAATGTTTGCAATCAGATTTGCGAGGTCGCCGGGACAGAGCATCCGCATTAAAGTGAAGGCTTCCCTTTCGATGCTGTATCTCGTAGTCGTACATTTGGAGTCGTTCAATCCACCTTGCGACTTATCCTTCAGGATTTTTAAATTGCAACAACCACTTAAGATACGCATAGTCTGTGCGAAGAATGAATTTTCGTCCGTACAGGTCAGTTATAGATGCAGATTATTTATGTGGCTACGCCATAAGTCAAGTTTTGGGGTCAGCACGTACTGTGATTAGTCTCTGTCTAGTTTTTTTTTTAATAAATCGAATTTTTTATTACAATCAATAAAAATGCCGTGTATATGCATGCTGAAAGTGGAACAAAATCAGACCAATATAAAATGTGTGGGGTGCAACGATTTCTTTCACTGTAGCTGCGTTAATATTCAATCAGCTGATATTGAATTTCTGCAGAAATCAAACAAGGAATCCCGCTGTACGACTTGCTCTGTTAGGAAAAGGAGTTCCCTTCACTCTCCGCCACTTCCTAGTTCAACAAATAAACAGCAAGAACTGTTGAATCACAATTCAATGGTGGTTCGTATTTCCCTTCATCTGAGCTTCCAACATCATCTTTTACGCAGAGGAAGGAAGAACGTAATCAGCAATCTCACCAACAAAAAACACACGATCTCCAGCAGCAAAAAAAACAACAGCACAAGCAGCGCCAACAAAAAAAATACGCTATACATCAGCATAAACAACAACAACACACGCAGCAAGCATCGCTGTTAAATCAACATAAACATTTTCATTTTCATTTTTTCATTTTTTCATTTTTTATTCATTATCACTTATAAATAGGGTTATAACAAATTCAAATTACAAAAATATAACAGTGAGTAGAATAAATCATTGATCATTCGGGAACTTTGAAGTTAGCGTTGAATGATCGCAAAAAAAATAATTATACTCAAAGAATAACTGACGTGGGGTACCATCAGTTGATCTTATTGTGGTATATATGTGATTAATCCAGTGTTACATAACTTTAGGATCATACAAACTCTCCACGTTGGAGAGTTCAGTTATTACCCCAGTTTCAAACCAGAAGTTACCAGAAAGAACTAGAACCCGACAAATGAGGTATAAATACAGGATGAGACACTGGGGACGATAAGTTGATTTTTGGAAAGCGATGGAAAAGGACCTAAGTCGTACTAAGTGAAAGATAACAGATTTGAATTGTGAAATAGAAGTGAAATTGTTTGTGAATTAATTTAAAGTTGTATTTAAATAATAATAAATAGAGTGTTTTAGAAACAGAATAACGTTTTATCATTTCGAACCCTAGCCGAAATATTACATTATGTTACAAGAAATAAGGGCAATTTTTTTGTATAAGTAAAATAAACAACAAACAATTTTAGAGGAGCAAAAAAAAACGATTGATTGCAATAAAAGGTGAAAGAATCATTTTGCATTTTTTTATTAATTTGTTACTTTCAAAATTAACTCCAAGTTACACGGGTCCCCTGTAAATAGACAGTCTTTAACTTCTTTTAAGAATGAGTTGCGGTTTTGATTTAATCCAGTCGTTCATTGATCTCCGCAGAGAACAGGTGTGTTTCGGCTTTTATTTTGTGTGAAATAGTGAACAACAATTTGTGAAACATCAAATTAGAAACAACAAATTAAGTCATTCGTTAGCCTGGTGGTAGTGGCAGTGAGCCGAGAGAGCCAGGGTCGTGGGTTCGAGTCCCCGAATAAACATTGTCCATTTTTATTTTTTAAGTGTTTAAAAAAACAAAACAAGATTATTGTGTACATAAATAAAAAAGTGTGTTCAAACGATGAGTGGCAGTGAACGGTCCGCTATGTCAATAGCGGGATTAGAGGATGGCGCGACGTCATCTGATAATCAGACCGTTAAGCCAGTTCAAAAGAAGACGTCAAAAACAACAACAACAAAAACAGCAACATCGGCAATGACGATAAAGAGGAGGAGGATGTTGAAACCAACTCCGAACTCAGCAAAGCGCCCTTCCCTTTCAACCTCTCCCAAAAAGCTGCCTGGTAGAGCAAGGGAAGAGGCGCCAACAACGACAAAAAGGGCGGCAGCTGACAAAAACGAACTCCCATATGTTGGTGAAGAAGGCCACAATATAAGCAAAAATACCTTTGCATCTCTGGCGGCTTCCGAGTCAGAGGACGAAGAGGACAAGGTTGAAGCGCTGAATAGTAGCATTAGGCAGCTACAACAAAAAGTACTTGCAATAAAAGCTAAGCAAGTTGCAAGGCGCGAGAGGGAACTACAACAGCAACTACAGTGCTCTCAACGGGAGCCCAAGGGGAGTGAAACCATACCCCAACAACAACCACAGAAACATCAGCTACAACAGCAAAAAAATCAAAAAATTGCGCAAGAACCAACAATGAAACAGGCACAACCCCAGCAAAAAAGTAAAATACAACAAAAACAACAACAAAAAACAGAAAAGCAACAGCCACAACAACAGCAACAACAGCGAGAGCAGCAGCGTCAACAGCCACAGCAACAACAACAACAACCAGCTAAACAAAGGATACCCCCGATCAATACATACAAACTGGAGTTAAAAGAAACCATTGATCTATGTAAGTCGGCCATAGGCAATAATTTTTTTATCAAAAGATTAAGTAATGATAGACATGCGATCCACTGCAACACAGTGGAGCGCTATAATAAAATAAAAAGCTTGTTAAAGGATTCGACGACGGAGTTCTTCTCCTTCACCCCGAAGGGGGAAAAGCTGCAAACAATGCTGCTGAGGGGGATTGAACCGTCAACTGATCCGGAGGAGCTCCTCGCACTGCTCAAAGAGAAAGAGTGCGAAGAGCTCAAGTTCGTAGGGGTCAAGCCGTTCACCACAGCTAGAGCCAAAAGGGAGAAACGGAAACTACCGTTCTTCCTGGTTCAACTTACTCCCGAAAGCAAAAGGAATATCAAAGTCCTAGACTACCAGGTTGTACACTGGGAAAAAGTGAAACGGAGCGATAACATTTTGCAATGTGTTCGCTGCCAAAGGTTCGGGCACGCCGCGTCGAACTGCGAAATGCAGCCTCGATGCGTCAATTGCGGTAAGAACCACAAATCAGAAGAATGCCCTCTGGGTGTGGATGGAGCGTCGGAAAAAAGTCAACTCTCTTGCGTTTTATGTAAGAATACGGGACACACCGCAAATTATCGGGGTTGTCCTAAATTCCAGTACATAAAAAGAGCAAATCTGGCTCGGCAGCAAAAGGTGGAAGTTAAGCGTCCACCAGTTCAAATACAAACACCAGCCGTTACTCCCCAAGTTACCTACGCCCAAATGGCGGCAGGTAGGGGGAATACGGCACAGCAAGCGAAGGTTGCTTCTCAGGCCCCAGCGCCTAGAGCACCGGAACCGGCAACTGACATTCTAGCTATCTTGCTCTCTATCCAGGGGCAGATGGCTCAGTTTCAACGTCAGATTACTGAACAAGCTGCGCGCTTGGATCAAATCTACGCGCTTCTGCCGAGCCTTACGCGCCTCCAGTCGTAATGGGTACGTACATGGCGGAGCAAACCCTGAAGGTCCTTGCAGTGAATGTTAATTCACTGATTAGGATTGAGCGAAGAGCCACACTGTTCAAGTTGCTAAAAGACCAAACCCCTGATGTGCTTTTGGTTAGCGAAACTAAGCTAAGCAAAAGACACAAAATGAGGCACAAAAGGTATAAAATTATGCGAAGAAATCGACCCAACTCCATACAAGGAGGAGGCGTTGCAATCTTCGTAAGAAAAGGCATACGTTTTAAAAGAATATACAGTCGTGTAGTGCGTAGGTTTCAGGTGCTAGAAGCATGCATCATGTATATCCCTCTCCGCAGTGGAAAGCGGTTATACATGGTGTCTGTTTATGCGCCTAAGGCTACTCAATCCACCCAATTCATCTCAGAGCTCAAGACACTTTTTCGATTCCTGAGACTGGAATTGGAGGAAAACTATTTCATTATCGGCGGAGATTTCAACGCCAAACACAGCGATTGGGGAAATAATACACCAAACACTAGAGGGAACCTACTATTCAATTGGTGGGGTCAACACAGTGTGATGTATAGACTCGGCATAAAGGCGACGGATAGTCCGTCGTTTCCTAGACATGGCTCCTATTTGGATCTCCTGTTGTTCGACACACGAATACAAGTGACAGGTACGAACCAACAAACTGTAAACTGTCTTCGGACTTTTGTATATGACAGTGACCATTGCGGTCTTAGTACCGAAATAACCGTTCCGAACGAAAATGCGGAATTGGATGAGTATGTTCAAAGGCATCCCTATAACTATAGTAGAGTGCGTTGGACACACTTCTCCAGGACACTGACTAGAGCACTCTCCTCGAATTCGCTCTATCCACCGTCCAACAGAAATCTGTCAAACGAGGAGATTGACAGGTACGAGTATCTAAAACTAATGGACGTGACAATTAAACGGACTATGGACAAATCGATACCTCGGTATCAACACACTGACAACGAAGACTTGTTCCGCAATTCAACTATAGATGCACTGCATCGACATAAAAGTAGACTACTGTCCAGACTGAAGACCTTGTACAGACAGTTTACAGACAGACATAGCCCGGAGATTATGACATTGAAGTCGTCGATCAAAAACCTCCAAACATTAATTAAAGAAAATTACAGGGCTTCTGTAAGTTTGTATTGGAACAACAAAATTCGGGCTGTAAATACCAGCAACCCGAATATGTTCCCGCAAATAAATAAAATATTTCGGAGGAAAGATCAAGACGACCTTTCATGTCTTAAAATTGCCCGAACGACAGACAATGAACGCATACTTTCAACAGCAGGCATAGACCCAAATGAGGCTGTTAATGATGACAACTTCTTTGTGATCGAAGATCCGCAGGAGAAGGTAGAGGCTATAGGAGCAACTTTTCAGGAAGTGTACAAGACAAATGACATTATTGGTCCCAACCACGACCTGGAAAATCGAGTCCTTGCCCACAATTTCTACCTTCGAAATGAAATAGTGAATTGGCGAATCGAGAACTCGGGTTTCACCCAGTTCAGTGACGAGAATATGGCAAATAATGTCATCGCCAATGAAAGGGAACAACCCCCGTTTATTTCGAAGGAAGACCTTCACACGATCTTCGACACAATTAAAAGTAAGAAATCAGTGGGAACCGATGGAATACCGAACATTGTGCTTCGACATCTCCCACTAGAAGCGGTGGACATTTATACCACCCTGTTTAACAATACAATGAATAATGCACATTATCCAGCGCATTGGAAAATGGCGGTGATACATCCCATCCCCAAAAGGGATAAAGACACCTCAAATCCGGCGAATCTCCGGTCGATCAGTCTCCTTCCAAACATCAGTAAGGTTTTCGAAAAAGTCATCAATAGAGTCCTGACTAAATGGGTTGAAGGACGGAAATATAGTTCCGGATAATCAATTCGGTTTCAAGGCGGGGCATGATGTTATTCATGCCGCGTCTAAACTGGTTTCTGATATCCAATGGAACTAAGCGAAGAAACAGTGCACTGGTGCCTGCCTGATTGACTTGGAAAAGGCCTTCGATACCGTATGGTTAGAGGGACTCTTCTACAAGTTGAACAGACTGGGCATTAGTAAACCACTACTGTACATTCTTTTCAATATGCTCACTAATAGACAGGTCATCGTGAAAAATGGCGATGTGACTTTTACTGGTACATTCAACATTAAAAACGGTCTGCAACAAGGTGCGGTCAACTCGCCAATCCTTTTCAATATTTACACAAGCGATCTGATAGGTTCACTTCACCATGCCATAGCGTACGCAGACGACTTAATCGCGTACAGATCAGGTCAAAAGATTGAGGTTATAAACATTCTTTTGCAACGTGACTTCGATAAGATTAAACAATATTGCGACGACTGGAAGTTGAAGATCAACTTTCAGAAGTCGGAAACCATTCTTTTTAGGACGCCTTTGTCTGGGGCCTCTGCGGATACCAGAAAGAATTGGCGAAAGTTTCAGATCGTTGGACAACACGGACAACCACTTGCTTGTCGAAATGTAGTCAGATACCTTGGGACAAGCCTTAGGGCTTGTCTTCGCCTATACAGAACACCAGAGTCTGAGTACATAAAATTCTATCGCAATGAGGTCTTGTACAATAGGGCTAACCTAATAAGAGTGGACAATTTTGTTATTAAATTGACTCGAAGGCACATTGCAAGAGCAATGACCTCGTCGAATAACCTGATCTCTGGGGCTTACTACCCCAATTATATGTATCACGAGAGAGTTCGCTTTGACGGCTTTATTCCTCCAGAAGCGTTCCTCTACCTCGACATGAAAGGTCTGATCCAGGATAGATTAGCGGTGCCGTTAATCTTCCATGTCGCTCGAACAGCTGCGGAGAGGCGACTTAACTACGATAGAGACGTCGCACACGGCAGTGCGGAGCGTCTCCGGTTCAGTAGAGCGGTAGGGAATCGCGACATGAGGGATGTTGCTCAGCAGCACCAACAATTTTGGTGGCTTGTTGAAGGAGCGGAATCTACGTCGTTGAATTCCTCTAGCACTAATTAGCTTCGTTAAGGAGCAGGGTCGGCAGCCTAATTTTCTAGCCGTGGCTGACTTACATAGATTTAGGTAGGATTAGGATAGTTTTAAGGGAAAAATAAAAAAAAAAAAATAAAAAAAAAAATAAAAAAAAAATAAAAAAAATAAAAAAATAAAATAAAAAAAAATTAAAAAAATGTATATATGTATATATATTGTATGTATATATATACAAAAAACAAAAACACAAAAAAAAATATAAAACAACAAAAACAAAGAGTTACCTTCGGGTAACTTCTTCCCACAAAAAAAAATATAATACCTAAATAATAAGATAATTTTAAGTAGCTTAAGTTAATAAGTTTTAGTTTTAAGTTTTAAAAGATGATAAAAGAAAAAAAGTCAATTTATTTTAGTTTTTGTAACAAATTTATTTTCTTAGTTTTAATTCTGTTTAATACAAAATAACATCAAAATCAAATGTACGAAACGTCGAAAGACAAATTTTAATTGTTAGGTTTAACTTAGAGTGTCCGCATGGGGCCAGTAAGTTAGAATAAGATAATTTTAAGTTAATTAAGCTAATTTTTAAGCGTTTTTTTGTAAAGCATGTAAGAGTTATTGAATGGAGTTGAATAAAAATGCATATTAAATGAAAAAAAATATGAATGATTTAATCCTGCGGATATGGGAAGCTTATTAAAGATTCTACGAGAGGAAACTAAATAAAAGTTCATAAAATGTGTTTTGTGCACGCGGGGAATGTCAAATAGTGCCAAATTATTCACCCGTAAGCTATAAACTGAAGGATTCCTAGATGGCACATTACCGCTTTGTTTATAAAACTCTTTTAGTACTTTAAAAATGTAAATATTCCTGATTGGCAAGATGCGCTGGTTGATAATGAGGGGCCAACTTTCTGCGTAACGATTCTTAGCGCACATGATTCTGATCATATGCTTTTGGGCAATTAGTAGCGATCTCAAGGTATCCATGTAGGTACATCCCCAGCTAAGAATACCATACTGTACTTTCGAGTGAACTAAGCCGTAATAGAACATTGAAAGAACTTTTCGCGAGCAGTATGGCTTTAAAAGAAATATTTTACGTGTAATTAACCTCATATACGAGTTTAGATACTGGCTGTGAACTTTAATTAATTAAATCTAGTTTAATTTATTGTCAATGAAAATACCAAGGTATTTAAAGTATTCAACTGTTTCGACATTGAAACAACCATATGAACAACTACCATTTACATTAATATTGAGTCGCCCACAGATATGAAGAGGTAAACAAAACTTTTGCAGGCACTTGCATGGAAAGAGAACTTAAAATTATCCAAGACACATTGTGTTAGATTGAAGCTCATTATTTTTGTTTTTTCGCTGATAAAAAGCTTGTGAATTGTAAACCAGATCCTAGCTAGCTCGAGGTCATGGTTGACTTTCGCAACTCATTCGTGAATCGGAAGAACAATGTACGTGAAAGCGATGTCATCTGCAAAGGCCCTACGCTTACCATAAAAATTTTGATTGAAAAGAGAGTTAATATAGATGAGAAACAGGATTGGACCTAGCACTGAACCTTGTGGGATACCATTTTTGAGCTTTAGTGAAATACTATAAGAACCATTGACTAAACACTCTGTTCTCTTTCTAACAAATATGACTTAAACCACTCATATACCAAGTTCACTTTTATTATATCCGCCCTAATTAACTTGATTTTAACTCAGTCATGCACAATACCACTATTTATGTAAACGGCAATGCCACCGGCAGAATAGGTGTCATTGCAGTTACCAAAAGAAAAGTAGCCATCTATGTTAAGGGAATCAAATTCACTTTGATACACCCATATCTCACTTAAAACAATAAATAAAGGAAATTTATCAAGAGACTGAATGTGGACCAAAAAATTATCAAAATTCTTTCTCAGGCTCCGAATATTTCGATGAATGGAAAAGGATTCTTTAGAAATAGCAACAAAGGTATCATTATCACAACTAGCACTGTTTATGTTTCTAGTGGCATGAGGAATGGGATTGTTCATAAATTTATATTTATAAATATAAATATTTATATACATATATATATATATATATATATATATATATATATATAAACTAATTTATATATTTTTATATTAATTTAATTTTATTATTTATGTAAAATTATTATTTTTTTTTTAAATTATTTAAAAATATAAATTAGGGGTTTATATTTAGGGAGTAATTACTTAAATTAATTTATTTATCATTAATTTATAATTATGTTTTTATATAATTTGTTTAATTTATGTTAAGTAAATTCATTACAAATTCTTTAAATCAGAAGTGCAGGTAAATTCCAGTACATAAAAAGAGCAAATCTGGCTCGGCAGCAAAAGGTGGAAGTTAAGCGTCCACCAGTTCAAATACAAACACCAGCCGTTACTCCCCAAGTTACCTACGCCCAAATGGCGGCAGGTAGGGGGAATACGGCACAGCAAGCGAAGGTTGCTTCTCAGGCCCCAGCGCCTAGAGCACCGGAACCGGCAACTGACATTCTAGCTATCTTGCTCTCTATCCAGGGGCAGATGGCTCAGTTTCAACGTCAGATTACTGAACAAGCTGCGCGCTTGGATCAAATCTACGCGCTTCTGCCGAGCCTTACGCGCCTCCAGTCGTAATGGGTACGTACATGGCGGAGCAAACCCTGAAGGTCCTTGCAGTGAATGTTAATTCACTGATTAGGATTGAGCGAAGAGCCACACTGTTCAAGTTGCTAAAAGACCAAACCCCTGATGTGCTTTTGGTTAGCGAAACTAAGCTAAGCAAAAGACACAAAATGAGGCACAAAAGGTATAAAATTATGCGAAGAAATCGACCCAACTCCATACAAGGAGGAGGCGTTGCAATCTTCGTAAGAAAAGGCATACGTTTTAAAAGAATATACAGTCGTGTAGTGCGTAGGTTTCAGGTGCTAGAAGCATGCATCATGTATATCCCTCTCCGCAGTGGAAAGCGGTTATACATGGTGTCTGTTTATGCGCCTAAGGCTACTCAATCCACCCAATTCATCTCAGAGCTCAAGACACTTTTTCGATTCCTGAGACTGGAATTGGAGGAAAACTATTTCATTATCGGCGGAGATTTCAACGCCAAACACAGCGATTGGGGAAATAATACACCAAACACTAGAGGGAACCTACTATTCAATTGGTGGGGTCAACACAGTGTGATGTATAGACTCGGCATAAAGGCGACGGATAGTCCGTCGTTTCCTAGACATGGCTCCTATTTGGATCTCCTGTTGTTCGACACACGAATACAAGTGACAGGTACGAACCAACAAACTGTAAACTGTCTTCGGACTTTTGTATATGACAGTGACCATTGCGGTCTTAGTACCGAAATAACCGTTCCGAACGAAAATGCGGAATTGGATGAGTATGTTCAAAGGCATCCCTATAACTATAGTAGAGTGCGTTGGACACACTTCTCCAGGACACTGACTAGAGCACTCTCCTCGAATTCGCTCTATCCACCGTCCAACAGAAATCTGTCAAACGAGGAGATTGACAGGTACGAGTATCTAAAACTAATGGACGTGACAATTAAACGGACTATGGACAAGTCGATACCTCGGTATCAACACACTGACAACGAAGACTTGTTCCGCAATTCAACTATAGATGCACTGCATCGACATAAAAGTAGACTACTGTCCAGACTGAAGACCTTGTACAGACAGTTTACAGACAGACATAGCCCGGAGATTATGACATTGAAGTCGTCGATCAAAAACCTCCAAACATTAATTAAAGAAAATTACAGGGCTTCTGTAAGTTTGTATTGGAACAACAAAATTCGGGCTGTAAATACCAGCAACCCGAATATGTTCCCGCAAATAAATAAAATATTTCGGAGGAAAGATCAAGACGACCTTTCATGTCTTAAAATTGCCCGAACGACAGACAATGAACGCATACTTTCAACAGCAGGCATAGACCCAAATGAGGCTGTTAATGATGACAACTTCTTTGTGATCGAAGATCCGCAGGAGAAGGTAGAGGCTATAGGAGCAACTTTTCAGGAAGTGTACAAGACAAATGACATTATTGGTCCCAACCACGACCTGGAAAATCGAGTCCTTGCCCACAATTTCTACCTTCGAAATGAAATAGTGAATTGGCGAATCGAGAACTCGGGTTTCACCCAGTTCAGTGACGAGAATATGGCAAATAATGTCATCGCCAATGAAAGGGAACAACCCCCGTTTATTTCGAAGGAAGACCTTCACACGATCTTCGACACAATTAAAAGTAAGAAATCAGTGGGAACCGATGGAATACCGAACATTGTGCTTCGACATCTCCCACTAGAAGCGGTGGACATTTATACCACCCTGTTTAACAATACAATGAATAATGCACATTATCCAGCGCATTGGAAAATGGCGGTGATACATCCCATCCCCAAAAGGGATAAAGACACCTCAAATCCGGCGAATCTCCGGTCGATCAGTCTCCTTCCAAACATCAGTAAGGTTTTCGAAAAAGTCATCAATAGAGTCCTGACTAAATGGGTTGAAGGACGGAAATATAGTTCCGGATAATCAATTCGGTTTCAAGGCGGGGCATGATGTTATTCATGCCGCGTCTAAACTGGTTTCTGATATCCAATGGAACTAAGCGAAGAAACAGTGCACTGGTGCCTGCCTGATTGACTTGGAAAAGGCCTTCGATACCGTATGGTTAGAGGGACTCTTCTACAAGTTGAACAGACTGGGCATTAGTAAACCACTACTGTACATTCTTTTCAATATGCTCACTAATAGACAGGTCATCGTGAAAAATGGCGATGTGACTTTTACTGGTACATTCAACATTAAAAACGGTCTGCAACAAGGTGCGGTCAACTCGCCAATCCTTTTCAATATTTACACAAGCGATCTGATAGGTTCACTTCACCATGCCATAGCGTACGCAGACGACTTAATCGCGTACAGATCAGGTCAAAAGATTGAGGTTATAAACATTCTTTTGCAACGTGACTTCGATAAGATTAAACAATATTGCGACGACTGGAAGTTGAAGATCAACTTTCAGAAGTCGGAAACCATTCTTTTTAGGACGCCTTTGTCTGGGGCCTCTGCGGATACCAGAAAGAATTGGCGAAAGTTTCAGATCGTTGGACAACACGGACAACCACTTGCTTGTCGAAATGTAGTCAGATACCTTGGGACAAGCCTTAGGGCTTGTCTTCGCCTATACAGAACACCAGAGTCTGAGTACATAAAATTCTATCGCAATGAGGTCTTGTACAATAGGGCTAACCTAATAAGAGTGGACAATTTTGTTATTAAATTGACTCGAAGGCACATTGCAAGAGCAATGACCTCGTCGAATAACCTGATCTCTGGGGCTTACTACCCCAATTATATGTATCACGAGAGAGTTCGCTTTGACGGCTTTATTCCTCCAGAAGCGTTCCTCTACCTCGACATGAAAGGTCTGATCCAGGATAGATTAGCGGTGCCGTTAATCTTCCATGTCGCTCGAACAGCTGCGGAGAGGCGACTTAACTACGATAGAGACGTCGCACACGGCAGTGCGGAGCGTCTCCGGTTCAGTAGAGCGGTAGGGAATCGCGACATGAGGGATGTTGCTCAGCAGCACCAACAATTTTGGTGGCTTGTTGAAGGAGCGGAATCTACGTCGTTGAATTCCTCTAGCACTAATTAGCTTCGTTAAGGAGCAGGGTCGGCAGCCTAATTTTCTAGCCGTGGCTGACTTACATAGATTTAGGTAGGATTAGGATAGTTTTAAGGGAAAAATAAAAAAAAAAAAATAAAAAAAAAAATAAAAAAAAAAAAAAAAAAATAAAAAAATAAAATAAAAAAAAATTAAAAAAATGTATATATGTATATATATTGTATGTATATATATACAAAAAACAAAAACACAAAAAAAAATATAAAACAACAAAAACAAAGAGTTACCTTCGGGTAACTTCTTCCCACAAAAAAAAATATAATACCTAAATAATAAGATAATTTTAAGTAGCTTAAGTTAATAAGTTTTAGTTTTAAGTTTTAAAAGATGATAAAAGAAAAAAAGTCAATTTATTTTAGTTTTTGTAACAAATTTATTTTCTTAGTTTTAATTCTGTTTAATACAAAATAACATCAAAATCAAATGTACGAAACGTCGAAAGACAAATTTTAATTGTTAGGTTTAACTTAGAGTGTCCGCATGGGGCCAGTAAGTTAGAATAAGATAATTTTAAGTTAATTAAGCTAATTTTTAAGCGTTTTTTTGTAAAGCATGTAAGAGTTATTGAATGGAGTTGAATAAAAATGCATATTAAATGAAAAAAAATATGAATGATTTAATCCTGCGGATATGGGAAGCTTATTAAAGATTCTACGAGAGGAAACTAAATAAAAGTTCATAAAATGTGTTTTGTGCACGCGGGGAATGTCAAATAGTGCCAAATTATTCACCCGTAAGCTATAAACTGAAGGATTCCTAGATGGCACATTACCGCTTTGTTTATAAAACTCTTTTAGTACTTTAAAAATGTAAATATTCCTGATTGGCAAGATGCGCTGGTTGATAATGAGGGGCCAACTTTCTGCGTAACGATTCTTAGCGCACATGATTCTGATCATATGCTTTTGGGCAATTAGTAGCGATCTCAAGGTATCCATGTAGGTACATCCCCAGCTAAGAATACCATACTGTACTTTCGAGTGAACTAAGCCGTAATAGAACATTGAAAGAACTTTTCGCGAGCAGTATGGCTTTAAAAGAAATATTTTACGTGTAATTAACCTCATATACGAGTTTAGATACTGGCTGTGAACTTTAATTAATTAAATCTAGTTTAATTTATTGTCAATGAAAATACCAAGGTATTTAAAGTATTCAACTGTTTCGACATTGAAACAACCATATGAACAACTACCATTTACATTAATATTGAGTCGCCCACAGATATGAAGAGGTAAACAAAACTTTTGCAGGCACTTGCATGGAAAGAGAACTTAAAATTATCCAAGACACATTGTGTTAGATTGAAGCTCATTATTTTTGTTTTTTCGCTGATAAAAAGCTTGTGAATTGTAAACCAGATCCTAGCTAGCTCGAGGTCATGGTTGACTTTCGCAACTCATTCGTGAATCGGAAGAACAATGTACGTGAAAGCGATGTCATCTGCAAAGGCCCTACGCTTACCATAAAAATTTTGATTGAAAAGAGAGTTAATATAGATGAGAAACAGGATTGGACCTAGCACTGAACCTTGTGGGATACCATTTTTGAGCTTTAGTGAAATACTATAAGAACCATTGACTAAACACTCTGTTCTCTTTCTAACAAATATGACTTAAACCACTCATATACCAAGTTCACTTTTATTATATCCGCCCTAATTAACTTGATTTTAACTCAGTCATGCACAATACCACTATTTATGTAAACGGCAATGCCACCGGCAGAATAGGTGTCATTGCAGTTACCAAAAGAAAAGTAGCCATCTATGTTAAGGGAATCAAATTCACTTTGATACACCCATATCTCACTTAAAACAATAAATAAAGGAAATTTATCAAGAGACTGAATGTGGACCAAAAAATTATCAAAATTCTTTCTCAGGCTCCGAATATTTCGATGAATGGAAAAGGATTCTTTAGAAATAGCAACAAAGGTATCATTATCACAACTAGCACTGTTTATGTTTCTAGTGGCATGAGGAATGGGATTGTTCATAAATTTATATTTATAAATATAAATATTTATATACATATATATATATATATATATATATATATAAACTAATTTATATATTTTTATATTAATTTAATTTTATTATTTATGTAAAATTATTATTTTTTTTTTAAATTATTTAAAAATATAAATTAGGGGTTTATATTTAGGGAGTAATTACTTAAATTAATTTATTTATCATTAATTTATAATTATGTTTTTATATAATTTGTTTAATTTATGTTAAGTAAATTCATTACAAATTCTTTAAATCAGAAGTGCAGGTAATCTTAATAAAATTATCGCCCTCTTTCTTTTTCATTTAAACGATCCCATTCCTTGTCCACAAAAATTTGAAGTTTTTTGATATTTTCACTGCTGTTGCTGCATTATAAAGTTGACGCGTATTGTATGTTAGGCTCTCGTTTAGGTACATATGCTCTATTGCTGCTTGGTTGCTGATAACAGTCGTTTTATGCTTTTTACACATTTTTTTTTCTCTTACCTCGTTCTTTGCTCTCATTATTTTCTCTTTCATGTTGCGAGAGACAAATTTGACGAACAAGACGTGTTTGTTAACTGCTACCCCTGCCGCTGATTGAGACGAAGGACCATCTGGAGAAGAGTGAAGTTTTATTTTCTTCAAGTAGCAATAATCAATGTCGCCTTCACAGACATCAACGTTTAGCCCATTACAAAAAACTTTGAGAGCGAGTTCGGTGTTTGTTGTTGGTGTTGTGCTGGTGTTTTCAATAGGAACATTGAAGATTTCAATGCTGCTCCCAAGTAGTTTTTGTTCTAGGTTGTTGACCTTCAGCTCCAGTTTATGAATTTTTTCCTCGTACTATTTGTTTGCAGTTGTAAGCGCATCGATTTGTGTTCTTTGAATAGATTTCAGACACTATTTCTTTGTAAACTATTTCTAGGGTTATAGTGGGATTTGATGATTCCTTAGAAGTTAAGGCTGCTGCAGTGGACTGATAACATTACAGGCTGTGTACAACGAACTAGTTGCAATGAGAGCTGAAAATACCATTGCTCTCTCTACCATTCACTCTCTTCAAGAGGAAAATATTAAATTATTTCAAATTGTAAATGATCTTCGTAAAGAGATTAATATTTTGCATCAAGAGAAGAGAGAAAAATGTGTAGAGATAGTGGCTGTTCCTAATGTAAGTAAAAGCAATGCTCTTGAGTGTGCGCTATAAATTTTTGCAAAGGGTGTATGCGCAGATGTTTCTGTAACAGACATTGATAACTGTTATGCAAAGAGTATTAAAAAGAGACAATTTTCAAATGATATAGCATCTAAGGTTCTAGTTGTCAAATTTGTTTCTTACGACAAAAACATTTGGTTGTAAACATAGCACTAAAATTTTCATAAACGAATCACTAAATGCTTCAGCGAGAAAACTTCTAAATGTTGCACAAAAAGCTAAGAAGGAAAAATCTTATAAATACGTGTGGGTTAGAGGTGGGAAAATATTTATGCGGAAGACGGAAAACGATAATGTTATTATTATTAACCCGGAGGCGGTCCTCCTTTCTTGGAATTAATATGCAAAACCTAAGAGATATTTTTCTTAATATTCCCTCCGTCAATTGCATAGATATCAACTCATTTGATCTCGCTTAAACATGAAATATGCAAACAATTTTCTAGTTATTCATCAAAACATAAGGACTATCCGTGGTAATTTTGATAATCTTCTTGTGCATCTTGATTCGTTTGTGAATAAGCCAGATTTTATTTTCTTAACGGAAATATGGATTTATGAGCAAGAAAAATCTTTATTTGGTATTGAAGGATATGAATTTATTCCTTGTTCTAATAATGAATATGCTACTGGGGGTGTGGTCGTACTTGTTAAGAAGGAATTAAATGATTCAAATGTTGTCATTACCTATGAAAACTTGTAGAGCTGTGATGTGTTAAAAGTGAAAATTAGTGATATGATGTAGTCATTGCTCTGTCTTTATAAATTTATTGAGCCTTCTGACTCAAATAATGTATTTCTTGAGGAAATGGAAAATTTTTTATCGGAGGGTTCATCAAATTACCTAATTTTATTGGGTGATATGAAAACATCTTAAGTGATTCTGTACCGGTAGATAACTATTTATTTTTATTATCTTCGTACGGCCTAGATTCATGTATAAATAGACCTACCCGCATTTCTTCAGGCGCTTGCATTGACCACATCATGGTGCGTTTTTCCAACTCTAAAAAAGTCAAACTTCATAACTCAGTTACCCTACAGATTTAGCTGAAAAATTTTTTGTAATATTTTTGACAAAAGTATCTCCTGATGGTCCTAAACAACCAGAAGTTATACCTTTATATAAGAAAGGTGAAAAATCTGCTATCAATAATTATAGGCCTATTTCTTTACTTCAAGTGTTTACGAAGATTTTTGAGAAAGCTATAAAGAATAGAATGATCAAATTCTTAGATAAAAATAATTTCTTCAGCAAGTACCAATTTGGTTTTCGGTCAGGTTTTTCAACTAAAGGAGCCCTGTTAAATTTCTGCACAAATATTTATGATAGTTTTAACTGCAGAGATCTGACTACGGCTCTTTTCATTGGCATTACGAAAGCTCTTGATACTGTCGATCATAATATTCTTTTAGCAAAATTATACAATTGTGGTTGTAGGGGTGATATACATAATTGACTCAGGTCGTATTTATCAAACAGGAAACTCATTTCAACAAAATGAACCCACTTCTAATTTCTCAAAAACACATTGTTCGTCTTATCTGTAACAAAAATTGTCGTTTTAATAGTCTATTACTTTTCAGAGGCCTTAAAATTCTTCCCTTAAAACATTTATACTGTTATAAGGTCTTAAAGATATTTTTTCCAGATCAGGCTATGAACTGAATTGAAGCTCCGATTACTATACCCTAAGAACCAATAATTTGAATCTAGTTACTGTACCACATCATAATCTGCAAATTTTCTTCAACTTTTTTACGGTTTTGGCTCCCAGACTCTATGATAACTTACCATAGAATCTTTAGAATTAAATCAGTATTTCTAAAGATGATAAAACTTTGGCTCTTGAATAAAAGCTATGATAAGATTTCTAACCTGCTTTGTGTTATCATCTGAATAATGCTCTCCTTATATTCAGCCCTATCGGGAATTCCGAGGGAAGCATTTTACAGCTACACATTTATAGATTACAAACGAGAATTCAAAAGAAACAATTACAATTTTTATTTGAAAGCAGAAATCAGTTTTTATTAAAAAAGTTTAAATATAATGAGAAGTGCATCTTTTGTGTTAGCGGATGGACTAAATGGAAAATGAGAGAACTCAGCAAAGATCCATCAGGAGAAATCTGAGAGATAAATCGAACCCTTTTGAATTACTTGAATCATTGTAAGACATGACTCTCTTGTGTGGAAGACAAGTGAACTAAGGTCTTGGTTTGAACAACAATACGTAAATGGTGAAAGGAGTTCGTGGCTGTTGGATATTATTTTCATATTGATTTTATTTATTTTTTTTGCTTATTTTTGTTTACTTGCAATAGGAGACGCTGGTTATCCCTTGGCTGTTGACTCCATATAGGGTAAATTAAGAACAAACGGTGGAAAGAAAGTTCAATGAAGCGCATATTCGCTGCCGTAATATAATAGAAAGAACCAACAGCATTCTTAAAAATAAATGGCGGTGCTTGCTTAGAGCTAGAGAGGTGCACTATTGCCCGGACAAAGCGATACAAATCACAAATGTTTGCTGCGCATTGCTTAACATTTGTATTCACTACAAGACTGATAGTACCGTGAATGTTCCAACAGTCTTAGTTCGCTTTAAAATAAATATATTTAATTAAATTTAGACAAAAGAAAGTAAAAATAATATTTGCTGAAAATGTAAATAAGTAGATCGAATTCATTTAATTTAATATAATAATAAAATTAATGTTACTTATTGTAGTTTTTAAGTGTTTGAAACTTTTCTTCTTCTATATCGAAAAGTCGCTGTTTAAGTTTTAATTTCACCTCTATTTCTCGTCCTTTGAAGGTTTCCATCTGTATGTGTCGCTGAGCCTCCCGTATTTCATTTCTTTTAAGTTTTTCCATTTCCTCGTTGTGTCGTCTTATTTCCATAACAAACATCTTTAGCTGATCACTTAGTCGATCAATAGATCGATATATTTTTTTGATATTAGCATCCATTTCCGTTTGGTATTTTTCAAAATTTGAAATAGCTTCCCTTAGTGTGTCACATAATTCACGTTGCAGAACAAGCTCTTTTTCCAAAAGATCTGCCGTGCTTTTGGTTTTTTGCTGGGCTTTTGATAATGGTGTAACAGCCGAACTATAGACAAACTATTTACGGAGTCATTTAAATCCACATTTTTATTAAGCGGCTGTGCTTGCTCATCATTTGAATCCAACAATAATCCAATTGCGCTAGTTTCATAATGTTCTATATTTTGATCATCTTGTGGCTGTCGTTGAGAAGTATGCTATGACACCTATTCTACGTTTTCATCTTCTGCCTCATCAAAACGTTCCACTTTTCTCTTTTTTGCACAAGAATGCAATCCAAATCGCTTGGCATTGGAAAAACCCTCCACCGATTCGCTCATTGCACAAATATTTATAATTGCTTCGTCAGTACTAGACAATTTATACTCCTTACATGGGCCTCCTCCAGTTGCATTTTTTAACTTGAGATTTTCGGACAACTTTTTTCTTACATATTTTTTTTGTCAATCCAAACCTAAAAAAAATAAACTGTGCAAATATGCACATTCAAAAATAACAATATTAACAATAATAGCACACGCACATAACAATGATCTTGCCTTTTTCCATTTCAACAGAGATTTAACTGGTGGTTCAAAACTATTCAATTGTTTCTCTAATCTTTTCCAAAATATGTTAACTTCTTCTTTGTTTCTCTTAGTAAATCCATTTGCAATGTCTGGATATCTTTCCATCTCACTAATAATAATTTCTAAAAAAAATTAAACTTACATGATTACACGAAAATTTAAAATTCCTCCAGAAAAATCAAGTTTCCCAGAAAAATTACAGGGGAATAATTCTTGGGAGATAACCGTAATTTTACCCTCGAATTCTTATTCACAATATCTATTTTTTTCCCGGGGAATTTTTTCCATTTTTGAAAACTAGGTATCGGCGACAACTTCGAAAAAGGGAAAAAATTCCCCGGGAAAAATAGTTGCCGATAGGGCTGATTATATTAATATTAGTTCCTTGCTGTGTTTTTATTCCTATTACGCACATACTTATCTTCTTCTATATTTTTTGTTGTCAACTTACTAGTAAATATCTCAATATATTTTGCGACCCCACTATTTTTCTTTCTGTCTTTTTATTTATTTTTGTTATTAATTTTTTACATGGCTCCCTTCCTTCGCCTCTAGTTCCTTCTGAACTATGGATTGTAGGTTCTCTTTTTTAATTCATATATTATTATTCCATAATGTAACTTCAAAAAACTCTTGTATTATCATAATTAGATTTTTTTTAAAGGATAAACTAATACTAGTACTAAAAAAAAATACTTATGGAAATGCTTTGTTGCCAAGACTAAGGCTTAGAGAACACCTTACTAAAGTAGGAAACTATTTTCTCTTGCCCGTCATGCATCTGCGAAAGGATAGCTCCGACGTTACTGGCATCTGCATCCACAATAAATGATTTTTCTGGAGTAGGGTACGCTAGTATAGGGGCCTCACATATTATTATTATTATTTATTTCTGATATTTCTTACACATTAAGAATAATTCTTATAATTTTGTGAAGTTATAAACATGAAAAACAATTTTGAAACAATATTTAAAAGTGTACATAAAATAAAACTGAAAGTTACTACATATTACATGAAAAAATTATTGAAAATTAATAAGTTAATAAATTAAATATAAAGAAAATCAAAATTAAGAAAAGATGCCATAAAAAAGATAAACATTATCGCTACGATTGGAAAAGTATGAGTGTAAACTTTTTATAAAAATTCGCATGTCGCCGATTTCTCTGAAATGTAGTGGTAGTGAATTCCACAGTCGTATGGAAGCTATAAAATTGTCTTTCTGATACCAAATATGAGACGTGTGGTATAATTATGCTGAAAGATCTCTGAGATGCCGGAAATTGTAACTTGTCACATAAGTATGATGGCTGACGCGTTTCAAGTACATAAAACAATTTCTTTATTGTGCGATATTTAACAAAATTTTCAAACGACAAGTTATTAGATAAATGTGATACGTGGTCATATCGGCGAAGTCCATAGATATATCGTATTATACTATCATAAGCTACTTTTATCTTTCTTTTACTTTCGGCGTCACAATTAGAAAAAATTTCACATCCATTAAAGAGTGTTGGAATGGCTAAAGATTTGGCTAACATCATTCTAGTTGGGAGGGACGTATACGTTTGAGCTGTCCAAAGTGATCGCAGAACTCCGTATGTCTTACCAACAGTGTTATTGATGTGGTCATTCCAAGTAAGGGTCCGGTTGAACACTATACCCAAATTCTTAGCTGACTCGACGCATTGAATATGTGAATTATTTAAGTTAATAACTTGGAAGTACGAAAGATCTAATTTGTTTCGGGATATAACGAGACATTTACAGGGATTTAGCGTTAAATCGTTCTGCGAAGACCATTCAGAGATGTTTTTTAGGTCTTGGTTTATACTTTCAACACAGTTCTCAATAAGACCAAGAGGACAATTTTGGTAAACCTGGACATCATCGGCGTAAATATGCATCATCGAATTGTGAATTGTGCTGGGAATCTCGTTGATGTAGATCGAGAAAAAAATTGGGCCTAAAACTGATCCTTGCGGCACACCATTACGAACGGGAAGGAAATTAGACCAGGCATTTTGAACAAACACTGCCTGCTTTCTACCACAGAGATAATTGGACATTAACTTTATTAACAACGCTGAGAAACCAAAGGAATAACGCAATTTGTTACATAAGATAGTGTGGTCGATCATATCGAAAACTTTAGAGAAATCGAGTAGTACTAGAAAGCTAATGTCGTCGGAGTCAAGACCAATACGTATGTCATCTATGACTTTAAGAAGAGCTGTAGTGCAGCTGTGTTTCGTACGAAAACCAGACTGTATTTGTGTTAAAAGCTCTTTATTGCTCAAATGTTTGTTAATTTGTGTTTGCAAGATTTTCTCATAAACTTTCGATAGAAAAGGTAGTATGGAGATAGGTCTAAATTCAGTGCAATCGAGGTTTTTGGTATTGGGATAACTTTTGCCAATTTCCACTGGTAAGGATATAACCCGGTAGTGAAAGTCGTATTCAAAATGTTTGTGATATAGGGCAAAATTATAGGCAGAATTGCCTTGAAAAAACACTGGATGAATACCATCCACACCGACCGCATTCGATTTTACAGAAATTACAGCCTCAACTACGTCAAGATTATTAACTCCCGAAAATTCAAACAAGTTTTCTGATGCTGAAAACTGAACGGGATGAACATTGTTCTCATTTATAGGTTCGCTTGAGTCTTGAGGTAAGGTTGTGGAGCTACTTGGAAATACTGACACTGGAGATGTAAGAAAACTTCTATTCAGGGCATTACCATCGACAATACCATACCACAATCCTTAGACCTCGATTTACCGATGCCTACGTGTCGAAGATTTTTCCATAGTCCACGGCCTTTAAAATTAGTTTGAAGCCGACTTGATAAATACAGAATTTTAGCTGCTCTCGCGAACAACAGTATTTCGAAAATGTTTATACTCTTCGTGCAATTCTTCAATTCGAAAACGCTCCCAACGAAGAAATGCTCGGTCGCGTTGTTCTATTAGTGCTCTTATATCTGCAGTAAACCAGGATTTTTGAACGCTATAAACCCTTTTTGTTTTCATTGGTACATGTGACCCATGTGTCTGGTAGTTGCATTCTATATATATTATCCCACGGAATTGAATAAATATGCTGTTCAAGTGCATATTTATCAATGTTTCTAAAATCTCTGTACTCGAAAAAAGAAGGCTCGGGATAGGTAGTTTTAAAATCGTGGATAAGAAATATTAAGTCATGCTTTGAAAAGGCTGGGACAGACAGTTAATTACAAAATAATATACTGTTGCTATCGTTTACAAAAATAACATCTAATAAAGTTCTAGAAACAGACGAAAAATAAATTGGAAAGAATTCATGCTATCGCTTAAGTGATTCTCAGTTAAAAGATTGCTATTTAAATCTCCACAGATAATACGAGGGCGGGTCAATAAGTCCGTGACTTTTGGATTAAAACACAGATTTTTTGATAAAAAAATAATTTTATTTTTCAACGTAGTCTCCCTTGAGCTCTATACACTTTGTCCAACGCTTCTCCAATTTTTTTATCCCTTCCAAAAAAAATGATTTGTCGAGGTCCTCAAAATAGGCCTTTGTTTGCGAGATGACTTCATCATTGGAGTCAAATCTTTTTCCACCAAGCCATTTCTTCAGGTTTGGGAACAAGAAGTAGTCGCTCGGAGCCAAATCTGGAGAATAGGGTGGATGAGGGAGCAATTCATAGCCCAATTCATGGATTTTTGCCATGGCAACTGCACATGCGTTTGTGGTCGACTGTGAGCAAACGCGGCACCCATCTTGCGGAAAGCTTACTCATGCCCAAGTGATCATTCAAAATTGAAACCACTGAGCCATGCGAGATCCCTACGGCTTCCACAATCTCTCGCACTTTCAATCTCCGGTCGGCCAACACCATATCGTGAATTTTTTCGATTGTTTCGGGTGTAGAGACCTCAACTGGGCGTCCAGGACGTTCGGCATCTTCAGTGCTTGTACGGCCACAACGAAATTCAGTAAACCACTTTTTTACCATTGAAATCGATGGTGCAGAGTCCCCATAGTATTTATCAAGCTTAGCCTTGGTCTCGGTAATGGTTTTTTTTCGCAAGAAATAATGCTTAATAAGCACACGAAATTCACTTTTTTCCATTTTCTCCTCAAATTAGTGAGTAGTCTGATAAAAATAGCTGTCAAACACAAACTAACTGACGCAGCAAGTTTAAATTTTGACAGGAGTCAACTGACAGATGCCTGTTGACAGGAGCAGTGTTGCTGTTTCAGTAAAGAGGTCAGAAATTCAAAAAGTCACGGACTTATTGACCCGCCCTCGTAATATTCAGGGATCTAGTAGAAATATCTTCCAAGGCAGCATTAAAAGATGTTAAATCTATGTACTCATTGGGTCTGTACACAGTGCCGATAAGAAGACTTTTACCACCACAAACTATTTTAACAAATACATAATCAATTGAGGAACCAGGAGATGAAAACCAGTTTTTTGCAAAGTAAACCCTGTTTGACATAAATGGCAACACCTCCACCCACACGATACATCTATCCGAACGGAAAACATGGTAGCCACTCAACTTAATACGCATATCGTCATCACTGGCCGTTGAGGGAAACCAGATTTCGGACACACAAATTACATCTGTTTTAGATTGAACAAATATGTCGCTAAATTGATCAATTTTCAGCGGCAAACTTTGTGCATTGATGTGGCATATCTTCATGGCATCTTTTTGCGATTAGAAAACTTTACGTAACATTCCTATTTCGCCTCGACGTAATGAATTCACATTTTGATCTATTTCGCCTTAGAAAAAGCGACACGCGAAGAGAGTGTACATTTTTTCTTTTACTATTGCTTACATATGATACTAATGACAAAGATTATAAATTAAAATAAACAAACAAGAAAAAAGAAACAGTAATAAATAAAAAACAAAGGGAAAATAAAAGCAAGAAAGAGGAATTGAAAGTGTATATAAAAAATAATACATGCATAAAATGTATTTTGTAGTTTGTGTTGCATCGTTGGACATCTTGCAATGGTACTCAGGGATTCGTCATTCTGTATAAGAGAAGAGCAGTCAATGACGCTCCAATAAGTCTGAAATTCAACTCTTGAAATGAGAGAAATGCAGTTCTCGAATCACTAGCCGATTACCGCAACACAACGAAAAGTAAGCTGTGCCTACAAGATGCTGGTTTCCGTTCGGACAATAGCAGAGTGAGTTTCATATACATACACGAAAGCTTAGCACTGAGAAATCGATCTCTTCTTCAGCGTGCCATCACCTTAAAGCGGCGCCATCCTCAGCATATTCTTTCTGTTTTCACCCGCTCTGGTGCTGTATTTGTAAAAGAGAACACAAATGGGAGAGCTGCACTTATACAGAATGACGAATCCCTGAGTACCGTTGCTGCAAGATGTTCAAACGATGCAACACAAACTACAAACGACATTTAATGCATGTATTATTTTTTATATACACGCTGCTAGCAGGATAGATGTTATCCCTGTCAGATACTTTTTCGTTACGCTTCTTTGCAGCGCATTGCGGACAACTGCGTTGTTTAACTGGGACCCTGCACTGAGGCTGCAGATGTCCTATTTTGTTGCAATTCTAGCAACGGACTTGTCCTGCACTCGCACTGTTCCGCTCCACGAAGTCTGTTCGTGGGCATGAGCATTCCACGGATGTGACTTCTCACACGCGGTGGACTCCTTGAGATGTTTGGTCGACAGCTTTCATCGTCAGGACAAATGCTAGAACCTCAAGGAGGGTTCGTTTTCCAGTCATTCTTACAGCCATTTGCAACTGCCTATCATCAAATGCTTCAAACGCCATTCCGTTGATGGCATTAGGATAAGATAAATTCGCCAACTGTTCGATATCGGCATGCAACTGCTGGAGTGTTTCTCCCCTCTTCTGGACTCTGCTGCGCAGTTGGACTCTGTATACTTGCTGCATATGGTCATCTCCGAAGTGCATTTCTATGGCTTTAACCAAAGCATTGTAGTTGCGTTGTTTATCTTGTGAGATGGTTTGCAGCAATTCGGCAGCTGTACCTCTCAATGCCAGCGTTAGCGCAATCGACTTTTTCTCGTCGTCCCAGTTGTTGGTCATGGCAGCCGCTTCAAATTGTCTTCTATATACGAGGGCGGGTCAATAAGTCCGTGACTTTTGGATTAAAACACAGATTTTTTGATAAAAAAATAATTTTATTTTTCAACGTAGTCTCCCTTGAGCTCTATACACTTTGTCCAACGCTTCTCCAATTTTTTTATCCCTTCCAAAAAAAATGATTTGTCGAGGTCCTCAAAATAGGCCTTTGTTTGCGAG
The DNA here is from genome assembly GCA_928272305.1 of Volucella inflata. Lineage (NCBI taxonomy): Eukaryota > Metazoa > Arthropoda > Insecta > Diptera > Syrphidae > Volucella > Volucella inflata. Next base: position 21,488,570 of record OV743719.1, read on the forward strand.
ATGACTTCATCATTGGAGTCAAATCTTTTTCCACCAAGCCATTTCTTCAGGTTTGGGAACAAGAAGTAGTCGCTCGGAGCCAAATCTGGAGAATAGGGTGGATGAGGGAGCAATTCATAGCCCAATTCATGGATTTTTGCCATGGCAACTGCACATGTGTTTGTGGTCGACTGTGAGCAAACGCGGCACCCATATTGCGGAAAGCTTTCTCATGCCCAAGTCATCATTCAAAATTGAAACCACTGAGCCATGCGAGATCCCTACGGCTTCCACAATCTCTCGCACTTTCAATCTTCGGTCGGCCAACACCATATCGTGAATTTTTTCGATTGTTTCGGGTGTAGAGACCTCAACTGGGCGTCCAGGATGTTCGGCATCTTCAGTGCTTGTACGGCCACAACGAAATTCAGTAAACCACTTTTTTACCATTGAAATCGATGATGCAGAGTCCCCATAGTATTTATCAAGCTTAGCCTTGGTCTCGGTAATGGTTTTTTTTCGCAAGAAATAATGCTTAATAAGCACACGAAATTCACTTTTTTCCATTTTCTCCTCAAATTAGTGAGTAGTCTGATAAAAATAGCTGTCAAACACAAACTAACTGACGCAGCAAGTTTAAATTTTGACAGGAGTCAACTGACAGATGCCTGTTGACAGGAGCAGTGTTGCTGTTTCAGTAAAGAGGTCAGAAATTCAAAAAGTCACGGACTTATTGACCCGCCCTCGTATTGGCCACGATGTTTGGCTATCAAAAACAGGGGGTTGCATCTCTTTCCTTTTAGGGCAGCCTGTAGAATTTTCTGTTTCTTCACTCTCTCTAGTTCTTTAGCAAGATTCTCACTATTGTCTTCAACCTTTTCGAACTGTTCCTAGACTTTCACGAACTGTTCCTGGTCGGTCCCAATTTTTGCGAGAATTCTTGAACTCTTCAACAGTGTGTTTCTGCGCGGCAACAATGGAATTTCTTCGCTCTTCTAGAGAATTCTTCTGTTCTTCCATACTTCTCCTTTGTTCTTCTAAAAAATTCTTCTGTTCTTCAAACTTAGAATCTATACTTCTCTTTTGCCTTTCTAACTTAGAATAACCGGAACGGAACTATCCTTTATGTAGTTATATATGTCGACGATGGATTGGTAATTGGAAATAACGAACGTTTGATTCAGAGCTTTCTAACAGATTTGAAAAGACAATTTTCTTGGAATGAAGATAAAACAAGACTATTCAATAACTGTCAGTTAAGAAAAGTATAAAAAGAAAATCTTGGATCGATTTCATATAAGTGAGTGCAATGCTGTTGAGACACCTATTGCATATGGTGAAAACAAAGAAATAGATGACGTGAAAGAAGACATTCCTTACGGAGAAGCTGTTGGAAGCATGTTGTATTTAGCAACAGCAACACGTCCTGACGTTGCCTACGCTGTTGGTACATTAGCACGAGCAGTACAAAATCCAACCAAGCAAGACTGGAATGATGTTAAAATAATATTTAGATATCTACGTGGACCAACTTATGTATTAAATACAAAAAGAGGGGTGAACGGTTTAAGGTGTACAGTGATGCAGATTTTGCGGGTGACATTAAAACAAGGCGGTCGACAACGCGAATTGTAGCCATGTTTGCAAGCGGAACTGTTTGTTGGTCAATTCAACTACAGTAGATCTGTCCACTTCAGAAGCTGATATAATGGCTGAAAGAGAAGGAGCAAAAGAACCAATTTGGATAAAACGTTTGATGACAGAGCTCACTGGACAGCAAGATTTTACATCTAAGCTTTCTGTTGACAGTGACAGAACAAAACATATTGAAGTTCGGCATTTCTATGTTCGAGAACGTTTTTTGGAAGGTGACACCAAGCTAGAACACATCCCCGGAGAACATCAATTAGCAGATTTATTAACGAAACCACTAGAACAAGTTCATTTTGAAATGCTACGAATGAAAATAGGGCTAAGTCATCAATGAAATTTTATCACATTTGGTGTTTATGGAGGAAGTGTTAAGGCGAATAAACTACCAAATGATAATGCCGCCATCGAGCAGATATAATGTGTTCAACTTTAATTGAAGAGAGAGCAGATGTATTTTCATAAAAGTACCCATCTTTTTCTTTTAAGAGACCATTTCTTATTTGTTAATCCTTTTTTAAGCGCGGCTCGTTTGTGAAGTTATGCTTTTTTAATAATAAACAATTTTTACTTAAATCATTAAAACTATTTATTTTTACTTAAATGTCTAAGAAAATACTCTGGTATTTAGTAAACAAGTTATGCATATTCTAGTACCTAAATATAAATTCGAAAATACCATCCCGCAGAAGTCCCCACTCTTGGTAATTCTCTTTGTAATAGCATTTAATGAATTAAGCAAAACTAACAAAAAATACAGTAAAACTCGCCATTACATTTATAAAGATGACCTGATAATCTTTTTGAAATGCAAAGACCTATTACGCATAAGAATTGCTTTCTCGAGTATTTTGTCAGACATTAAGATTTGGTGTCATTCCTCCGGATTGAAATTGTTTGTTTGTTAAAATTAAATACTCTACATCTATACGAAGACAAGTTGTTCAAAACAAAAAGCACCCAGTTTCAATACAATTACCAGAATCGTTAAATCGAATATGTTATCAAAAATCGACTACGGCCTTGTTTACTACGGAAAGTGAAACAAATCATCACTATAAGTGATTGAACCTGTTTATCATGTAGCGGTAGGAAGTGCGCTCATAGCTTTTAGTACAACGCCGATAAAAAACCGCGTTAGCAGAGGCCGGTCTGCCTTCAATTAAACAAAGGTTTAGATATCTTACATCCCTTCTTATTCTAAAGATTACTGCATCCTCAAAATCGCAAATAATTATGGATTCGTAAAGAGAGCATCAACCATCCGAAATGCAATCTATTCCGCATCCGTCTTGATCTGCAACCCCATAAAAAAAAACCTACTGACAGAGTCCTCTATTATAACCGAACCAAGATTTAATCCAAAGACAGACAAATACACAAATATCTATTTAGAAGTATTCAAACAAATTTAGAGAAGGAAATTGGAACTTCATCTACAGCGACAGATCAAAAACAGAAAACGAAGAAGCTTCAAATAAATGAAAAATATATTAATTTTTAATGAAAATATACATATTTGGTTTGTGTAGTATAAAAAAACCTTTTCTTTTTTATGAACCAAGTCAGAAAATACAGGCAAAAAATATTATGCAATGCTTTTTTAAGCATTGAATCAATATTTTTGAATGAAATTATTGCGGTTAGAGTTTCGTTCTACCACATTTAAACTATACAATGGCATTGCCAGTTTAAAAAACGTAAAAATGTGAGAACGCATGTTTTTCCCTTCACTTCCTTTATTAGTAGAAGCTACAGCGATTCTTGAAGTTACAAAAAAAAAAATGCGAAAAACCCGTTAATGCAATTATTAACATCTACAACAAACTCCCTATCATCAAAGTTATTTCAAATAGGCTACAAAGAATGGGAACAGATTCAAATTTATGTGGGTGAAAGGTCACAAAGGATATGAGGAAGCAGATAAAGCTGCAAGATCCAGAGTAAACGAGCCACTCATAATGTATAACCCTAACAATAGCAGACACACGAAAATGAGATCACATGAATGAGTCACATATTCGTGACTTACGCATCCCTGCAAAACAAAGCCCAAAAACCCACCTGTTTCCTATGCTGCTCAAGTAATACAAATTTAACCATCCATCACCTAATGGAATGCCAAAAGATCACAAACACGTTAAAAACCATTACTTCTAACAATTCAATAAAATAACTTTTAAGACCCCAAACGATAACAACATCAAAACTGTATTTACATTTTTTCTCATTTACAAAATTACCAAGCCGAAAGCGCTGATTGCTGATGGTTTGTTATTATGAATTATTTATTGTAATTTATTTTACATTATAATAAAGTATTAATAATATCAATATTTCGTTCAAAATACTGCCTCGGCTGACTTGACATAGGCTCTAAGGCAAATTGACCAATAATGTTGCCACTCCAAAAACCACACCTAACAGTTACACCTTCAGAATGCATAGGCTTCTCTATGACTACGCGTGGGTTTTTCGAGGCCAAAATACAATAATTCGGCTTGTTTGCGTAGCCTCTGAGATAAGAATGTGCCTCATCTGAAAGGATAATTTTTTGAGAGAAATTGTCATCGATTTCGAGCTGTCCAAACAGTATATACCGATGTTCTCCGTTAAGCGCACAGGACGAACACGGAAATAAACTTCAACAGTTTCAAGAACTTTCTTCACACCGGCTGCGATTGTTATATTATTTCGATCGATTTTTTTCTTCAAAATTCGCACTGTTTCGGCAACACAGGATTCACCTTGGGAGAAACTTTGCATTATTTCCCATCATTGTTGAAGTGTAATCGACAAAAGTGGGAAAATGAGCTATAATCCGCTCACTTTTGTTAAAACTACGGAAAATATGAGAACCCGAATGGATTTTAGACTTTTTTTCATGGATTTTCTTAGTTTTGAACAGTACCACCTACAGATTTACTAATTATGTGTAGTACTTTGTTTTCTCGTTTCAAAAGTCCAAAACAACAAATTGTTCGGCGTTTTTCTGATTTTTACATATTGTTTTATTATGTAAATAAAAATGCAGGAAATTATATTCTTCTTTTATTATTATTGATTTAGTTTTTTAAAAATCCATTTTGTAAATTTTAGCCCTTTTAATGTTGTTAGATTTGTTGTTTTGCACAAAGAATTTCACAGATTCGTGTTCTTCTTATAAGCCACGGATTTTACTAATATATTACTTATGCAAAGTACCGAATACCTGCAAATTTCAAATTAAAAATAGCAACAGTTTTTTCTCGATAACATAGGACATGTATGTGTAGATTTCTGTTTTGACGTAAACTTGTATTCAAGGAAAAAAATAACAGGTTTGCTTCATGTCAAAGATGTTAAAATAATTATAGCCGTTTGCTTTTATACATAATCAAATCGATTGTTTCAGTCAATCTTTTTGTTTCAGGTAAAAATGTTCTGTTCGCGTTGTATATTTCAACACATAATATAAAATACAAAATAATGTTTTGTTAAAAATCTCCAGTCTTTCGGCTTTCATTTAGTGCAAAACTTTTTTACTTAATTTATTAACAAACATATGGATATTTGCATTAATACTTATGATCTAATTTTATTATTAATTAACTTTAAGCTGTTGAACATTAAGCCTTATATAACGAATAATAAATATTTATTTTATTTATTAAGACAAACCACATTTTGTGAAGGGTGAGCAGGTTTTTACATTTAAATACTTATATTATGTTGGTTCGTCTGTGGTTTTATGTGATTGTACATTATATAATAAAAAATATGTATACACATATATATGCAAATTAATATATATATATATGCATATATATATTTCTCTATATGTAAAATAAATAATAATGTGCTTACAAATGTATTTATCGCTTAAAAGTGCTTGTCATTGGGAGTGTATAATAATGATGAGGTCCAAATGGTCGTTTTTCAGGTTTCATCATGCCGTCTACTACGTCGACTCCATTATCCGACGAATCAAATCTTCGCGCCTTCTGTTTTTGCTGACATCGCATATACCACGTAAGGCAAAGAATGCATACAAAAATTAAAGCAAGTGTGGCGCCACTAGCAATACTAGCTTTTTCCAACATAGCTCTAGGGCGAGTTGCTGTAAATTTCAAAATAAGGATTTTTATATTGTTCAAATGAAGGAGAATCAAGCTTACGTAAATATGACCCATCGATTTCTTTGTATTCGCATCGAGGTCCCATGTACCCCACAGCACACCTAGAAATAATTCAATAATTCATTGAAATAAAAATGGATGCAGAATTTTGATAATGTTAATAGTAATGTTAGATTAAAGGTCGAAAAGTACCAATTTGTACGCTTTTATCCATAAACCCCAATTCAGCATGTCGTATCTAAAATAAATACAAAATCGTACTCTACGAACGCACTCGTATTTGATTTTTGACAGAACCCATTTGCATGGCAACGCATCAGACTCTCATTTTCATGTGCTAAAATGAAGTCGTATACTCGATAAGACGACTCCAAGATAATGGCAAGTAAACGTCGTTTTTTGTGTTTTCTATTTTCCGAAGGAAGAATTCGAATCGTAACCAATTTCAAGCTGGTTCCCGCAATGAAAGAAGTTGGCGTCGTCATGGGTAATGGGTCATGGTAAAAGTGGAATCCATAAAATGGGCACAAAACCATTTCGGAGCAATCTTTCCATCAGATTAAATAGACTTAGTTCATCATGTTGAGACGTATCCAAAAATTGAAACTCAACAAAAAGTAAGTGAGAGGAACAGGAAGTGGTTTAATGTCCCACATGTTTAAGAGGAGTGGTACCGATTCTCAATCTTGATGCTCTTATACTCGTAAGTCTTAGTGAACAGGCCTTTCGTTCCGAGATTAAGTCAGTCTTGGAAAATAGATAGTGGCGGATGAGCTCTTAATGGACCAACGGCAGCCCTCACATCTCTGAACAGGTTAATGCCTTTGGCAACACCGACTTGTCCTAAAAAAAAAGAGATTGTGTCGCCGGGATAACTGCCCGACCATGAATTAAAATCTTCATTTACCGAACAACAAGCCTCGTATATGGATGGACCTACTGTTGACAACCCTTGCAAACAAAATAAGAACAAAGAAATTCGAACCTGTACATGGAATGCTAGGTCCCTTAATGGCCCACGTGCAGCGGAGCAACCAGCGGAGACCTGGACCGCTACACCCGTGCAGGATGACGATGGAAAATGCACGTTCCTCCAACAAGGTCGGTAAAGATCTTACCAAGACCTTTGATGTCGAAAAAAGATTTAGACAAGGTGATGCGCTACCATACGATTTCTTTAACATCATTTTAGCAAAACTCACGCGTCAACACAAAAGGCACTTTTGGCCTTCACGAGTATTAAAACAGAAGTAGCGAAAATGGTCTAACGGTTGACGAGGGCACCGACGTCTCTTTAAATAGATATAACTTTAAAGTAGTTAAGGATTTTGTCTATCTAAGCTCTGGTGTCACTTCAGAGAACGACAACAGCGCATTGATCAAACGAAGAAAAATTTATTGAATAATAAAGCTAAAGCCTTCTCGAACAACAAAAGTGAACCTATATAAAACCTTAATAATTCCGGTCTTCCTCTGTAGCGCAGAGGCATGAACTTTATCAAAAATAAAAGAGAGTGCTCTTGGCCGCTTTGAAAAGCAAATGCACAATAGACGATGAGGAGGAGATACAACGAAAAAAACTGTGAAGTCCAGTGACTAAGATATTATTTGTTCAATGGCCGAGATGGTTATTCTAAATGTTTAGTTGTTTTGGTTTCCTCCTCTGTAACAATAATCGCCTCTTTATGAGCATATTATTGTTTGTAGAGATTTCAAGGCAGACCTATTTAAAACGATTCCCGCTACTTAACTCAGTATGCTAAAGATTGCATTCCTAGCCTTCTTGATCTGACAATCGTATCCGTTCCTATAACTTACCCTCATTTACACCTCCATCTCATTGACTTTTAGCTCCCTTAAGCAGTTGTCGATTATTCTTTGCTCCTGACGTAAAACTGCTTGTATTATTTACATACATGTGCCAGTTAAAAAGATTAAAAAAATTAAAAAAATTCGTCCTTTCACCCAATATGAGGTGTTAAGCTTTGATTCGTTAATGAAGTTGCAAACACACCCGTTAAATCAAATGCAGAATATGGGATACCACTGCGATTTATAAAACTGATTTTGCCATCATATACATCGTATTCCATCTAACCCATATAAATAACCACTGCATTACAAAGTCAACTTTTTCCAAGTCCTGAATTATAGCCCGAGAGGTACCTATCGTGAAAATAGTATTCCGAGATCTGCCGTTGTGTTAGTGTTTTATTAAGGTCTTTGAGAAACCCATTGCAATACACAACTACTGGGTTACTTATCTCTTAATAGCCTTATGTTTGTTGGTTTATGTAGCCGGTTTTAGATCCAACCACAGTTTTTCAAGGGCTTTTTAGCACCCTTAAAATGATTGGTTCGATGGAAAATTAGGGAGGATAGAAAGAGAGTACCGATGTTCGTTCGTTTTAAATATTTGGATGATTTAATGACTTAGAAGGAGCTCAGTAGAGCATTTCAAAATCGAGTTTTTCGGCTTGAGGAAGAACCACGATATTTCAGGGTACGTCCGATATATTGAAGCCCGATCAGAGGAGGTGAGATATTTCTTACATCGCTTGAGGCAACCATCGCAGCATTTTTGGCGAATTCGAATATGTGATCATTCAAACGTAAAGTTGTCATTGACACTCATACCGAGAATGGAAACCTTCTTGGTTTCAGCGATGCATGTTCTATTCATGGATAATGGATGTGTATTTGAATTTCGCTTAAGCGACAGCAGACAGCATTGTATTTTAGAAACACTAAATTCCACTCTGTTGATAGTTCCCCAGTTGGTTATGCTGTTAATATCAGAATTTAATGAGCTTTACAAACGCTGCCGTTCCCGTCCTACAACCGAAGAGCAGAGACGTGAGTCCGGAAACGAATATGAAAAGGAGAGATAACTATCGTCAGCAAAGGAATATATTAGATTAGATGTAGCTGACAAGCGATCATTGATGAAAATTAAAAAGAGTGTCGGAGAAAGAACCGAGTCCTGATGAGTTTTTGGCCAGTGTATATGCCGCTGGAGTTACACAAAACCGCGCTATTGTATTACCCCCCTCCGTACATAATGTATTTATTAATTTGCATAGGCGCATAAAGTTCTTTTGATTAAATGAGGAATAGTCAATGTATATCTTCCATCTTTCACTGCCAAATTAGATTTACTAATGTATTTAAGCTTCAAAAGAAAAAGTCATTTAGGGGATTTTGTTGTTGTTACTAGGGCTTTTGGTGTGTAACTGTACCCTAGCCTGCCGTTGGTCCAGCTACGCCTTAAGCTGATTTTTTTTACTTTTGTCGTTGTTGTTCCCGCGGTTTTTTCATCTACCTCAACTGCTGTTCTGTTTATCATGATTGATACCCTAAGCTGCAGCTTATGCTGCCATGGAAGGCTACCAAAAGGGACAACGAGCCTTTGGGGCTTCACCCACTGGCAAATTGGTCTAAATTATACATACTTCCTAAAAACATTAGTATTAAGTTCATATATAGAATTCTGTTAAACAAAAAAACAGAAAATTTATAAAAATATATCGATACTTGCCGATTTTGGCAAGTACCTTTTACCCACTACACACAAACAGAAAGATTTGTAAACCAACAAAAATATTTAATTCTGCAGATGTTTTACCGATGTACGTATTATAAATTTTGTTTAATTAAAACATTTATAAATTTAGGGTAGACGAATTATTTGCATATCCTATCGGAAACATTATGACGAACATTAGCTATGTAGAATCTTGGATCTATTTACGATATAACTGGACTTACTCGCAATTGTACAGAATTTCATCACCAATCTTTACAGAAAAACATGTTGCTGAATTAAGACAATACCAAGCTGCATATGTTGGTGGGCATGAGTACGTGTGAAATGTAATGTTCGGCCGAGGTGTTGGATTTGGTGGAGGCGGTCGTGGCTTCGGGACCGTACGGCTAGAACAGGCTTCTGAAATTCAATTTTTATTAATAGTGTCTAACAATTCATTTAGTATATACATATGTGTTTATATCAAATAAAAATAAATGCAAGAAACCATAAGAAATTTCGTTCGATGGAAGTTAAATAACAAAATTTAAACCTTACCGAAAATCACAAACTTGAATATATCGGTACTCACCCGTTGTAGTGGATAATAAAAAAATTGACATTAAAAACGCAAATACTGCGAAATGAGCGGGAATATTCCATTTGCACTCTGAAAAGAAAATTGCTATGACAATTTTAAAAATATTTATTTTACAAAAAAAAAAATTTAATATTTTAATATTTTACAAAAAATATTTACATACATGTAACAATTACATATGGTAAATAAGGGATTTTATAAATTTGTTGAGAATTTAAGTAGGATCTATTACCTGATTATGTCAAATAGCGGAGAGTTAAATACAACAATTAATTTGTAGAATTTTCCATATTTTCTCTCAACGAAAAAAGTTAATTTCACAATTTTATTATACTCTGTCCAACATAAATTGGTAGTACACGTCTTAGGGAGAAACTTTTTAAAAATCAGTAGCGTGCCATATTTTTGTACCATACTAAATTGAAAGAAACCCCCATTTTTTTTTTCTGTTGAAGAGCTTTTGGTTTTAGAGCTTTGAAAAAAGTCCTAAATGATGAGTGTTATCTTGTTTTGATCTTTTGCATTTCTTTTGATGTGTGGAAAATACGTTAAAATGCAGTTACAAAATTGTAAGCTGTTTTCTTTAAGGAAAAAGTCTAGGAATAGGCCTACTGGGGATACCTTTCAAAAACGAGCCTTTTATCTTAACTCTTGGTGGTGTAGAAAAAGATAAATTTGTTTTATTTTTTACAAATTTCAATCTAAAAAAAGGACATACTATTCTTTCAGATTTTTGCTAATTTAAAATGCTTACTACGAAAACCCTGTAAGAGCTTTTGTTGGAATAGCACGGAAAACAAAAGAGTGCGAATGAAAGACAAACATCCCTATCTTCCCTGTACTGCCAATTTATGTTGGACAGAATATACATATTAGTCCCCAAAGATTATCAGAAATTGTTAATACCCAGTATATAGCAAATTAATAAGCAAAGATGGCAGTATTTGATGGTCATGCTAAATTACCTTTGCAACACCTGTCCTTAAAAACAGGGACTTATTGATCTTCCCCCGTACATGAATAGATATATTGTTATGCCTGGAACGCTTCACAAATGATTAAAATATATAAAAAAAACGTCACACGCGGGCTGGATTGTTAGCTGGGGATACTCCAGTATTTCCTTTGTGTTTTGTCAAAAAAAAAAAAAGAGAAACAAACCGAACCGTCGAATCAAACTGTCGAAAACTGTCGAATCAAACTATTGAATAAGTATTGTCGAACCGTAGAAATGAAAACAATAAGAGAAAAATAAAACAACACGAAATTTTGCTTATGATTACAGTAAATTTTATTGTTCTATTTGTAAGTCTATTCGTTAGCGGGTGTAGAATTAAGCTCTTAGATTTTTCATTATTCACTCATACTTATCATCTACCTTAAACTACCTTATGCTGACCTATGCATTAATGTTTTTTGTATTCAATTACTCGAGCATTGTTTTTCTCAGGTATTTCGTCGTCTGTCAGTGTAATATTATACGATGAAATATCATATCACAATATTTTTCCTTCCTTAAAACGAGTTTATGGGTATCTAACCCTTAAACTTGGTTCGACTCGTTCCTTTGTTATGGACTCCGATGATGTCATTAAGGGTGATCTGGTTGACTCTGGTAACTCTTTTATGTACCTCTTCTTTTTGCGATTAAAACATTTGTTGAATATGGTGAGGGTTGTTCGCCCTCCAGATCTACAGCCACACTTGTATGCAGTAACAAATACTGCAATAAATGCTAAGGTGCCTCCGATTCCTGAAAAAATGCTTCTGGTTCTCTCTGGAATTGAATCTAACGCGTTTTCCCAGAAATGCTTCTGATTCTGTACAGTGAACCAAAAAAAAAAGTTGAACGCCAGCTGCGACTGATTTCTCAGCTGAATATTTTCACAACCTATTCAGATATTAAAACAAAACAAATGGCAAATTATAGTTAATTTCTGAAATATTTTGAATCATTTTATTAAAGTTTTGTAAAATCATAAGGCATTAGTTAAAAATAAAAAAATAAAAAATCCATTGTTTTTTAAAGCAAAAAAAAAACTTGAACACTTTTAGCATCCGTACTATTAAGTATCGTTACAAGAATCGTTATTGTTTTTGTGTCTGTTATAATAGTTCCAGTTTATTATTTGCATTCTAAGTGTTCAGAAGTATTTAAGATAATTAATAAACCGGCGAAATGGAAAACAAACAAATATCTACTAATATGAAGAAATTAATTCTAACATTACGGAACGAGGGAAAAAAATTCGACAAATTGCAAAAAGCCATTGTCTTCAGTGCATTATGTCATAAAAACATGCAACAGAAATGGATTTTTGGAAAGACCTGGTGGAAGTGGGAGGCCGAAAACAATTTCGACACAGCAATTGGAAAGGAGGATTACAAGAACTGTAACACAAAATTCCAAATTTTCAGCTGTTCAAGTCGCAAATATTTGGAACGAGATTCGATTATAAGCGTGCACCCACAGACCATTAGAAATTGTTTGCATACAAAGCAATTGAGAGTGTATAAAACTCGGAACAAACCTCTTCTCTCGGCAAAAAAATGTAAGAAAACGTTTAGAATACGCAAAGGAATACGGAGGACACCAGCGGAACTTTTGGAATATAGTTATTTTTACAGACGAGTCCAAATTTAATATTTTCGGATCTGATGGACGCCGTTTTGTTTGGAGGAGACAAGGAACTGCTCTCGATTCGAAAAAATATAAACGCGACGGTAAAACATGGAGGGGGCAGTGTTGTGGCGTGGGGTGTATTTGGGTCCAATGGAGTTGGAAATTTGGTGTTTGTTGAGGGTAAAATGAATAAAAAGGATTACCTTAACATTCTAAACAAAAATTTGCCAGCAACAGCCGCGAAGCTAGGACTTATGAATTGATTCCGTTTTGTACAAGACAATGACCCGAAACACTCCTCTTACATTGTAAAGGAATGGCTCCATAATAAGACCTTAAAAGTACTGCCCCATCCACCACAAAGCCCGCATTTAAGTCCGATAGAACACCTGTGGGCGTATATGGGGAAAAAAATTGTGAGAGAGAACAATTAGTAACAAAACACAACTCAAAATGGCTCTTCAAAACATATGGGAAAATATACCCCAGGACGTAACTACCAATGCAAAATAGATTGAAAGCTGTCTTAAAAGCTAAAGGACATCACACCAAATATTAACTTTTTATTATTTTGAATTTAACCTACTTTTTTCCTTAATTTATGAAGTGTTCAAGTTTTTTTTGGCTTTAAAGAACAATGGATTTTTTATTTTTTATTTTTAACTAAAACCTTATGATTTTACAAAACTTTAATAAAATGATTCAAAATATTTCAGAAATTAACTATTATTTGCCATTTGTTTTGTTTTAATATCTGAACAGGTTGTGAAAATATTCAGCTGAGAAATCAGTCGCAGCTGGCGTTCAACTTTTGTTTTTGGTTCTCGATTGCTAGGTCATTAAGTTCTTCTACATTCTTTTACTTTAATTTTATTTAACATTTTTGTGTTTAGTTCAGCGGTATCTAATTTAACATTAACGCAACAATCTTCGAGTTCATTTGTATAAAATTTATCTCTCAATTCAATTTTTATTGGTTTACTTATCGCTCCTATACTAGTATCTACTGTGTTAAAAGTACAATTTTCACCTAAAGTTAATATGCCTACATTACTAAGAGTTCCTTCAGTTTTTTCATTATTACATTTACAATTGTATTTTGTTTCTTGAGTAACAACAAATATAAACATGTTTGCTTTGATTTTGTATAACATTTCAATATCTGAATTGATTGTCTTTAAGTTACAGTTATTAGCTCTGTTGCGCATGAAAAACATTTATTGCGCAGTTTGTAAAATCAAAAGTATTCTTATATGATTCAGTTCCTATTATGATTCATATTCCTTATCTCTTCTTACGAGGGCGGGTCAATAAGTCCGTGACTTTTTGAATTTCTGACCTCTTTACTGAAACAGCAACACTGCTCCTGTCAACAGGCATCTGTCAGTTGACTCCTGTCAAAATTTAAACTTGCTGCGTCAGTTAGTTTGTGTTTGACAGTTATTTTTATCAGACTACTCACTAATTTGAGGAGAAAATGGAAAAAAGTGAATTTCGTGTGCTTATTAAGCATTATTTCTTGCGAAAAAAAACCATTACCGAGACCAAGGCTAAGCTTGATAAATACTATGGGGACTCTGCACCATCGATTTCAATGGTAAAAAAGTGGTTTACTGAATTTCGTTGTGGCCGTACAAGCACTGAAGATGCCGAACATCCTGGACGCCCAGTTGAGGTCTCTACACCCGAAACAATCGAAAAAATTCACGATATGGTGTTGGCCGACCGAAGATTGAAAGTGCGAGAGATTGTGGAAGCCGTAGGGATCTCGCATGGCTCAGTGGTTTCAATTTTGAATGATCACTTGGGCATGAGAAAGCTTTCCGCAATATGGGTGCCGCGTTTGCTCACAGTCGACCACAAACACATGTGCAGTTGCCATGGCAAAAATCCATGAATTGGGCTATGAATTGCTCCCTCATCCACCCTATTCTCCAGATTTGGCTCCGAGCGACTACTTCTTGTTCCCAAACCTGAAGAAATGGCTTGGTGGAAAAACATTTGACTCCAATGATGAAGTCATCTCGCAAACAAAGGCCTATTTTGAGGACCTCGACAAATCATTTTTTTTGGAAGGGATAAAAAAAATTGGAGAAGCGTTGGACAAAGTGTATAGAGCTCAAGGGAGACTACGTTGAAAAATAAAATTATTTTTTTATCAAAAAATCTGTGTTTTAATCCAAAAGTCACGGACTTATTGACCCGCCCTCGTATTATTAAAAATTTATTAGGCACATCAATTAAAACTACACCGTTTGTTACAATTTTTGGGATTCCAATAATTTCAAGTAAATCAAATTCTTATTTTGTTACAATTGGTATTTGTAATAAAACAATGATCTCTTGGTTCTTTACATAAGCTTTTATTTCAATTTCCTTTACAATATTTGCATAATTTTCTATGGTTGGTTCAAATAAAAGATAGTTGTCTAGGTGCAACTGTTTCAAATCATCAAGAAGTTGTAGTGGTTCAATTACACCAATTTGAATAAAAAGTAAACTGTCTAAAATCTGTTCTATTTCTATTTCTAATTTTATAATCTTAGAATTTATCCTATTCATTATTTCGTTAAAGTTGAGTGTATGGAATTAGTTTCCTGAATTTGTCTGCCTTCTATCTTTATAAGATTTATTGAGCTAATTATTTCATTGATTTTGGTTGCGGTTACATTCTGAATTGCTCCTACGTCAATTACCTGCTTGCTTACTTAATTTTGTCATGATTCTTACATTTTCTTCCATCCCATTTTTTATTCTAATCTCATTTGATTTGATTGTATTTACAGTTTCTGCGTAATATTCGGCGTCCTCATTATCTATGGTACCGAATAATGTTTTAAATCCAGTACCGATAATATTAACTAATCCCCTAAGAAATCTTGCTTCCTTACCCATTATATTATAGATAACATAGAGTTCGCTCTAGCTTTATCAAATTGTTCTTAACAATTGCTAATATGTGAACACATTCGTCGTTAATTGTTTTTACCATTTGCCTTATATTTTCTATGTATTCGTTAAAATTCCTAACACTTATTTTGTTAACTAATGTTATCTTGCTTCCTATTTCTCTGACGGGTTCTTTAAGGTTAAAATATAGTCCGCTATTATCGGTAAGTTTCCTTATTTCGATGTTCCTGGCTGTTGTCCCGAAGGACCAGGTGATCCTGTAAAGTACGGTCGAATGTTGGATTTATTGTGTCTTTATTCTTTATTTCCTAACTTAATCAATACGTGATCTTGACAAACTTTTGATATCTTAAACGGTCCCTTAAAATTACTTTCTAACTTACCTTTCACTGAATTTTTTAAAAAAACCTGCTGTCCTTTTGTTTTGCGTTCAAAGTCCTATATCTAGCTTTTACTTATTTAGTTAAGAGATTCGCTTTTAGCTAACTCACTAGGTTTGTTTGCCAAATTACCATACACGAGTTCATACGGAGTGTATTTGGTTTTGGTATGCACTGTTGTGTTATAACAGAAACTTGCGTAAGGCATTCGTTCATGCCAATCTTGCTTGTTATTTAGTTCCTTTCCTGTAGCCTTTAAATATTCTAATAAACGACAGTGGGCCCTTTCTACACCACCATTAGCCTGGGGATGAGCTGGTCTAGTAGTGATGTGTTGCATTTTGAAAATTCTACAAAACTCCTCAAATAGGGCGTTGCCAAATTCCATGCCGTTATCAGTCAATATTATTTTCGGCAATCCAAAATTTAGAATCCAATCATTGGTGATTGCTCTAGCTCCTGTTTCTATTGCTTTATCTTTTAATGGTATAAATGTAATGAATTTTGATAGGTCATCCTGAATTGTTAGGCCAAATTTATATCCATCTTTTGTTTATTTAAGTGGGTCAATCAAATCCATAGATATTTTTTCAAGCGCTTTTTCTGCTGAGGTTACTATTTTCATTGGGTTTCGTTTGGTTTGCCTGGTTACTATCTCTTTTTGGCAATGTTTGCAATTACTTATGTATTCCTCAATTGAGATTTGCATCCCTTTCTAATAGTATTTCATCTTAAGTTTCGCATAGGTCGCTTTCTGCCCTGTATGACCTCTTGTAACCCATCAGGGCTTTCTTTTATCATGCTTTTTCTTTCTTCTAAATCGGTTATTTCTCTGCGAATATTATTTCTATTACATTCGTCTTCTCCTGGCTCACTAATGTGTAATACTTCTACTTGTTCCTCTTCTAATTCAACTTCGCTACTTAGATGAGCTGTATTGTCTTCCATCATACTATTAACTATTAACTATTTCATCTATTAGTTGGTCTACTTCTTTGAAACTTTCTATTTCCTGATTTTTACCTTTCCCATTATCATTACCTTCTTCTTCCTGTTGCATCATCCTAACGTTCCGAGACAATTTATTTGCAACAATGTTTTCGCATCCTTTTTTATAACGGATCGCATACTCGAACTCCTCCAGTTTCAGCCTCCACCTGACGAGTCTAGGTCCAGAATCTTTTACATTAAATAGCCAAGTCAATTGCCTGTGGTCTGTCCGAACGTTGAATTTTCTCGTGTAAATGTAAGGTCTAAACTGCTTCGTTGCCCAATCCATAGCATCGGTACACGCGTCAATGAAACTAAACACCTCATCACCGTTACTATTGAAAATAGGGATAAAGGATATTAGAACATTGATTGGTATTTCAGACATTATTGTGTTTAAATTTCCTGAATCTTTAATACTTTGGTTACTTTCACTTTCTATCTCTTCCGATTCACTATCACTGCCGCTAAGGGACATAAAAGCTTTTCTACTGACCCACCTAGAAAGTAATATCCAATATTTTCCCTCGTTTTTTTCTACCTACTCACAACTTTTCCATTTACTGTCTCCTGAAGGGAGTTTGATTTGATACATCCACTAGGAGATTGTGGGAGTTTAATATGTTTGAACTTATCTTTTGACCTTGCTACCGAGACAACTTTCTCTTTTCTTTACCCACTCTTTACAATGTTATCAAAACTTAATGTAATTCTGTAACATCCCGGAACGGGTTACTGGCTTCGGTGTAACCGACCTCTCGTCCTAGGGGCATTAAAAATGGAACTGGTCCTCCAGGTTGGGGGCGGTCATTTAAAGAAAATTAAGTTATGAAGCATCAACAAACCTCGGATATGGACAGATCTACTGTTGACAACCCACGCAAACGATTTAAGGACAATGAGCTTCGGAAATGCACGTGGAATGTTAGGTCCCTTTATAGGCCATGTGCAGCCGAACAACTAGCGGAGGCCCTAGACTGCTGCGAAGCAAACATATCCGCCATCCAAGAAATCGATAGGATTGGCCGGACAAAAGAAGGATGAAAAAAAGCGACATCTACTACGGCGATTACTATCGACGGCAAAAGCAGCGTTTATTTTGATGCGGATTTGTTTTCGGAGGCAGACTAAGACAAGAAGTCCTGAGCTTCCGGCATGTGAGCGAGCGCCTCGTAGCAATCCACATCAAGGCTAAATGCCCCAATACAAAGCTTGGAGGGTATCTTTGGTGGAACGATCGGAAAATATAGCCTGCACAACACCACCTCCGACAACGGATTCAGGGTAATCGACTTTGCGGCGGGGCAAAACATTGTCGTAACTAGCACGCAGTTCCCACATCTCAATATACACAAGGGGACTTGGAGAACTCCTGATCAATCAACAGTCAACCAGATTGATCATATTGCGATCGACGGAAGACACTCCTCCAGTATTATGGATGTCTGTACGTTCCAAGGAGCCATCGTCGACTCGGATCATTACCTTGTTGTGGCTAAGGTTGCGGATATCCCAAACTACGCCAAGACAAACTGTCAGACGGCTATAATCGCAAGAGAACGATATGTACTTTTTCGATTGAGTGTTTCTTAACCTCTTAAGTGGTCCAATACCGCCATCATCAAGCATTGAAGACCATTTGAAACACTTCCAAAACGCCATCAGAGATGCCGCTTCTGATGTGCTGGGTTTCACTCGTCCACGACAAGGAAAACCCTAGTTCGATGATGAATGCCGGCAAGCACATGCAGCAAAAAAAGACCAGAGCTGCTCACGAGCTCTATGAGCAGAAAAGGGGAGATGAACGCCGGCTTCTCAGGAGGAAGAAGAAAGAGATAGGTCATCTACATCTAAGCTTATGTCCAACAAAGCTGCTGGAGCGGACGGCCTGACTGCCGAGCTCTTCAAAGCGGCAGGCGATGACTTGGTAAGGAGCATACACCAACTCATCTGTAAAATATGGTCGGATGAAAGTATTCCCGATGAATGGAACCTCAGCATTGTTTGTCCCATTCTCAAGAAAGGAGACCCTCTGAACTGCGCCAACTACAGAGGCATCTGTCTCCTTAACATCGCATATAAGATCTTATCCGCCGTATTGTGTGGACGCCTGAAGCCGTTCGTCAACAACCTGATAGGTCCATATCAGTGTGGCTTCAGGCCAGAAAAGTCCACCATCGACCAAATATTCACACTACGGTAGATCTTGGAGACGACCCATGAGATTCAGATCGATACACACCACCTACTCATCGATTTTAAGGCCGCGTATGACAGCTTCTATAGAAACGAGCTATACAGAGCAATGTCTAGCTTCGGCATTCCTGCCAAACTCGTTGACTATGCAGGATGACGATAGAGAATGCACACTGCTCCATCTTCTTCTTATCCTTTTATTAACCCTTTCCTCGTTATACGAACTTATGCGTAACGAGTTTCCCATTTTTACTGCATCGCTGCTGCTCCGCTTATGGGGTTGGCTAATGTCGCAGACCGCAGAATGCGTCTACATAAAGCTCGGTCCTGGATCGCTTCAGTGGTTAACCCCAGACGTTGTTGCGCATTTGCCATCTGAGAAATCCAGGAATTCTTTTTCCGACCTCGTTTTCTTACAGTTGGAGTGACCGTAGTTGATAGTGCCTTTTTAACCGGATTTTCCGCAGATCTTCTTTGAACGTGGCAATACCAACTTATTCTATTCGCCTCAAGCTGTTCGGTTACCGAATTCTTTATATGTAGACTTCCTCTTATACGCGTAGATCTAATGCAATCGCGTTTAGTGACTCCACTAGACATCCTTAACATTTTCATTTCCGCTGCCGTCATTTTGTTTTTAAACGCTTCGTACATTGTCCAGCACTGTGAACCGTATATAAGAGCTGGTCTAACAACCGTGGTGTAGAGTTTCCCCTTTAATTTAAGTGGAAATTTTCGGTCGCAAAAGATTCCCGAATTTTCCCGCCATTTCATCCATCCCACACTAACTCTGTGGTTTACGTCGTCGTCACATTTCGCTTCCATGTTAACGATTGATCCTAAGTACTTAAAGATAGTGCTTTTCGGTAGAACTATTCCGTCTAACATTATATCCGGAACAGGTCGCAACGGATGCGCAAATGGGCACGTCAAATGCTCCGTCTTTGAACGACTTATTTTAAACCCGTTTCTCTCTAGCGCATTTCTCCATGAATCTAAGGCGTTCTGTAAATCTTCGACGTTATCGCTAAGTATAACTGCGTCGTCAGCGAAGAGAATTGGCGTTACATTTGCTTCGCGCATGCAGTCTTTTAAAAGATAGTCGAATACTACGTTAAAGAGGAAAGGGCTAAGTACGCTTCCTTGATGCACTCCGACATTAACTGGAAATTCTCTCGTTAGTCCAGCAGGGCTTTTAACCGCAGTTTTCACGTTTCCGTACATGTCTTGTATTATTCTAACATACGTTTCCGGTACGTTTTGAGACCTCAGCGCGGCCCATATGAGATCCCTAGGCACTCGATCGAATGCTTTCTCAAGGTCGATAAATACCATGTGTAAATCCTTAGACGAATCTCGGTGCTTTTCCATTATTATTCGTAGGCTTTGGATAGCGTCCACCGTCGATCTTCCTTCAACAAATCCACACTGGCTATTATTGAGCTTTATTATTTGCCGAAGACGTTCGTTTTAGACTCTTTCGACGATTTTCATTGTGTGTGACATAAGCTTGATTGAACGGTAGTTGTTGCATTCTCGAGTGTCGCCTTTTCCTTTGTATAATGGAACCAAGAAGCTACTTCTCCATTGATTCGGCATAGGTTGTCCACATTTTAATTTATTTAAAAGTTTCGATAGCCAAACGCTGCCGATCCCCTCCATCTTCAACCAAAACTCTGATGGAATGCTGTCTGGTCCCGCCGCTTTCCCCCGCTTCATTTTTCCAATTGCTATACTTATTTCTTCGATTGAAAAGTCCGAAACTTCCTCCTCGAATAGACCAGCTGTCGGCACGATATCACGTGGAAACTGTTTGTTAAGCAACTCCTTGCAGTATTCAAGCCACCGGTCACAAATTTCCTTTTCATTTGTTAATAGGCGACCGTCTGCGTTTTTGATGTATTTCGGCGAGATTATTTCCATTGAATTTTTTCGCCTCTGTGCAGCGAGCTTAAAAATATTTGGCATTTTAGTATTGCACGACGTTTGAACTTCTTGGATAGCTTGTCTTCTATCCGCCGATCGT
The DNA here is from genome assembly GCA_928272305.1 of Volucella inflata. Classification (NCBI taxonomy): domain Eukaryota; kingdom Metazoa; phylum Arthropoda; class Insecta; order Diptera; family Syrphidae; genus Volucella; species Volucella inflata. The sequence goes on from OV743719.1 coordinate 21,509,569, forward strand.
GAGGATATTTGTTCCAACTCCTGGTACAGGTTTTCCGCTTCTGCCGCTCGAGTTCGAGCCAGGACTTTCTTTGCGATCTTTTTAAGACGCTCGTATTCAAGAGCCAGTCGAGTTTTTTCGATATCGTCGCTCCGATCGCATTTTGTCCACGCTTGGAATGCACTCTTCTTATCGGCCACAGCTCGTTTGGTTTCGTCATTCCACCACCATGTTTCTTTGCCGACGTTATGGTATTTCGATATAGTCCCCAGATGGGACTTTGCGAGTGTTATGCATTCCTCGTGCATGCTGTTCCACATTTCTTGCGGGCTAAGTGAGTCTGCTATACCATTTATATTTTGAAGTACTTCTTTAGCCAGTGCGATAAATCTTGCGCTTCGTTCCTTCGATAAATTATACCACCGGATTTTTGGCTTTCCAAACGATGTCCGTGTTTTCGGTGGTTCCGCTGTGAAAAATTCTGTAATGAGCAGACGGTGTTGGCTTACTAGCGATTCTCCAAGTATTACTTTACAGTCCTTAACACGGTTTCTCATCGACATTTTGCAGAGGTGATAATCTATTTGCGTTTCGTGGCCTCCGCTGCTATAAGTGATGAGATGTCGTTGATGTTTAATAAACATTGTATTTAAGACGGTTAAGCCGTACGCCCTACACGCTACAAGGATGTCTTCGCCAGCTGAATTTCTGGTTCCAAAGCCTTTACCGCCGTGGCAGTCTTCATAATCAACATTTGTTTCTCCGACGTGGCCATTTAAATCTCCGCCTACGAAGACCATCTCATCGATAGGTATATTTCTAAGCAAATTACTGAACTCTGACCAAAATGTATCTTTTTCCGATTGGTCGCATCCATTTTGTGGAGCGTACGCGCTAACAATGTTCCACGTTTCATTGTGTATGACGAGTTTAACACTCATCAAGCGGTCGCTTATTTTCAAGATACCAACGATGTTGTTTAGAAGATCCGCTGCAACAACGATTCCAACACCGTTTCGTCCATTGACCGTTCCATGGTAGAACATCTTAAATGCCTTAGTTTTTAAATCTAGAAAACGCGCTTTATTTCCTGTATTACACCACTTCGTTTCCTGTACGCACAGGATTTGTAGAGTTCTGCGACGCATAATCGCTTCCAGTTCTAAACTTTTGGAGGTCATCGATCCGACGTTACAACTTGCAAACCGAAGTTTAGGAAAATATTTTGGAAACTTCATTTTGCCCGCCCCCGGAATCCGTCGGGCTCTGACACAAGCACTTCTGCTTGCTCTGGGATCACCCGAGTGCGTTGCAACCGTGGTGCCCAGCGGGGTAGTGCTATTAATTGCGATCATTTCCATGAAGTTTAAAGTTTGAGTGGTTTGACACTTGTATGCTCATTTCGAATTGATTGACTGTTCTTTTACCCCACCGGTAGTCTCCAGACGTGGGAACCCACTGATTGCATACAAACTTGTGGGAAAGTTTTAAGGTGTTAAAGTGTCACAGGCTCATTGTTGGTGTCATAGTTGCCTGTATATGATTGGTGTCCCATTTAGTCGCCTCTTACGACAAGCTGGGACGCACTGCGGCACTATTCTTTATCCGATGCCGCACGGACATGCAATGCACACTGCTCCATCAAGGTTGGTAAAGTTCTCACAGAGATTTTTCGTGTCGTCCAGAAAGGATTTATTTTGGTATTATACAATAGATACCACACGTTAAAAGAAAGTGTTGAAATTAATAAATTTAACAACAAAGCTCATTTTCGTCCGTGCGGCATCGGATAAAGAATAGTGCCGCAGTGCGTCCCAGCTTGTCGTAAGAGGCGACTAAATGGGACACCAATCATATACAGGCAACTAGGACACCAAAAATGAGCCTATGACACTTTAACACCTTAAAACTTTCCCACAAGTTTGTATGCAATCAGTGGGTTCCCACGTCTGGAGACTACCGGTGGGGTAAAAGAACAGTCAATCAATTCGAAATGAGCATACAAGTGTCAAACCACTCAAACTTTAAACTTCATGGAAATGATCGCAATTAATAGCACTACCCCGCTGGGCACCACGATTGCAACGCACTCGGGTGATCCCAGAGCAAGCAGAAGTGCTTGTGTCAGAGCCCGACGGAGTCCGGGGGCGGGCAAAATGAAGTTTCCAAAATATTTTACTAAACTTCGGCTTGCAAGTTGGAACGTGGGATCGATGACCTCAAAAAGTTTAGAACTGGAAGCGATTATGCGTCGCAGAACTCTACAAATCCTGTGCGTACAGGAAACGAAGTGGTGTAATACAGGAAATAAAGCGCGTTTTATAGATTTAAAAACGAAGGCATTTAAGATGTTCTACCATGGAACGGTCAATGGACGAAACGGTGTTGGAATCGTTGTTGCAGCGGATCTTCTAAGCAACATCGTTGGTATCTTGAAAATAAGCGACCGCTTGATGAGTGTTAAACTCGTCATACACAATGAAACGTGGAACATTGTTAGCGCGTACGCTCCACAAAATGGATGCGACCAATCGGAAAAAGATACATTTTGGTCAGAGTTCGGTATTTTGCTTAGAAATATACCTATCGATGAGATGCTCTTCGTAGGCGGAGATTTAAATGGCCACGTCGGAGAAACAAATGTTGATTATGAGGACTGCCACGGCGGTAAAGGCTTTGGAACCAGAAATTCAGCTGGCGAAGACATCCTTGTAGCGTGTAGGGCTTCCGGCTTAACCGTCTTAAATACAATGTTTATTAAACATCAACTACATCTTATCACCTATAGCAGTAGAGGCCACGAAACGCAAATAGATTATCACCTCTGCAAAATGTCGATGAGAAACCGTGTTAAGGACTGTAAAGTCATACTTGGAGAATCGCTAGTAAGCCAACACCGTCTGCTCATTACAGAATTTTTCACAGCGGAACCACCGAAAACACGGGCATCGTTTGGAAAGCCAAAAATCCGGAGGTATAATCTATCGAAGGAACGAAGCGCAAGATTTATCACACTGGCTAAAGAAGTACTTCACAATATAAACGGTATCGCAGACTCACTTAGCCCGCAAGAAATGTGGAACAGCATGCACGAGGAATGCATAACACTCGCAAAGTCCCATCTGGGGACTATATCGAAATACCATCACGCCGGCAAAGAAACATGGTGGTGGAATGACGAAACCAAACGAGCTGTGGCCGACAAGAAGAGTGCATTCCAAGCGTGGACAAAATGCGATCGGAGCGACGATATCGAAAAAGCTCGACTGGCTCTTGAATACGAGCGCCTTAAAAAGATCGCAAAGAAAGCCCTGGCTCGAACTCGAGCGGCAGAAGCGGAAAACCTGTACCAGGAGTTGGAACAAATAACCTCACGATCGGCGGATAGAAGACAAGCTATCCAAGAAGTTCAAACGTCGTACAGTACCAAAATGCCAAATATTTTTAAGCTCGCTGCACAGAGGAGAAAAAATTCAATGGAAATAACCTCGCCGAAATACATCAAAAACGCAGACGGTCGTTTACTAACAAATGAAAAGGAAATTTGTGACCGGTGGCTTGAATACTGCAAGGAGTTGCTTAACAAACAGTTTCCACGTGATATCGTGCCGACAGCTGGTCTATTCGAGGAGCAAGTTTCGGACTTTTCAATCGAAGAAATAAGTTTAGCAATTGGAAAAATGAAGCCGGGGAAAGCGGCGGGACCAGACAGCATTCCATCAGAGTTTTGGTCGAAGATGGAGGGGATCGGCAGCGTTTGGCTATCGAAACTTTTAAATAAATTAAAATGTGGACAAACTATGCCGAATCAATGGAGAAGTAGCTTCTTGGTTCCATTATACAAAGGAAAAGGCGATACTCGAGAATGCAACAACTACCGTTCAATCAAGCTTATGTCGCACACAATGAAAATCGTCGAAAGAGTCTTAAACGAACGTCTTCGGCAAATAATAAAGCTCGATAATAGCCAGTGTGGATTTGTTGAAGGAAGATCGACGGTGGACGCTATCCAAAGCTTACGAATAATAGTGGAAAAGCACCGAGATTCGTCTAAGGATTTACACATGGTATTTATCGACCTCGAGAAAGCATTCGATCGAGTGCCTAGGGATCTCATATGGACCGCGCTGAGGTCTCAAAACGTACCGGAAACGTATGTTAGAATAATACAAGACATGTACGGAAACGTGAAAACTGCGGTTAAAAGCTCGGCTGGACTAACGAGAGAATTTCCAGTTAATGTCGGAGTGCATCAAGGAAGCGTACTTAGCCCTTTCCTCTTTAACGTAGTATTCGACTATCTTTTAAAAGACTGCATGCGCGAAGTAAATGTAACGCCAATTCTCTTCGCTGACGACGCAGTTATACTTAGCGATAACGTCGAAGATTTACAGAACGCCTTAGATTCATGGAGAAATGCGCTAGAGAGAAACGGGTTTAAAATATGTCGTTCAAAGACGGAGCATTTGACGTGCCCATTTGTGCATCCATTGCGACCTGTTCCGGATATAATGTTAGACGGAATAGTTCTTCCGAAAAGCACTATCTTTAAGTACTTAGGATCAATCGTTAACATGGAAGCGAAATGTGACGAAGACGTAAACCACAGAGTGAGTGTGGGATGGATGAAATGGCGGGAAAATTCGGGAATCTTTTGCGACCGAAAATTTTCACTTAAATTAAAGGGGAAACTCTACACCACGGTTGTTAGACCAGCTCTTATATATGGTTCACAGTGCTGGACAATGTACGAAGCGTTTGAAAACAAAATGACGGCAGCGGAAATGAAAATGTTAAGGATGTCTAGTGGAGTCACTAAACGCGATTGTATTAGATCTACGCGTATAAGAGGAAGTCTACATATAAAGAATTCGGTAACCGAACAGCTTGAGGCGAATAGAATAAGTTGGTATTGCCACGTTCAAAGAAGATCTGCGGAAAATCCGGTTAAAAAGGCACTATCAACTACGGTCACTCCAACTGTAAGAAAACGAGGTCGGAAAAAAAATTCCTGGATTTCTCAGATAGCAAATGCGCAACAACGCCTGGGGCTTACCACTGAAGCGGTCCAAGACCGAGCATTATGTAGACGCGTTCTGCGGTCTGCGACATTAGCCAACCCCATAAGCCGAGCAGCAGCGATGCAGTAAAAATCGGAAACTCGTTACGCATAAGTTCGTATAACGAGGAAAGGGTTAATAAAAGGATAAGAAGAAGAAGAACAACAAAGCTCATTTTACATGTTCGGTACTAGGATACTCAAAATTCAGAATTAATTTTTTAAGCGATTTTACAATTACCAAAAGTCACGGTATGGTGCCGTGTTTAGCATCTGAATTTGAATAAAATTGGATGCAGTTATTTGTTTCAATAGAATGGTGCCTCATTCCGTCTTTAATTTATTGAAAATGATAATCCATAAAGGAGTGATTAAAAAACTTGTGATTTCGACTTAACAATCGATTGATTTAAAAAAAATGGTGAATTCGATTTGACTTTTATGCTATGTTGTTAGTTCATGCTAACAAACAAGATCTCTCCAAAAACGTTAAAACAACACGCAACGAAATCGTCTGAATTTCACAAAGAATTCACGAAATTATGCAAGACCGGGTACATATGACACCACTTAATAAAACACTTAAAGCACGATTAGGCCTTCATCAGATACGGCAGAATCGTTACGTTATCTTATTTTTTATTTACATTTTAGTCTTCTTATTCGTTTATTACCGTCGATTTGCGCCCCTCAACCGCCGGGAAATATGTATGTCGCGCGGTTACCTTGGAGACTGCTTAATTGTTTTGCGGTGACCGCGTTTTCCTGGTGTGTAATGGTAGATCACCTCGACACTGAATTATATACCGGCGGAATTTCGATGCTATACCATTTATCGACGAAATAGAAAAAAAATTAGAGGTACCAAATATGGATATTGAAGGCGAGAATTATTTCAATTAAATTGTTAAAAATCGAGTTTGACAGAAGATGGTGGAGATATTTTGAGATGGAGAAGATTTGTAATGAAAAAAGAAAGTTTTCCGTTTTGCATAAGTATAATAACTGTAATCACATAAGTGAACACATTTTACTCTAGACTTTACAAATTTCGGCGCGCCTACCTTCATGAATTGTATTGAGACTTATCATCGCCAACGTATTAAAGTTATGAGATCTTCAGTAGTTTCTTTAAAAAATACTAAACAGCATTTATCTAAAACACTAATACATGTATATGTACACGTTTTGTTCTTTTCAGGTAAACCCAAAAAAATATATACATATTAGAAATAGAATATGTGTATTTTTTTTAACCCTTTCCCTCCTGATGACAGGACGGAACAGTCGCGAATTGCCCTACTTACTGGTCCAGCGGTACACATACACATAAATGGTACACATAAATGAACCGCAATCGGGTTTAATATACCTGGAAATAAAGTTTGCCAAGTTTGGCCAATATTCGAGTTATATTTTCATTTAGAGGCTTCCTATTTAATATATTGTGCTGTTTTTACAAGGAAGTTGCTTTATATTTTTTGATTCTTTGCCACTGTCATCACATTTTTTCTAGAGACATTTTAAAGCAGCTTTGTCCCGATTTATACTACTTATTTTTTCCTCGACTTTTTCCTGAATGGTGCATTTACACTATTCAGTTTTCACTCTCTTGGTTTGATGTAAAACTTAATTTTGTTTTCTCCATTCGCTTTTCGCCTTATTTACTAACTCTTGTTGTTATAGGTCTTTTCTATGTTTTTCATAAAATGCCTGAGAAATAAAAATAAATTAGTCACCTATCTCTCGAGCCGATAACATCGCTCATCGGTTAGTGTTCTCGCTCAATTTTCGTTGGTGCCTTTCCTGCTATCTTCATAGCACTCTCTCTCACTTACTCGTGCATTATTCCTTGCGTAAAGTAAATCAACACCTTCAGTTATAGTGGTAACAAAAAAAAATTAAAAATGGCCCAAGGGCCACGTGGTAGAAGAAATGCTGTTCGAACCCAAAAATACGAAAAATACGAGTTTTATGGAGATCTTTGTCTCAAGATTATGCTATAAGATTAGTAGAAAGCATGCCTCGAAGACTCCAAACAATTATTGATAATGGAGGAGAGTGGACAACATATTATTGTAATTGAAAAGCATTCAAGTAAATAATCACAATAAACCAGTACAATTGATTTTTTTTTTATTATTTTAAGCTCTTCTTTAATTTTTGTCGTGTACGATCTTATCAAACGGACTGTATACGCCTTTGACTTCCGATTCTAACCCAAAATTTATAGTAGTCTCCCCCTCCGATCCCACAAAACGCCTATATAACCTCAGTGTCTTCATGCTTAAAAAAGCCATAGCTAGTATAAGTTTCGCCTACGATTAGTCAGCCTATTAATCCTAGTTAAATCAGAAAAAATCGCAAAAATCTTCTTATTAAAATAAAAACTCTCCAATGTATGTGATATCTCCGTGAAACTGCATGATCAGCTCAACACGTGTAAAAGAACTACCTACGCTAAGTGCTTAATTAACGTACCAGAGAAATAAATCGTCGATGAAATGAGTTTACAAGGAGTAAAAGACGAGTATGAATTTAATAAAACCGTTGACGGTAAATCAAGTCCCTCTGGCCTTATCCTCTTTACATTCGACCTGTTTCGTCTCCCCACTTCGGTAAGTTGGCTGGTACAACATCAATGTAGATGCATACTATCCCAATCCCATGCGGTGTCGCAGTTCCCAAAAAAATTGATCACACTGCCAAACGGTGCAAAAGTACCCCCGACCGCACACTCAATTGACCTCAATCCGCTCAAACTCACAACAGCAAAATCAGATCAACCGCGATACCCCCGCTCACCAATCAGCACCTAACATCCCAATACGTACACACCAAACTAATAATACGCAACGTTTAACTTTAGCCCGGGGTCCACAAGCTGAGTCATCCGAGCCCGTCATCGTTCACCTTAAAAATTCGCTCCAAAAGGGTTTCACGCAGTATGTGCCCGCGCATACTGTTCAGAAGCCTTCTCTGTCGCATAAAAAAGATCTACTAAACATTCTCCAGTGGAACCTCAAAGGCTACATAAACAACTACGATGAGCTTACTGATAAAAGACGAAGATCCCAGTCTTTTATGCCTTCAAGAAACCCACTGCCCAGTCGATTCTACACCTACTTCTCTGAAAACGTTTCAACCCTATTTTAAAAATCTGCCTTCTTTTACTACTGTCAAAGATCTGCAATGTTTCGTTCTTTATTTCACCACAGCAAAACTTCTCGAAAAACGAATTGGAGTCGATGTTGAATCAAGTTAGCCGCCTAGTTATTTTAGCAGGGGTTTTGAATTCAAGGAACATTCTTTTATCATCTTCCACCACGAATAACAGAGGGAAGATTGTGGAAAATTTCATTATCAATTCTAATCTTTTCTCTAATGAAAAAACTAAAAAAAAAATAAACCAAGTAATCTTATAGTATTCAAAAAATTCAATGCCAAATTTCAGAGACAGCTCAAAATCGCTAAAGCAAAAACTTTTGAAGATTTGCAGCCCTATTCTGCTAAACGGCAGTTCGAACGTTCGATTCAATTTCACTCAACTTTGCTATTCTGCTAGACGGGTGATCACTACCTTGCCGATATTAATTCCAAATTATTTCGGAAACGACTATCCTGTGAACTTTTACTTCAAGCATTGATTTTGTTGGTGAAGAATAAAATAATTAGATTTAAATAGTTTAAAATGAATAGTGTAGGTTTGTATTACCCGTTTTTTAATCAAACGCGGAACGAAGCAAATAGAAGGGTACGAAGTAACATCCGTAAAAAACCACAAGATATAATGGATTTGAAGGAAAACTTGAGAAAATTAAATATGAATATATGAATACAAATAGATTGTTTTTTAAAGATTTATTAAACCATTAATTAAGCATTCAGCTCGCTTTTATTTAAAGTCATTTTCTTAATATTGGATTTGTAGTCGCTTCAAACCCAGTGCCGAAAAAATATTTCAATACAAATTAAAACTCGTCTCTTTTTACTTTTTCCACAGAACGACTTACATGGTGGGTGGACCTAAGCAATTTTTTTTTTTTTTGTAATTCTTTCCAGCATTTTTTTTTGCTCTGAAATATTTTTTACTTTCAATTTTCTGCTTATGAACTTTCGACCGATAGTCACAAACGCAACAAAATTCTTGCGGATGTCTCGATGACAGATTTATATGGACAATTCGTTTCGATCGTTTAGTGTGATAGGGAACTAGCTTACCGACGGGGAATGATTCCCTTCGAATGTTTAGTGGAATAGAAGTTTTCGATTTTTGAATGATCATTCCCCCCGACGTTTAGCTCCAACATCAATTCTGACAACTCCGCAGCAAAATTTTCGAATATAATTCGATGTTTGATAGGTAACCACACCTCACTTGTCATAAAATACATAAAAACACTGACCAAACGCTCTTCGACCCATCTCAAATTGGAAATTACATTACCCAAAACTGGTCAAACTACTCGGACGACGCAAACTGTACGAACGCTTTCAACAACCAATAATATGAGGCCATTTCATATACCACAGTCACGTGCGCCTGAAACGCCTATGCTCAATTCATTGAGAGAAATATCTCCACAACGGAACTCGAAGAAAACTAAAAGAGTTTACCCCCGGCAAGGATAATGATTAAAAATCTGCCAAATGATGCAAAACAATATAACACCATATTTACAGGTGTCATCCCAAAATACTGGAAAACAACTTCTATAATACCCATTCCATAACCCAAAAAAGACAAATATACAATAGAGGGTTACCGCCCAATCTCTCTAATGCCATGCGCTGCAAAAGCACGCGAGAAAATAGTTGCAAAACGAATACTTTGGTATGCAGAAACAAAACATTACTTTAGTCGGAACCAAGTTGCATTCAAGGCTAATCGAGGCTGCACTGATGCCCAACTCTACATAGATAACAACATATCTAGAGCATTTAGCTCCAAAAATCATGTGTCAATACTTACTCTTGACTCCGAAAATGCGTTTGACAGAATAGGAATTAATGTCGTTTTAAATTAACTTATAAAATGAGGTGTTGGCCCTAATTTTTTTTATTACGTGAAATCGTTTTTTAGTAATAGGAAATTTTGTATCAAATCTAATAATTCCTATTCTGCCACCTTGCCCCTTCATAACGGGATCCCCCAAGGATCACCCTTATTAGTTATTTTATTTTCTGTTGCATTTGAATATATAAGCGACATCTTATCAAAAAACAAAAACACTTAAGTCACTGCCTATATGCAGATGACATTTACTATACATATTATGCAAAAAGCAAAAGGTAAATGAAATAAAAAATACATTTATCTAACGCACTTAAAGATATTTTAAAATGGGCAAAATTTTCCGGAGCCAAACTCCCGTTACCAAAATGTAAAGTACTACATGTTTGTCGCAAACATTCTTGTGCAGCTAGCGCTATAAATGTTAACAATTTAGAAATAGAAGAGCAAAGAGATTCAGTGATATCAAAACTTTTCCCGAAACTCACTTTCTCAAGCAACTCAACAAACGATACAAAAGTTCAACTTACGCTGGTACGCAAACGGGTAAATAGAATTCCTTCTGCCATCTACAATATTCTTAAATCGAATAAAGACATCGAACCACCAACACGGAACTTAATCACCCCTACAGCCCCACAACCTCAATGGCTTATCGATTCTGACTTTATCGTTACATGAGAAAACGGACACAAAAAACGAGATATACCGCAAGTTATTCCAAAGATTAGAATTATATTTTCACGGACTGGTCCAAAACTTTAGACAAAACATAATTTGCAGTCACATGCGACACATCTCAATCCCACAATCTCTTCCATCTTTACTGCAGAAGCCTTTGCCATCCTAATAGCCCTTCAAGCGTCCATAAAAACGGGAAGAAAACACGTGATATGTACTGATAGTCTCTCCACCATAAAAGATATCACAAATACAAACAACAACACATAAATATTCCAAATCCACAAAACAGTTGTGGATCCCTGGCAATCTGAGGCAACGAGCTGGTCTTTTTTAATGTTTATACCAAGGCCGACCTTATCAAACATATTTTAAAAAAAAGGCCCAGGCAGACGAACTAACAGACTGGAGCATTTACCAACCCCAATACGCAAAAACCAACCCCACAAAATCGAACCCTATCTCACAAACTTTTCAAAAGCCATGATTAAAACTTCATTCGACTCCGGCCAGGACATACTTCAGCCACACACCTTCATCTCATAAAGAGAGCTTCCACCAACCTGCGTTACCTGCCACCATCACTTTAAATCTTCAACACCTTCTTCAACACTGCAAACGAGTAAGACCATTCATCAACAAAATATTGGGAGGAGAAGACGTCATTGAAATATTAAAAAAACCCAAACAAACACAACATCGAAATAATTAATGATTTTTTAATAAACACAGGCATACTTGTCTAATTAAGTTATAAATAAGGTAAAATTAAGCTAAACTATAATTATCATAAATATCATAGAACGGGAGGCCTTTGCAGCTAGAAGCTGTTTAAATTAAATTATTAGCTTGTTATTTATAACATGTTTAATAAATATACTATATAATAATAATAATAAAAATAAATTACAATAGTTAAAGACTTATTAGATTTTATTACAATAATATTTATATTAATTGCGTATATGAATCCCTGAAATGATGCGTATTTGTTTGACTGTAACAACCATCTGGCGATGGCGCGATAGTTAGCTCATTGGACTATCACGCAGAGAGTCTAGGTTCAATTCCTGGCTGGGTCACCAATAATTTTTCAAAATCGCTATCCCCTTTCGGCGGGCAATGGCAAACTCCCGAAAGTAAAATTGCCTACGAAAAAGCTTCTAAAGAGTGCCGTTCGGACTCGGCGATAAACCGTAGGCCCCGCTCAGATGTGACAAAAATAACATGAGCAACACAAATGAGTGTCAAGAAGCTAGGCCATGGCCCATACCGGGCTGCCAGCGCCACAGTGTTTTTTTTTGTTGTTACGACCATCTTTTCACAATGCCAACAAATAGAAAAGCCATTCAGCCCTATTATGAATAAAATTCCCCCCGAACTTTTTCTCTTAAGCGCCTTACACACGATCAATTTTAATTTACAACTATAATTGACGCCTTTTTTTGTCAAGTAACTTGACTAACTTGTTTAGTCGTTTCATATGTGTCTACGAGAATGGATAATAATTTGTACCCGCTTGCAGCCGGTGCTGCAGCAAGTGCAATATTAAATGAAAAAAAATCGAAAGCTTGGATAAAAAAAATTGATTGCTGAAAGGGAAATTTCATGGAGATTGTTCGTTGTTGAAAGAATTGTCTAATTTTGATGAAGACTACAGAAATTTTCTTAGAATAGATGAAAATGTATTCATTGAATTGCTGGGGCTGATTACACCCCTGATTAAAAAAAAATTCTGTGATGAGAGAGTGTATTAAACCATCTGAGAGTTGTCATCAACTCTACGTTTTTCAGCTACGGGCGGGAGTTTTGAAGATCTCAAATTTTCAACAAGTCTCCGCTCAATAATTCCAGAGATCTGCCGAATGTTTCTCTCTGGTTCAACTAATAGTTTTACCCGCGATTTCTCATACGACTTTGGCTTTAAATCTTTATTCATATATTCCGATGATTATACTTTCCACAAACACACAAAATTTCCGTGTAATTGTTGAAAATCAGATATCTTACCTCTAGTGTTACTATTTCGCGAATGAAAATGTTGACAAGTTACGTTGATGCACCCTACACATCATCAATCTAGTGAAAATGAAAATTGACGAAAACCAAATCAGTCTTGATTTGCATCAATGTGGCAAGGTTACTTGACAAGAACATTGAAGTGCACACAAACGATTAATGTTACTTGAATTCATTCAGCAAAACTTTCAAAATTCGTCTTGTCGTACTTAAGCATGTTAACCTTTTCTGGTAAATATTTCCCTGTTGCATGGCCCGGTAATAACTGAAGTTCATTTTATGTTAGTTACCGAGTTTAATACATTGATATCGTAAGAACTCATTATAGCGTTCATTTATTATTACCTTGAATAACAAATTCCGTTCTGTTAGTTTTACAAAAATATGAGCGAATGTAGGAAAGAAATTTTCGAAAGAGGAAATTATCGATTAAGATGACAGAATAATAAAACAATAAGCTGTTTCATTTATAAACAAAGGGCATAATTTCACTTCGAATAATTTTTCTTCCCGCTTACTTTTATTAAAGATCTGCCACCCAGGCACCTTACTTCTGTTATTAACATATATACGAGGGCGGGTCAATAAGTCCGTGACTTTTTGAATTTCTGACCTCTTTACTGAAACAGCAACACTGCTCCTGTCAACAGGCATCTGTCAGTTGACTCCTGTCAAAATTTAAACTTGCTGCGTCAGTTAGTTTGTGTTTGACAGCTATTTTTATCAGACTACTCACTAATGTGAGGAGAAAATGGAAAAAAGTGAATTTCGTGTGCTTATTAAGCATTATTTCTTGCGAAAAAAAACCATTACCGAGACCAAGGCTAAGCTTGATAAATACTATGGGGACTCTGCACCATCGATTTCAATGGTAAAAAAGTGGTTTACTGAATTTCGTTGTGGCCGTACAAGCACTGAAGATGCCGAACGTCCTGGACGCCCAGTTGAGGTCTCTACACCCGAAACAATCGAAAAAATTCACGATATGGTGTTGGCCGACCGAAGATTGAAAGTGCGAGAGATTGTGGAAGCCGTAGGGATCTCGCATGGCTCAGTGGTTTCAATTTTGAATGATCACTTGGGCATGAGAAAGCTTTCCGCAAGATGGGTGCCGCGTTTACTCACAGTCGACCACAAACGCAATCGTGTAACAACTTCACAGGAAGGTTTGGCGTTGTTTAATCGCAATATGGAGGAGTTTTTGCGCCGTTTTGTAACCGTGGACGAAACATGGATCCATCACAACACACCAGAGAACAAACAACAGTCAAAACAGTGGGTTTCTAAGGGTGAATCGGCGCCAAAGAAGGCCAAGGTGGGTTTGTCAGCCAATAAAGTTATGGCGACTGGTTTTTGGGATGCACGCGGGATAATCCACATTGACTACCTTCAAAAGGGAAGAACAATCAATGGGGAATATTATGCCAACTTATTGGACCGATTCAATGACGATTTGAAAAAAAAACGACCTCATTTGGCCAAGAAAAAAAATCTTTTCCACCAAGACAATGCAAGGGTGCACACATGTGCAGTTGCCATGGCAAAAATCCATGAATTGGGCTATGAATTGCTCCCTCATCCACCCTATTCTCCAGATTTGGCTCCGAGCGACTACTTCTTGTTCCCAAACCTGAAGAAATGGCTTGGTGGAAAAAGATTTGACTCCAATGATGAAGTCATCTCGCAAACAAAGGCCTATTTTGAGGACCTCGACAAATCATTTTTTTTGGAAGGGATAAAAAAATTGGAGAAGCGTTGGACAAAGTGTATAGAGCTCAAGGGAGACTACGTTGAAAAATAAAATTATTTTTTTATCAAAAAATCTGTGTTTTAATCCAAAAGTCACGGACTTATTGACCCGCCCTCGTATTCCAGATGATATCAGAAAAATAAATGTATTCTTCTTTATTTTATTCAATAAAAATGTGTAATTCTGCCCGGAAAGAACAAAATTCTTATAAGCAGAAATTCTTTACAACTATAAATGTCATTTCAGTTTTTGGCATTACTTCTTCTTCTTAAAGTTCCTCTCCGCTGCGGAGGTTGGAAATCATCATTGTTAGTGTTTGTTTGTTTGTGGCACCTATGATTATTTCTTTGGTGGAAAGATTGAGCCACTCTCGCATGTTTGACATCCATGACAGTCTTTGTCCCCCACAGTTTCTCTTCCTTCTATTTATCTTTTTAGGATAAGTTGAAGAACTTTGTATTTGTTATTACCTAAGATGTGTCCTAGGTATTCAAGTTTTCTTTTTTTAATTGTATATACAAGTTCGCTTTTCTTTTTTATTCGTCGTAGTACTCCTTTGTTTGTTATTCTGTCAATTTATGAAATAAAATAAATAAATAAATACTATGTATTCTTCGATATGTCCGAATTTCGAAAGCTTCTATTTTTCGTATCATTGTTATCTTCAACGTCCAGGTTTCCACTTCGTATAGCAGCACCGACCAAATATAGCATTTGATCATTCTCATTTTGATTTTTATTCTAATATATCTACCACAAAACACTTTTCTGTTCTATTTCTTTATCAGCGTTAGCGTTACTATTAATTATCCTCCCAGGTACTTAAGATTGCTGACCCTCTTGATGTTCTCGTTGTTTATTCTTAGTTCGAGTTTCGGTGTTTGTTGTTTTTGTTGTTGTTTATGCGCAGTCCGTATTTGTTGCTTACACTGTTGAGTCGATTCATCATATTACTTAATTTGACTATATTGCTTGCTATTATTATGGCATCATTCGCGTAACTTAAGTTATTAATGTGGGCCCCGTTAATCTTCAAACCACCGTCACTTTCCTTTATTCTTCTTCTTTCTTCTTTAAGTGGCGCTACAGTCCGTGGTGGACCTGGGACTCAGTCAACAAGCGTCTTCAGCCAGCTCGATCCCTGGCTAGCTGCCTCCAGTTTCGCACGCTAAGTTGGCTGAGGTCCTCTTCCACTTGCGTGCGCCACCTGAGTCGTGGCCTTCCTCTACTGCGCTGTCCCTCAGGAGCGGATTCGAAGACTTTTTGGACCGGAGCATTGATGTCCATACGCTCTACATGACCCAGCCATCTCAGTCTTTGGATCTTCACTCTTCTGGTTAGGTCGATGTCGCTGTACAGTCCGTAGAGTTCATTGTTGTATTTCCTCCTCCACTCACCGTCAATGCAGACGGAACCGAAGATCGCCCGAAGCCACCAAGAACACCCTCATCCATGGATGGCAACGATTAGTATTAGGCCTCTCTTCCGAGTACATATTGAAAAGGAGTGGTGATAAAATGCATCCTTGTCTTAGTCCTCTGCGTATCTCTATTTCCTCTGATTGTTCATTTTCCGTCTTTATTTTTGCTTTCTGACCGCAGTATAAGTTTTTTATCACTCTGCTGTCATTTAAATCTATATGTTTACTTTGGAAGATTTCTATCATTTTGTTGTGCTGCACTCTGTCAAAAGCCTTTTCGTAATCTACAAAACATACAAACACGTTCGTATTCACCTCCAAGCTTCTTTGGGCTATCATATTAAGAGCATATTTATCATCAAACATGTTGCATTCTACCTGCAATAAATCTTTATTCAGTGAATACTGAAGATCCAATTGTGAAAATTTACCTAAACACGGCACATTTTTTTAGGAAGTTATGGAGGGGAGAACAGAAATTGTGAAATCGCTCGAGATAATCTGACAACTTGGTTTGATGGATGCCCAACTGCCCTCTACACGGGGCAATTTTCCCACTGGTTGCTAGTTTCAATCGGAAATTGTCTCCGAAATAGTCCTGTGAATAGGCGCTTTAATCTCTTTGTATGATTTAATGTTCATATTTACTTCGGGATTCGGAAAGATTAGTATTTAAAAGATCAGTTTCTGTGAAAACAAAACTAGGTTAAACAGTCTATGGACCAAATAACAATATCGCGACTTCAACACTAGCGGTATAACATATCTGAGCAAGACAGCCCTTTAAAAAATTGTCCCTCGTACAATAACGAATTTTGTTTGATACTTTTGTTAAATATTGATGGTCTGAAATTTGTTGCTGTTCTTAAATTGTATGGTTGTCATTTCCGTTGGCCGACGACTAGAACGAGATGGAACGTTTCTCTGTTTGACCTGTCTAACCCAGAACGTCTCTCTGTTTGACCTGTCTACCGAAGCCTTTATAATCTGTTTCCGCAATTTCATCAACCAGAGAGGCACAGCAATTACAATTAGAAACCATAATTTCTAATAAAACTTAGAAAAAATAGCTTTATCTCTGCCAAATGCGGGCTTAAGGATATTAATAAAGCCGAAAAACAAAAAAATCGAAGGGGCATTATTCTCCTCCAACTCAAACTTAAGAGGATGATGGAGACGGCCCATTATAATAATACGTCAGCTAAACAAGGTTATACAGAAAGAAGTTAAACCATTAAGACGTGCTCTAGCCATGGTAGATGGTAATCATTTAACAGCACACCATTTCTTGTAAATGTGCTTACATAAACTCTTGAAACGACCTCAATGGTATGCCTGTTACAAGTTTATGAAATTGTTATTATTTGTGACTCAAATTAATCGAAGTCTATGGCGTAAAGGCCCCATTGCAAAGGTCTGCCCTGCTAGGGATGTACACATTGGTTTTGCCGAGGTCAAAATCTCCAACGAGCCTATTCGCCTCAAGTTTTCCTATTAATACATTTTACAGTTAATCCAATGGGGATTTAAGGTAGAGGTGTTGAAAAAAAAACTTTTGTACATTGACAGCCAGCTGCCTTTGTCAGTCGAAACGGGAGGAGGAAATACAATCAGGAAATTTAAGAAGCTATTATAAAAACAGATTTATTGTTTGGCAACCGCTGCAAACATTACATTTTACGGAAATTCAACAATGACGATATATTTTTTTAAATATTACGTCTAGCAAAGCCATATTACCATAATTTTTGCAGCGTAGTCGTGAAACTGTAAACTGAATTATTAAAAGATATCACTTTGAGAGAAACATGAGCTTAAAAGAAAATTAATAGATATTTCTAATAACTTTATCAAAAATTAGCAAATGCACAACAAATACAGTGTCTTTATTAAAGAATTATATTCTTGCATAGTCTATAATTGCCTGAAAAAGATACAACGAAATGCATCCGACATTAAAAATGCAAATTGGCCACCGAAAATTCATTTAAAACTTTTAGTTGCGTTCTGAAAACGATTTTCCTTATGAAGAACTATTGATGAGTGAAAAGACTATTCAACAATGATTTACAAATTTGTGTTATATTTGTTTCTTTGAGTGTCACTTATATTATTATAAAACCTCAATTTCCCATCAAGAGCAATCTTTTATATGTACCAACAATCAAGTGTTAAATTGCTTAATATAAGTATTCTTTAAAATAGTAGGAAATAATTAGTAAATTCTTAGCGTGCAAGTTGCTCATTTTATAATAAATAAGATACATTATATGTGTCTAAAACCTTGGTATGCTAACTTTACATTTCCATTGAGACAGCCCACTAGGCCAAATATCTGTGGTACATATAATAAATCTTATTTTCGATCATACTGTCTGGAGGCACGATAAAAAATACAATATAGTCAATTAGGAAAACAGAAACGCAAATGAGCAGACAGTAGGCGTATGTATCTATGTGATGTATGTAAAGGAACAGACGTTTCTTCAAATATATCCGAAATTAAAGCTGTAGTCACTATGTATGGATTATATATATAAACGTGAGTTAAGTCTATTTTATAAATTGATAGGATTGTATTTTATATATATATTATAT
Source organism: Volucella inflata (assembly GCA_928272305.1). NCBI lineage: Eukaryota > Metazoa > Arthropoda > Insecta > Diptera > Syrphidae > Volucella > Volucella inflata. The sequence goes on from OV743719.1 coordinate 21,528,089, forward strand.
ACTCTTTTTCTTTACATTCTTGAACTCACCTGAATACCTTGAAACAAACAAATTGTCAGATTTATTCATAATAAACGAATGTATGTTCATATCTGCTAGTAATCCCTTTTTTGTAGCCATTATTTCTTTTTCTTTTGTTTTGAGAATTTTGTTTTATATCGATTCCTATAAGGATTTTTCCTCAGCCTTTCTTCATAAAAGCTTCGTCAAGTCGTTGAACATAAATTTATCAAATCATTTAGTAGTCATTCATTCGACTAATACTTAGGTCTACAGTTTAGCTTGTGATGTCAAATAGCTTTCTAAATTCGAGCAAGCTGCTTCTTTGAAGATTTTACACATTTTCGAGCTTCGATGGACATAACTGTATACAATGCGCGAAAGCCGTCTTTCGCTGCTAATTAATTTTTTTTTCTATTTCTCAATACCTAAGTATACCATATATAACGCAAGAATATGTACGCCGCTTGGACTGAAGTAGAGTATTTGAGCATTACTCATTCAATATTGCAGCAGAAGACTTCCCTCGATCGCACACAAGCAAACAATTAAAATAAACAAAAAATAATACGTTCGTACACAAGTAGTTTGGTACGGTCGACGGTGTAAAAAAGTATTCGTAAATGAACCAATACAGAAGCCCAATATATGAATGAATGAACGGGATTAATATATAAGCACGATTAAAAATGCTGTAGCGTTGTTCTCACATCTGTCTTTCGATGAATTACATAAAAGACAACTGAACAGTTCTACACCTCAGTATTTCCACATATTAACATTCTAATATATGAGTGTATCCTTTTTTTCTTTTTAATAATTCACATAATTACGTAGACTTTAAATCTTCATACAATCAATTTAGCGTAAGCATTACATGCAAACATTTTTTTTATAATAAAATTTATATAAAAACACCGACCGCAAACACCACAGCACTAAATTTCGACCGAATGAACGCTTAAAAAAGGAAAAATTAAGATATTGAAAAACTATGCATTAGTGATGCCAAACTGACTAATATATTTAGTACTCGAAATAAAATTTTGAGTTTGCAAAAACGTAATATTGTGATAATAGTTAGTAAGTTATCATTTGTTTGATAATACGAGTAAAATGGATTTATTACATCTGCATATGTAAATAAGGTACAAAGTCTTTTTGCATTGGCCGTCTACCTGAATGGTAGTAAATTTATAATACACAGCGTCCTCACTAGCAATATTTCATAGTATACTGTCACTTTTCATGGAAAGAAAGAATGATATAAAATTAAGAGTGGGCATTTAAAGCTTTCTATTTCAACCGTTAAAATATTGCAGAGCAAAGCATTTCGATGTGTTCTCGGGTTAGGACATTAAAAAGAATTGAAAAAATTGAGAAAATAAAAGCAGATCATTTGAATCGCAAATAATTTTTAATGAATTAAATAATTTCATTTATTCGGCACTCAGCCATCGCAAAAAAACACAAAAGTCAAACTATATTAAAAACGACCGCCCATAGAATGATATCTATAGAATGCTATGAGCTTAGTAATACATAGTATGCAATTTTTCGAAGCATACTTATTATTGGTCTCCACAAGCAATTTTCATAGGATGCTATGTCCGCTATTACACGGTGATTTGAGTCTGTGAAATATTGCTCGTGGAAACGCGGTGTTCGTTTGAATTCAATATAAAAATTAGATATGTATACGGGACAATATAAAAATCGAATAATGATTTGTAAAATATGTTTTATGTCCAAAATTTAATTCATTCTGCTGTAATGCATTCTACGTTTAATTCAACCGCTTCATAACTTAAATTCTGGAACATGATTCTTCATATGTCTTCCAATTCAAGCCGCAGTTGGACGCTAGTCTCTCCCAATGATAAACAATGTTTTCTTCTGATGATTAATCATGTAGAAGTACTAGTTTCGGAAATATCTCCATTCCCATGACATAACTTTCACTACAGAGTTAAAGTGTAGATTTATGGAATCTGGAAATACAGGCGATCATACCGTCTTTGGATGCAGTATATAATTGCCACTCGGCAATTGAACGATCCTTTTGAGTATGTTACGAAGGCATTTTACGCAACGACTCGCAAAACATCTTCTCATGGGGTGACTCCTCAAAGAATGAATTCCACAATCTCCATGATCCAATAGATTAGATGTTCCCACGCCCCACCCATCCACGGAAAATATGCCGGAATAAACCGCCAGAGGATCCCCTTATATTTCGCCAAGTGCTTCCATCCCTTTATCACCCTTCTCCAAAAGGTTTCTTGAACTGACGAAGTTCAAACCGTTGTCGCTATATAAATATGGAACGGTTTAAGACTCGGTTGACAAGAAAGCGGCGAAGTCCCATAGTGCACTAGTCTAAGCTAGGAACGTTGATCGGCTAAATTTGGACCGCCATTAAGGTGAGGCATGTAAATATCATCCTTTACCTCTTTGCGAAACTCCTACGAAGTCTACTCCAGCTTGAAAGGCCTCTCATCAAATGTTAACAGAGCCGTCAGTTGTACTTTGATTCGTTTGCACATGTTGCATCTCGACTTCACCCTTTGGACTGCCACTTGTATAAACACGATCTACGCTCATTCCCTGATGTCTGAAATTATCGAAGCTCATCCCACATGTAAATTTTGATTGTGATGATAACGAATAGAGATTTTTACCAGCGGGAGTTTTTTGTTGGCAAGATCGCAGGATTACTGGTGGCACATGAAGTAAGTGCCTTTTTACCGGACCCGAATGGTGCGTTCGTCATCCATAAACGGCGACAGGGGAAAAATTACCAATGTTTCGTCTACTCTCCCAGAAGTAATAAGCCGCTCTACAAAGGGCCTCTTGAGGAAAGCGGGATCCTTAAACCCATGTGTCTCATCGTCTGCCACATTATAAACGGTGCCGACATAATACATTGGCGAGAAGACTATGAATCCAAAATTGCTTTTACTCTTGTTACAACAAAGGATGGAAATCTGTATTTCGTTGAGTTGATCCATGGCAGAACGGTTTTCAAATCAGAAAGAAAAATTACCTCATGACTCGAGAATAGAGTGGGAACCTTTGATCATGGCCAAGAGGCGCACTCAAAGGACTGTGCTTTGTAGCTCCAAACGCCGCACAAAAAGTTTTTCCACCTTCTACGAAGACAATAAAACTGACCTTTGTGTCATCAGGATTCCAGGAAACGTAGCGTCGTGGAATTTTGAGTGGATTGATATTCCTAAACTTATTGATGTCCTTTCAGCTCACTTGAAATTAGCTCATCCCAACCAAACCGTTCCCGCCAAATTTCTTGAAGAATAATGCGTCCGCGAATTATGTAGTGAGAAATAAGTTCAAGTGAGTCAAATATTTCACAATGGTAATATTTCCCTCTTTGTAACTCAGAAATCAGGGAGAATCATTTTGTCGAAGAGTTATCTATCTGACAGCTTGTATGTAAAGCGATGGGTGCCAAAACCTACCCATGACTTTGGCGACAAAGCCTTCTTACTCGTTCGGACCTATGCTCACAAGTTTGGGGTTGACATGGCTCTCAGGTGTTCTTAATAGGAATTCACGACTGTTTGATTGCACACTCACGAGACTAAAGCCCATTGAACTGCAGATCCGTATTGCATCGCGCGTGACTGCGACTGCCTGCTCCATATTACGAGTATCATGGCTGTTAATGTAGTCATCTACGTATGTTCTTTTAGCAGATGTGAGTACTGATCTTTTAAGGTAACAACATCGACTATCTGACTTGGTAAATCTAAACTTTTGACTGTGTACACTCCCTTTAGCAGATGGCGCTTACGGTTACCTGCAAGGGAGAAAGACATAGTGGTCCGAATGGCTTTTCCACTCTGGAGACCCCTTTCGTCGAAGAGTTAGCTCCTCAAGTGCGCCATCCAAATCCAGCGGAAGAGCCCTTTCTTGAACATAGCAAAACACGATCCATCATAGAGAAAAGCGTATATATAGATAATTTAGAAAAATAAAATCATAGATGCGGATGAGCACCACCTTAAATAAAACCGGCATCTTAGCGTCGACATGCGAAGAAGGAATTAAAATTTGGTTGATGTTCGAATGGCTTAGCGGAAACATTAAACTCTGCATCCTTCTTCGGAAATGCAGAGTGTAGCCGTTGATTATGTCACGCATTACAGCTATTCAGCCCACAAGTCTTCTTCTTTTCGCAGGCCCTCCAGCTGTGTTGTGTCTGATCTAAGGATTCGAAGAAGATCGACTTTTGTCGTACGTCCTCCAACCGTTGTCCAGCTGAAGAATTCCTGAAGTCCCCACACTGCGCCAAGCTATGCTGTTTTCATTCCCACTTCCCACAATTAGCCCAGTATGGTGCAGACGAAGATGGGTGATGTGTCAGCACTCCATGTGATGGTTTAGATGGGTCCTGAGGTTTTTTACTCACGTCGGACTCCAAAGGCCTGACCAACTCTGATGGGAAATTGGTTACTTTGCCAGTGAGAAACTCTGCTACATCTTGTAGAGAGGCGCGGAGGGTGCATCTTGGTTCTTCCTCCACTCCTGGCAAAAACATGCACCTTAATCGCCTGAGAAAGTCCTATGTTAACCCGTGCACCTAGACATCAGCACGTCCAGAAATAGCAGGCAAAGAATCCACTATCGGCACATCGTCAGAAGAGTACTTCAATCGGTCACTCACCAACTAATTAGCTTGACCTCTTAGAGGCCTGGGTAGTCGAGCTACATTTTCCTTACCAGTATAGTTACTTTCGGTTGTTGTAGACTTATAAACCTCTACGAAGTAGGTCCATATCCTCTTATTGGACCCCAAGAAAATCGGTAGCTCTTGAACATTAGACCTATTTACGATGGTCAGCAGGTTCGCCGTATCTGACTGCTGGATCAAGGAGTCCTGAAAACCGGGAGTACGCTTAACCAACAAGCGTAGAGTGGGAATGCCTCACAGGATTCTCCATCGGTTGACGTTGTGCCGTACTCTTTAACAATGCCTGACGATTAACTTGGATTCTTCGGATCAGCTCTAGCCTGTCATCCGAGAGTCTAAGCGAATTCCGCCTGGGGCCTAAGAACGTTCCTAGTAAAGTGGACGGAGCCACCACCTACATTTCCTCTTTTTAATCAATTTTATCGACAAATAGGACACTCATTTCTTTTTTTCTTAGTACAGCTTCCATTAAATTTATTCGCGACTTTTACTTTTCACAAGAAAACACACAATTGACTGACAGATACAGATTCGATGAGCGTCACCATTCTACTCGATATAGCTTCAAGCAAGGATGAGGCATAATTTCTAATGTTTTTGACGAACGACCAAAAATGTTAACTACCTTTGGGACATTGTAGTAATTTTTGCCTCAGTTTTTGGTCGTATATAAATTTCACACGCTTAAGAAAGGCGTTGCAGTCATTCCTGGCTCGTTTGAATTTTTTCCGGTTTTCCTCTGTGGGGTTGGTCTTATAGGACCGAAAAAGCATTTCTCTCAACCTGATAGCTCTTTACAGCTAGAGTCGTACCACACCTTTTCCTTTGGTCTGATACTCTTTGTCCGGTGAATGATAAAGGATATCTTTCCAAGGAGAATAGTGTCTATGATCATATCAGCAGCGGAATCCACGTCGTTATCGAGGAAACATAACGACCAGTTACAATTCCTAAAGAAGGTGTTAAGTCCGCTCCAATTGGCTTTCTCGTATTGCCATACTGTTCTTTTATGAATTTTTTCTCTAACTGTGTGGTCAATGTAGGAGAATTTAGCTGAGCCTAGAGGTGAGAGTACATCAACAGTGTACTAATCAGGGTGAGAGGTTAGAAACAAGTCCAGGGTGTTGGCGATATGACTATCAACGTCTGGGATTCGAGTGGGCTCATTTACAAGCTGGGTCAAGTTGTTTTCCGCAGCGAAGATCTTAACACACCGTCCTTCGGGTGTTGTCTGTCCAAAATGTCGAAGCCACCAAGAATTGTGTATATTGAAATCGCCCGTAATAACGATTTCAGTATGAAGATACAGGGATACAATTCTTGTATGGAGTCAGACAGCGCATCAAACTCGTTAAAGGTTCAATTGCCGTCTAGTTTGGGGCTTCCGTAAATAAAGCAGTGGGGGATAACTTGCTTACGGAGATGGAATTTTAACCACATGAAATTGAATTCCGGATTGGAACAGGGACTAATTGTGGTGGAGTTTGGTAAGCTACATCACTACGCACGTAGATGGCGAGACCACGATGAGAAAAATAATAATAAGGTAGCTTCAGATCAGAGCTATCTGAGAAATGTATACGGGGTCTACCTGTGTTTCACTAACTGCCAAAACAGCTCGCCTGTATTTGCAGACGTGGATGTACGCAGCAAAATAATTACTTTTTAGCCCTCTTATATTGGCTCATCCACTCTAAATTTCCGAGTCATAACAACAAACAAACACAAAAAACACAAACACTGACGATACTAAGCAAGGCCGTGAAGTAAAAATTTGTTGTTATTGGTTCACCGAATCGAATTGTTGTAGGTGTTATGCCTTTACAGCAATACGAAACAGTACACCAACAAAATTGCCACACACAAACCGTATGCATCAGTTGTTGCATATATTTAACCATTGCTTTAGCCGTATAACAAAGTACAGCAAGAGCAGTGGCCAAGTGCAACAGCAGTTTTACCGGGGGCATAAGATGGTGGATGCCCGCGCTATGATTTTTGTTTTTCGCTGCACTGCACTTACACTTCCAGTTTTTTTTTTGTGAAATTATTCTCACTATTGCACTCAGGCGTGGATTTGAGGGGGATGGGAGTATTTGTTTTTTGTTTTTTTTTCAAGGCATTTTGTTTGTTATGACGAAGCTGTGCCAGTTCTCTGCTCCACCAGATGACTATCGATTTCCTAGAGTTGCTAGAGTTGTTGTGGGATTGAGGAATTGTCGGATTGGCTGCATTTCGAAAAGTCTTAATTAAGGTGGCAGCTTCTCTATTTATGTTTAAGCTGGGTTATCTTTGTGCTAAAAACACTGAGATTTCAGCCTGAAATGCGGACCAGTTGGTTTGCGGATGGTGTGTCCCATGTGTGCCATGCAAATCATTTAGAACCTTCCATTTTACGTTTGTGTTTAGTTGGGTTTCGTTTTAACATGGTTTTGTTAAAAAATTGTACACATTATTAGTGTGGTAATGTTAGTGATTTAGATATAGATATTGATCAACAAACAAACAAAAATGAGTCCCATCGATACCTTATATTACAATAACAAGAATAAAATATTAAATTATATTGTTTTTGGACTGAACTTTCTGCATACATCCTAAGAATGACTGTAATATAAAAAAAAGTACCACCTTTAAAAATATCAATTAGTTTTCAAGAGACCCTTGATCAAAAACTTGTTTTCCGATTTACTAAAATTCTAAAAAGTGGACATGGCACTACTGTGCTTCAAGGTATCGATATTGAAAATGCAAGCAACACCATTTAAATTTGCACGATCTCATGCGAAACGTATCTACCGTGCAATTCGAGGAAGAAGTGTACTCGATTAATTTTAATGTAACGACTCCAGATTTATAAAAGTTCTCCAGCAGATTTGGCCGTATAGTGTTTGCTCATTCTTCAATAAGTCGTGATCAAGATTCCGTAAATATTTGAATTATCTTAGAACTTCGATATGATCACCTTGGTAGGTCCACTTTACCCCTACTAGTGTATATCACTGTCTCTGACTTCCTCAAATTGACAAATAAGTTCCACATCTTACAATACTTCTCGAGTCTATTAATCATCAACTGCATACTTTCTATTATGTCGACAAGAAAAACGATCTCATTCGTACATATGAGCGCAGGAATTTTCTTTCGGCTAAATACAATTCCTCTGCATACTACATCTGTAATGACGTTGATGAATAATGTGTATAAAAGCGCACTTAAGATGCGTCGTTGATTTATTTGTATAGCAGTTGTCCATCCCAAACAAATCCGACATTTTTTTACATAAATTGATCATAGCATATTAATTATTTGGCCTTCCGTTCAACTTACCCCAGCATCAAATGTGCTTCCATAGCATTTCGAATTTTGGGATAGCACGTTATTCGTAGATTGATGGCTCGTTCTTCAATGTTTAAAATTGCCAATTATCTCATCAACAATTTCAAGAATAATAGTCGTTTGTTTGATTTTTGGACTGGATTAATTTCATCGTATATTATGATTCAGGCCAATGGAGCAATGTCAATCATATTCCACCACAAATCATACCTTTCGAATCACACAACTACCATACTTTTATTTCGTACTTGACTGGCTTAGATGGAATGTATTGTGTGAAACGTGCCCGTCCTCGATAGCGGAAAAGTTGTTCCTCCACGGTCATCGAATATTCCAGATTGTAAGCTGCTGCCAAATTAGCCTGTTACAAAAGCCACAAATCATTAATAGCAGCAGTTTTGCTAATGTTTTGGTCTCGGGCCTTGATATCGCATTATCAAAGAGAATAAACATTCTGATAGATATGAAAGGATTATATGATAAAGCGGCTTCATATATTGGAGTATGTGCAAGGCCCCATAGTTCTTTAGCAGGCTCGCTGTTTGATTTACACATTCCAGCATATAAAGTGACAGCCAAAAAAGTATTAAACGCTTTTAGAGTCAACACTTTATTTTGTTTCTGCTTAGTTAGATTTGCTTCATTCCAAATAGCTGTTCTCTGTTTGGCTTTGCGATTCGTTTCTCGAATGGTGATGTGAGCCATATCTTCGGTGATTAGAGATCGAAAGATCGTAAATGAATCATGAACCAAGTTTTTCAATGGCCCTGGCTTGCTTCTAGTGCACAATATGACAATATTGTGAGGACGAATGCGACTACTCGTTGGTGGATCTTTGTACCATTTTGTACCATTTTTGGAAATAAAATGGGCAGCATCAGTCTCAGCCTGATGACGGGCAGTAGTGGCAGTAGCACCTTCTTCACGAAGCTTTTCTATCTCATCATTGTGGTCTTCATCGAACTCATCATCATCCATTTCCACATTCACATGGCTTTCGACGTCGGACACATCGATTGCATCTTCTAGATAGCATATGGCACCCAAACCAGGTAGGGGAAGATTCGAGATGCATGAAAAAGGAAAACAATAAATCATTTTCGTAGAATAACCATCAACGGATGCGCTTATGCTGCTTGCGGTTCGACTGATTTCCTCCTAATCATTTTTATTGGTCATACGACATAGATAAGGATGGTATATGAAGAAGGACCATAAAAGAATTATTTTCTTGCCCAATTCCTACGTACATATATATACCTTTGTTAACCCTTTCCCTTATTTTCCATAATCTCTTCTCTATGATACACACAGGTCCCTAGGGATCTTGTCGCTAATTACCGTACTAAATGTATTCAAAATCAAAAAACTCGAAATGTACGCATCGTTTCAGGATAAGTTTTAATCGCTTAAGCATTGTTGTTTTATAAAATACTGTAAGCATCAAGTTTCTAGCACTTGTATAAAAATATTTGTAAGCATTCAGAAAATCAAAAGGTCCCTAGGGATCTTCTCGCTAATCGGAGGGTTAAGCGTGTAAAAAAACATCCCTTCAACTCTAGGCTGAAAAGGTATTATGATACGGTTTGTCAGGAGCTGAAAACGGAAATACTTCTTCAGAGAGATAATTTTTATGCTAATAAGTTAGCCCAAGTATTAGTCATTCCAAAAAAGAATGAAAGGATGTCAACGAAATCCTGAACAGAACCAGACCTAACGCAGATTTTGCAGTCACTTTTAACAACGCGACTATATTTATGCCTTTTGAAGTTGCCAATGTAGCAAGAACTATTCGGGATTCCTCAATAAGTAATGAAGTGACAAATCCACTGAAGATGCCTTGTTACAGTTGTGCTCTATTGCTATTGCTATTGCTGCTCTATTTATTGACATCACTAAAGCGTTCGACATGGTGTATCATAATTTACTTTATAACGCTGATTTCAGAGGTTTTATCCTTGACGGCTTTACTTCTTATCTGGAAAGTCGTAGTCAGAGAGATTGGATTCGAAATTGTTTGAGTGCTAAAGTTCTCATCAATATAGGTGTTCCACAAGGCTCTGTGCTGGGCTCTATTCTGTTTTCATTTTTTTGTAAATTCGACGAGATGATGCAGTTTATGAAAAGAAATCGAGTCAAGGCTACTGTATACTACTTCTGCGGATGATATTATAAGCATGATGAGTGTTTGCACAGCCCTTCTAGCTAAAATCCAAATATTGCGCAAATATCTATAAACACGACCAATTACGACGTTGATGTAATTGTTGCAATATAGATTTTCGATTTATGACAAAGCTGAGGTTTATTACAGAGATGGATGCACTAATGACTGCAAATCGACAAACGGCAAGTCATTATTTACAGGCACAATCGAATGGGTCCTAAAATTGAAACTTGTGGCACACCTTGCACCAGGGCTTAGACTCAAAGCACGCACCGTCTACAACTACCCTTTGCAACCTATCACTCAAAAAACTACCTATGAGCATTGCAGCTCTGTCACTAAACGCAGAATTATATCGTAGTTTCCAACAAAGTATGAAGTGATTAAACTTGCCAAAGGCCCTTGTGAAGTAAAGAACACAAAGCAAGGTTACAATTGCGTTGTCAAATTCAGTCCGTATATCATCTTCTATATTGACCATAGCAGACGCGCAGCTATGGCATCTTCTAAAGCCGGACTGAAAAGGACTAAACAAGGAATTAACAGATATGTGATCCTGAATTTGCATTGCTAATACTCTTTCAAAAACCTAGAAGAGACTGGTAGAATTCTGATAGGCCTGTAATCATTGGCACTAGCTGCGTTGTGTTTCTTGGGAGAAGGTATAATCCTTGCACGTTTCCAGGCCAAAGGAAAGGTTGAACTCATTATACAAACGTTAATTATGTGTGTCAAATGACTTATGATGTGCAGCAAAATAATACAAAACGAACGAACGCTGGCATTCGATGTCAGTGACCTGATAATACTTACGATCTCTATCTCAGTAACATTCTCAAAATCAACTTGATATACTAACGTCGTATTGTAGTCAAACCGGTCAAAGTCAACTTCATTCAACATGAAGGAATCATTGAGATCATTTAAGTCAAGAATACAACTTACTGTGGAGTGAACTAATAAGACCCGGGTATGTTCATACGAGCCAGATTTATCGCATAACCGAGCGTGCCGTGCAAATTTTAAGGCATTCAACAAAGGTTTTTTTTATTATTCTTTGTCAAAAGATACAAAAAAAAGCAGAATTCATACCTTTAATCTTCATGTGCAAGAAGTAATTAAAAAAGTCAACACAACCATAAGAATTCTTACCTTTCATATGCAGAAATACGAAATTAAATGACCCAAATAATTTTTCTGATTTTTAAGGCTATCTTTCAAGCCATTATATTCTATGGACCCCAGGTGCGCGAAATCTCACATGCACAAACTTCAGACAACCCAAAACAAATTATTAAAATTGATCCTAAGTCTACCTTGCTTTTTCTCTGCGAAAGAACTACGCGAAATAACTAATATAGAAATGGCAGAAAAAAGAATTAAAAAGTTTTTGCACCAATATAATATATCGTGTTTATCCTCTGACAATGACTTAATCATAAACTTACGCATCATAGTGATTGCAACACTTTTTTTGTTTCTTATCCTCCAGAAGCCGATCTACCTCGACAAGAAGAGTCTGATTTAGGATATATTAGAGGTGCCGTTAATCTCTTACAGCTTCGGACAAGCGACTCAATTACGACAGAGACGTCGCACACGGCAGTACGGGGCGTCTTCGGTTTAGAAGGGCGATAGGGAGTCGCGACATGAGGGATGTTGCTCGGCAGCACCAACAATTTTGGTGGCAGGGGAAGCTCCATTGTCGATTTCCTCGAATACAGGGTAGTCCAGAAGGGAGCAGACTCCTCAGTCAATTATTTATTTTTTATATTTTTAGTCACGGCCGGCTTACATAGATTTTGGTAAGTTGAGGTAGTTTTAATAAAAAAAATTATAAAAATGAAAACAAAATTAAAATAAAAAAATATGGGTAACTCTGTTAACAAAACTAATAAAAAATAGTATTTATGCAATAAGTTTATTTAAGAAGGCTAAGTAGATTTAAGATTAATTCTTTTAGGTAGTTATAAGTTTTGTTTTATAGAAACAGTCCATATACTAAGTTTTTACAATAAAATTCTTTTTCTTAGTTTTAAATTAATTATTTTAATAAATAAATAAAAAAATACTGTAATAAACGTCGAAAGACATGTAGATTAAGAATTATGTTTAACCTAGTGTGCTTGCATGGGCCCAGTAAGTTATTTTTTAAGTTATTTACGCTAATGTTTAAGCGTTTTTTATATACGAGTAGCATGTAAGAATTAATGAATTTAAATTGAATAAAAATGCATTAAAAATGAAAATGAAATGAATAATTCAGTGTTTTAAAAATAATAAAGCATTTCATTTCAAATATTTTTTGTTTAAGATTTGTACATACATAGGTACATAAAAGGAAAAGTATTTAATATTTTGAAATTTAATTAGTCACTTTTGTTTGTTTTTCCCTTGAATTGAAATCAGTTTGCACTGCCTTTTCCTCCAACCGTTTGAGAACTTAAATATCTTCGTAGTGTACTTCATTACATCCTGTCCACTCAAGTACTTTGTCAAATAAATGAACAGCTCTGGATGTTCTGGATGAAACAGAACATGCCGGGCTGTCAGAAACTAGTTGACACTCTTCTTCATCTTCATTTTCCGCTTCATCAATAGCCGATGGCACTGTACGTACATATTTATGTGAATATACAATTATACTATGATAGGTGGCCGTTTCCCATAAAACTCACTACTTTTAGTTGTAACATATACTGGTAAAAGGAGTAAGAAAAGTAACGCGTAGATTGTTATTTTTTTTTGAAAGAGTTGAAACCTCCCTTATATAAATTATACCTTTTCTAGATTCTCAATCGCTTATATTTAAGCCTAATATACTCGTAAGTTGCATATGAAGCTAATGCGCACACTTTCATCCTGGATATGAAAGATAAGTTTGTATTTGTTGTTTATTGTTTCGTTCTTAAGACTTTTATGTGGAATACTCCAGCTGTCGCGCCCGTAGGATCTCTCAACTTATAGATACATTTGGTTACCAACTACCTTTGTTACTACCATTTTACGAAATTTGGGACATAGCTTAGCATTGATCTTTTTGAGCGCATCACTCAGCACGAAGTTTCTTTTGAAAACCATGTCCACTACTTCATAGTTTCTTTTATACTACATCCTTTTTTATACCTGTCGTAAGCAGCTTCAAGAGATTGTTTTAAGCTCCTGTGCAGTATATTTAGTTTAGTAGACTTAGGTAATGCCTGGATATCTGAGTTGTTTAAAGCGTTAAGCTTGCAGAGAACTTCGTAACTGGAGGCATGTTCGACCACTGTGTAGCCAAACAAGGCTTCATGTAGTGAAACGCCGATTGCTGAGTGGACAGTTGACTGCAAAGCGAAACCTATGGCGGGCAAATGTTCGTCCCATCGGATCTGGTCGCAGGACAGATACGAGCGTATCGATCCATTAACGGGCTCAGCTGCTTTGGTTTGAGGAGAATACGCCACTGTGCGCATATGCCGTACACCAAACTAACTTAAGAATTTTCCGAATTCTTTGCTGGTAAATTGCTTACCATTATCTATAAAAATGCTCTCAGGCATACCATTAAAAAAAAGATTTGATTTTACAAAAAACCAGTGGCACGGCTTGTTGCATTCCTTATGGGGTGTATAAATACAAATGTTGTGAGTTGGTCTAGTGCTATCAATATGATGGTATTTTCAGACTTAAATCTAGAATAAGGTCCTAAGAAATCTAAATAAAGGTTCTGAAAGGGACGCTGGACTTCAAAAGCTTTGCCCATATGTGGTCGAAAGTTGGAGTCAGGGGCCTTATTTTCTTTAAATTCGTCGCAGTTAACAATTTTCACTTGAGAGACCATATTTGGCCAATAATATTGCTCACGCAGTCGGTATAAGGTTTTAGCTATGCCTCCATGAGAACAGTTCGGAGGTCGACGTGCCAATGATATGAGATTTTCAGTAAGTTCAAATGGAAACCAAATCTTCCATCAGCGAAATCAAATCAGCGAAATCGTCGGGATCATTAGTGAGTGGACATAATGGCCTTGAATTTAGGCATCCCTCGATTTATGCCAATAGGGTGGTCAGCTCCTCGAAAGTCAGGGTTGCATTTCCAGTGATCCTTTTGAGATGGTGCTCCACTGACTTGACTCCAGCTTCCCATAACACTCCAAAATGAGGAGCAGCTGGAGGAATAAAGTTCTACTTCGTTCCGTGGCTTAGGAACGTTTCAGCGATTTTCGTCTTGTCGTACTTCGCTGCCCTTCGTATTTTGTCAAGCTTCCGATTCGCGCCAACGGAATTGGTCCCGCAGTCACTAAAAACATCCTTGCATGAACCTCTTCTAGCCGTAAGCCGCCGGATGAGCTCAATGTGCAGCGCTTTGGTGGGCAAACAAACAAAACTGGCAAAGTATGCCTTAAAGGACACCTCTTACCTTTGCTTGATTGTTATTAGGGTTTCATTAGGACCCGACAAAGAAACATATCACCTTGGACTATGCGAATGGAAAGTTGTAACGCAGATTGTATCTCCAACGGCTTAAGTGTGGACAATTCTCATTGTATTGCTGATATTCGAGCATTGGAAATAAACCGGTGGCAATATGACACCGCAAGTCGATTTAATTGTCTTGAGCGACGGTGCAGTGTACTTTTATCTTGCGGCTCTCCTCATCAGTGGCTATAGTGGACGGTTGTTGCGGTATAGTAAACTCCCAATCTGATCTCAGGAATTCTGGACCTTTCCACCAGAGTGTATTGTCGTATAGGCTAAAAGGCAGCAGTCCGCGAGATGCCAGATCAGTGGGACTTTCCTGGTATGGAACGTGCCTCCAGATACTGCAGTTGGTAATACGCCGAATCTCTGCAACACGATTGCCTTATAGCTCAAGAGCATAGCCATTATTACCGCTCCGCAAAGCTTTAACCTTGGAAGTGTCACGGTCTTCAATGGAGCTACCCTGGTCTTGGACAACAAAACGTGCATATGAATGTTAGAGTCATCATCCAATGCTCGCAAATAAATGACCGCACCATAAGCCTTCTCCGACACATAAAAAAAGCCTTGTAGTTCTATCTTTCGCTCCTTTCGCAGGTGAATCTATCTTGGGATACGGATCTTCTCGACAAGTGGAAGCTCTTGACAGAAACTGCCCCATTCCTCCTTGAGTTCCGATGGAACTGGCTCATTCTACGCCAGTTCTCGCCACCAAAATTGCTGCAGCATGATTTTTGCCTTCACGATGCAAGGCGAAATACAGCCAAGTGGATCGAAGATACGTGCGATTGTAGACAACATAGTTCTTTTGTGGGTACTTCATCAGAATCCGCGAACACATTCTGTAACGTAAATGAGTCATCCATAGGGAACCACCTTATTTCTAAAGCCTTAATGTGCTCCAATAATTCGAAAGGCAACGAGAAATCTAACTCGCGTTGTTCCTGTGGAATGTCCTGAAGCACTTCCTGGGAGTTACTGGTCCATTTTCTAAGATGAAATCCTGCTGTCGCTAGCAATTGTCTCACCTCGTCACGTTTTTTAGTCTCGTAGTTGACTGCATCGGATCCGGACATTAAGTCATCCACGTCCATCTCCTCCTGTGCCGCCTTAGCACCCACTGGAAATCGAACACCTTTATCAGCTGCTACCTAGTTAAGAGTGCGAATGGCAAGGTATGGTGCACTGGCTGTGCCAAACGTCACCGTATCCAATCGATATGTTTTGATGTGCTGATTAGGATCGCTGCGCCAAAATATGGCCTGGTAATATGCATCCTGCTGCTTCATCCGAATCTGCCTGTACATCTTTTCGCTGTCAGCAGTAAAGATAAATTGATGCGTTCTCCACCTCAATATGGTATTCATTATATGGTTTTGTTTCTTACCTACGATCAATCATTCGTTCAAAGATGTACCATCCGAAGTCTTTGTCGCTGCGTCGAAAACGACCCGGAGTTTGGTTATCGAGCTGGTTTCCTTCAATATGGCGTGATGTGAAACAAAATGGTAATATGGGGTTTGACTAGGTATTCCTCGATACACTTAGAGTAGTCCTTGTGTAGTGTGGGGTTGTTTTTCAAACGCCTCTCCAGTTGATGAAACCTACGAAAGGCTCCTAAATTCGAGGCCCCAAGCGCAGGTTGACATCCGTCCTTGAAAAGAAGTGAAATCTCACATCGCCCACTAGGCAAACGTCTCACACCTAAAATTTTCATCTGTATCTTCTACCTGGAATGGAACCTCTTTAATCTCCCAGAATCTCCATAACTGATTGTCGACGTCATAGATCTGCAGAAAGCCCTGGATGGACTTGTGTGGTTTTGTAGAAACGTTACCTTTTTGAACCCAACTCAGCTGGGTAATCTGCGCAGCTGGTGCCGTTGCATCCCCCCTACTGATTTCTGGAAGTATCAATTCCACAAACATATCGCAGCCCAGCAGAAGATCCACAGTGGCGGTTTGGAAATACATGGGATCGGCTAAAGTTAATCCGCTGATGTGATCTCATTTGTGAAGTGTCAGTCGGTTGGGCGGAAGCAAGCCAGTCAGGAATTTAAACACAAAGGGTCGTGCATTGGTATCAAAAGTGGAGTGGAGAGACGCCAATGAAATATCTGAATACCAATGGCATGCTCCACTGTTTACCTGCCCCAACTCTGACACATTAATTGAGGTTCGACGGACATCTAGTTTCAAAAGTTGTACTGCCGCTTCGGTGATAAATGTAGCCTGATATCCTGAATCAATCAAGGCTCGTAATGTAAAGTATTTCCTATTTGACGATTTAACCCTAACCATAGCTGAGGCTAATAAAATTTCAGAATTCGTGTTGTGCTGCACTAGATGATTCCGAACCCCAGCACTGACTGCTCCTGGTGAACCGTCTGGCTAGTACGTACATCAGGGTGGGATCGTACATGTGGGGACAGTGTACTCGCGTGAAGAGTATCCATAGTACCGTGCAACAAAGAATGGTGTTTCTACTGTCAAAAGTAACAACGCGCTTGACTGAGACAATGCTGCAGGGTATGATTGTACGCTAAGGAATTACTGCAAGCGCCGATTTTGTTTACCGTTCTACAACGTTCAACGATCTCCATTTTGAGTAACGGGTTACAGGTGCGAATCAGATGCTGGCCCTTACTACAGACCTTACAGATATATTTGCCTAGGTTGCCTAACATGAAAAGTATTTTTTGGTGTCGATACCTTTTGATGTGTTCCCCTGGGGAAAGGTTGACTGGGCCTTGGCTTTTGCTGTTCAATGACTTCCAACGTTCGAAAACTAGCTTCAAGAAACTCCGAGAATTCGTCAAACCTTGGTAACTCTTCAAATCCCCCTAGCCGCTCTTCCCATAACTGTCATATACATGATGGTAGTTTTCAAAACAAAAAAAAAACACTGTGGCAGCCTGGTATGGGCCATGGCCTAGCTTCTTGCCACTCATTTGTGTTGCTCATGTTTTCATTTTTGTCACATCTGAGCGGGGCCTACGGTTTATCGCCGAATCCGAACGGCACTCCTTAGAAGCTTTTTCGTAGGCAATTTTTTACCTTCGGGAGTTTACCATTACCGGGGTGATGGCGATTTGAAAAATTGTTGGTGACCTAGCCAGCAATCGAACCCAGACTCTGTGCGTGATAGTCCAATGAGCTAACTATCGCGCCATCGCCATCGCCAGTTTTTAAAACAAAATATATAAAATTATTGAATCTCTTTGTCGTACAGGAAGCCCGAGGTTTTCCAGGGAGTGTGGAAGTCTCTAAAAGATGTTTCAACCCAACAGCGCTTTCATTTTGCAGCGCCACCTGCCCAAAGAACAACTTCAGATGAGAATTTATCAAAAAGCGCTTTTTGTCATACCTGGAACACAGCATGCACCATGCCTTATGAAAATTCCCCTCATCAATGTCAAGATGTTGCAATAAATAATCAGCCTCCCCTGATAAATCCTGACTTAAGATAATGCAACCTTTGTATTTCTGTTAAACCCTGATTATTGTGAATCATTGATTCAAATTGTTTTTTGAAAGATCTCCATTTTTCGTACTGACCAGAAAACACCGGGAGCGCTTTTCTGGCAGCCGAATACCGTCGAATTGAGATTGGGGGAAGTTTGGTTGCAAACAGATGCGTATTCGGAAAGCTTATCCGAATAGTCCAGGAGCTTTGCTTTATATTCGAGGTAAGTCTCTCATATCTCCTCGAAGACAGCCTCAAAGCTTGAAATCTGCTCCTCGTTGTCCAACAGTGTGATCAATTTATCACTAATGCCCCTGAATATTACGAGCTGTATTCTTCCACTCCAAACCCATATTCTCTGTTATAAGTACAGATTTCTCAAAGGTAGATCAACAACAACCAACTCAACGAAGTTTATCCCTAAAACCATTTGTTGCAGATGCAGTAGGCCTTAAAAAATGCATGACCCGTCTGTCACTGATACAAATAATTTCCATTAACATCAACTCACGTAACCAAAGAGCTTCTCTTTCTCAATCAATCAATCTGTGGATGACTGCTCGAAGAAGCTGTACCATTTATTCTCACTATTGCATTCAGTTTTTTTCTAGACATTTTTAACCTCCTGCCTATAGCCATCACAAAATCGTTTTTTATTGAAACGCAATCTTACTGTCTCTCCAATTGAAGCTGTTGTTAAATTCCCCTTCTTTTCTTCAAATATTTGCACTTAAATTCCCTTTTACCCCGTGCTAGTCCGATACAGTTAGTTCAGTTTGTGTTTTAATAATTACTCGTTACCCACTTTCTCTAGAACGTACAAACTGTTCTTTGTTTTGATCATAAAGCATTAGTGTGATTGTGGCCCAATAACTTGCTCTACACCGCTCTGCTAATCCCTTTGTCTATACTAAAAATAACTGAACATGGATCATTTCCATTCTTATATTCAGTAATTATTCACTTTGTACACATTTTGTCAAGTGTAATTCTGTTTTGGACACAAATGGCAATGCTGCCTAAAGACGGGGCAATTGGAAGCATATTGTACTCAAACTATAAGATATTGTGAGGTGTTTAGCTATATATGTTGTTTTGCTATCTTAAACTTGCTTCTCAAACACTAGGAATTTCTCTTATGTTATCCCAGATAAAACTACACCTATGTCTTTATTATTTGGTCGAGATACTCGTATACTTCAAGCCTTTATTATTACCCTACAAATAAGTCGAATAAACGCAGCGAATTTTTATTTATAAAAGTTCATTATGAAAACTGTTGTTAGTTAGTTATGGATCCTGTGATGACATTTTAGACACGAAACCCAAACAAATGAATGCTAATGGTAGTGAATCAGTTAGCTAGTGACGCGTCTCCTCATGAAAGCGAAAGTCAGTATTGCATTATTAATATCAGTGATGACATTTTCTTCAACCAATTCACGTCCCCGATTTTCTCCAGGCATGATTTAATTTTTGACACGTTTAAGATCTCCTTTTCCAAAATCCCTAAAATTGGGACATATAGGTGTTTAAATCTTTGAATGACACTTTACTTAAGGACTATATACAAGGACTGATTTCTCTGGTACTGCTCTTAATGATCTTAACAATATGTTTATCCGAAAACCCAAAACGCCATTTTCTATCCCATACCATTTTTACACGTCTACTTTACAAGTTACGGATGATTTGTGGATTTCCATGAGAAAAGATTATATTCCAAACTCGTAGCAAAACTCATTATTTAATTTAATTTTTCTTCATCTGTAGGCTCGCCAATCTACTCTTATCTTTCTAACAGAAAACAAACAATTGTAACAAATAACATTATGTCGCATTCTAGTCGTGTTTACAAAAATCGAATTCTGGGATTAACACTGGATAAATATTACGATTACTGTATATTAAAATATTTTCACAAATCATCACTTTCAAAACTCCTGAATATTGTTTGTAAGACACTTTTGTATTCATGCTAGTTGCTTATGGAATTCTCTTCCACTTGGCATACGTAGAATCTGTTTCGTAGATCGTTTTAATGTTTTCCTCTTTTCATACTTGGCTGGCAATAATGGGTACTAGTGATTTAAAATTCCTCATCTTATATTAGGTTCTAAGCTGTTTTATAATTTTATAAATTGTTAGTAATCTAGCCCGTTCTTCTAAAATGATTATTTTTTATTAAATAGTTTATTTTTATGTTATCACATTTACGTCTTTATAGATATTTCAATGTAATCATGTTAAGTATTTGTTAACTAAATCAATGAAATATGAAATAAAATATAAAATATACTCTGACCTTAAATAAGAAAAACATAAATACTCGGATAGCAGGCGAGCCCTTCAGCTAGAAAATTATGACTATAAGGTTAACATTGAGGCGATATTTTGTGATCTCTGTAATGAATTTGGGAAATATTGATTTTTAGTCCAGGAGCCCGCAAAGTCGCGACATAATAATTAAACCCTTAAGTAAAAGGTTATGTTCCGCGGTTTCTGATCCCTATGTATGTCAGGATGGGAAAGTGCTAAGGCAATATCGTAGTAGATGACTTTGCTTATTCGTTCCGACAGATGTGGACTAAAGTAATTAGACACTTACACGAAAAAATTGGTCACCTCGGAGTGGTTGAGTGTTACAACCAAATCACTTTTGGTTTCTGGTGATGCAGGCAAAAATTGATAGATTCATAAAAAATTGTATACTTATTATGTATTGCTCACCTGCACATTCGAGGGATCATAATTTTCTAAGCATTCCTAAGGTACCACGTCCTTATTCAATTTGACCATCTTGGAGTGCTTCCGGTCAATGTTTTCAAGCGTAAGCATATACTTTTGATTCTTCCTTCATAAAGCTTGTGAAATTTTACACAGTACTATCGATAAGTACCAGGGACGTGTGTGCATCGTTTAGAAAGTATTATAACCGGCTCCCTAGCATAATTACGGATAGAGGCACATGCTTCACTTGCCTGCAGTTCAATTCATTTCTTTTGAAGCAAAACATTACTCATGTAAAGGTCGCAGTTCACTACACATGATCAGGCCAATGACCATGCTAAAAGATTCAATCAAGATTTAGTACGATATTACGTGAGCTTAGTGAGTCGTTGTATCATTCTGACTAGGTACGGATATTAGGGCAGGTTGCGTATGCCGTAATAACAAAGGCCATAGATCTATACACACGATTCCAAGAAAGCCTCTCTTCTCACCCTCTCTTCAGAGTCGACCAACGGGGAGTGATTGTAGACAAACTTTCTGAGTTCCTTAAAGAAAAGGTGAATGAAGGCGCATCAAGAACAATAACTGATACATAAAGCTGTAATCAGAAACGGTTTGAAGAACTGAGGCATCCGATCAAATCCTATCATGAGGGCGACTACGTAGTAATAAAAAATGTTGGTTCAGCTATCGGCACTAATAAAAAAGACTTCTTTCCAAGTATAGAGGTCCATACGCCATTCACAGACTCCTCCCTTTGGTCGTTATGTCATACCCGATATCGAAAATTGTCAGATAACTCAGATGCCATATGTTGTTAAATAGAAGGCAAACTAGGACGTAGCATTTTGGTTCCTTTTAATATCTTAGACTAAGTCAAGGTTTTTGAAAAGAGATGGTGGCGGAAGAGCCCTTGATGGACCAACGGCAGCACTCACATTCCAGACCGACTTACTGGCTTTCGGTCTAACCGATCCCTCTTCCTAGGGGTATCAAAAATGGAACCGGCCCTCCAGGGTGAGAATTGTACCGCCGGGGTAACTGACCGGCCATGCAGCCTGCGTAAACGTCATGCGTGCTAACATCGAGTTTATGAAAAAGGAAAACAAACTTTGGCAGTTTAAAGTATGTACTGCAAATAAACGACGCGAATCGCTATCCGGGGAAGCGCCAGCATGCGCCTCTAGTTCGATCTACTAAAATCAACATCTTCACAAAAGGGTTAACAACATAACACCTGTTAACCAAGCACCTATCATTCCACCGTAGCTCAATATTACACTGGATTTGATTTACGCGGAAATGAAAGAAGTAAAGCATATCCAAAAAAAAGCAGATAAAGGAACTTTAAATGAAAAACAGTGAATGCGAGGTAAATATTAGACAACTTAAGGAGAAAGTAGATCATCTAGATTCTAGAATAACAACTCATCGGAAATGCTGTGGAGATCTATAACATTTCACTGAACTGCAGTGACACTTCTAGCATTGACTTGGCTCTGAAGATTTTCCGAAATGGAAAACTAGAGAAAATGTACTTTAACGACTGTTTAACATACCAGAGACGTTAATTGTTAAATGCTACATTGCTGCTAAAAGGAAAAAAGGGGTATCAATATGTATGGACTAAAAATGGAACAGTTTATGTGCGGTAGAAGAAGGGGGATAATTTAGTAAGAATTACTTGTGCTTAGTCTGCATAATGCATTATTATTAATCAAAAATAAGCTATGAATATTTTTCTTAATTATTTTTCGTGTTTAGTTTACCCAGTCAATTCCCTTCAATGCAGACGGGAGCGAAGATCGCCCACAGAATTTTTCTCTCGAATCAACCAAGAACACACTCATCCATTTTTGATAATACCCATGCCTCTGCGCCATGGAGCAGGACCCGGATTATTTAGGTCTTATAAAGGGTGACTTTTGTTGCTCGAGAGAGGGCTTTGCTACTCAATTGCCTTCTTAGCCCAAAAAGAAACAGCGGTCGGAAAGGGTTATTCTTCGCTTGATCTCAGTCCTTTTGTCGTTGTCTGTATTTATAGCGGAGCATAGGTAGACAAACTACCTCAAAGTTATATCTGTTAAGGGTGACGTTCTGCCCGAGACATCGGTGTTGGTTGTCCTTTTTGGTTGACAGCATATACTTGGTCTTGCTATACTCACGAAAGCGCCACTGACATCACCCTGATTCTCCCGATTATGTCAATATCGTCGGCGTATGCGAGAAGTTGGACGGACCTTTGAAAGATAATGCCTCTTGTGTTTGCGCGTGAGTTTTGCACTATTCTTTCAAGTACGATGTTGAAAAAATCGCATGACAGCGCATCGTCTTATCTTAATCCTTTCTGGACATCAAAGGTCTTACCGACCTTGATGGAGCAGCGTACATTCTCCATCGTCATCATGTACAGACGGACGAGTTTGGCGGGGATGTAGACACAAGACATTGCTTTTCGCTATAGAAGCTGTCATATACGGCCTTGAAATCGATGAATAGGTGGTGTGTATCGATCTGAAGCTCATGGGTCTTCTCGAAGATCTGCCGTAGTGTGAATTTATGGTCGATGGTGGGCTTTTCTGGCCTGAAGGCTCACTGATATAGACCTTTCAGGTTGTTGACGAACGGCTTCAGGCGTTCACACAATATGGCAGATCAGATCTTGTATGCGATGTTAAGGAGACTGATGCCTCTGTAATTGGTGCAGTTCAGAGCTTCTTCTTTCTTGAGAATCGGACAAACAATGCTGAGGGTCCATTCATCAGGCATACTTTCGTCCGACCATATTTTACAGATGAGTAAATCATCATCATCGTACAGGTTGATAGATTGGCTGGTAATGATTAGTATTAAGCTTCATAGAAGTAGCATCTTCCGACAGGTGCTGGTTCTTTAAATAACTAGAACGAGCCTCTGCAGCTCTGCTAAGAAGCCCTACTTCACGCCTTTCCGTGGCGCCATCTAGCAATCTCACTGGAAATTGCGAAGTGAAGGGGACAAATGGCGAGTTTCCTACGCCATAAATCAGGATTATTGTCGGAAAAATAAAAAAACCTTATCCGGGCTAATCCGACATATTTGGAACTCAGGCCGGTAAGGATTTCCAGGTCAGGGTCTTGGAAAAAAGATGGTGGCGGACGAGCCCTTTATGGGCCAACGGCAGCGCTCACATCCCGGAAAGGGTTACTGGCTTCGGTGTAACCAACCCCTCGTCCTAGGGGCATTAAAAATGGAACTTGCCCTTCAGGTTGGGGACTGTGCCGCCGGGGTAACTGCCCGGCCATTTAAAAAAAACTTAAGTTACGAAGCATCAACAAGCCTCGGATATGGACGGATCTGCTGTTGACAACCCACGCAAACGATTTATGGACAATGAGCTTCGGATATGCACGTGGAATGTTAAGTCTCTTAATAGACCATGTGCAGCCGAACAACTAGCGGAGGCCCTAGACTGCTGCGAAGCAAACATATCCGCCATCCAAGAAATCGATGGGATTGGCCGGACAAAAGGAGGATGAAAAAAAGCGACATATACTACGGCAATTGCTATCGACGGCAAAAGCAGCGCTTATTTGGATGCGTCTCATATCAATCCGCATTAAGGCTAAATTCGCTAACATTAGCCTTATTTGTGCGCATGCCCCCACAGAGGAGCCCTAGCTATGATATTAAAAATGCCCTCGGTGATTTTAATGCAAAGCTAGGAAGAGAGGGTATTTTTGGTGGAACAATCGGAAAATATAGCCTGCACTAAACGATTCAGGCTAATCGACTTTGCGGCGAGGCGAAACATTGTCGTTACTAGCACGCGGTTCCCACATCTAGATATACACAAGGGGACTTGGAGAACTCCTGCTCAATCAACAGTCAAACAGATTGATCACACTGCAATCGACGCAAGACACTCCTCCAGTATTATGGGTGTCCGTACGTTCCGAGGAGCCAACATCGACTCGGACCAAATACCGCTGTCAGGCAGAATCAACCATTCCATTAAAAAAAATTGAAACCATTTTTAGAAATTTCAATAGACTGCAATTGTTCTATAAGAACCAGATAAAACACTCTGTTTTGTTTTCGATTCATTTTCCTCAAATTAAATTTATAAGACAATTTTGTCGTTAAAAAACAAAAAGTCTTGTACTAGTAATGGTTTATCAAGTACTGTATGTTGTTGAAGAAAATGTGCTTCTATGTGGTGGATATTTTATGTTACTTCTTTAGTTTTTGTGTTCAAAATAGTTGTTTCCCTCAGCAGAATGTCAAACGAAGATGCTTTCCTCAGAGTGTGTAGCCAGTTGTATGAAAGTATTAACTGCAACAAATCCGCCTGCTCTGTTCGTCAAAGTGACAAAAGCGTTCGACATGGTTGACTATGCCTTGCTTCTAACAAAATTATACAATGCTGGTTTTAGAGGAAAAATTCACAATTCAATTCTTATCTAAAAGGTAGGAATCAAAAAGTAAATGTAAATGGAAGCCTAAGTGACTCGTGTTTTAAAAAATGATTCAGTTATTGGTCCTGTGCTGTTCTTAATTTACATAAACATAAATTTACAAAAATTTCAGTTATCATGCCATATGGAACATATCTTTTTGCTCAGATCTTTTCATCATACTGATGATCGCTGATCGGTGTAAATTAAGCGATGCCAATCCCCCCTTCCGCGAAGTCCCATGCTGATATTCTGGACTTCCCCTTAGCCGAATTTCGGACGCTGGGTCAAGTCCCCATATTTTGACTATACCATGCTTTATTTTAACTTTTGTTTTCCTTTTATTCCATATAATGATTGATTACCACTATTTTAATAACAAAATTATTTATTACTTCAATTGTAACTCCAATCTGTTTCTTAAATATACAATAAAAAAATAAATATTGTAATATTTTGGCTAGGGTTCGAAATGATAAAACGTTATTCAGTTTCAAAACATTCTATTTATTATTATTTAAAACAACTTTCAATTAATTCAAAACCGATTTCACTACTATTTCACAAATATTTCTTATCGTCGTTTACCATGCGACGTTCCTTTTCTGTAGCTTACCGTCCACTGTTTCTCATCCTCTATTTATACCACATTTTTCGGATTCTAGTTCTTTCTCGTAACTTCTGGTTTGAAACTGGGGTAATAACCGAACTCTCCGAAGAGTTTATTAATGATTTATGATCCTAAAGTTATGCAATACTGAATTTCTGATAAAAAAATATAAATAAATATTTGTTGCCTGCAACAGGGGGTAATAACTCTCTTAAGTGGATTTCTGATTTTATTACACTATACCACCCCCTCTTAAACTTGTTGTATCCGATCCACATGAACCACTTTCATCTTGCCTCTACCTCGTTGGATGCGATAGTCAACATCATTTTCTGCGTTTTACCAATTTATGGGGTCCTTCCCAGTCTTGCTGTAATTTGGGTGATACACCCTACCGTCTTCATACGGTCCCTGGCTATCTTGATATTGTACCTAGTTCTTTGATGCAAGTCCCTAATAATCTATCTGAGGTCTTCAACATATTCGTTTTCATTTCTGTTCTCTTCAGAAGGCATTGACCCAAATATCAAATCACTAGATAACCGGACTGTTCGACTGAAAAGGATTTCCGATGGAATGTGACCTGTGGTCTTGTATACTGCACTCCGACAGGCTAATAGGAACATGGGCATCTGCCTAGAGGCACAAGAGTTGCATCACAAGCGACTTTCCATCCGAGCTTTCCCACCTTCGCCTCAAAACACCATCTCGAACATGAAGCGAGTCCCACTGTGCCCAGTATGCCTTTAGTTCGGGACTTTTATTTGATATTTCCTGCCAATCTGGTTTTTCTTCATGTTCTTTCGATATCCGGATCCTCTTTTTGGGCGGTTCACATTTCGCTTTCATTCCAACACTCAGTGTTGCATAGCAATGTTTGCAATTAGATTTGCAAGGTCGCCGAGACAGAGCATCCGCATAAGAGTGAAGACTTCCCTTTCGATTCATTTGGAGTCGTTCAATCCACCTTGCGACTTGTCCTTCAGGATTTTTAAATTGCAGCAACCACTTCAGAGACGCATGGTCTATGTGAAGAATGAATTTTCGTCCCTACAGGTACTTATGGAAATGCTTTGTTGCCAAGACCAAAGCAAGAAATTCCCGCCTGGTGACACAGTAGTTCTTTTCCGGCTTAGAGAGCACCTTACTAAAGTAGGAAACTACTTTCTCTTGCCCATCATGCATCTGCGAAAGGACAGCTCCAATTCCCACGTTACTGGCATCTGCATCCACAATAAATGTTTTTCCGGGAGTAGGGTACGCTGGTACAGGGGCCTCACATAGTTGTTGTTTGAGAGTTTTGAAGCTTCCTTCGCATTCACTTGACCATTTGCATCGTTTTCCCTTTTCTGTTAGTTGATGCAAATTCTTTGCAATCCCAGAAAAATCCCAAAGAAATATAGCAGGTAGCGAGTCCCAGAAAGCTTCTCAGTAGGTTTTTGTCTCTTGGGACTGGCAACTTTTCACTGCTTCGACTTTTTCTAGGTCTGTCTTTACCCCTTCGAATGAAATTATGTGTCCCAAATAGTTGACCTCTGGCCTAAAGCGATGTCATTTCTTCGGGTTAAGCTGTAGCACTTCGTAATCTTTGGAACGTTATCTACATGTTCTTGAAAAGTTTTGCCAACCACGATGACATCATCTAGGTAGACCAAACAGGTTTTCAATATAAGTCCCAGCAAAACGCGTTCCATAAGGCGTTCAAAGGTTGGCGGTGCATTGCACAATCCGAATGGCCCGTTTCCTACGGTAAAGGCTGTCTTCTCACGGTCTTCGGGATGGATCTGTACTTGCCAGTAGCCACTCTTCAGATCAAGTGTGGAGAACCATTGCGCTCCTGACAGTGTATCCAGTGTGTCGCCAATCCTTGGCAAGAGGTAGCTATCCTTCTTGGTGACATTGTTTAGCTGGCGATAATCTACTCACAATCTATTGGTGCGGTCTTTCTTCTTGACCAGTACAACCGGTGATGTTCATGGAATGTTAGAGTTTTCAATCAACATTTCCCTTTCTATAGTCGAAACCACTTCTGCCACCTCCTAAGCTAGCTAAGCAGACAGCTACTGGTAAACGCCTAGGAGGTTGACGTATTAGTCTTGCATCTCCAATGTCTATTCGGTGTCGTACCAAGTGTGTGCCGTCCTGCTAGGCAAATACATCGGCGGATTCGTTGATTAGTTCCTCTGCCATCGCTCATAGCTCATGATTCAGCTCGATTTGCCTGAGTATAGTTCTTTTCAACTCGCCTGTGCTACTTGATGGCAAAGATGCAGCAGCATTTTCTTTGGACAGCAGTTATCGGTACGCATGCAGTGATCGATTATCCTTGCTTAAATTTGATGCTCTTATTTCCCACATTCAAGATTCTTGCTGGAACCATATTGCCCTTCGGCTCAACAAGTATCTGTCCCACGACGTAGTTCTGATGATGATTTTTAGAGTCCGGCTCAATCAAATAGAATCTATGGCTCCCAGGATCACTTTCCTTCTTCGAAAAAATAAGTGTTTCTGCGGAAGGTGGTAAGATCTCGTCCTTACTAACTATTGCCCTAAGGCATGCAGCATTCTCATTCCCGTACACCATCAGAATCTCAACTTCATAAAGTCAACTCCAATGATGCACTCGTCGCATATATCGACCACTAGGAATACGTGGGCGAATGTTAGTCCTGCCAGATTGATGGTAAGAAGAACTTCTCTATACACCTTCGCCGTCGCTCCTGTTGCTGCTTTCAGACAGTAGCTACTGGTATTTTGCAGCCATGAATCAGTAGCGATGTCCCTTTTTATAATGGAAGAGGTGGCACCGGTGTCAATGGTAGCCACTCACTTATTCTGGGCAATGCGGGCTTCCACTGTAAAAATTCTTGTTACTTCGTTTTGTTTGGGAGACTTGGATTTTAATACTGGGGGCGTCAATTCCAGAAACCAACGTCTGCCCCTCGAAGTTTGTCCTGACATATTTCCCGCCTGTTGACTTGATGCTGCGCTACAGCAGGATAGATGTTATCCCTGTCAGATGCTTTTTCGTTACGGTTCCTTGCAGCGCATTGTGGACAAGTGCGTTGTTTAAGTGGAGCCCTGCTCTGACGCTTCAGATGTCCTGTTTTGTTGCAATTCTAGCAACGGACTTGTCCTGCACTCGCACTGTTCCGCTCCACGAAGTCTGTTTGTTGGCATGAGCATTCCAAGGCTGTCACTTCTCGCACGCGGTGGACTCCTTGAGATCCTTGGTCGACAGCTTTCATCGTCAGAACAAATACTAGAACCACAGGGACTGTTCGTTTTCTGCTTATCTTCAATCGCTTGGGTAAGCGCTTCCACAGCCACTCCGTTGATAATGTCTTCGCCGGTATTAGGATGAGATAAGTGCGCCAACCGTTCGATATCGGCATGCAACTGCTGAAGTGTTTCTCCTCTCTTCTGGACTATGCTGCGCAGTTGGACTCTGTATACTTGCTGCATATGGTCATCTCCAAAGTGCATTTCTATGGCTTTAACCAAAGCATTGTAGTTGCGTTGTTTATCTTCTGAAATGGTTTGCAGGCAGCGTTAGCGCAATCGACTTTTCCTCATCGTCCCAGTTGTTGGTCATGGCAGCTGCTTAAAACTGTCTTCTATATATTGGCCACGATGTTTGGCCATCAAAAACAGGCGGTTGCATCTCTTTCCTTCTAGGGCAGTCTGTAGAATTTTCTCGGGCCTTCTGTTTCTTCACTCTCTCTAGTTGTTTAGCAAGGTTCTCAATATTGTCTTCAACTTTTTCGAATTGTTCCTCGACTTTCACGAAGTGTTCCTGGTCGGTCCCAACTTTTGCGAGAATTCTTGAACTCTTCAACAGTGTCTTTCTACGCGGCAACAATGGAATTTTCTTTCTTCTTCTAGAAAATTCTTCTGTTCTTCTAAAGAATTCTTCTGTTCTTCCATACTTCTCCTTTGTTCTTCTAAAAAATTCTTCTGTTCTCCAAACTTAGAATCCACACTTCTCTTTTGCCCTTCTAACTTAGAATTCAATCCAAGGAGTAATTCCATCATAGCCGACATGTCACTCCTGTGCTCACATGCTATTCTTCTACGTTGAACAAAATGGATTTCGGGTCTTTTCCTTCTTTCGATCGTTTCTTATAGCCAAAGAATTAAGTCACTTTTTCCTACAGCTGCGGAACGATTCCGCTTCTCTGGCTCAATTTTCAGTTGGGGTATACTTAGCTGCACCAATCTACAGGGCATTTTTTATTTTTTTTTTTCTTTTGCTTCTGTTTCACAGCACTCAGAATAAGTTTTATCCCACTTCTGACAGCAATATAATATTTCGGCTAGGGTTTAAAACTATAAAATACAATTATTTTGTTTCAAAACACTCTATTTACTATTATTTAAAAACAATTTTCAATTAATTCATAACCGATTTCACTTCTATTTTGCAGTTCAAATCCTTTATCTTTCACTATTAAGACTTAACTCCTTTTCCGGCGCTTTCCAAAAATCAATTTATCGTCCGCTGTTTCTCATTCTGAATTTATACCACATTTGTCGGGTTCTAGTTTTTCCTCGTAACTTCTGGTTTGAAACTGGGGTAATAGCTGAGCTCTCCAATGTGGAGAGTTTGTATGATCCTAAAAGTTGGGGGCCAACTTTTTTATTTTAACATAGGAATACGAAAAACTTGCGTTAAATTAAATCTAATTGCAAACGAAAAATTACTCACCGAATATGTTTTTTCTTTATAATTTTAATATACAATTAGTTTTTTCCTCGTTTTTTCCCTTCTATTTAAATTTAATTTCCCTTGCTTTATACTACTTACAGCAATTTCACTTGTCTTATTTTTTCTTTTATTTTCCTCACTTGAACTTTTTTTTTTTTGAAGCAGGACCAAAACTCTAAAACCTTCTTTTACCAGGTTCACACTACAATTGTTTTAAGATCGAATCAGTGCTTCGGTGCATTCCTTGGAGTAATAATTGACCATAATCTAAATTGGAAAGATCATATTCAAACTGTTAAATTACATATGTTCCTTGTAATGCGCAAAATATATTTCATCAAAAAATATTGTTCTTAAGAAGTATTAAAGTTAATCTATTATGGCCTTGTTCACTCCAAGCTGCAGTATGGTACCTCAAGTTGGGATGGTTGTTATAATAACTCTTTCAGACCATTGTTAACAACTCAGAAATACTTAGTTAGGATTATTTGTAACAAAAATGGTTTGACTCAGAACTGCCCTTTATTTAGAGACCTGCATATTCTACCAATGAGATTTTAGTCACTTCTACACCTTTATAGCCTTTTTAATGTTCAATAAGTTACCATTTTCTGTTGGCACAGCCATACATCTTAGTTCATTCTTAAAAAAGGTTAAAGACTGATTATTCACCATCAATTATGAAGTCTTTGAATCGTTACTTAAATGTGATCTGCTATTTTAATCATCAGCACAAGTCAATGTCTTAATATAATGTCATTTAATTAATTAACTGTGTGGCAGATTTTTCTAATTGTTAAATTAATTTCCAAATGGTATACTCTTCTTGAATTTTTATATGAATATTAGTTATGAAGATCAAGAACAATAATTTTATAAAAGCCGATCAAATTGATTTATTGTTAATTAAATAGCTGTGTCATTCCCCACTAACTTTGAAGTTACGGATTGGTCACAACTTTTTCGAAGTAATTGTACGAGTATATTCGCTATTAGTTTAGAAGAAAATAATAAAAATAAATAAAAATATATAATAAATAATAATAAAATTAAAAAAAATACAGATATATGTAGGAAGATATAGATAGGCTAGTCGAATTTGCGGCGGAACGAAGCATTGACGTAGTCAGCACGCGGTCCCCCCATGTGTATATTCACAAGGGGACTTGGGGGGGAACTCCTTATCAATCAACCGTCAACCAGATTGATCACATAACGATTAATGCAAGACACTCTTCCAGTATAATGTATGTCCAAACGTTCCGAGAAACCAACATCGACTCGAACCACTACCTTTTTGGAGCCAAGGTACGAACAACGCTAAGCCACAATAATACTGTGAGGAATTTTGAGGTCAGACGGCTACAATCGCAAAAGACCGCCAAATCCTTTTCCGATCGAGTCACTCGTACTTGTGTTATTGATGGGGACACACACATCCGCGAGCTCTCTTAAGTTGTCTCATATCTAATTTTAAATTGGGCCTTTAAAATATCAGTTTACTAACACCACTTCGATAAGTGCTTAATAACATTAATACTTAGTCTTAAATAATGTCGTGCGTTATTTGTAAACTAAAAATTGATAGACTTTAGTTAAAAGCAGTGTAATGCTTGCTTAGTATTTTTTCATGCAAAGTGCGCGAAACTTGGAAAAAAAGAGATTTATTTTTATGAGAAAAACGGTCAAACACATAAATGTAACAGCTGTGTCGCTCTGAAGAGAAAACCTCTTATATCTGATGAGCGTATTCATCTATCCGAGTCTGACATTACTCTGCAGTGTAACACTACCACCAATACTTCATCTACATTTGACTCTGTTCTCAACAGTGGCTCTACTTACACTTCTTCGGTAATAATGAGAGGATCCGTATCAATCCCTTCGGTCGGTGCCCATGACGTCAACAATGCGGGCGATACGGTTACAAATCAAATGCTTCTTGCAGAGATCATTAAACTCCAACAGATTGTTGCGGAAGCAATGTCAAAGATTAGTTCTCTCGAAAAGTCAAATTGTTCTCTGAACAAAAGGGTTTTGTTTTTGGAGTCAAAGCTAAACATTGTCGAGCAAAGAGAGTTACAATGCTCTGTTGACGTTGTTGGCATACCAGACGTCTCTAACAAAAATGCAATGGAGAAAGTGTCAATTCTCCTTTCAGGTCTCACTGGAGCTGAGTGCAACAACAACGATATAGCATCGTGTTTTGTTAAAAAAAATAAGAGTGAAGAAAAGCAAATCACCATCCACCATAGTTTGCGTTAAGTTCTCAACTCTCGTGAGTAAGTAGTCTGTGACGAGAAAAATGCGTGAGGTGTAAAACATTTCTTTCTCTTACATTTACGGTGTTGGGCAACATGTTGGTAATCGCAACAACGTCAACAAGATCTACAAAAATGACTCCCTTACGACGTATCCAGGATCATTATTAAGAAAGGCAAATGAACTCAAACATAATACGAGGGCGGGTCAATAAGTCCGTGACTTTTGGATTAAAACACAGATTTTTTGATAAAAAAATAATTTTATTTTCCAACGTAGTCTCCCTTGAGCTCTATACACTTTGTCCAACGCTTCTCCAATTTTTTTATCCCTTCCAAAAAAAATGATTTGTCGAGGTCCTCAAAATAGGCCTTTGTTTGCGAGATGACTTCATCATTGGAGTCAAATCTTTTTCCACCAAGCCATTTGTTCAGGTTTGGGAACAAGAAGTAGTCGCTCGGAGCCAAATCTGGAGAATAGGGTGGATGAGGGAGCAATTCATAGCCCAATTCATGGATTTTTGCCATGGCAACTGCACATGTGTGCACCCTTGCATTGTCTTGGTGGAAAAGAACTTTTTTCTTGGCCAAATGAGGTCGTTTTTTTTTCAAATCGTCATTGAATCGGTCCAATAAGTTGGCATAATATTCCCCATTGATTGTTCTTCCCTTTTGAAGGTAGTCAATGTGGATTATCCCGCGTGCATCCCAAAAAATTATTGCGATTAAACAACGCCAAACCTTCCTGTGAAGTTGTTACACGATTGCGTTTGTGGTCGACTGTGAGCAAACGCGGCACCCATCTTGCGGAAAGCTTTCTCATGCCCAAGTGATCATTCAAAATTGAAACCACTGAGCCATGCGAGATCCCTACGGCTTCCACAATCTCTCGCACTTTCAATCTTCGGTCGGCCAACACCATATCGTGAATTTTTTCGATTGTTTCGGGTGTAGAGACCTCAACTGGGCGTCCAGGACGTTCGGCATCTTCAGTGCTTGTACGGCCACAACGAAATTCAGTAAACCACTTTTTTACCATTGAAATCGATGGTGCAGAGTCCCCATAGTATTTATCAAGCTTAGCCTTGGTCTCGGTAATGGTTTTTTTTCGCAAGAAATAATGCTTAATAAGCACACGAAATTCACTTTTTTCCATTTTCTCCTCACATTAGTGAGTAGTCTGATAAAAATAGCTGTCAAACACAAACTAACTGACGCAGCAAGTTTAAATTTTGACAGGAGTCAACTGACAGATGCCTGTTGACAGGAGCAGTGTTGCTGTTTCAGTAAAGAGGTCAGAAATTCAATAAGTCACGGA
This sequence comes from Volucella inflata, assembly GCA_928272305.1. Taxonomy (NCBI): domain Eukaryota; kingdom Metazoa; phylum Arthropoda; class Insecta; order Diptera; family Syrphidae; genus Volucella; species Volucella inflata. The sequence goes on from OV743719.1 coordinate 21,562,303, forward strand.
CTTATTGACCCGCCCTCGTAATATTCCTTTCTGAAATTTTTATTTTTGAAGATGAAATCTCGGATTATGCAAATTTCATTCCTAATTTCACTTTTGTTGCAAATTATAATAACTCGTATTCAGCTGAAGGTTTTGCAATATTTCATAGAAATAATTTAAATGACTGTGAGAGTAAATTATGGAAAATGAAAAGTGCCGATGTACTGAGTTTATTTTGTGAAATCTCTGGTGTACGTTACTGTTTCTGTTGTGTTCATAGACTTCATAAATATTCAGTGGGTGTCTTCTTGGATGAATTCTGGAGTTTCTTAGAGTACCAAACTTGTAAGAATCTTGTACTGTTAGGTAATTTTAATATAAATATTCTGTCTGGTTCAATAAACGTTGATAATTATTTATCATTTAAAGCATCACATAGTTTTGATTCTCTATTGAATCAATCTACACGTCTTGATTCTTGTCTATACCATGTATTTCTAAGGCTTTACAGATGCAATTCTATTGGTTATCAAGTTATGGCTTATGACCTGAGTATAACAGATCATTATTTAACTTGCATTCAGTTCCATAATAAAAAATGCAAATCTAGGAACTCATCTTATCAAACTTTGAGAGAATTGATTTCAATACTCTCAAAAGTAGACTTAATTTCGAATTTTGGGAAGAAGTTAACAATTCAAGTGATCCATCTTATGCTGTTGATAAATATTACAGTTTCATCTATCATGCTGCACTAGTCGCGTGAATAAGAAATGCTGTATGTTCGTGTCAAAAAGCATCTCAATAATAAAAACCTGAAGAAATACAACGATAAAGTGTGCATCGAGTTGAAAAACGAAATACCCATCTGCAGATATCCTTATCTTACAAGCAAACAATCCAAAAATATCGGAAATACAAAAAAAGAATTCATTTAATTCAGAGGGTTTGGAACCGCAAACGTTTTTATTCTGTGAATTTACAGGTGCTGAAATTCAAAAAATATTGTAATTATGTCACTAAATCACCAAATTCATCCTCTTTTGATTCAGTTTCCAGCTCTGTTCTACAGCAGACTTCATATTTTTGTTTCCAACGTCCTGTGCTATATTTTTAACCTTAGTGTTAAAAATGGTGAATCGTACAACGCATAGCTTAGAACTTTTTAGGAACCTCGAATTTCTTCCTCTAAAACACTTATACTGCTATAAAGTTTTAAAAATATTCTTTGAGAAATTCTGTTATTATCAGGTTAGAACACATGAAAGTTATAACTTGCGTAATAACAACAGGAATCTTGTAACAGTATCAAAAAAAAAAAACAAAAACACTGTGGCGCTGGCAGCCCGGTATGGGCCATGGCCTAGCTTCTTGACACTCATTTGTGTTGCTCATGTTTTAATTTTTTGTCACATCTGAGCGGGGCCTACGGTTTATCGCCGAGTCCGAACGGCACTCTTTAGAAGCTTTTTCGTAGGCAATTTTTTACTTTCGGGAGTTTGCCATTGCCCGCCGAAAGGGTGATGACGATTTTGAAAAATTGTTGATGACCCAGCCAGGAATCGAACCTAGACTCTCTGCGTGATAGTCCAATGAGCTAACCATCGCGCAATCGCCATCGCCATCGCCCTTGTAACAGTATCAGTAGTTTAAAAAATCACACTTTTCTAGGTTTTAATCTGTTGTTGCACCTCGTCTTTTTAACTTGCTTCCTGATAACATTAGATGTAAAAGAGTAAAAACAGTATTTTCAGTTAATGGAAAAAAATGGCTTTTTTCTTTAAAATACAGGGATATTGAACAAACTTTTGAACCATTAACTTAACCTATTTGTAACATTTGTTTGGATTTTCTGCTTTATTTCACTTTCACAGTGTTTTTTCCACCATCAACATTTTGAATTTAACATTTTGATTTATTTTATAAGTATACATTCGTCACTTGTCCATTTGGCAACAGAATTTACTGCATTATTTCATGCCTAAATTGTTTTGTGATTATATAATATTGTTATTTATAGTATAAGTTTGCAATGAAATAAACAAAATAATAATAATAATTGTTGGAATGATAACTATCCCCTGCTGGTTTGCTCGATGATTGTTGATCCGACCGAAAAAAAATAAAAGAAGTTTTTGTTGGTTGATAACCCTTTAATCTCCTCTTTTTCTTATGAACAGATCTTACCTCGGTGAGGTCAAAATCAAGAAGAAAGTATATTAGCAATTACAAAAGATTTCTAAGTGGTTTCCGATCTCAAATAGATTTGTACAGCGACATCTAACAATTCAATTTAAAATACTACAGGAATTTCAAGATACGTTCATTGTCTTTGCTGGCCGCCTTGCAGCAGTGCTGCAAAGTTACAAATTTTCGGTCTACCATTTGAATTTCGGAAATCACTTTTACTATAAAAGATACATAATAAATTATTATATGTTTAAGTAAACAAAACAAGCATTTTGAAATATTAAAATACATCAGGTAGCGAGCATCCTTTTATTTTTTAATCAGTGCAATATCCTAAGTTCTTAAGGACATATACAAATTATATAAGATTAACAAAATTTTTTCATTATTAAGAAGTATTGGATACGAAGGAATTCAATTTTAGAAGTTAAATTCAGATGAGTTAAGAGTGAGTCAATATGCACAATTTCGTAATCGGACGCGTAATGACTCCATTCTGAGTACGTATATGGACCACGCGAACTCGATTATCAGGACCCGGATAAACATATATTATCGGTCCGAGGCGCCATTCATTTGGGGAAAGGTTTTCATCTTTGATTACAACCAAATCTTCAATTGCCACATCTCGCTGTGGGAACTTCCATTTGTATCTTTTGATAAGTTCTTTGAGATACTCATTTTTCCATCGGCGACAAAAGTGATGGTGCAATATCTTTACCCTTTCCCATCTCTTGACACAGTTTAACGAGTGGTCATCAAGACCAGGCTCAAGGGGGTTTAACAAAGGACCATCCCGCAGAAAGTGGCCAGGAGTCAATGGAAGTATGTCGGATGAGTTTTCAGAAATAGGTGAAATAGGGCGTGAGTTTAAGCAGGCCTCCATTTTAGCTAGTAAAGTGGCAAATTCTTCAAATGTAAATTTATTGGTTCCTACAACCTTCCGGAAATGGAGTTTAAAACTTTTAACACCGGCTTCCCAGAGACCACCCATATGAGGCGTTTCAGGAGGAATAAACTTCCACTCTAAATTCAGATCCACATATCTTTTAGACACTTCAATGGAAATATTTTGCATAAATTTCTCAAAATCATTTGCAATAACTTTACTGGCGCCAACAAAGTTAGTGGCATTGTCCGAAAATATAGTTTTCGGAATACTACGCCGGGCAATAAACCGACTCAAAGCTGCTAAAAATGACTGAGTTGAAAGGTCACTAGTTGCCTCTAAGTAAATAGCCCTAGTTGCAAAGCAAACAAAGATACGGGCGTATGCCTTTGTTAGTCTACAGCCTCGCCCTATAGAACTTCGTATAATAAAGGAACCAGAAAAATCGATGCCCGTATTGACAAACGGTGATGAAATTTGCGTTCATTCCAGTGGTAAGGCACCCATTATCTGGGTTTGTACTTTCTTTTTTTGAATACAAGCGCACTACCAATTGGTTACCACAATGAATTGATATGTCATGAACGAATTTCACCAAAAGAGCCGTCACATTGGCTTGATAAGGAAGACTGATGGGATATTTTTCATTAAAAGACAACGAAAAGCAGGTAAGCCTTCCACTTGACCGAAGGAAAGTAGTAGTAGTAGTAGTAGTAGTAAAGCTACGTATTCGTTTTTAAAATAAAAACTTTGGGTCAGCCGAATAACCGAGTTCTTGGCGTAAGAAATTTTAATATTATTTATGAGGTTAGCTGTGTAAAAGTAGCTGTTTCGAAATCTAGGACATGTTCTGTGGTAAAACCGTAAAATATAGCATATTACACGCAGTAACCTAGACCATGAAGAAAACCTTTCAACTATTGATTCAATATTAGGCAAAATTGTAGTTAGATTTACTTTTATGAGTTTCATCTCGAGATATTGGTCATAAGGTGGTTTTAAAATTGACTCAGGCCACGAAGACTGCGGTTGACAAAGCCAACCATAAAATGTTGGCCTGGAGATCTATTGGCGAGAGACCTCTGGTCGCTAAATCTGCTGGATTATCTGCAGATCCGACATGATTCCATTTAGTATTTGGTACAAAAGATTGAATTTGTGAAATTCGATTAGCTATAAATGCTTTCCATGTGCTGGAAGGCTTATATAACCATGCCAAAACTATTGAACTATCTGTCCATAGAAACAGTTCATAATTCGGGCAGTTTATCTCAGCGATGACCTTGCGAAAGAGTTTTGACAACAACACAGCACCAAAAAGTTCCAATCTTGGTAAGGAGACGTGTTTAACTGGAGCTACCTTACTTTTGGAACATAAAAGATGGGAAGAATAACTTTCTGAATCGTGCTGAATTCGAAAATAAAAGGTGGCAGCATAAGTTCGCGCTCAGAAGCGTCACAAAACCCGTTAATTTGTATAAAGTCATTCGGATTGTAATGAATCCAGCGTGGAACCTGGATCTTTTGTATGTCAGGAAGCGCTGACAAAAACGTTTTCCAGCGACGACATGTAAGTGGCAAAAGAGGTTTGTCCCAAGACGTCCCGTCAATCCAGATTTGCTGCATTATGATTTTGGCAATGATAAGTACGGGAGCCAGCCATCCTGCGGGATCAAAAGGTTTTGCTATTACTGAGAGTACAGCCCTCTTAGTAAACAATCGATCTTCGTCTAATATTGAAAAAAAAGAAGTGAAAACTATCAGATCGAGCATTCCACTGAATCCCAAGAGTTTTTGATATACTTTCATTTTCAAGTTTAAGAAAATCTTGGTTGTAGAGATACGAAGCAGGAAATTCTTTAATCAAATCCAAACAATTGGAAGTCCATTTCATCAAGGAAAATCCTGCTGAGCTGAGGGCATTTACCAGTTCTCTTTGCGCCTGGGCTGCTGTTTTGACATCATGGGCTCCGGAAAGCACATCATCTACATAAAAGTCATTTTTAAGAATTGACGAAGCAATAGGAAAAGTTGATTTCACGTCATCAGCAAGACGTAGCAATGTACGTGTATCCAAATAAGGAGTTCACGCCAAAGGTGACCGTCTTTAGCTCATAATCCTAAAAAGAATTAGTATTAGGATCAGGATGAACAATAATCTGCCGATACATTTGCTCAATATCAGCGTTAAAAACGTAACGATATAAACGCCATTTCAAAATAAGTGTTGTTAAATCGCTCTGTAAAACTGGACCAGTATAGAACATGTCATTAAGACTATTTCCATTGCTTGATGGACTAGAAGCATTCAAAACAACTCTAACCTTTGTTGTCGTACTCGTACTATCTGGTTTTATAACCGCATGATGCGGTAGATGGTAAGTACATAGCTGGTGGTTTCTAATAAGGTCTTCGGATGAAACAGCCTCCATATGGCCAAGTTTGATATATTCTTGGAGCACACTATGGTAATTTGACCGAAGGTCTTGATCTTTTTTAAGCGACTTTTTCAAACGATGGAGTTGTTTTATGGCTTGGTTCCTTGAGTGACCCAGTGAAAGACTTGGGGTTTTAAATGAAAGACGAACTATGTATCGACCATTGGAATTTCGAGTAGTTGTATCAGAGTAGAGTTTTTCGCAATATATGTCTTCCCTCGATTGGGGTGCTTTCTCAAATATTTCCTCAACTTCCCAAAATTTGGTTATTTGTTGATCTAACGAAGTTTCACAAAAATGAGATAGAAATGTTGAAAAGAATCGTACATGCTCTTGCGAAAAAGGTCCATAGGGAACCCATCCAAAAATGGTATTCTGGGCAACAAGAGATCCCAAAACATTGGACTTTAATCCTTCCAGTACAATGGAGGGATATAAGTCTGACCCAATCACCATATCTATTTTCGAACTTTCATAAAAGTGGGGATCTGCAAGTTCGAGTTCTATAAGTGATGAAACTTCTTATTTATATATCACGCATGATGGTAAATCACCTGTTAGGCGTTTCAGAACAATTGCATTGGCGGCAATTGTGAAAGTTGGAACATATTTGGATCCTATACAAATAGAGCACAGCTTTGAAGCTGTTGCAGTAACCATTGCGTTCGTGCCAGATATCTGGGCTTGTACTGGTTTTACAGGAAGATTCAATCGTCTCTGCGCCTTCTCGGATATGAAGGTGACCTCTGAGCCTGTATCTAAGAGAGCACGCAGCGTAAATTTGCTTCCTGAATGATAGACTTCAATTAATGCCGTTGCTAAAAGAATTCTTTTGTTATTACTCGAGAAATAAGATTGAACTTGATATGAATTTGAATTCTCAGTGGACTGTATAGTTGGAGAATGGTGAAGAGCTTGTGATGGAGAAGGAGAAGTATTGATAGGGATCACATGTAAAAGTGTATAGTGCTTTTGTTTGCATTGCATACATGTGTGCACACTTTGTGCAATACCCTAAAGAATTGACCTTAGAAATTCGATCACTAATACTCAACTGCAAAAAGGTTTGACATTGCCGGAGACAATGAGAACCTTTGCAAAGTTTGCAAATAAATTTATTTGTTTTTGAAAGGAAAGCTTTGTGTTTTTCTTTATGGGAATGAAGATTTTGATTTTTTAAATGGGCTTCGGAGATTGATGTTGATTTGATGTCGGATACCGTCTCGAGCACACGATAACGGCTAGATAAAAACGAATTCATTTCACTCCATGTCGGAATATCTCGTTGTTTCTGAATGGATTGTTCCCATAACGCCAACGTGTTTTCAGGTAATCTATTTGAGCATAGATAAACAAGGATAGGATCCCAAGTGTTAGTAGCTATGTTATGGGCTTCGAGAATCGATAAGCAATCATTGATCTCCCGCTGAAATATTAAGGATCATATTTTTACCAGACTCTATTGTAATTGCGTTTAAATTAAAAAGCTTTTTTAACTGACTGTTTACTAAAATTCTCCGATTCTCGTATTGATCCGACAATACTTTCCAGGCTAATTGAAAGCTATCTGCTGTTAAGGGAAACTTGAGAACAATGTCATTTGCTTCATTCTTAGTTTTCGCATGAAGATAAAATAATTTTTGAACCGCACATAATTTCGGGTGGTTTACATATACAGCTGTAAACATATCTCTAAACGACGGCCAAGTTAGATAATCTCCATAAAATATCCCAGTGTCACAAGGTGGAACCTTTATGCACTGTTCTGAATTAGGACTTGGATGGGATACACTTGGAAGACCGTCTTCTTTGTTTGTGTTTAACTTTCTCGTAGTTTCAATAATTTCACTTAGGCAATCTATGTAGGTACTAGAAGACAACCGATATTTAGCCTTTATTGCGTCGACATCATCGTTTGTTTCGGAGCGCAAGCAATTGTTATACGACTTTTTAATATCGCTCCATAATGATTTTAGCTCGATTTTACGTGCCTCTAAAGAACTTAGTGACATGTCAATCACAGGAATTTTTTGAAAAGCAGACTGAAATTCAACCAGTTGATCTGCTGCAGCGATAAAGTTTTCTAGCTGAGACAAAGTATTAAAATTTAGACAAAACCTCGCCTCGAAAATGAATAATTAAAAGAGAAAAGAAAACCGTTTACGTTTGTTACAGACCGAATAATGAATCACTCTTCACTTAGGGTTATGAAAAAAGGTTACATTCGTTCACATTTATCAACTTATGTATGTGGATCTTCACAACAATCTAGGAGTGCGCCCAATGCTCGAGAGATTGCTATTTGAAGAGAGTATGATATGCACATTCGACGATCGATAAAATCGTATGTGTGGAGACACCGGAATTTTTGCTACGATGCGGCCGATGTGTATTTCAGGTTTTTCTCATGCAAATTTAATACTTTGCGAATGAAAATGTTGATGAGTATTTTAATAAATACTATCTGGCTTGAAAGGACCAAATGTTGGGGTGATAACTATCCCCTGATTGTTGATTGATTGATGATTGTTGTTCCGACCGAAAAAAAATAAAAGAAGTTTTCCTTGGTTGATAACCCTTTGATCTCCTTTTTCTTATGAACAGGTCTTACCTCGGTGAGGTCAAAATCAGGAAGAAAGTATATTAGCAATTACAAAAGATGGCTAAGTGGTTTCCGATCTCAAATAGATTTGAACAGCGACATCTAACAATTCAATTTAAAATACTACAGGAATTTCAAGAAACGTTCATTGTCTTTGACATGAACAATAATAATCTCTTAAGAGGTCCCTTGCCGCCAGCATCAAGCATCGAAGACCTGTGGCAACACTACTAAAATCCATCAGAGTTGCCGCTTCCGATTCGCTTGGTTTCACTCGACCACCACATCGAAACCCCTGGTTTGATGGCGAATGCTGTCAAGCACATCCAGCTAAGCAAATTGCATGTAAAGCGGGGCTAGGGGGGCTAGAGCTGCTCACGAGCTCCATGAGCAGAAGAGAAAATACGAACACCGGCTTCTCAGGAGGGTAAAGAAGGAGCATACGAAGCGTGCGGTCGAAAAAATAAAAAATAAATTGACACGGAAACCAGCGTCGAACTTAAGCCTGTAGACACAAACAAGGGAACATCGTAGCAGAGTCGCAGTCGATGCTTAGGATTTGGAAAGATAACTTTTGTAGACTGTACAACATCGATGCCAAAACAAATACCGCTGTCAGGCAGACTGAACCTTTCAACATGGACGATGATGACCAACAATTTCGTCCACCCGACCTGATTAAAGTGAAGATAGAAATATTTAACCTGAAGTCGAACAGAGCTGCTGGAGTGGACGGCCCGACTGCCGAACTCTTCAAGGCGGCAGGCGATGACCTGGTACACCAACTCACCTCGGAGTCGGACATCAATATGCCCGATGAATGGAACCTCAGCGTCGTTGTCCAATCCCCAAGAAAAGAGGAGGTCCTTCTGTGCAGGGTGACAATAGAGAATGCACGCTGCTCCATTAAGGTAGAGAGACCTTTGATGTTAAAAAAGGATTTAGACAAGCCGATGTGCTGTCATGCGATTTCTTCAACATCATTCTTGAAAGAATAGTGCAGAACTCACTCGCAACCGCAAGAGGCACAAACTTTCAAAAGTCCGTCCAATTACTTGCATACGCCGACGATATTGAGACAGAAGCGGCGAAAATGGGTATAGCGGTCAACTAGAGAAAGACCAAGTGTATGCTGTCAAGCAAAAAAGGACGCTCAACACCGACGTCTCGGACAGATCGCCACCTGCGACAGATATAGCTTTGAGGAGGTTAAGGACTTTGTCTACCTAGGCTCCGCTATAAATTCAGACAACGACACCAGCGCTGAGGTCATGTATATTATCAAAAATAGATGGCAATGCTCTTGGCTGCTTCGAGAAGAAAATTCTTCGAGTGATTTTTGGTCCCGTCTGCATTGGCGTTGAGTGGAGGGGGAGATACAACGATGACTGTACTGGACCGTACAGCGACATCGACGTTCATTGTCTTTGACATGAACATTGCCGGCCGCCTTGCAGCAGTAGCTGCAAAGTTACAAATTTTCGGTCTGCCATTTGAATTTCGGAAATCACTTTTACTATAAAAGATACATAATAAATTATTATATGTTTAAGTAAACAAACCAAGCATTTTGAAATATTAAAATACAGCAGGTAGCGAGCATCCTTTTATTTTTTAATCAGTGCAATATCCTAAGTTCTTAAGGACATATACAAATTATATAAGATTAACAAAATTTTTTCATTATTAAGAAGTATTGGATACGAAGGAATTCAATTTTAGAAGTTAAATTCAGATGAGTTAAGAGTGAGTCAATATGCACAATTTCGTAATCGGACGCGTAATGACTCCATTCTGAGTACTGATTTTGTATCTTTTGATAAGTTCTTTGAGATACTCATTTTTCCATCGGCGACAAAAGTGATGGTGCAATATCTTTACCCTTTCCCATCTCTTGACACAGTTTAACGAGTGGTCATCAAGACCAGGCTCAAGGGGGTTTAACAAAGGACCATCCCGCAGAAAGTGGCCAGGAGTCAATGGAAGTATGTCGGATGAGTTTTCAGAAATAGGTGAAATAGGGCGTGAGTTTAAGCAGGCCTCCATTTTAGCTAGTAGAGTGGCAAATTCTTCAAATGTAAATTTATTGGTTCCTACAACCTTCCGGAAATGGAGTTTAAAACTTTTAACACCGGCTTCCCAGAGACCACCCATATGAGGCGTTTCAGGAGGAATAAACTTCCACTCTAAATTCAGATCCTCATATCTTTTAGACACTTCAATGGAAACATTTTGCATAAATTTCTTAAAATCATTTGCAGTAACTTTACTGGCGCCAACAAAGTTAGTGGCATTGTCCAAAAATATAGTTTTCGGAATACCACGCCGGGCAATAAACCGACTCAAAGCTGCTAAAAATGACTGAGTTGAAAGGTCACTAGTTGCCTCTAAGTAAATAGCCCTAGTTGCAAAGCAAACAAAGATACAGGCGTATGCCTTTGTTAGTCTACAGCCTCGCCCTATAGAACTTCGTATAATAAAGGGACCAGAAAAATCGATGCCCGTATTGACAAACGGTGATGAAATTTGCGTTCATTCCAGTGGTAAGGCACCCATTATCTGGGTTTGTACTTTCTTTTTTTGAATACAAGCGCACTACCAATTGGTTACCACAATGAATTGATATGTCATGAACGAATTTCACCAAAAGAGCCGTCACATTGGCTTGATAAGGAAGACTGATGGGATATTTTTCATTAAAAGACAACGAAAAGCAGGTAAGCCTTCCACTTGACCGAAGGAAAGTAGTAGTAGTAGTAGTAGTAGTAAAGCTACGTATTCGTTTTTAAAATAAAACCTTTGGGTCAGCCGAATAACCGAGTTCTTGGCGTAAGAAATTTTAATATTATTTATGAGGTTAGCTGTGTAAAAGTAGCTGTTTCGAAATCTAGGACATGTTCTGTGGTAAAACCGTAAAATATAGCATATTACACGCAGTAACCTAGACCATGAAGAAAACCTTTCAACTATTGATTCAATATTAGGCAAAATTGTAGTTAGATTTACTTTTATGAGTTTCATCTCGAGATATTGGTCATAAGGTGGTTTTAAAATTGACTCAGGCCACGAAGACTGCGGTTGACAAAGCCAACCATAAAATGTTGGCCTGGAGATCTATTGGCGAGAGACCTCTGGTCGCTAAATCTGCTGGATTATCCGCAGATCCGACATGATTCCATTTAGTATTTGGTACAAAAGATTGAATTTGTGAAATTCGATTAGCTATAAATGCTTTCCATGTGCTGGAAGGCTTATATAACCATGCCAAAACTATTGAACTATCTGTCCATAGAAACAGTTCATAATTCGGGCAGTTTATCTCAGCGATGACCTTGCGAAAGAGTTTTGACAACAACACAGCACCAAAAAGTTCCAATCTTGGTAAGGAGACGTGTTTAACTGGAGCTACCTTACTTTTGGAACATAAAAGATGGGAAGAATAACTTTCTGAATCGTGCTGAATTCGAAAATAAAAGGTGGCAGCATAAGTTCGCGCTCAGAAGCGTCACAAAACCCGTTAATTTGTATAAAGTCATTCGGATTGTAATGAATCCAGCGTGGAACCTGGATCTTTTGTATGTCAGGAAGCGCTGACAAAAACGTTTTCCAGCGACGACATGTAAGTGGCAAAAGAGGTTTGTCCCAAGACGTCCCGTCAATCCAGATTTGCTGCATTATGATTTTGGCAATGATAAGTACGGGAGCCAGCCATCCTGCGGGATCAAAAGGTTTTGCTATTACTGAGAGTACAGCCCTCTTAGTAAACAATCGATCTTCGTCTAATATTGAAAAAAAAGAAGTGAAAACTATCAGATCGAGCATTCCACTGAATCCCAAGAGTTTTTGATATACTTTCATTTTCAAGTTTAAGAAAATCTTGGTTGTAGAGATACGAAGCAGGAAATTCTTTAATCAAATCCAAACAATTGGAAGTCCATTTCATCAAGGAAAATCCTGCTGAGCTGAGGGCATTTACCAGTTCTCTTTGCGCCTGGGCTGCTGTTTTGACATCATGGGCTCCGGAAAGCACATCATCTACATAAAAGTCATTTTTAAGAATTGACGAAGCAATAGGAAAAGTTGATTTCACGTCATCAGCAAGACGTAGCAATGTACGTGTATCCAAATAAGGAGTTCACGCCAAAGGTGACCGTCTTTAGCTCATAATCCTAAAAAGAATTATTGTTTTGATCGGATATCCAAAATAAGATTCGCTGATAAGATGAATGATCAGGATGAACAATGATCTGCCGATACATTTGCTCAATATCAGCGTTAAAAACGTAACGATATAAACGCCATTTCAAAATAAGTGTTGTTAAATCGCTCTGTAAAACTGGACCAGTATAGAACATGTCATTAAGACTATTTCCATTGCTTGATGGACTAGAAGCATTCAAAACAACTCTAACCTTTGTTGTCGTACTCGTACTATCTGGTTTTATAACCGCATGATGCGGTAGATGGTAAGTACATAGCTGGTGGTTTCTAATAAGGTCTTCGGATGAAACAGCCTCCATATGGCCAAGTTTGATATATTCTTGGAGCACACTATGGTAATTTGACCGAAGGTCTTGATCTTTTTTAAGCGACTTTTTCAAACGATGGAGTTGTTTTATGGCTTGGTTCCTTGAGTGACCCAGTGAAAGACTTGGGGTTTTAAATGAAAGACGAACTATGTATCGACCATTGGAATTTCGAGTAGTTGTATCAGAGTAGAGTTTTTCGCAATATATGTCTTCCCTCGATTGGGGTGCTTTCTCAAATATTTCCTCAACTTCCCAAAATTTGGTTATTTGTTGATCTAACGAAGTTTCACAAAAATGAGATAGAAATGTTGAAAAGAATCGTACATGCTCTTGCGAAAAAGGTCCATAGAGAACCCATCCAAAAATGGTATTCTGGGCAACAAGAGATCCCAAAACATTGGACTTTAATCCTTCCAGTACAATGGAGGGATATAAGTCTGACCCAATCACCATATCTATTTTCGAACTTTCATAAAAGTGGGGATCTGCAAGTTCGAGTTCTATAAGTGATGAAACTTCTTATTTATATATCACGCATGATGGTAAATCACCTGTTAGGCGTTTCAGAACAATTGCATTGGCGGCAATTGTGAAAGTTGGAACATATTTGGATCCTATACAAATAGAGCACAGCTTTGAAGCTGTTGCAGTAACCATTGCGTTCGTGCCAGATATCTGGGCTTGTACTGGTTTTACAGGAAGATTCAATCGTCTCTGCGCCTTCTCGGATATGAAGGTGACCTCTGAGCCTGTATCTAAGACAGCACGCAGCGTAAATTTGCTTCCTGAATGATAGACTTCAATTAATGCCGTTGCTAAAAGAATTCTTTTGTTATTACTCGAGAAATAAGATTGAACTTGATATGAATTTGAATTCTCAGTGGACTGTATAGTTGGAGAATGGTGAAGAGCTTGTGATGGAGAAGGAGAAGTATTGATAGGGATCACATGTAAAAGTGTATAGTGCTTTTGTTTGCATTGCATACATGTGTGCACACTTTGTGCAATACCCTAAAGAATTGACCTTAGAAATTCGATCACTAATACTCAACTGCAAAAAGGTTTGACATTGCCGGAGACAATGAGAACCTTTGCAAAGTTTGCAAATAAATTTATTTGTTTTTGAAAGGAAAGCTTTGTGTTTTTCTTTATGGGAATGAAGATTTTGATTTTTTAAATGGGCTTCGGAGATTGATGTTGATTTGATGTCGGATACCGTCTCGAGCACACGATAACGGCTAGATAAAAACGAATTCATTTCACTCCATGTCGGAATATCTCGTTGTTTCTGAATGGATTGTTCCCATAACGCCAACGTGTTTTCAGGTAATCTATTTGAGCATAGATAAACAAGGATAGGATCCCAAGTGTTAGTAGCTATGTTATGGGCTTCGAGAATCGATAAGCAATCATTGATCTCCCGCTGAAATATTAAGGATCATATTTTTACCAGACTTTATTGTAATTGCGTTTAAATTAAAAAGCTTTTTTAACTGACTGTTTACTAAAATTCTCCGATTCTCGTATTGATCCGACAATACTTTCCAGGCTAATTGAAAGCTATCTGCTGTTAAGGGAAACTTGAGAACAATGTCATTTGCTTCATTCTTAGTTTTCGCATGAAGATAAAATAATTTTTGAACCGCACATAATTTCGGGTGGTTTACATATACAGCTGTAAACATATCTCTAAACGACGGCCAAGTTAGATAATCTCCATAAAATATCCCAGTGTCACAAGGTGGAACCTTTATGCACTGTTCTGAATTAGGACTTGGATGGGATACACTTGGAAGACCGTCTTCTTTGATTGTGTTTAACTTTCTCGTAGTTTCATTAATTTCACTTAGGCAATCTATGTAGGTACTAGAAGACAACCGATATTTAGCCTTTATTGCGTCGACATCATCGTTTGTTTCGGAGCGCAAGCAATTGTTATACGACTTTTTAATATCGCTCCATAATGATTTTAGCTCGATTTTACGTGCCTCTAAAGAACTTAGTGACATGTCAATCACAGGAATTTTTTGAAAAGCAGACTGAAATTCAACCAGTTGATCTGCTGCAGCGATAAAGTTTTCTAGCTGAGACAAAGTATTAAAATTTAGACAAAACCTCGCCTCGAAAATGAATAATTAAAAGAGAAAAGAAAACCGTTTACGTTTGTTACAGACCGAATAATGAATCACTCTTCACTTAGGGTTATGAAAAAAGGTTACATTCGTTCACATTTATCAACTTATGTATGTGGATCTTCACAACAATCTAGGAGTGCGCCCAATGCACGAGAGATTGCTATTTGAAGAGAGTATGATATGCACATTCGACGATCGATAAAATCGTATGTGTGGAGACACCGGAATTTTTGCTACGATGCGGCCGATGTGTATTTCAGGTTTTTCTCATGCAAATTTAATACTTTGCGAATGAAAATGTTGATGAGTATTTTAATAAATACTATCTGGCTTGAAAGGACCAAATGTTGGGGTGATAACTATCCCCTGATTGTTGATTGATTGATGATTGTTGTTCCGACCGAAAAAAAATAAAAGAAGTTTTCCTTGGTTGATAACCCTTTAATCTCCTTTTTCTTATGAACAGGTCTTACCTCGGTGAGGTCAAAATCAGGAAGAAAGTATATTAGCAATTACAAAAGATGGCTAAGTGGTTTCCGATCTCAAATAGATTTGTACAGCGACATATAACAATTCAATTTAAAATACTACAGGAATTTCAAGAAACGTTCATTGTCTTTGACATGAACAATAATAATCTCTTAAGAGGTCCCTTGCCGCCAGCATCAAGCATCGAAGACCTGTGGCAACACTACTAAAATCCATCAGAGTTGCCGCTTCCGATTCGCTTGGTTTCACTCGACCACCACATCGAAACCCCTGGTTTGATGGCGAATGCTGTCAAGCACATCCAGCTAAGCAAATTGCATATAAAGCGGGGCTAGGGGGGCTAGAGCTGCTCACGAGCTCCATGAGCAGAAGAGAAAATACGAACACCGGCTTCTCAGGAGGGTAAAGAAAGAGCATACGAAGCGTGCGGTCGAAAAAATAAAAAATAAATTGACACGGAAACCAGCGTCGAACTTAAGCCTGTAGACACAAACAAGGGAACATCGTAGCAGAGTCGCAGTCGATGCTTAGGATTTGGAAAGATAACTTTTGTAGACTGTACAACATCGATGCCAAAACAAATACCGCTGTCAGGCAGACTGAACCTTTCAACATGGACGATGATGACCAACAATTTCGTCCACCCGACCTGATTAAAGTGAAGATAGAAATATTTAACCTGAAGTCGAACAGAGCTGCTGGAGTGGACGGCCCGACTGCCGAACTCTTCAAGGCGGCAGGCGATGACCTGGTACACCAACTCACCTCGGAGTCGGACATCAATATGCCCGATGAATGGAACCTCAGCGTCGTTGTCCAATCCCCAAGAAAAGAGGAGGTCCTTCTGTGCAGGGTGACAATAGAGAATGCACGCTGCTCCATTAAGGTAGAGAGACCTTTGATGTTAAAAAAGGATTTAGACAAGCCGATGTGCTGTCATGCGATTTCTTCAACATCATTCTTGAAAGAATAGTGCAGAACTCACTCGCAACCGCAAGAGGCACAAACTTTCAAAAGTCCGTCCAATTACTTGCATACGCCGACGATATTGAGACAGAAGCGGCGAAAATGGGTATAGCGGTCAACTAGAGAAAGACCAAGTGTATGCTGTCAAGCAAAAAAGGACGCTCAACACCGACGTCTCGGACAGATCGCCACCTGCGACAGATATAGCTTTGAGGAGGTTAAGGACTTTGTCTACCTAGGCTCCGCTATAAATTCAGACAACGACACCAGCGCTGAGGTCATGTATATTATCAAAAATAGATGGCAATGCTCTTGGCTGCTTCGAGAAGAAAATTCTTCGAGTGATTTTTGGTCCCGTCTGCATTGGCGTTGAGTGGAGGGGGAGATACAACGATGACTGTACTGGACCGTACAGCGACATCGACGTTCATTGTCTTTGACATGAACATTGCCGGCCGCCTTGCAGCAGTAGCTGCAAAGTTACAAATTTTCGGTCTGCCATTTGAATTTCGGAAATCACTTTTACTATAAAAGATACATAATAAATTATTATATGTTTAAGTAAACAAACCAAGCATTTTGAAATATTAAAATACAGCAGGTAGCGAGCATCCTTTTATTTTTTAATCAGTGCAATATCCTAAGTTCTTAAGGACATATACAAATTATATAAGATTAACAAAATTTTTTCATTATTAAGAAGTATTGGATACGAAGGAATTCAATTTTAGAAGTTAAATTCAGATGAGTTAAGAGTGAGTCAATATGCACAATTTCGTAATCGGACGCGTAATGACTCCATTCTGAGTACTGATTTTGTATCTTTTGATAAGTTCTTTGAGATACTCATTTTTCCATCGGCGACAAAAGTGATGGTGCAATATCTTTACCCTTTCCCATCTCTTGACACAGTTTAACGAGTGGTCATCAAGACCAGGCTCAAGGGGGTTTAACAAAGGACCATCCCGCAGAAAGTGGCCAGGAGTCAATGGAAGTATGTCGGATGAGTTTTCAGAAATAGGTGAAATAGGGCGTGAGTTTAAGCAGGCCTCCATTTTAGCTAGTAGAGTGGCAAATTCTTCAAATGTAAATTTATTGGTTCCTACAACCTTCCGGAAATGGAGTTTAAAACTTTTAACACCGGCTTCCCAGAGACCACCCATATGAGGCGTTTCAGGAGGAATAAACTTCCACTCTAAATTCAGATCCTCATATCTTTTAGACACTTCAATGGAAACATTTTGCATAAATTTCTTAAAATCATTTGCAGTAACTTTACTGGCGCCAACAAAGTTAGTGGCATTGTCCAAAAATATAGTTTTCGGAATACCACGCCGGGCAATAAACCGACTCAAAGCTGCTAAAAATGACTGAGTTGAAAGGTCACTAGTTGCCTCTAAGTAAATAGCCCTAGTTGCAAAGCAAACAAAGATACAGGCGTATGCCTTTGTTAGTCTACAGCCTCGCCCTATAGAACTTCGTATAATAAAGGGACCAGAAAAATCGATGCCCGTATTGACAAACGGTGATGAAATTTGCGTTCATTCCAGTGGTAAGGCACCCATTATCTGGGTTTGTACTTTCTTTTTTTGAATACAAGCGCACTACCAATTGGTTACCACAATGAATTGATATGTCATGAACGAATTTCACCAAAAGAGCCGTCACATTGGCTTGATAAGGAAGACTGATGGGATATTTTTCATTAAAAGACAACGAAAAGCAGGTAAGCCTTCCACTTGACCGAAGGAAAGTAGTAGTAGTAGTAGTAGTAGTAAAGCTACGTATTCGTTTTTAAAATAAAACCTTTGGGTCAGCCGAATAACCGAGTTCTTGGCGTAAGAAATTTTAATATTATTTATGAGGTTAGCTGTGTAAAAGTAGCTGTTTCGAAATCTAGGACATGTTCTGTGGTAAAACCGTAAAATATAGCATATTACACGCAGTAACCTAGACCATGAAGAAAACCTTTCAACTATTGATTCAATATTAGGCAAAATTGTAGTTAGATTTACTTTTATGAGTTTCATCTCGAGATATTGGTCATAAGGTGGTTTTAAAATTGACTCAGGCCACGAAGACTGCGGTTGACAAAGCCAACCATAAAATGTTGGCCTGGAGATCTATTGGCGAGAGACCTCTGGTCGCTAAATCTGCTGGATTATCCGCAGATCCGACATGATTCCATTTAGTATTTGGTACAAAAGATTGAATTTGTGAAATTCGATTAGCTATAAATGCTTTCCATGTGCTGGAAGGCTTATATAACCATGCCAAAACTATTGAACTATCTGTCCATAGAAACAGTTCATAATTCGGGCAGTTTATCTCAGCGATGACCTTGCGAAAGAGTTTTGACAACAACACAGCACCAAAAAGTTCCAATCTTGGTAAGGAGACGTGTTTAACTGGAGCTACCTTACTTTTGGAACATAAAAGATGGGAAGAATAACTTTCTGAATCGTGCTGAATTCGAAAATAAAAGGTGGCAGCATAAGTTCGCGCTCAGAAGCGTCACAAAACCCGTTAATTTGTATAAAGTCATTCGGATTGTAATGAATCCAGCGTGGAACCTGGATCTTTTGTATGTCAGGAAGCGCTGACAAAAACGTTTTCCAGCGACGACATGTAAGTGGCAAAAGAGGTTTGTCCCAAGACGTCCCGTCAATCCAGATTTGCTGCATTATGATTTTGGCAATGATAAGTACGGGAGCCAGCCATCCTGCGGGATCAAAAGGTTTTGCTATTACTGAGAGTACAGCCCTCTTAGTAAACAATCGATCTTCGTCTAATATTGAAAAAAAAGAAGTGAAAACTATCAGATCGAGCATTCCACTGAATCCCAAGAGTTTTTGATATACTTTCATTTTCAAGTTTAAGAAAATCTTGGTTGTAGAGATACGAAGCAGGAAATTCTTTAATCAAATCCAAACAATTGGAAGTCCATTTCATCAAGGAAAATCCTGCTGAGCTGAGGGCATTTACCAGTTCTCTTTGCGCCTGGGCTGCTGTTTTGACATCATGGGCTCCGGAAAGCACATCATCTACATAAAAGTCATTTTTAAGAATTGACGAAGCAATAGGAAAAGTTGATTTCACGTCATCAGCAAGACGTAGCAATGTACGTGTATCCAAATAAGGAGTTCACGCCAAAGGTGACCGTCTTTAGCTCATAATCCTAAAAAGAATTATTGTTTTGATCGGATATCCAAAATAAGATTCGCTGATAAGATGAATGATCAGGATGAACAATGATCTGCCGATACATTTGCTCAATATCAGCGTTAAAAACGTAACGATATAAACGCCATTTCAAAATAAGTGTTGTTAAATCGCTCTGTAAAACTGGACCAGTATAGAACATGTCATTAAGACTATTTCCATTGCTTGATGGACTAGAAGCATTCAAAACAACTCTAACCTTTGTTGTCGTACTCGTACTATCTGGTTTTATAACCGCATGATGCGGTAGATAGTAAGTACATAGCTGGTGGTTTCTAATAAGGTCTTCGGATGAAACAGCCTCCATATGGCCAAGTTTGATATATTCTTGGAGCACACTATGGTAATTTGACCGAAGGTCTTGATCTTTTTTAAGCGACTTTTTCAAACGATGGAGTTGTTTTATGGCTTGGTTCCTTGAGTGACCCAGTGAAAGACTTGGGGTTTTAAATGAAAGACGAACTATGTATCGACCATTGGAATTTCGAGTAGTTGTATCAGAGTAGAGTTTTTCGCAATATATGTCTTCCCTCGATTGGGGTGCTTTCTCAAATATTTCCTCAACTTCCCAAAATTTGGTTATTTGTTGATCTAACGAAGTTTCACAAAAATGAGATAGAAATGTTGAAAAGAATCGTACATGCTCTTGCGAAAAAGGTCCATAGAGAACCCATCCAAAAATGGTATTCTGGGCAACAAGAGATCCCAAAATATTGGACTTTAATCCTTCCAGTACAATGGAGGGATATAAGTCTGACCCAATCACCATATCTATTTTCGAACTTTCATAAAAGTGGGGATCTGCAAGTTCGAGTTCTATAAGTGATGAAACTTCTTATTTATATATCACGCATGATGGTAAATCACCTGTTAGGCGTTTCAGAACAATTGCATTGGCGGCAATTGTGAAAGTTGGAACATATTTGGATCCTATACAAATAGAGCACAGCTTTGAAGCTGTTGCAGTAACCATTGCGTTCGTGCCAGATATCTGGGCTTGTACTGGTTTTACAGGAAGATTCAATCGTCTCTGCGCCTTCTCGGATATGAAGGTGACCTCTGAGCCTGTATCTAAGAGAGCACGCAGCGTAAATTTGCTTCCTGAATGATAGACTTCAATTAATGCCGTTGCTAAAAGAATTCTTTTGTTATTACTCGAGAAATAAGATTGAACTTGATATGAATTTGAATTCTCAGTGGACTGTATAGTTGGAGAATGGTGAAGAGCTTGTGATGGAGAAGGAGAAGTATTGATAGGGATCACATGTAAAAGTGTATAGTGCTTTTGTTTGCATTGCATACATGTGTGCACACTTTGTGCAATACCCTAAAGAATTGACCTTAGAAATTCGATCACTAATACTCAACTGCAAAAAGGTTTGACATTGCCGGAGACAATGAGAACCTTTGCAAAGTTTGCAAATAAATTTATTTGTTTTTGAAAGGAAAGCTTTGTGTTTTTCTTTATGGGAATGAAGATTTTGATTTTTTAAATGGGCTTCGGAGATTGATGTTGATTTGATGTCGGATACCGTCTCGAGCACACGATAACGGCTAGATAAAAACGAATTCATTTCACTCCATGTCGGAATATCTCGTTGTTTCTGAATGGATTGTTCCCATAACGCCAACGTGTTTTCAGGTAATCTATTTGAGCATAGATAAACAAGGATAGGATCCCAAGTGTTAGTAGCTATATTATGGGCTTCGAGAATCGATAAGCAATCATTGATCTCCCGCTGAAATATTAAGGATCATATTTTTACCAGACTTTATTGTAATTGCGTTTAAATTAAAAAAACTGACTGTTTACTAAAATTCTCCGATTCTCGTATTGATCCGACAATACTTTCCAGGCTAATTGAAAGCTATCTGCTGTTAAGGGAAACTTGAGAACAATGTCATTTGCTTCATTCTTAGTTTTCGCATGAAGATAAAATAATTTTTGAACCGCACATAATTTCGGGTGGTTTACATATACAGCTGTAAACATATCTCTAAACGACGGCCAAGTTAGATAATCTCCATAAAATATCCCAGTGTCACAAGGTGGAACCTTTATGCACTGTTCTGAATTAGGACTTGGATGGGATACACTTGGAAGACCGTCTTCTTTGATTGTGTTTAACTTTCTCGTAGTTTCAATAATTTCACTTAGGCAATCTATGTAGGTACTAGAAGACAACCGATATTTAGCCTTTATTGCGTCGACATCATCGTTTGTTTCGGAGCGCAAGCAATTGTTATACGACTTTTTAATATCGCTCCATAATGATTTTAGCTCGATTTTACGTGCCTCTAAAGAACTTAGTGACATGTCAATCACAGGAATTTTTTGAAAAGCAGACTGAAATTCAACCAGTTGATCTGCTGCAGCGATAAAGTTTTCTAGCTGAGACAAAGTATTAAAATTTAGACAAAACCTCGCCTCGAAAATGAATAATTAAAAGAGAAAAGAAAACCGTTTACGTTTGTTACAGACCGAATAATGAATCACTCTTCACTTAGGGTTATGAAAAAAGGTTACATTCGTTCACATTTATCAACTTATGTATGTGGATCTTCACAACAATCTAGGAGTGCGCCCAATGCTCGAGAGATTGCTATTTGAAGAGAGTATGATATGCACATTCGACGATCGATAAAATCGTATGTGTGGAGACACCGGAATTTTTGCTACGATGCGGCCGATGTGTATTTCAGGTTTTTCTCATGCAAATTTAATACTTTGCGAATGAAAATGTTGATGAGTATTTTAATAAATACTATCTGGCTTGAAAGGACCAAATGTTGGGGTGATAACTATCCCCTGATTGTTGATTGATTGATGATTGTTGTTCCGACCGAAAAAAAATAAAAGAAGTTTTCCTTGGTTGATAACCCTTTGATCTCCTTTTTCTTATGAACAGGTCTTACCTCGGTGAGGTCAAAATCAGGAAGAAAGTATATTAGCAATTACAAAAGATGGCTAAGTGGTTTCCGATCTCAAATAGATTTGTACAGCGACATCTAACAATTCAATTTAAAATACTACAGGAATTTCAAGAAACGTTCATTGTCTTTGACATGAACAATAATAATCTCTTAAGAGGTCCCTTGCCGCCAGCATCAAGCATCGAAGACCTGTGGCAACACTACTAAAATCCATCAGAGTTGCCGCTTCCGATTCGCTTGGTTTCACTCGACCACCACATCGAAACCCCTGGTTTGATGGCGAATGCTGTCAAGCACATCCAGCTAAGCAAATTGCATATAAAGCGGGGCTAGGGGGGCTAGAGCTGCTCACGAGCTCCATGAGCAGAAGAGAAAATACGAACACCGGCTTCTCAGGAGGGTAAAGAAAGAGCATACGAAGCGTGCGGTCGAAAAAATAAAAAATAAATTGACACGGAAACCAGCGTCGAACTTAAGCCTGTAGACACAAACAAGGGAACATCGTAGCAGAGTCGCAGTCGATGCTTAGGATTTGGAAAGATAACTTTTGTAGACTGTACAACATCGATGCCGAAACAAATACCGCTGTCAGGCAGACTGAACCTTTCAACATGGACGATGATGACCAACAATTTCGTCCACCCGACCTGATTAAAGTGAAGATAGAAATATTTAACCTGAAGTCGAACAGAGCTGCTGGAGTGGACGGCCCGACTGCCGAACTCTTCAAGGCGGCAGGCGATGACCTGGTACACCAACTCACCTCGGAGTCGGACATCAATATGCCCGATGAATCGAACCTCAGCGTCGTTGTCCAATCCCCAAGAAAAGAGGAGGTCCTTCTGTGCAGGGTGACAATAGAGAATGCACGCTGCTCCATTAAGGTAGAGAGACCTTTGATGTTAAAAAAGGATTTAGACAAGCCGATGTGCTGTCATGCGATTTCTTCAACATCATTCTTGAAAGAATAGTGCAGAACTCACTCGCAACCGCAAGAGGCACAAACTTTCAAAAGTCCGTCCAATTACTTGCATACGCCGACGATATTGAGACAGAAGCGGCGAAAATGGGTATAGCGGTCAACTAGAGAAAGACCAAGTGTATGCTGTCAAGCAAAAAAGGACGCTCAACACCGACGTCTCGGACAGATCGCCACCTGCGACAGATATAGCTTTGAGGAGGTTAAGGACTTTGTCTACCTAGGCTCCGCTATAAATTCAGACAACGACACCAGCGCTGAGGTCATGTATATTATCAAAAATAGATGGCAATGCTCTTGGCTGCTTCGAGAAGAAAATTCTTCGAGTGAGTTTTGGTCCCGTCTGCATTGGCGTTGAGTGGAGGGGGAGATACAACGATGACTGTACTGGACTGTACAGCGACATCGACCTAGTCCAAAGAGTGTAGATCCAACGACTGAGATGGCTGGGTCATGTAGAGCGTCTGGACACCAATGCTCCGGTCCGAAAGTCTTCGAATCCACCCCCGAGGGATAGCGAAGTAGAGGAAGACCGAGACTCAGATGGCGCCGGTTCGGGCATTAATCCCAACCAAAAGAAGTATATTCTTTATGAACAACGTAAATACAAGTTTATTTGCTTTAACAATTGTCAATCATAGAGCGAAAAAGCCAATGACCTCAAACATCTTTCCTTATCTTTCTGTCCTATTTTCTTAAAATAACTTAACAGGCCTAAACGAGTCCTGAACCCATTCTAAAACTTATGGAAGTACAGATTGTTGAAGACGATGACGTCGCCAAAACGTTTCCATTATCCAAGGCATCCAACCATGACATCCTTCTACCATGTAAGGAAATTTATTTTTGAATGTCCGAATCGGTCCCAATAGAATTGTACGTACGAGTATATTGTAATGAATGTCAAAAAGAACGAAATAAAGTGATTTCCGTTTATGACGTACAAACGAGCGGTTTAGTTTTTTGGCCTTAATGCGGATTTAAGAAAAATAACGCAGTTCGAGGAAAGCAGTGATTTTTTCTCCTATTGTTCTTGTCGGTAAACTGAATTACGAACATTAATGGTCCATTCGAGCCAGATTTGATATTCACATCAAACTCCAACTACTTTGAAGTGATTTTTTATTCAAATCGTATTATCTAAATACTTAAATACAAGTGCATAAATACAAATAAATACAATATTGAAAAGAAAAAAAAAGGCTGTGCTGAAGGCGGAACACTCAACAAATTGCTGGAACCAGTATATCCAGTTGCTGCAGTTGAAGAACAAACAGAAGTCGAAATAATTCCAGAACCAAGTCAGGCAGTAGCTGAAAGTTTTTGTGAGCTGCGTGTGCATCGACATCTAGTAAGATTCCAACCGTGAGGTACCACCATTCCTGTATCTTATCTTGTGATTTTATAAGTAAATGTATATGAAACAAAATAAGTTAAATAGAATGCAAGCGCAATTGGAAAAAGATATTTCCAATTTCAGCAAAAGAAGTTCAAGTAATAGGACAGAAAAATATTTGTTGGGTCGTTTGCCTATTTTGGAGAAAACTTTGGAGTCGGCAGAATGTGTTTATAAGAAATGTTTAAGTAGCTGTTTAGATGGTAGAGAGGACAAATGCTCTGAAGTGGAAGCTTTGTTCGAGCCAATTCGTGAACTATACTTCGACTACAGGGGTAATCTTCTCGACGCAATGGACATAACAAAGGAGACTAAAGACGATGTCAGCAACAACGGCTTAAGTTCATCATCATCACTTTCTCACAATGCAGATATACGACTCAAACATATTCCCATTCCAGTTTTCTCCGGTAATTATGAGTCTTGGCGTGGTTTCCGGGACTTATTCGTCTCCTTAGTACTGCCAACAGTAATGACGGAGAAGAAAGTGTACGCGTGGACGGACTCCACCATAACTCTCTGCTGGACAAAGTCGCCATCAACACGATGGGAAACATTTGTTGGAAACCAAGTGAGAGAAATACAAAGACTGACAAGGCCATCTACTTGGAAGCACATCCCTACCCATCAGAATCCAGCAGACTTGGCTTCTCGAGGATTACTGCCCTCAGAGTTAATCTCCGAACCGTCATGGTGGCACGGACCAGATTTTTGTACACAAACTGGAATTTCGCGGTTTCAAACCAACCCACAGATTTTTCAACCGACGTGGGTCATAAAGCACAGGTACACCGAGCTGTAGTCAAAGACAATCCGAAAAAACAACTCACCTTAAAGGCATCCAGACTGCCAAAACTCATTACGTAGGTTTGTTGAAGCCTTCAGACATCATCACCCAAATTTTTGCCCCTATACCCGAAGTCTCAACAACAACACCAACAAACGGATTAGGCGACCCGATGGAACTAGAGGAAGCGACTAAAGTTGTCACCTGAGTCGCACAAATCGAAATTTGTCTACAAGGCATCACCAAAGCGAGGGGTATGGGGTCTTTACATCCCTTTGTAGACGGAGACGGAATCATTCATGTAGGCGGGTGGCTTCAAGACGCCAACATATCAAATGACCAGCACCACCCTGCAATATTGGATTCAAAACACGAAATTTAAAAATTAATCATACAAGAAACGAATACTCGTATCATAACTTTACACGGAGGGACTCAGTTTGACAAAAATACTGGATTTTCCAACTTAAATGAACAGTGAAAAAACACATAAACAGCTGTACCAGTTGTCACAGGTTTCGAAACAAAACCGCCCAACAGCTAATGGGAGAGTTGCCAGCCCCAAGGCTGCCGGTGTAAAAACCTTTTACCAACACCGGCATCGATTATGCAGGACCAATCATTATTCGTGCTTGGAAAGGTAGAGGAGCTAAGTGCCACAAGCGTTATATAATATTCATCTGTTTGGCGACAAAGGCCATACCTCTGGAGGCAGTTAGCGACCTCACAACTCAAGCGTTTCTGGCAGCTTTTCGTAGATTTGCGGCAAAGTGTGGAGCTTGCGTCAACGTTTACACGGACTGTGGGACTAATTTTGTCAGAGCAAATACTGAACTACGTCGCCTGATGAAAGAAGGAATTCAGGACTGGGAGGAAATTGCGGATGTGCTAGCGATCCGAGTGGAATTTCATTCCCCATTAACCATAATGGAATACACTAGATAAGCAATTTAAATGTAAATATTACTCAAATAATACTTACCCGACTTTAATTATTGGGTCTATAACTTAATTCGTGCGGTTTGCTAAGAGATGGCGTAACTTGTATTATTCCATTGTTATTATTCCATTGGAACATGCGTTGGAAAGCAACTGTGATTGTACGTCATTTCAGTATATGTCATTCATTTGTAAACAAAAATATTTTTTTTTTCACTCAAATATGTCGAACTTTGTGCCTGAAAAAGTGTTTTTGCGGGGAGTTCTTCTTCATTACTTTAATATGAAGAAAACTGCTACCGAAAGTCATCGTATTTTGGTGGAAGTTTATGCTGAACATGCGCTAGCTAAGCGAATGTGCCAAAAGTGGTTTGCACGATTTAAAAGTGGTGATTTTGGCTTGGAAGACGATAAACGTCCTGGGCAGCCAAAAAAGTTTGAAGATGAAGAACTGGAAGCATTACTCTATGAAGATTGTTGCCAAACACAAGAAGAGCTCGCAGAATCTTTGGGTGTCACTCAAGCAGCCATTTCAAAACGTTTAAAAGCAGCTGGATATATTCAAAAGCAAGGAAATTGGGTTCCACATGAACTCAAGCCGAGAGACGTCGAAAGTCGGTTTTGCATGTCCGAAATGCTGCTGGAACGCCACAAAAAGAAGTCCTTTTTGCATCGGATTGTTACTGGTGATGAAAAATGGATCCATTACGACAACCCCAACCGCAAACAATCATATGTGAAACCCGGCCAACCAGCCAAATCAACGGCAAAGCCGAATATCCATGGCGCGAAGGTAATGCTCTGTGTTTGCTGGGATCAGATGGGTGTGCTGTATTATGAGCTGCTAAAACCGGGTGAAATCATCAATGAACAACGCTACCGAACATAATTAATCCGTTTGAGGAGAGAAGTAGCCGAAAAACGCCCGGAATATGCGACCAGGCACGAGGCAATAATTTTCCATCATGAAAACGCTCGGCCCCACGTTGCTATTCCGGTTAAGAACTATTTGGAAAACAGTGGATGGGAAGTCTTTCCCGACCCGCCTTATAGCCCAGACCTTGCCCCTTCTGACTACTATTTGTTCCGGTCGATGCAGAACGCCCTCACTGAAATACGGTTCACATCAGAGCAGAATATCAAAAATTGGCTTGATTCATTCTTGGCTGCCAGGCCGGCGCAGTTCTTTTGGGATGGGATCCGCAAATTGCCAGAAAGACGGGAAAAAGTCATAGCTTCAGATGGGCAATACTTTGAATAATACTATTGTACATGTTTTTCTTAAGTAAACGTTCAAATTTTGCAGAAAAAAAAACCCCACGAATTAATATACAATACAATCTACCGAAAACAACGAAACGTCACTTTTTTGGCACAAGTCAGCTGGTATTACAAGCAACACAACACTTGTACGCACGTACTACTTACGCAGTAAACCTTACTCCGAACTACTCCGAATAACACAGCATAATTGCACACAGCGCGAAAATTATAGTAGTTTATGCTATTGTTTTTCTGTTTAATTGACCAATGAATATAACATATGCATTAATCGTTTTCTCTTTCCAGGTACATACAACATGGACAACAACGGTGGGAGAGAATGTAGACGATGATTACGTCACCAAATCGTTTCAATTACCCAAGGCACCCAACCATGGCAATGGTGATTAGCTGAGATAACGCAGTGCGGAGGTTCGGAACGCACACACCATATAGGAAAATTTAGTTTTTAGTGTCCCAATAGGTCCCAATAGAATTGTGTCTATGAGTATATTCTAATGAATGTCAAAAAAAAAAACGAAATAAAGTATAGTTTTTTGGCGTTAAAGCGGATTTAAGAAAAATATCGCAGTTGGAGGAAAACAGTACTAACTTTTTTCTTTTTTTCTTTTTCTCCTTTGGTTCTTGTCGGTAAACTGAATTACGAACACAGATCTAAAGGCGGGAGAGCCACAATTAAAACACGTCTGTTCGATAAAAATAACCACAACTTTATTTTGTTGAAAGATACATCCATTTACAAAATAAATTCCAAATTATAAGTTGTCTCTACAACGTGTTGAACAAGAAGACCAAAAAAAGACAAAAAAGAACAAACTCTGTCATATATAACAGTGATTTAAGATTTAACAGATCAACGAAGATGTAATAGATCATTTATCTAGCCTCAGGTCGCAATCACAATATTTGTAGGAAACCGAATCGCAATCTCAAACATCCTGCCCGGTTGGACTGTCAGGTTCAAAAGCCTCCACCAGCCGACACAGTTTCTGCACTGCTCGTGTAAAAACTTCATTTGCCATCTTCAATGTTGCGTTGCGAATCAGTCCATAGCTGCCCGGATGAATGTTCGTGATATGGCCCAGTCTCCAGTGGGTTGGTGGTAGATTCTCCTGCCGAATCAGGACGATGTCACCCTGTGGAATCAGAATGCACTCATCACAGTATTTCTGAATAATTTTAATAGTAGCATTCATCAGCTGATTTATCATATACCATATATTTATGTTTGTCACACATGTATGTTATATATCTCACTTTCTTGATTTCCATTATATTTATCTTTATCTCGTATCGTTTCATTCTGTTTGACATTCATAAAGCTGAATTGTATTTATTATGTCCAGTATATTTATCCTTATCACGTATGTATATTCATTTCTTTCTGTTAAATATTCTTATGGCTGAATTACATGAATTGAAATCTATTATGAAAGAGGATATTTTACTTTTTTTTTCTCTTTCAATAAAGCGAGCGAATGTGAAGTTTATAGAGCGTATTATTTTATGGATATCCGAGCCAGATCCAAATTAAATATAGAATTTGAAATAATAGAGAACTATTGAACGAAACATTGGTGCCTCCTGTAAAGATCTGGAGATGATATACAAAGGGAAGTAAATCATCGAGGAAAATACCAAACTACACATTCAACATTGGGAACCATCAAACGAGGGAGCTACACCTGTACCTGTAACCTGGTAACCACGAGGTAAGTGCAACTGAATTCTGCTTGTACATTGTTCCTATTGAGTCGTAGAAAGTACATATATATTGGGCGAATATGCGACGACTCCAGCGCTTTGAAACGATTCACACAAACGTGTCGTGTCAATCTGGACGAACAAAATCAAATATTCGTATTACTTGATAAAGAAGTTACCAAATAATATTCGTAGTGAGTTGGACCACTTCCTTCGGAAACAGAAGGATATCCCTCTATCGGACATTTATTTTAAAACCTTCCAACGGACACATGGTGTCTGGCCAAGCCCCTATAAATTTACATGATTTTGTATGGAGATATGGGCCACTTACAAACCAATTTTTATAAGGTGCAGGTATGTTTTACGAGTTTCTTACCTTACTTAGTGGTTTAAGCATATGTTGAGCTAACTGTGGAAGTAAAAAACGTAAAAATATTTTTTGTACGTTTGGACGAACCAGTGTGTTAGATAGCACAAATTAAGAGTTGCGTCTTGCATCATTTTTGTTGAGTCCATCGATCTCTTAACAAATGCAATAAGCAGCCAATGCCATAATATCCAACATGCTGCAAAACGCGTCAATCAATCGTCTGGTAGGCCGCTTTGTTGAAAAATGCGTTATCATTTGATCCTTGCAATCGACGCCAGCTTTATTTGCATTGTAGAACAAAATTGCTTCCGGCTTTTGTGCTTCGCCTTCACAGTTCTTCAAATAATGCATTGTATAAAGTAAATTTACTACCTTATTCTTTTTTGGCATGCAGCTGCAAATCGATCTATTAGGCGTGTAATCCTCATCTCCTCCATGCTCAATGGTAGGATCTTCACTACTTCCACTTTGAGATTTCTACCGCGCAATCACGTATTGTAAGAAAATTCAACTTCGTAAAAAATTTAATTTTCATAAAAATACTAAAAAGGCTAAACAAAAGCGCATAGTCAATGTTTTATTTGCCGCGAAAAATATGTTTATTATGAGCACTAACTTGTATTACTTTCAACGTTCATTCGAAAACTGACCCGTACAAAAATGGAAGGACCACAAAAAACAAGAAACAAGCAATAAACACAAACATTAAGTAGACTGATTGCGTTAAAAAATAAGTGGAATTGTCGAAATGCATGTTATTCCATATATTTACATACAAAATATAAAGGGGTTCAGCCAGACACCATGTGTCCGTCCGAAGGTGTCTTTTTTTCTTTTCATTTTTTTGCCCTCTTCTAGGAACCCATTAGAATGCGGTTTTCCATCAATCGATAGAAAATAAAATTTTAGAAAGCTACCTGGAATTTCAAGTCGATAGCTTCATTAAAAATATCAGTAAATAACGCTTACAAGTGAAATGTGCCTGGCCAGACTTGCGTATCCGACAGAGGGTTAATGTTGGTGACATCTTCTAAGCGTAGAGCAGCAAATCAGCGAAAACTAGCAGAGTCGGAAATTACGCCGAAGAAGGAAGTTAAGGCAATGCACGTTTATAAGAAAACCATCACATGTCCAATATGCGAGAAGGCAGAACATCGAGTTCGGGAATGCCCGCAATTCTTAGAAATGAACACCAATGACAGAGGAACAAGGGTGGAAAAATTTAAACTATGCTTTAAATGTCTGGGATATAACCATCGCTCCACAAAACGCAGCAGTCATCGAACATGCGGGACATGCGGAAGGAAACACCACACCTGAATCCACCTTCAGCGGGAGCTTATCATTCCAGCCCTCTTTAAAGCGGCAACGCACATGGCGACACATGAAGAGCGGGAGGATAATCTGTCTTCGGACATCACTTCGTATAACGTGCTTCAATCAACAGCAGTCATTACTATCAAGTCTTCGGACAGGGGCCGATCAGTGGCCACAGGTTGTGCAATAGCTGGGTCTTCACCAGGATCGGGCTAGCATTGGTGTTAATGGATTATCAGGATCTACGATAACGGCAAGTAACTATAACTAGGACAGTTTGAGGTAGATTCTCAAATAAATTATAATGTTGTTGCGTATGTGCTACCCAAGGTAGCTGGTGTTTTGCCAATAAAGAACATTAACGTCTCAACTTGTAGTCATCTTCAAGGTATATCTCTAGCAGATCCAAAATATTTCGAGCTACAAATTATCGATGTATTACTGGGCAGTGATGTATACGACGAGTGTGTCCAGAACGACACGTGTAAGGAGGGATATGGATTGCCAATTGCCCAGAAGACAACATTGGGGTACATCGTCGCGGAAAAGAAAGCGGAGCAATCTTCATCACGTTCTTTCCAATCTCTATATACCAATTTCGAAGTGGACTATCTATTAAGGAAATTTTGGGAATCGGAAGAAATAATTGAACCAACTAAACAATCAGAGGATGATCATTGGTGTGAAGAACTCTATAGAGACACAACTGAGCGACTGAAATCTGGCAAATATCGGGTGCGATTGCCAATAAAGACTGAAATTGTACCTACAGAGTTCATAGGAAGATCGAGGGCCACAGCCTTAAGGCGACTGGAACATTTAGAAAAACGATTTTTAAGAGACAAGGCTCTGGAAAAGAATACATGGAATCCATCAAGGAATACATAGAACTGGGACAAATGAAACCTGTCACGACCAACGAAGATCAAAATTGTATTACTGCGCAGGCCGATGCATCGAGTTTTACCTACTGCTACCTCCCTCTCCGCCCAGTCTTAAAAGAATCATCAGTGAGCACAAAATTGAGAATCGTATTCGATGCGTCTATGGAAACTTCAACGGTAAGTTTCTAAATGACATTCTTGCCACTGGGCCTGCTCTACAGAATGAATTAAATAAAATTAAATATTATATCATTATAAAATACCATTGAAGGAGCATTAGAAAAGCAAAAGCAAATTATCCACATGTTACGAAGTGGATTGTTTGAGCTAAGGAAATGGCCAAGTAATCATCCATCGCTCCTAAATGATATTCCCTCTGAACACAGGTATCTGCAAAGCATGCTGCAATTCAAGTCAGCAGGCCTCATCAAGTCATTAGGTCTGTATTGGGATCCCAACTCTGATAAATTAAAATCCAAATCCAAGTTAATTTCGAAACTACGCTTGAATCGCCAACTAAGCGGTCAATTTTATCAAATATCGCTCGATTGTTTGATCCGTTTGGGTGGCTCAACCCCGTGGTTGTATCAGCGAAAATTATACTGCAAAGGTTATAGAAATAAAATCGGATGGGACGCTAAGCTACCGGGAGATATTGAGAAACACTGGAAAAAGTTTGGTGAAGAACTGTCCGCCATAACACAGGTCTGTATTCCCAGATGGATAGGCAACAACGAGAACTTAAGATCAATGGAAATGCATATATTTTGCGATGCATCTCAGTCCGCGCATTCAGCAGTAGCTTATTTGAGGATCTGGGACGAAGATGTTTCCAGCCGGAAGGCATTAAACGGAAGAACTGCATTCGGCCTGATTTCTGTAGTTCGTTTGGTACAACGTGAGACATTTACTCTTGAGTGGAATGCATTATCCATAGACAAGCCATTACCAGAAAATAGCCCTCTGCGTCCCCTTAATCCGTTCTTTGACAAAGAGGAAAGGACAATACGACTCGGTGGCAGGTTGAAACACGCATTCCCTCCAAAGGATCCTAAACACCCACTCATCCCACCTGCAAAACACCATGTTACAAATTCAATTGTACAGTATAGTCACATGAGCAACTTGCATGGAGGAGTGACGCTTACCTTAAACCACATCCGGAAACGATTTTTGATTATGAACGGGCGTAATGTTTTACAATCCATCGTTGTATTGTTTGTTACAAGAACAAACCAGAGCCATGCACGCAAATGATGTCTGATTTACCAGCTGAACGAGTTCGTCCAGCGAGAGCACTTACCTCTACCGGTGTTGAGTTCGCTGGGCCCTTCGATGTGCGACCACCAAAGGGTAAAGGTCGAGTTTCTTTGAAGGGATACATCGCACTTTTTATTTGCTTAGCCACAAAGGTATAATTGAACGGAGAGGTGTATGTAAGGACATATATAGCGACTGCGGCACTTATTTCATAGGTGCCAATAGAAAGCTTAAGGAAGACAGATATACCTATCAGCGATTCATAGACAAAGTTTATCCGCAATTACGTTGGCATTTTATACCACTTCCGTCGTCCCTCTTTGGAGGGTTGTGGGAGGCGGGTGTTAAGTCGACGAAATTTTATCTGAAACGGATAATTGGAGAACAAAAATTAACATATGAGGAACTCAACACCGTGCTGATATAAATTGAGTCATGCTTGAACTCGGGGCCATTATGTCCATTAACAGATAACCCCGATGACCTAATGGTATTAACTGCAGGTCATTTTTTGATAGGGGACTCATTACTCGCACTACCACAAGCTGAAATCAACAATACCACTTTCGTATCAAAAAATGGGTCAACAGTTCTGGCGGCAATGGAGTAGGGAATATCTATGCCACCGACAAACGACACAATTGTGCCTATAACTTCTCACAGCTTGTCTGCCATGTAAAATCTAAAACCAATTGCAGGGAATCTGAAGCATGAGCTGCGTACCACCATGGAGGGTGCGATCATGAACATCTTTGATGAGCAGCCAAGTTAGAGCCCCAGCGTTCGCTAAGATGACGGAAAAAGGATATTCAGAAGGTACCGATGCTTTGTTAATGCGCTTACCAATGCGCAAGAGGCCATCTTCGTACAGGTAAGGGTACAGGAGTGGTAACAATCTGCTGGAACTGAGTAGACTAGTTTTGTTCCGTAGTTGATGAACATCTGTCAAAAATGCTTTGTGTCCTCCTCGATGCGCAGGAGGACCCACATTGCGTTGTTCAATTCACCAGCACTGACCAGAGTTGTACGTAGATGACGACCGTTCGGCAACCAACGTAAGATGAAGGCCAATGTGCTGAAACGCTCGTTAAGACAAATAAACTGATCATTTAGCTTTTTCGTTGTTAGTTCAAGTGTCACCATAGCGACCATTATTCGCACGGATATCTTCTCGCCAAACATGGTATGTTCTTCTTCCTTTGTGAAATTGTGGTTATCTTCTGAAGTGACTGAGTCATTTGCCAACCAATCGGTCCGTATAGCCAAATAAGATGCTTCAACAGTTCTTTCGCTCCAATGCCGCGACTGGCGCAATCAGCTGGATTCTGTACCAACGAAAAATGATGCCATCGGTTGTCGAACTCGATTTGCTACGTATCGCTTAAGCGTAGCGGGGTGCTTACGTAAGCAACACAGAACGATGTTTGAGTCCGACCACAAATAGTACAATGCGCCTTGTAGTCCCAGTGCAACAAGGACGTTCTTAAGTGTTAATTCCAAAAGGTGCGCTGCACACAGCACCAGTCGAGGTATGGCCATCGCCCTTGAGCGGGGCTACCTTGGTGCGAGCAGTAAATAACGAAATATGAACTGGCTCGTTTGGACGAATCGTCCTAATATAGATGACAGCTGCGTAAGCTAGTGTGCTGGCATCACAAAACCCGTGGACTGATGTAACTTCTCCGCTGGACATACCTAGCCATCTAGGCACCCGAAATTGGTTAAGTTCCTGCAGTACTTTGCGAAGCGTAAGCCCAGTTTCTAGCAGTTCTGATAGTAGGGTGCATCCCATGTAAGGCCCGCTGACCAAAGCGTCTGAATAAGAATCTTGCTAGTAATAATGACCGTTTCGTGCAGTCCGGTTGGATCGAAGAGCTGCGCCACCTCGCTGAGTACACGTCTCTTCGTAGGAGATTTACCAGATTGATCGGTTTCCATACAAATGAATAGTTCGTCCCTTGATGGACTTCAAGCACTAAAGAAATGAAGTGGATTATGTGCTCAGAGCCCAAAGCTATTCCGTTCGTGATGTCAGAAATCATCTGTAGACTATTCGAATTCCATTTCCGAAGTTTAAAATGTCAAGCCGAAAGAATTTTGGTAACATTGGTAGCCAACAACATTGCATCTTGAATGGAGTAACAACTTGTCAAGAAGTCGTCTACATAAAATGATGTTAATATTGAGCCCTGCGCTGCTAATGATTGGTCAACGTCGACCACCACACCATAATTGTCATAAGCATATGGCCTTAGAGTCCGCACTGCATTGAATGTGCTACGAGCCATCTCATGAGTGACTGTAGTTAGCTGGTAAACGCCTAAGTCCCGCTTCGGCAACTCCCTCCACAAAATGCGCTGGGACAGCCGATGTTCCGGAGCCACCAGTATCTGGCGAAACATTTTCTCGACGTATGCGGTGAGAGCTATTGGAAAGCGGCCAAAGTGAAAAATAATGTTGAGCGAAGAGTCCTGTGTCGTAGGACCCATCAATTGCATGTTGAGATACCAGCTGTCCAAAAACAGTCCATCCAAATTGAGTTCGTTGAGCGTATGGTTCTTCTCGCTGGCCGCCGATAATATCGCCTTTGGCTTCCAAGCCTTACACATCAGATTAATGAGTATGTTAATCCCACCAGGTGAACCAAACTTCGGGTCAGCCAAGTCCAGACTCGACAAATGTTGCCACTGAGTGAAAAAATTGGCTAAACGGTCTGAAATAAATCTCACCTGCGATCCAGGATCTCAGAGGGTTCGAGCTATGTGCTGTTGTAAAAAATCTCCAACTGCATAGGCACGCGCTGTTGCAAGCAATATCGTCTGATCGCCTCTGGACATACAAGTCGTCAAAAAACCGGTTAGTCACAAAGATTGTTATGTAACTGCTGACGCAGGTGTTGAGTCTTTCGATTGCGCTGTTGATGTTGATTGAACCAAGGGTTGAGCACTGGTACAGCGGCAAAACATAGTATGGTGTTGACGACTACACTGACGGCATCCTCCTGAAGAGCACTGCTTCGAAGTATGTCCGCTCTTCAGAAAATTGAAGCATGGACCAAAATTCTGCAATGCCTCGAAACGCTGTTCTGGTCTGAATGACATGGGGCATTGACATCGGGCGATCCTGTGTGGGCCTTGACAGTAGCAACACTTTCCACTTTCCGCTGCAGCCAAACAAGATTTAATAGCATTTTGAGTTCTTGTCCGCTATTTGGTTGATGAAAATTCTATGCGCTGAGTATTGCGAATTATCTATGTGGAAAGAATGTGAATTCTCTTCTCCCCTAGCCCTGGAATCTGGTTAGAGTCAGAATTCATTACTTACTCTCGTCTCCACTGGTCAACGGGAAGCTTCATGACCCTGAGTGTACGTGGCGACTATTGTACGGCGTCCACTACTGTCAGCAACGTCTGTGCAGTTTCTTATGTAGCCGTCTTCATATTAAGGAATCTTGAGACATGTATAGTATTTCAGACAAAAGCTTCGGATTGTCGAATCGGTTCTTCAGTGTTGCCCACACTTCTGCATATCCACCGGAGTATAGCCCACCAATTAATGGCACTGCGTTTGCCCTGACGGCTTGTCGGAGTTTGCTGAGTTTGCAGACTTCAGGAAAGTCAGCTCGTGTACCAGCGACTCAAAAAGGACCTTGAATGCGAGCCAGCTAGAGTAGGATCCATCAAAATCCGTGATCGATACCGGATCTAATTTAATATTAAAAGTAGACCCCGCATTCGTCGCGTTGTTTGAAGATTTCGCCGATTCAACCGTTACCGGGGTGAGTTAAGAGGCTTTGCACTCCAACAGCCTTCGATTGAGCGCTGCATACGTCTGGTTCTAAGCAGTCTCCACCTGCTCCCACAATGCATCATGGGCTGGTAGCTCCTCACTTTAAGCCGCACCAACTAAAACCTCATGATACTGCACGAAACGAATGTAGTGCATCTATACAGATTTGAGCTCCTGCTCGATTTGAGGAACATCACCTGTGACTACGTTTCCACGCACACGTTCACTTATTCTGTTGATCGCTGTTACTGCACACAATCTACGATTTAATTCAGTCGTTGTTCAACACGGGATAATCCGCAAATGTGTACTCGTATGTTCCAAATAACGCCAATGCAGACCACACTGTTTCATAGTGTTTGTTAAAATGTAATCTGGCCGCAGATGCGAGATCCTCGAGCAAAAAGGTAATTCCTCACAGGAAAATACGAGTATGTTCGATAAAAATAACAACAACTTTATTTTGTTTAACGATAAATTCATTTACAAAATTAGTTCCAAATTATAAGTTGTCTTTACAACGTGTTGAACAAGAAGACCACAAAAAAAGACAAAAAAGAACAAACGCTGTCATATATGAAAATGCCGCAGCTTGCGATGAAGGGATGCAAACAGAGCAGGTTGAGATAGATAACAACACAGTTTCTTTCTGTCAAACAATAAAGTTATAAATGGATTACAAAATGAAAGCTCTACTTACCGCAGTTTACTCCCTATCACAGCTGAGAATCGAATGAAGTTCAGTTGGATTTTAAAACAGCTAACCCAAGCGAAAGCCCAAAAAGGGAAAACGCTAAATGTCAAATCGTAAGGGAGTAAACTGGTTGTACATAAACCTGCGGTTACAGGGTAAGTTAAATTACGCAACGTTCACATCTTAATTATAGAAGCTGCAAATCTGCAACAGACAGTGACAAAAAAAAATGGAGAAAAGATTTCAAGATATAACAGATCAATGAAGATGTAATAGATCATTCTTCCCGCCTTGTGTCGCAATCACGATATCCCTATAAAACCGTATCCCAACCTCAAACAACGTCAATATTGTTAAGGAAGATGCGACTTATCTTCTAGACCGGCTGTTTGACTGCCATTCTAGTTTAACTACGAGGGCGGGTCAATAAGTCCGTGACTTTTGGATTAAAACACAGATTTTTTGATAAAAAAATAATTTTATTTTTCAACGTAGTCTCCCTTGAGCTCTATACACTTTGTCCAACGCTTCTCCAATTTGTTTATCCCTTCCAAAAAAAATGATTTGTCTAGGTCCTCAAAATAGGCCTTTGTTTGCGAGATGACTTCATCATTGGAGCCAAATCTTTTTCCACCAAGCCATTTCTTCAGGTTTGGGAACAAGAAGTAGTCGCTCGGAGCCAAATCTGGAGAATAGGGTGGATGAGGGAGCAATTCATAGCCCAATTCATGGATTTTTGCCATTTTTGCCACGATTGCGTTTGTGGTCGACTGTGAGCAAACGCGGCACCCATCTTGCGGAAAGCTTTCTCATGCCCAAGTGATCATTCAAAATTGAAACCACTGAGCCATGCGAGATCCCTACGGCTTCCACAATCTCTCGCACTTTCAATCTTCGGTCGGCCAACACCATATCGTGAATTTTTTCGATTGTTTCGGGTGTAGAGACCTCAACTGGGCGTCCAGGACGTTCGGCATCTTCAGTGCTTGTACGGCCACAACGAAATTCAGTAAACCACTTTTTTACCATTGAAATCGATGGTGCAGAGTCCCCATAGTACGAGGGCGGGTTAATAAGTCCGTGACTTTTTGAATTTCTGACCTCTTTACTGAAACAGCAACACTGCTCCTGTCAACAGGCATCTGTCAGTTGACTCCTGTCAAAATTTAAACTTGCTGCGTCAGTTAGTTTGTGTTCGACAGCTATTTTTATCAGACTACTCACTAATTTGAGGAGAAAATGGAAAAAAGTGAATTTCGTGTGCTTATTAAGCATTATTTCTTGGGGAAAAAAAACCATTACCGAGACCAAGGCTAAGCTTGATAAATACTATGGGGACTCTGCACCATCGATTTCAATGGTAAAAAAGTGGTTTACTGAATTTCGTTGTGGCCGTACAAGCACTGAAGATGCCGAACGTCCTGGACGCCCAGTTGAGGTCTCTACACCCGAAACAATCGAAAAAATTCACGATATGGTGTTGGCCGACCGAAGATTGAAAGTGCGAGAGATTGTGGAAGCCGTAGGGATCTCGCATGGCTCAGTGGTTTCAATTTTGAATGATCACTTGGGCATGAGAAAGCTTTCCGCAAGATGGGTGCCGCGTTTACTCACAGTCGACCACAAACGCAATCGTGTAACAACTTCACAGGAAGGTTTGGCGTTGTTTAATCGCAATATGGAGGAGTTTTTGCGCCGTTTTGTAACCGTGGACGAAACATGGATCCATCACAACACACCAGAGAACAAACAACAGTCAAAACAGTGGGTTTCTAAGGGTGAATCGGCGCCAAAGAAGGCCAAGGTGGGTTTGTCAGCCAATAAAGTTATGGCGACTGGTTTTTGGGATGCACGCGGGATAATCCACATTGACTACCTTCAAAAGGGAAGAACAATCAATGGGGAATATTATGCCAACTTATTGGACCGATTCAATGACGATTTGAAAAAAAAACGACCTCATTTGGCCAAGAAAAAAAATCTTTTCCACCAAGACAATGCAAGGGTGCACACATGTGCAGTTGCCATGGCAAAAATCCATGAATTGGGCTATGAATTGCTCCCTCATCCACCCTATTCTCCAGATTTGGCTCCGAGCGACTACTTCTTGTTCCCAAACCTGAAGAAATGGCTTGGTGGAAAAAGATTTGGCTCCA
The DNA here is from genome assembly GCA_928272305.1 of Volucella inflata. Lineage (NCBI taxonomy): Eukaryota > Metazoa > Arthropoda > Insecta > Diptera > Syrphidae > Volucella > Volucella inflata. The sequence continues at coordinate 21,602,238 of OV743719.1, forward strand.
ATGATGAAGTCATCTCGCAAACAAAGGCCTATTTCGAGCACCTCGACAAATCAGTTTTTTGGAAGGGATAAAAAAATTGGAGAAGCGTTGGACAAAGTGTATAGAGCTCAAGGGAGACTACGTTGAAAAATAAAATTATTTTTTTATCAAAAAATCTGTGTTTTAATCCAAAAGTCACGGACTTATTGACCCGCCCTCGTATTATTGCAAAATTACGAGTATTATAAATATTCTTAAATTTTAATTCACATTTTTTTAAAATTCTCATTTTAATTGAAATCTAATTTTCATTTTGCCTATAATATCTTTAAATGGTAATTAAAAATACTTAGCAAATAAATTTAAATTGTTGTTATGTGGCAGTCAAAAGTAGTAGTATTCAACTCTACTACAATTAAAAAAAAAAAACCCTACTGCCATCTTATCGCTCATTCTAGTGTATCTGTCAACTTATTCAGTTCTGCCATCGTGTCACATTTCATCTCTTCTGTAGGAATCAGTACTAAAAGCGTTTGTTGCTATTGAAAAGATACCTTAATCGTCTTGTTTTGTGATTGTTTTTGTTTTTGTTTTTACTCTTGTTAAGAATTTATTTGATTATTTTTTAATACAATTCAAAAATGTTGGATCTTTTTACGATATTTACAAAAGGAGGCATTGTTTTGTGGTGTTTTCGGGCTACTGACGAAATATTTACGTCTCCCATTAACAACCTAATACGTGGAATTATTTTGCAGGTATGTCCATTACATGTTTTCTTATTGCATTTGCCTGATTGAAATATCAATCTTCTACATATTTTAGGAACGGACAATAGGATCGAAGGACTTTGAACATGGTAATTTGGCCTTGCGATACAAGCTAGACAACGAGCTTGATATTGTTTTGGTCGTAGCATTTCAAAAGATTGTCCAAATGTCGTACTTAGACAAATTTTTAAATGATGCACATTTGGAATTTAGGGATAAATACAAAAATGAGCTTGCATCTAATGTAAGGCAAAATTTTGATTATGATTTTTCGAATGAATTTGTTCGCATATTATCTGAATCTGTGTCTTGGGGGAAAGTACAGGAAAACGTTCCAAAACCTATGCGCACATTTGATGAATCAGTGAAATCGAAGAAAACTGTTGCATCAATGATTGAATCTAAGCCTAATGCGAAACAATCTAGCAAAAAGGTTCAGATTGCTGAAAAGCCAGAACAGCGTTACGGAAATCAAAAGTCAAGAGAAGAGATTATTCAGGAAAATCGGAAAAAAATGATGGAAAAACTAGCTGGTAAAAAGAGTCCAACAGAGGAGAGAAAAAAAACTCCAAAAGAGAACGAGAAAACTGGAAAGAAGCCAAGAATATGGGAACTTGGAGGGGATGCTAAAAATGTGTCGAATTTGGACAGATCAAAAGATCACCCTGAACCTATGAAAGTGGAATTAACCCAGGAATCTGCTGAGGTAAAAAATTTAAATCAAATTTTTATGCATTTAACTATATTTTTGTGTTAGTTCTGAAAATTAAAAAAAAAAAGTAAAAAAAAACAAAAGGTATGATATAATATGACCTTAAGGAGACCTTATTTTCTGCACACGTACATACATATTAAGAACTTATCGATATATACTTGGTTGTGTATGGAATATATCGACTTTGTTTTTACTAATAATAAAATTTAAAATATTAATTAAAATTAATTTAAAATTATAATTTATTTGTTTGTTTGTTGCCGCATATTTCAAATTCCAGATATTTAAAATTATTATCTTTCATCTAGAATATAATATATTGTTAAAGCTTAATAAATAATTACAGAAAAAACAGACAGTAAATTAGCTGTCGAGAAGGAAAATACGAGAAAATAAAAAACAAATTTCAATACAAGCGTTCACTCTGGCTTTATTTGGGTGATGTAAGAATTCGGAGTTCTTACCTTTAAAGAGACTTTATTTGTTGATGTCTTTTTTTTTTGCAATTCTTCTAAATATACCTCGTCTTTTATTTTGTAGACATACACAAAATAAATTGATTATCTGAACATTCGGTTCTGTTTAGGATACTTACGTGTACCCACATATTTATACGTTTATTCTAGTGCTTTATTAATCTTTATAGCGAAAGATAGTTTAATAAGAAAGACTATCTGTAGCACCCGCACGTATATATTATTACGTAGACATATGATCTGCAATCTTGTACTATTCCACAGAAATAAAACATTAAAGTTACGTGATGAGACAATGAAGTTAGTTTAGGTGATGCACTAGGTCTTCTATGTTTTCGATAGTATCTAGAGATGTATAAAGCCAACATTCGCCTCGTATCTTTTGCTTAATAAAGTAATTTATTTCGTTAACAGATGCGACATGATTTATATTCATATTTAGGTGTAACTTTTTTGGAGAAAATCATTTATATTTGGATAAATCCATCTAATCCTTTGTAAGATCTTAATCGTACAATTCTCTCTAATTTACTATTTACTATAATCAAACCGTTTTTGTTGCTATTACCAACACTTCTTAATTGGGTAGAAAATTTATTATTTCCACATCCACATAATTTCCAAAGTTTGGCAAAAGTCACCTGCAAAAACAAAAATTAAACTACACATAACTTGACTCGAAGTTTTTAAATATTTTACATTTACATCAGCAGCTTCCATGTTTGGCCGGAGACTCATTGTGCATTCATCCCACACAGTGAGTTCAACATTTTGTAATACATTGCCCAGCAGTCCATTTTTATGAAATAAACGGACTATGTCTTATTGCAAAAAGACGGCTAATGACAATCTCAATGTATAATTTAAAACACTTGCAATTCCAGAGAAATATAGTAAACGATTGTAACTATTTTTTTTTATTAAATTTATCAAGAATTTTTTCAATAATTTTTCATTCTGTAATGACTTCATTCTTCATATCATTGGTACTGCTCTAATTAATGATGCATTGTATTGGTGGGATTTTTATCTTCAGAATTTTGGTAGTAAAATCTTATTTAGTATATGTAGATGTAGGCTCAGTTCTTAAACAAAGATTGGGTGGTCAATGTTAACCCTAGGCTTAGCTAACACTGACGGCATACATTTGGGAAGATAGCATGTAAGGTGGATATTAGAGATCTGCATAAATGCAAACAAAATTACCCATGAAACACCCATAGAAATTAACGACCCATACTCATTCAATTGCAGCACTTAAGGGTTAATAGGGCGAACCTAATAAGAGTGGACAATTTTGTTATTAAGTTGATTCGAAGGCACATTGTAAGAGCAATGACCTCGTTGAATAACCTGATCTCCGGGGCTTTCTTCACCAATAATATATATCACGAGAGAGTTCGCTTTGACGGCTTTATTCCGTTTTTTTGTCTTGCATGTAAGAGTTATTAAACTGAACTAAATAAAAATGCTTTTAAAATGATCACCCTTATTTTGAGATTCAAATGAATAGTCAATTCGTTTGATAAACTCTACTCCTTCGAAAGATTTTTTCGTATTTTGACATTCGAAGGAATAAGATTCATTAACGAAAGATAACATCAAATGAACTGAAATGAATTTTACTTCGTTTTTTATGTTTTGTAGGTTGGCCATATATAATTTTTTCAGTGAGGAATCACTTTTTTTTTATTTCATTAAAATTATTTTCATTTTCAAAATTGGATTAATTTGTTCAAAAGTATATTCTAAATATTACAAAAATGTGAAATTAGAGTGTTTATTAAAAAGTTGCATATCCATATTATTGAAATCAAACATACAAACAAAATAAATGAAACAATACTTTTTTTGAATAATAAATTGCTCCATTGATATGCCCAACATAAATCTGGTCACACTTTTGGATTTGAGTACTGTAGAAAAAAAACCCTATACGATTTTTGAATTTTCCTCCATCATCCTCATCAAAACTTCCTTTTGCTCCTTATTTGTCCAATTGGAATGTGTCCTATGACAACAGATAATTGATTGAAATTTATTTCATACTAAAAAAAATCTATTCGTCCGGAAAATTGCAAACGTATAAAAAATGACAGTTATTTCGAAGGAATAGAATCTCAAAATACGAACAATAATGAATTTTCGTTTAGTAAATGAACCCCCTAATACCGATCGTTCGACTTTTTCTCACTTTCGAATGAAAACGAATCTCAAAATAAAGGTGGATAATTGAAAAAAATCACTTAAGGGTTGCGACCATCAAATTGAAAGGTTTTTTGCTGTCGTCGATCTTTGCCACGATTTTTTTCTTGCAAACGCATTTGACGTTTTCAGACAAAGCAAAATGTTTCCATCACTAAGATTAAGTGATGGAGTTCAGTAAAAATAATATTCAGTTAGAATATATAAGCTAATCGATTTTATGAATGTGCTTACTGTTAACAAGATTTTTCTCAGTGAGCCGATTAGTAATTTTTGAATTCATGTTATTGTGCAGCGTAAATTGTTGGCTGCTTTTTTGCATTATTAATTTATAATGACGTTTTTGAACAAATCACTTTCGGAGCTTGTGTTTAAAAACATTTTGCAAAAACGTTTTAATGCAGATAACGTTTTCGAAAAATGCCTATGAATGCGTAGCATTCACACAACCCATGATCCACACTCATCATAACTCACTAATCATAGTATTCTTTATTTTGGGTATGTGTGTATGCTGTACCGGAAAACGACGGTACAAATAAAACATGCGACAAGGGTGGAAAGTGCATTCGAATTATTCGACTTACTTGAGTTATTGCACAGACGATTTTGGGATACATCCCTATTCCAGGTTTGATTCTGTTGTGCGTTTTGGTTTTTTTTTTTTTCAATTACCAAGTATACAGTCTATTTGATGACATCGTATACGACACAAATTAAAAAAGAACTTATAATAATAAAAAAAAATCAATTGTACTGGTTTATTTTTTTTATTTACAACACTTGAATGCTTTTCAATTAATATGTTGTCTACTCTCCTCCATTATCAATAATTGCTTGGAGTCTTCGAGGCATGCTTTCTACTAATCTTATAGCATAATCTTGAGACAAAGATCTCCATAAAACTCATTTTTCGTGATTATTGTTTGACCGTCGAGATCTTCTTTCCTTGGAGCTTTAGCTTCATGAATGCCCAAACATTTTCAATGGGACTCGCATCCGGCGACTGTGATGGCCAATCTGAAACATCGACGTCATTTTCTTGTTTCCACGCACTGCACCAACGACTGCGATGTTTCGGGTCATTATCTTCTTGCAGTACCCAATTTTCATTCCTTCTTTTAAACCACCTTTGGGCCGATGGTAATAAAGCCTTCTTATAAATTTTGACCATGTTGGGTGCGTTTAAGTTATTTGTAAACATGAACAAATTGCCAAATCCTTGTTTTGAGAAGCATCCCCAAACGTGCACCTTTGCCGGGTGTTTGCCGGTCCGCTGGATTAATTTATTGGATTGTGTACACCAGGTATGAGTGATAGGAGATCATGCCCAAAAAGAAGCTTCGTCCGAAAAAATAACGTTGTTCGAATCTCTGTCCAAATTCTTCTTAGCCATCGCTTCTCACTCGGACGGTCAAGGTTCGAATCCTACTCATGACAAGTTTTTCGTTATGTATTTGGAACTAAGTTAGAAAAATCTGCGAGTGAAGGCATAACACTGACATGCAGACTTGGTTGTGGTAGAGTTTCAAGCACAAAACAGCCGTTAAAATTCACAACCTGAATCATTCCGAGTGAAGAAAAACTCTCCGTCCTATTCGGACTCCCACCCCTGGAGAGTCAATATCGAAACATCCTCCTTCTATCTTTCCGCCCGCGCCCTGACAACAGTAAAAGGGTATCATAAACCCCTTGAGGCGCGCGTAAATTATAAAAAAAAAACTGAGTCGTTTTTCTACGTGTTTTTTTGACAGTAGTGGTTTCTTTATTGTGCTTCGAAATTTTACATTATTGGCTAGTAAACGTCTTCGTATCGTATTACAACACACATTTAGACCCCTTTTACGTAAAATCCCTTGTCCTCCACGTAACGATAGAAGAGGATTTTTTTCAAACACGAGTATATAGGTAGATAGATCTTTATTTCGCACGAATTTTCTTAACAATTTTTTTTAATAAGCTTACAATTTGCAGATATATGATATTGAAATATCTTTTATCTTTAACATTATTTAACAAAAGTTGAATAATTTACAGAAGGAAAAGCGAAAGAAAAACCTTTTATCTAAAGAACAAAAATAAAATAAATAAATAAATAGTAAACGAACAAAGAGAAAAATTGTAAGTCAAGAATATAAAAATACAAAAAGATAGTAATCCAATGGCAAGCAATACCTCTTTTAAATGTTTAATTAGAGAAAACTCTGAAAAATGGGTATATAAATAAACGCAATTTATATCGAAATTTTAATAAATGAACAAAATATCACTTGATAAATAATAAATAAATAAATAAATTAATTAATGAATAAATAAATAAATAGATAAATAAATAAATTAACAAATGGGAAAGTTAAATGAATGAATAAGTTGACAAATAAGTGAACAGAAGAAGTAACAAGAATACATGAAGTATATGAATAAACAAAAAACATGAAAATTTACTACAAGCGACGTTGATTAATCCATAAATAAATTTTTAATAAGAGGATTTTCAACACTGGGACATTTTTCTTTAAAGTTGAAAATAAGCTTAATGATTTGTTCACTAATCAATTCAACGTTCGCTCTTTGATGAAGTTCAAGGGTTGGGTAGAGCCACGGCAAGTTAAGCATCATTTTCAGTACCTTGTTTTGTGCTACCTGCAATCTTTTAATATGGCACTGGGCAGCTTGACCCCATACTTGACAGCCATAGCATATTATTGCCTGAAAGATTACTTTATATATTATCAATTTATTGTCTTGTGAAAGCCAGGATTTGCGGTTGATTAAAGGATTAAGAATTTTTATTGCAATATAATTCTTTAATGTTGCGGTAATATGGTCGCTAAAGGTCAACTTTTGGTCAAGTTTAATGCCAAGATACTTAACTGGGCTTTCCCAGGATATAGTTTTTCCAGTCACAGTGAGACTGCCACTTGGAAGATAGCAAGCTTTCCTTTTTCGTGTGAAAAAGATAGCCTTTACCTTGTCAAGGTTAAGTTTGATTTTCCATTTGTTGAAATAAGCATGAACTACTTCCATCACTCCATCTAAATTTCTCTCTATATTGAGAGCAAACTGATGAGATGAAAGAATTGCAGTGTCATCAGCGAACAATGCAGTCTCGCAATTTAACAACACTGGAAAGTCGGCGGTGAAAAATATATACAATATAGGACCAAGTACTGAGCCTTGGGGCACACCACATTTGACATCAAAGGAACAGGAGACACGGTTGTTGACGTGAACTTGGACAACACGGTTTTTCAGGAAGCTTTGAATAATTTTGCACAAGTAAAAGTAGCGAGGACTATAGCTTGATAGTTTGTATACTAAGCCATTATGCCATACTGTGTCAAAAGCTTTTTCGATATCTAAAAGTATCAACTCTGTTGATCTCCCTTGTTCACGATTTGTTTTCCAAACACGAGTAGAATCATCTTGTCCTGATTTTTTGTTATTTTTGGCGTAGACCCACGATCCGGCAAATCATCCACATTTTTAACTTGAAAATAACGGTGCACCGACTTGCTAATAAATGCTTTTGACTTTTTCATGTATTTAGCAGTTGCTCCGTATGACATTTTCGGTCCTTTTGGATGCGTGGACAAGAATACTGCTTCATAACGTGATGCAAACGCGACACTCATTTTAAAATACTTCCGTCTCTGACAAAAATTGAACACTCTTTAAATTTTTTTATTCAAAGCATCTTAGCAGAAGTATTTTTTTATCTGCTAATGCAAATGCCACTTCCAAACCGGTTTTCATAAACGAGTTCATATACGATCTTATCAAACGGACTGTACATGTATTTTCGTGGAAATACTCACACAAACATTCACAGTTTTCATTACTTGGAAAGACAATCCCTTGTTATATTCAACCCTTGTGAATGGTGTTAATGTGAGTAAACCCAATCATGAGTAAAATGAGTATGAATTTCGACGGTCGACAGCACAACTACGCACAACACAACTTTAATACCCGCACTCATTCAGATTCATTCACAGGTCTCATTGTACAGTGAGTAACGAGAAGTATCCATGAATTAAATTGTGCATTCATTGCGTGAATGTATCCATGCAGATGTCTGGTAGGTACTCAGATTTTTATATGTAGATTTTTGAATAACTTTACTTACAAACTATAATGAGATATGTAGGTACATATGTATGTAAGAATAAGAAAGCATGCTGAAAGAGAATATTAAATATTATAGTTTGGTAGATATGTATTCATATACAGTCAAAATCGGTTATAACGACCTTCAAGGGACCGACTAATTTGGTCGTTATAAGCGATAAGTCGCTGTAACCGATATCAAGGTTTATTTGTTCTCCAGCTTCCAATCTCTTCAACCGTAAATATGTTTCATTTCTGTCTCATTTTCCAACACAACTTCATGCGAACAAAAGAAAAATAAACTTCTACGACCACTCGTCACACAGAAAAATAAACAAACAAACGCGAAAAAATAACATCTCAACAAACGGTAAGCTGTAAGTTATCCAAAATTATATGTACGCAGATACATCGCATCTACAGATTAACAGTTTACCGTTTTAGAAAAAAATGCAGTCATACCAACAGCTGAGTCGATTTTATTCGTTGTAACCAATATTTTATTTCATAAAAGGGAAAAATCGGTCGTTGTAAGCGATATGTCATTGTAAGCGATGTCGTTATAAACGATTTGTTATTCAATGGGATTATAATGGAACTCAGCCGGGACCTACGAATTTGGTCGTTATAACCGATTGTAAGCGATTTCGACTGTATATGTGAATAACTATGATAATATTGTTACAGATAAGGATTACTTAAATTAATAACAGCAAGCTTTTTTTACAGAAAAAATAAAAATATTTTATTACATACATATATTTAAATTAATTAAAGGAAATGTTATGAAAATAAGCAAATATTAATGTAGTTACTAAGTAAGAAAGCAACATTTTATAACACGACAACTTTCAAAAGGGACATATTAAATATATGTTTATCGCAGATAGTATAAAACAAAAGGATTTAATCAGAGCATAAAAGAAGGAAACGATTCTTTTTAATTTTCGGTAAAGTAACTACAACCTTAAGTTATGCAACCATGTCAAATCGTAATGAATCAACATAGAATTTTTTTGATTAATAAAGATAGGGCTATGTCAATTATGACTGGAACACAACATCGTTCATGTGACCACCACGGTTTCTGTTGCAAGCGACCATCCGAAGGTTAAAATTAGCGATGACTTTTTGAAGAATAAATGGGTCAATGGCCGCAATTTCAGTTTGGATGTTATGTTTGAGCTCCTGAATTGTCGCTGGATTATTGGCATAGACCTCTTCTGGCACTCTTCTTCAATAATTACCCCACAGGAAAAAGCCTAAAGGTGTCAAATCGCATGACCTTGGAGGCTAATCAACTTCTCTAACCGCAATAATGCTATCTTCAAATTTCATGCGCAATAAATTGATTGTTCGATGGCTTGTGTGGACGGTAGCACCATCCTGTTGTTGATCTAGTTCATTCAATTTTGGAAAAAAATAGACGGTCGACATGTTGGGGAAACGTTCACTTTAACTGTCTCTCCAGCCTCATCTTCGAAAAAGTACAGGCCAATGATGCCGCCAGTCCATAATGCGCACCATACGGGCTGCATTGATTTTCGTAAATCTCGTATGGGTTTTCGAGTCCCCAAAAAGGACTATTTTGTTTATTTACTTACCCATACATCCAAAAATGGACTTCATCGGAAAAGATCAAATTCGATGAAAAATTGTTCTGGCGATCCAACATCCAGTTAACAAATCAGCGACGTTGTAGATAGTCCAAAGGCTTCAATTGTTGAGTAATTTGGATTTTATAGATCAACTTTAAAATTCGCCGTAAAGTGCCATAAGTGAGGCCCAAATGTTGACTTCGGCAACGAATTGAGGTGCCTGGTTGGTTTTGAACACTTTCGCTCACATTGGTGATGCTTTGGCGTGTATGTGCTGGCCGAGCATGCCGATATGGAGTTTGACCCGATAACGAACCAATTTCTTCAAAACACTTCACCATTGCACGAATTCTGGATTTACTAGGACAATTATGTTGACCGAAAAATAAAATTGAATAACGAAAATGCGTTGTTGCTTGGTAAACGAATCCATGACTAAAATTGCGAAAGATTGTACGACATCTGCCAAAGATCAGATCCAGACAGCCAACATGCACAGAATCTGTTGGCTTACCCTTTACATCTGCAGCATTTTGCATTTTTTTCGAATCGGCAAATCTTCATCGAATCTTTGATTGATTTGAGTAAATACTATATATTACTCTTCAGGGTACCGTACGTCCAAATGAAAAACGGAACCCTTATAGGATCACTCGTACGTCTGTCACAGGCAATTTGCTCTGAAGTTACTGGACAGATTAAGTTGAAATTTGGTAAACACATGTATTTCAGTGACCCAAACACGGACACATAACCTAAATAAATGAGTTTCGAATATGGGGCCCATTTTTGGGAGGCGAATTGGGAAATTAAAAAAAAAATGTTTGCAAATTGTACCTATCAAATGAACGGGCTTTTTGGTCTCAAATATATTTTTTTTTATAATATTAAAACAAATAGTTTTAAAGTTATTAAAAATTGAAATTTTACCTTTCTCCTTTTTTATGCGTTCGTGATTGGCTGTGATTCTTCTTCTTTCAATAAATCCAAAGCAATATAATTTGTTTAATAAAATGGTAATCAGCATACGGAACCCTCTCCATGCGCGGCCCACTCGCACTTGTCCGCTTTTTTTTTATATTGGAATAACTGTCTTCATAATATCCCCTCTACTTTAGGGAACACTTTTCATTAGCCCAGGTACACTGCTGTACTTCATTATATAATAATGCTTTTGCGAAGTTGCCACTCTATGATAAAGCGCTAGCGTTATTTTTATTTATTTTACAAATGTATTACACCTGTATACCTTTCATATATAGAAAATTTAAGGAAGCTCTAATTTGAGGTACTAATGAAGGGGCATTTTGTTTGACTTAATTGTGATAGCTATTGACAGAAGATGTATCTTGGTCTGGGCTTAAATTAACATATCTACAGATGTATTTTATTCTTTTAACGTAATGACAATACTATACTTTTATGTATATGTGCATCGAATATTCGACATAATAAGAAGAGGAAGATGCAACACGTTTGCTTTTTTTTACGGACGCATGTCCCAAATGGTCAATGAAAAGCGGAAAGAAATAGATAAGTTAATTCAATGAGAATTGACAAAAATAATAGGTAGTATAGACGGAAATAATACTGCAAAAATAACATGACAAAACTATGCTTATTTCATTTCTATAAAGAAGCGTCTGCAAAAAATTATCTAAAATCAGACCAAATTTCGAAATTACCTCTTACGTTTAAACAGGACACTCCATATTAACTTCAAATTTTATAAAAAACTAGAGGAACCCGCCTATACATGTAATACAAATTTAAGATGAAAGAAAAAAGGGTGGAATAGGAAAAGTAGAAATTTAGGACCTAAGTAACAAAGCCATGAAAATTAAAATTGAAAATAAAAAAAAATACAAATTCATATTTATATACTTAATTTTTTTGTTATTTTTAATTTTATTTTTAGATGATTGGCTCAATGAAAGGAGTTATTCAAGACTTAGTGGTGGACAGTGAAGAAGACGATCAAGAGGAATTTGATGAAGAAAATGTTCGACTTTCTGAAAAAGGGAATACAAAATCAACATCTGGAGTTTTCTCCTTGTTTCGAGGATTTGTTGGCTCTAAAAATCTTACAAGGGATGATGTAGAGCCTGCATTAGAAAAACTACGGGATCATCTTATTTCAAAGAACGTTGCTTCAGATATTGCCCAAAAACTCTGCGATTCCGTCGCATCTAAACTGGAAGGGAAATTATTGGGAACTTTTGAATCGGTTGCCTCATCCGTAAAAACAGCACTTACTCAATCTTTAGTTCAAATATTGTCACCTAAACGAAGAGTTGATATCTTAAGAGACGCTTTAGAGGCAAAGCGTGTCAATCGAGCATTCGTTATGGCTTTTTGTGGTGTTAATGGTGTAGGCAAATCCACTAACTTAGCAAAAATATGTTTCTGGTTGATAGAAAATGATTTCAGCGTTTTAATAGCAGCATGTGATACTTTCCGGGCGGGTGCAGTAGAACAATTAAGGACGCATACCCGCCATTTGAATGCGTTACATCCACCCCAACGACACAACAATCGCACAATGGTTCAATTGTATGAGAAAGGTTATGGAAAAGATGCAGCCGGAATAGCTTTGGAGGCAATTAAATACGCCAATGATACAGGAATCGATATTGTACTTATCGATACAGCAGGAAGGATGCAAGACAATGAACCTTTAATGCGTGCATTGGCAAAGCTAATAAAAGTTAATGATCCAGATCTTGTATTGTTTGTTGGCGAAGCATTAGTTGGAAATGAAGCCGTGGATCAGCTCGTCAAATTTAATCAATCCTTAGCAGACTACTCCTCTAATGAGAATCCGCACATAATCGATGGAATAGTACTTACAAAATTCGATACAATTGATGACAAGGTCGGTGCCGCTATTTCAATGACATATATTACGGGACAACCGATTGTTTTTGTGGGTACTGGGCAGACCTATACTGATTTAAAAGCTATAAACGCAAAGGCTGTTGTACAGGCCCTAATGAAATGAATTTATTGGTTTTTGTAAGAACTTTTTTGGTTAAATTGATATAAAAGCGCTAATTTGTTTTCAAAATAAAACTAAAAACAAAAAAAAAACGGCCAAAATTTCCATTCCTATTTTCAAATAAATTTTGTAATTTTCGAGTAAAGGAGTTTGAGCACATAAATGATATTCTATTTAGTATTATGATATACGATTGTTTTGTTTACTCAAATCATTCGTTAAGTGTGAGATTTTATAAATCTTAAGACGAATTTAGGGGAACAAAGTCGCTAAATCCAACATTTGACAAAGTGTTCCAATATATGCATATCTATATTAAACCAGTTGATTGCATTGATTTTTGACAGCTCGCTCGCTAGAACAAATTTGTATGGGAAGTTGAACTTCGGATCGGGATAATAAAATCAATTTCTTTAATTTTAACTGTGTTTTTTTGGACGACAACCCCGGACGGACAACCATCCCCGCTTAAGAGTTCATCATAAAAACTTGGTAGCACAGACTTATTGTTGTAATTAACATGCAAATTACTTCTTAAGCAGATAGCGGATTTGCAAAAAAAAACACGTCTAATTTTTGCATAATTTTCACATCGAAAACAATACTTTTTACATCTTCGATATACGAGTATTTTTTATTTTGGTTCGTAAATAGTTTATGGGTACTTTCAAGAATTCAGCTTGCTGCGCTGCATATGCATCGTGGGAAGATATCGGCACCATCGTCGCCCAGCTCAGCTCACTGTTCTTTCAGAAAATTGTCGTTGTTGCCACAATTTTGACGACCACTTTTAAAAGATTTATTACCATGATTCATTTGCTAGATTTGGCACCGTTTTCAGAAAAACTTTCATTTTTTTATAATCAGCCCGATTTTAAACAGAAATTCCCCGGGAATTTTTTCTCTCATATTCCCAATGGCTTTTCCCCGGGAATTTTTTCCCTTTTCCCTTTCCTCCTATTTTAAATAAAGCTCGAAAAGGAATTGTTTTTTCATGCGGAAAAAGTAGGGATCACTAATATGTAAAATTCTCGAGAATTATTCCGCGAACATTATTGAAGGGAGAAGCACGCGAAATGTAAGTTTTCTTTTAATTCTTATATTCTATTAAGAACAATTTCATGAAATACTTGATTTCAGGTCGAAAACTCCAAAGCCTTATAAGCCTGATGGAAGCTAATCCTTGCATTGCGTGTGGATTTTATAATAGCGATGGAGAAAAAATAGCGAAATTTTGGCAAAATGTTGAAACGGAGCTAAATTCAGCTCCAGTCAAAAATATTACGGAGCGGAAAAACTTATTCATTAGTAATTGTGAAGTCAAAATACTACTGCTTTATGGATTTTAGGTGTGGGCCGACCAAAAAAAATACGTACGCCAAAAAACAGCGCAAAATTTAAAATCACAAAAAGGCACTGGTGGAGGCCAAAACACCCAGCACAAATTTTCCTCCCTTGAGCAGGCAATTTATGACCTCATCGGTATGAAGGAGTAACTGCTAGCGTATTTGGATTACAAACAGCAATAAACGTAAGCCTCGAAGCTCCAACGCAATTTCAGGATGTGCCAATGAATATGCCAGACGACGATACTCAAATGCCTACAAGCCATTCGCCGATTGCCTTCGAAATCGTAGAAAAAGCCGCAACCAGGAAAATTTCGGCTAAAAGTGACATAAAGGTATTCTCCTTCCGATGCCCTTGCACAGGAAATAAATATCCAACGAGATATAGGCGAGACTTTTAAGTCTGTGACGGAGGATTTAAAAGATCAACACTAAAGCACGAAAAAAAATCTCTAAACCTCTAGACATACTATACGATATGCAGAAAGCGCATTTCAGAAAAAATTAAAAAAATAAAAATCGACGAGATGGAAGAAATGAAACGGCACAATAAAGCTATGGAGAGAATAAGTTTGCGGGAAGTGGAGGATGAACTTGAAAAATACAAACGAATATTAGAGTTGTAGGAGCTGAAGTTCAATAATAATACAATAATAGGTAAATTTGTTAAGACTAGCTTGAATTTTAAAGTGATCTGAACTAACTGTAATATTATTTTTATCTTATCTTATAGTTTTAAGACCTAAAAAGTGAATTGACATCAAAGTAAATGAATTGACTGAATATTATTTTTATCTTTTTCGCACTGTAATTGTAAGCATTGAAATATGATTTTTTTGTGGTTTTATTTATTTTAAAGGCAATGAAAAGATTGTGTAGAGCACAACCCACATTAACGATTTTTGCAGCTTTTCCTGGTGAATAATGCAATTCTCTTGCTCCCAACAAGCAACGCCATCGATTTTTCAGCACCCCATTCGTACGTTCTATAACATTACGGCATTTGGTATGAACTTCATTGAATTTCATCGATGCTGACCCCTCTTCTGGAACCCTATGCGAAGTTAAGAGCCATGGCTCTAAAGGATATCCAGCATCTCCTATTGACGTAGTTTGTTAACGTTTAGATTTTTAAAATTTGAATTAATAATGAAAGATTTTACCTAAGATCCAGTAATTAATCTTGCTCGAAATGAGCTCGCAAGCTACTAACATTCCAAATGAAGGAATCGTAGCATGCTCCAGGATGAGATGCATCAACATATCGAATTCTCTGGTCATGATCACAAAGCTGGAAATATGATTTGTTGACACTCATCAAATGAGAAAGAATAAAATTGATTTCTTACCAGCATTACATTTAAACTGAAATTTCCTTTTCTATTATAGTAAAGGTGTTTATTTTCAATAGGAGCAATAACTTTAACATGTGTCCCATCAATGCAACCAACTACGCCATGTATGCCGTGCTTCAAAAAGAAAGCAAGGGATATTTTACACTTTTCCTCTTCCGTCCAAGCAATTTTTATCCACTTCGGGCACAAATATTTTCAAATACGCCCAACACTTCCGAAAATACTTTGCTGAACGTGGACTTAGCCAGAGACATACCAGAATCTTTGCCTACTCCCGTTTGGTGAGCGCCTTCAACAAAAAATCGCGATAATGCATTCAGCTTCACCAGCGGAGAAATGGCAAATTGTGTTTTTGCTGGTGGAATATTGTACGTCAAAATATCCAATAAATATTGGAATGCGGGCTTATTCACTCTAAAGTATTTCACAAACCTGGAAATAAATGCGGTGCTTAAAAAAGTAAATGTAAAATATGAATTTGTACTTACAAAGTTTGAGGCAACTCCAGAGGGTTTGAGCAATCTAGCAGGTCCCTTCTAAAGAGCCTTTATGGTGTATTACTCTGCTCCTCTTCTTCTGCTACTAATCTGAATGCAATACGAAGCATTTTTTTGTTTTTTCTCTAAAATTTCCTGTTCTAATCAAATTTTACTTAAATTTTCAACTTTCTCCGTCATTTGCAAATCACTTTGAAGTGTTAAAAAGCGACAGAACAGCTGATTTTCGAAATTCGAAATTCTTCTCCCTTTTTTTTGGTCACCCGCGGAATTAAGAATGCCAGATTTTTTTTTCTCGAGAAAAAATATTCCGCGAGAAATGAATTCCCCGGGAATATTTAGAATCGGGCTGAATGTCTCTATAGCTTAACGGGCTTAACAGAATGTGAATGTGAAGCTTGAATCTGTATCTGTATCTCGAAGTTGGGTGCTATTCAACTTCGAGATACAGTCTGTAGTGTCCGATATCGAGTTGTGCAAAAGGTTCTCCTTTTTCCTCTCAGAAACATCTTTTGCGCGACCCAAAAAAAAAAAAAAACACTGGCGCTGGCAGCCCGTCATGGGCCATGGCCTAGCTTCTTGACACTCATTTGTGTTGCTCATGTTATCATTTTGGTCACATCTGAGCGGGGCCTACGGTTCAAAAAAACCCATTCGACCCATTCAAAAAAAAATCGCGAACATTCTTAATTCACAGATATGTATTTTCTTAAAAAACTATTTAATATGGATAAAAGCTGACATGTTTTTATTACGTAGCACTTGTCAGAACTCTAAAAAACATATTAAACGCAAAACGTCAAAAAGAATGTTCACTTAACAGTAGCACTTTCAAAAAGAAAAGCAATATGCAAGCATAAAAGCTGAAATTGCGTCATCATTAGTGTACATAACGGCTCTTTTAGTGCTGAAATTCTTCTGAAAAATCTTACTGTTATTCCAAGGCGTAGCGGCAAAAACAGAGCAATACAACTTACAAAATTGATAACATTTATAAATCGGACAGAAAAAATCGCATTGAGCAAAAAAACAATTAAAAGCATGACAGTGTTCATAATTTTTTGGCGGGGTGCTGTACGTATGTGTTCTGCACATTCTAATTCAACACGTATTTGAAACGAAAATTTCAATCACAATTTTTGACAGCTAATCGGACAAGAATAAAAGTAAAAAATTGTTATTTTCACATATCTATATAGAATGTGCAGAAAACATACGTATGTTTTAAAATAAGTGCTTGTGAAGTAGATTGATGCCTTGGTTTTGATAGAATCACTTAAACAAAGCACTTGTGAAACACAAATAAATTGTTTGTGTTTGTAATGTAAGGAAATTCACGATGTAAATGTACCTTTATGTGATGTGATTTACCACAATTATTTTTAAATAAAACTCTGGGATTTCACTTTAAAAATTAGACTCGATTTATTATATTTTAAGAAGTAACGACAAACGTTGTCTGTGTAAAGTTGGAATCCACAGTGAAAAAAGGAGTAGATTGAAAGAATATCTGATGAGATGCCAAGATGACAAATAGAGGCGCTAGTGTTGAACTGCTACACTGCTACAGTACTCCTCCCAAGTAACAGCTGACTTGACAAAAGAAAAAAAAAATGTTTGTTGTCATATCGAAAATTTCGCTTTTTTCTTTCCGGGATAAGTTTTTACTACTGGAGAACTCTGATGGACTTGTTGAGATCTTGGATTTCTGCTGCTGCCAAGTACGATGGTTTCAGCCGCTCGATGTTCACATTCGTCGTTTTACCGTTGATGTCGATAGCAAAAAGTCTCGATGACTCTGTGGGGACCCGAGTATGGCTGGTTCAGTCCCTGCTTTGGATTATCGCGGCGTAAAAATATGTGGCTACATGAATACAGATCCTTAAAACAGAATATATTTCTGTTGTTGTAGTGGTGTGTGGCTGCTATTAGTTTAAGATTTCGCATGTGCACACGGAACTCTTCCAAAAAACATATTGGAATTGCCTTTAGGGTCTTCATTAGAGAAAAACTCACCTGGTATCCGAAAAACTGGTATCTGGTATCTTCTTTGTAGCAGGAACGGAGACCGAGGAGAGTCACCGATAGGCTTTCGGTCCAGCGATTTGTTTGGTGACAGCGGATAGCAGCTTTTAAAACACGATGCCATCGCTCTGCCATCCCGTTCGCAGCTGGATGATACGCAGTTGTGCGAACACGTTTGCTTCCGATCAATTGGGTCATCGCTTTGAAAAGAGCGGATTCGAACTGCCATCCCTGGTCAGTTGTAATCGTTTTTGGGCAACCGAAACGTGCGATCCAATTGACGAAGAACTCTTTGGCTACGGTTTCAGCAGTCATCTCCTTGATGGGGATTGCTTCCGGCCATCTAGAAAATCGGTCGATCATCGTCAGACAGTATCTGTATCCATTTGATTCAGGCAACAGTCCAACGATGTCCAGATGGATGTAGTCGAATCGCTGATCAACTTCGTTAAATTTTAAAGGCTGCAAATGTACGAGTACGTGTCGCCCAACCTTAGACCGTTGACATGGTATACATTCACGAACCCATTGAGTAATATCCTTCTTCATTGACGGCCAGACATAGCGTCTGCAGATTAATATGCAGGTACCTTTGCTTCCAGGATTAGATAAATTGTAAAAGTTTAGAAAAACTAGTTTTGGGTACGAATGGTCGAATGTTGTGTTGTGGCACATCACAGTAAACTTCCTTAAGATTCGGACTCATTGATAATTTTTGAATTTTTAAGGCAGTTTGCAGTTCACTATCACTCACTTGAGCATTTGCTAGAACTTCCAAGTCGATGGTGTCGAATTTGTGTACACTTGTTGCGGCATCGACTCTGCAACAACGTTGTCAAGTCCCTTAACTGATACAATTGATGTTGTAAATTGACTTATCAAGTTAAGATGCCTGAGTTGACGAGGCGAGGCTTTTTCAGAACGCTGTTGGAAGGCGTGTGTTAGTGGCTTGTGGTCTGTTCTAACAATCAGATTATATCCTTCCACCCTGATAATTCTTTGTCATAGACACTGTAGTTAATCTCTGCTTTGGTTAATTTCTTCGAAAAGTAGCCAACTGGTTCCCAGATGTTATCATTACGTTGCTCTAGCACAGCTCCAACGGCTTTCCCAGATGCGTCGGTAGACAATCGGAGTTCGCTATGCGGGGCAGGATGAGCTAACAGGGCTGCGTTCGAAAAGTCTTTTTTGCATACCTCGAATGCTGCCAGAGCCTCTTCTGTCCAATCCACCGGTCGCTGAACTTTTTTTCGAACGTCTTTGGCCCTTATTGCGGTTGTCGATCATCAATTTTTGATTTCGGGATTGCGAGTGTCGATTGTGATCAACTATTCTCGATTTAACAGCTGTTTTTAGTCGATCGAAATTTTCTGATCGTTGGTGTGTGGCTTGCGGAAAAATAAATTGAAATGTGAGTATTTTGATAAAAAAATTAAGTTTATGTAAAAAAAACAAATAATTTGAAATAAGGGCGAAGCAAGTGACCAATAAAACACAGCTGGAGCATTTAGCATGGAAGAAAATCCAGACATTGCCAAAGGAATTTGTGTTAAAAATCAAGCTAAAATAAGATGGGAAAAAATAGCAATAGAACTGAATAGTTTAGGACCTCCTGTTCGTACATTTGAGAAATGGATCAAGGTAAGAAAAAAAAATTAATTATCAGATTATATGCACTTACAATATTCACCTTTATTTTGAGATTCGTTTTCATTCGAAAGTGAGAAAAAGTCGAAAGATCTTTCGAAGGAATAGAGTTTATCGAACGAATTGACTATTCATTTGAATCTCAAAATAAGGGTGATTAACTTAAATTCCAACCCTAGGATTGGACTGATTTCAAATTTAAGATTAAAAAAAAAAAAATCGGAAAATAAAATCAAGATGATGGCAACGGGTGGTGGACCAAATAAGCTACACTTCTTTAGTCCCTTAGAAGAATCAGTGGTCAATCTCTTGGAAATCAACACTTATGTTCACCTGGTGTTGAATTTAGTGAGGTGACGGAAAGAGTGTTAGACCAGTACCAGGAAAATCATCGTCGTGAAGTTTCAATGAACTTGGGGTATGAAACGGAAGTAAGTGTAACACCGATCAAAAATTCACTCGACAGTATTCACTTCGAAAAGAAATCACAAAAAAGGGACACTGAAAAAAGCAAGCTAAAGAAAACTTTGGAAGATAGGCTGATTTTGTTAGAAAAGCAAACAAATGCTCAAGAACAATTCTATAATGAGCTAAGCAGTATTATGCTTGATATTAAAGCAAGCTGTAGAAATACTGCAGAGTATGCAAAAAAAGCATACTATTTGCAGGGCACTACTAAGAAAAGCTAACAGTTTATAAAAGCGAAGTCAAAAGTAATCACAAGGACAGAGCTATTAAACTAAAATTAAAACAGCAAATATTGTTTGTTCGTTTTTTTAAGAAGTAAGTTATTTTGTTATTTAGAGACGTAAGCAACATATGTGATAAAAGCAATGAATTAAAAGACCTTTTATTTAACTTTTCAACTTTTTTATTTTTATTAAAAAATTAGCTAGCTTTTTTCGGCCTGTAATGCAACTCTTGTGCTCTTAATAAACACCGAAATCTATTTTTTAAAGCCCCGAATGTGCGTTCAACAATATTTCTCGCCTTTGCATGTTTTTTGTTGAATGTAGTTTCCAACGAATTTCGTTCCAGATTCCTGAATGGTGTTATTAGATATGGCTTCAGAGAATATCCAGCATCTCCTAAAATAAATTTGAATGTTATTTAAATTTAGGAAATATTTGTTTCATAGTACCCAATAGCCATGTATTTCTTTCCTCTCTTTGGTAGTCGTCTTCTTAAATTGACTTTAGGTTCGACATATTAAAAACATATGAGTCGTGTGTCGATCCGAGATATCTTGCATTGATAAAGCGAATTCTCATTTTATCATCACAAACCTGGAAAGAAAATGATAAGTATGTTTTCAAAAACTTGAATTGCTTGTGATATTAAACTGTCAAAAAAACTGTATTCACAATAGTCACTTTTATTCACAATAATACAACCCTTTGTCTATTGAGTTACACAATACCAAACTTGAAATCAGGCGATTCGACAATCGACGATTTGATCGACAATCGACAACCGCAATACGGCCCTTTGAGTAGTGTGTTTTTCAGATGACGTCTGTATGAATTTACAATGCCCTGAAATCGGCACAGTTGCGCCAAGGTTTCGGGTCGTTTATATGCCAAGATGGCTTGGATTTTATCTGGAAGTGGCTGAGTATCGTCGGGTGAGATAAGATGACCAAGGAATTCTACTTTATCCGCAAAGAAATCGCATTTGTCGCGTTTGATGGACAACCCAAGATTATAGTAAGATGTTCTGTATGTTCTTCTGTACCTGTTGAGGCTACGAGAATGTCGTCCAAATAGGCATATACGAATTCAAGTCCAAAAAGGACTTGTCTGATGAACCGCTGAAACGTCTGACCGGCATTGCAAATGCCGAAGGGCATCAAAAAAAATTCATTCAATCAATTTTCGAAAAAAACTGTTTTTTTTGTGCAAAAATTGAGGCGTAATCACTGATGTGAGCAATCGAGTAGCGATCGGGAACTGTTTGCGCATTAAGGCGTCGACAATCGCCACATGGGCGCCAGTCACCTGTTTTTTTGGGGACCATATGCAACGGACTTGCCTTTTGGCTTTTTGACGGTCGACAATAGCCTTGTTCAACCATGTAGTCAAAACCCTGCTTGGCGCATTTTAGCAGTTCCGTTGAAAGCCTTCTCGCCCTCTCGTACGCAGGTGCTCCTGTTGTTTCGATATGATGAACGACGTTATGTTTGAAAGTTGTGCATGACTTTGCCCTGGTGAGTATTTGCGGAAATTGTTTAAACAGGGATGCATACGGATCGTTTTTATCGATTCTGGTTATGCCGACTATGGTAGCGGAGCCGAGAAGAATTTGTTTTGATCCCAGTTTGTCCATCCGAAACGCGACGCTTTTTTACGTCCACGATCAGCTGGTAGTGATGTAGTAAATACACGCCAACAATGCCGTAGCGGACATCTGCTACTTGAAATATCCATCGGATTGGACATCGTAAGCCAAAGTTCAACGTGAGGGTCTTTTGCCCGTAAGTAGGGATGTGAGTTCCGTTGGCTGCATGAAGTTTAAGGCTTGAAGGTTTAGATCTCTCGATACGTGTCGGAAGGATGATAGAAAGCTCTGCTCCAGTGTCGACGAGAAAACGTTGTCCAGTGCCTTGGTCGCATAAAAGGAACTGCGTAGCTACTGGTGAGGTGGATTGTGTAAGACATGTTCTTTAATGAGCGACAAAAGGTCTGGTTCTAATTTGGATATGACGGCATTGAATTTTGATGTGTCTGATTGTATCCGATTTATCTGGAACTGGACTTCGATGGCAGCAAATCACAGCTCTGGTTCCTTTATCCAGAACGGAGGAGCCATGACTTTCTCGAAGGTATTTATGTCCGAAGCTGGGATGGTTGCAGAAAGCTGGTTAGATAATTGAACTATGTTACCTGGATTAGAAACACCATTCCGGTCCGAAGAGGTTGCAGTTTCCAGCGATGTGGATGGTTCTTTCATCGTTGGCTAGTCTCCCGGCATTAGTACGAGTATGATGAAAATATTTTCTTTTTCGGGGTCACCAAATTGTAGGGTGTGATTTACCACAATGATTTTTAAATAAAACTCTGAGATTTCATTTTAAAAATTAGATTCGATTTATTATATTTTAAAAAGTAACGACACACGTTGTCTGTGTAAAGTTGAATTCCAAAGTGAAAAAAAGGGGTAGATTGAAAGAATATCTGATGAGATGCCAATATGACAACTAGAGGCGCTAGTGTTGAATTGCTACACTGTTTGGGCACTTGATGTCCATTAAAAGTCAAGTCCACTTGTTTAAATTAATGTTTATTGGCAAATATAAATGAAACTTTTGATATTACGTTTTAATTAAGAGAAAAGGAAAAATGCGTGTTAATCAACTGAAACTCAGAAACGAAGTAAAGTTGAGAAGAAGATTCTGGTCTTCTCTCTATTTGTCGTCTAGTGCGACATCTGGATATAAAAGGAGGTTACTAGTGGTGCTGAATTCGCCACAACTGCTACACCTTAAAACTAGCTAGTGCCATCTGTCTGTAAGAAAGAAATGTAATTCACAAATTGTACTAGAGCTGATAGCCAGCTTGTCTGACATCTTGTGGGGCAGAGCTCACTCTGTGTGTGTCCGTGAAAAAGATAAAACGCTTAAAAGTAATCTCGTACGTTTTCATTAATCTCTAATTTTTTTAAATCTCAGGTGTGGGGTTGTGCCCTAAAATACTCAGCAGATTAAAGTTATTTAAAGAGTTTTGTTGTTTTCATGCTCAATATGTCAAATTCGCGGACCAGGAGGCAGGCCATGGTCGATGCACTTTTGGAAGCTGGGATAGAATTCCCACCAAGTGCCACGGTGGTCCAAATATTGCGCGCAATATTTGGGGAACTGGTGGGTGCGCGAAAGCCAGCGAGAGCAAAACAAAGGTGCCAGCCGTCGACCAAGTGGCAAGCCGACAAACGGGCTGACGTGCCGGCGCAACATACCTGTCGCCAGGAAAACACCGACTCCGAGACGCGCAAACTACAAAAGCAATTGAACCTCTTGCATGTGCGACAGGAGATGCTTCTGCTGCAGCAGCAGATTCGGGAATTGGATGGCCTTCAGCAAACAAAAAAATCGTCCACATCGCGGTGCGAATTTCGAGTACATGGAAAGTTTGCTCAACCCATTAACGGGGAAAAACCATAGCGATATCCACAATGGTGAAACTCTGTTTTCGGAGTTCGAGAAGTATGTGTACCCGAGGCGTTGTAAGCTACAGTGAATTAAGGACGCCCTCATTGAGACGTATGGGCGACAACTAACTTACCGTGACGTCTACAGGAAGTTGGAGCAGCGACGAATTGGCCCAAACGAATCATGTCTGCCTTGCCACTAAAATAACAGTTCCCGAAGCGGAGTTAGTATCGTTCATAATCGATGGATTTAACGACGACAGTGCCAACATCACGCTGATAAACGATGCCAGACGGATTTCTGATCTCCTGGCGAGACTCGATCGTTACCAGCAGAAATGGACCCAGTACCTGGAAGGGAAACAACCCAAGATGTCTGTTGCCACTGCCAAGAACAAGGACATCGCCGCCAAACCAAAGGACCTGTCCGAGATACGTTGTTATAACTGCTCCTAGTTCGGGCATTACAAGAGCAGCTGTACCAAACCGCTGAACGCCTGTTTTATTTGCAACGAGGTGGGCCATTTACACAACAGTTGACCGAAAGAGAATCGAAAGCGTCAACGGATTGTTGCCGCAGTCACCAGGGCACTGGATGATGATTCCGGCAGTGAAGATGAATTGATGGGCACCATCAGTGCTGTGCAAATTGTAAGTGTTGCTTTGTATATTGATCAAATAAGGAGTAAAGAATTCATGGACTGTTTTTTTTTTGTTGGATACGGGTAGCGCGGTTAATCTTGTCAGGCGCTCATTAGTCCCAAGCAGCATCAGCATTTCGGACGTGCTTAAGCCCACCAAGTATATCGGAGTTGGACGAAGTAAAATTTACACCTGCGGTGCAATCCATTGTTATCTTACGTTCCGAAATGAAATTAAAACAATTTCTCTTTTGGTACTCTCGGATAACCTGATGACGCTGTCGTTTATTTTGGGACGCTGTTTCTTAAAAAATTCAATATTCGTTTAAGTTAAATAAATAAACCTGCGTTAAAACCAGGTGTTACAAATGGTTCATGTTTTTGTACTTCTTGTTCAATTGAAAGGAATAGTTTTTGTGGTAGTAGTCAATTCCGCCGACGAACATGGAACAGAGTTCCCAAATCCACCCAAGGGTAAAAGTGTCAGCTGGTCCGACGTTCTAGTTCCGCCGGAGGTGTGCTCAAAGGAGGATATTTTAAAACAGAAGGGTTATTGTGTTGGTCTCCAGGTAGTTGAGTGTTAGGTTAGTAGTACCATGGAAGTTCTTGCCGAAAATTTGTTGTACGATAAGAAGAGTATTCCGTTGATTTTTGCTATAGAGGTAGATGAACGAAAAGCAGATGTTAACATCAGCCCGCTGTTAGTAGATTACCAAAGCCATGCTCTTAAGGCAGTTTTAGATAAAAAATATTTAAACCCAACCGGGATTGAGCGTAGATACCATAATTATAAAATGAAGATCTACTTAACAGATGATACATTCTCCTTTTCATTGCTCACCAAGAGCCCTTTGGGTACTCGAAAGAAAAGAGGTTCGAAAAGAGCTGACGGATAGAGGAATTATTCGACGAAGTTAGTCTCCGCAGTTATACTCATTAGAAAGAAAAATGGCGAACTGAGGATGTGCATTGATTACCGTCCGCTGAATAGAAAAACAATTAAAGCCAATTTCCCGTTGCCGCTTATGGAAAATTGTATAGAATCTTTAGGGGGTAAACAATGGTTTACTTTACTGGATCTGAAAGATGGATTTCATCAAGTGGGAATGGGGGAAAACTCCATACCATTTACATCTTTTGTGACACCGGATGGCAGG
This sequence comes from Volucella inflata, assembly GCA_928272305.1. NCBI lineage: Eukaryota > Metazoa > Arthropoda > Insecta > Diptera > Syrphidae > Volucella > Volucella inflata. The sequence goes on from OV743719.1 coordinate 21,627,900, forward strand.
TCGAGTTCGTCCAAATGCCATTTGGGTTGAAACAATTAAAGCCAATTTCCCGTTGCCGCTTATGGAAAATTGTATAGAATCTTTAGGGGGTAAACAATGGTTTACTTTACTGGATCTGAAAGATGGATTTCATCAAGTGGGAATGGGGGAAAACTCCATACCATTTACATCTTTTGTGACACCGGATGGCAGGTCGAGTTCGTCCAAATGCCATTTGGGTTGAAGAGTGCACCCGCGAATTTTCAGCGGTTCGTGTATGAAACCTTCCAGGTCTGATTGAGGCTGGTAATTATTTATTTAGAGGACATTTTAAACGCGACAGTAAATTCGGTTATAACGAATTGGAATATTTAGGCTATTCAGTGAATGCATCGGGTATTAGACCAACTGATTCTCACGTTCGAAAAATTAAAGGGTATCCTATGCCGAAAAGACAGAAGGAACTGCAGAGATGTGTGGGATTGTTTTCATATTTCCGCCGATTCGTGACCTCGTTTTCTAAAATAAGTAAGCCTCTTCTAGAACTTCTGCGGAAGGAAAGAAGGTATGATTTTACAGGAGAACGTGTACAGATTTTCCAGGAGTTGCATGACAAACCTATCACCGCACCGGTGTTGTCAATTTATAACCCAGAAAGAGAAACTGAATTACATTGTGATGCGAGTAGCCAAAGGTTCGGATGCAACGTCAGGATGATAGAAAATGTCATCCAATCGCATATTTTTCAAAAACGGCTACTCCCGCCGAGTCCAGATATCACAGTTTCGAGTTAGAAACCGTAGGCATTATATACTCATTGAGATATTTTCGGGTATACCTAGAAGGGTTACCCTTTAAGATTATTACTGACTGCAATTCGCTTACGCTGACGTTAGGAAAAAACAGATGAACCCCCGGATTGCTAGGTGGGCGTTAGAGCTCCAATATTATGACTACGCTACACAGCATCGAGTGGGACAGCAATGGGGCATGTAGATGCATTGAGTCGATGTCATCTAGTCGCCGCCTGCAGGAGTGAAGAAGTAGACACCCACATTCAGGTAGTTCAGAGTCGAGATTCGAAAATTGTGAAACGTAGGAAAGACCAACCGAGGAAAGGGATGGATTGATTTTTCGGGTGGCAGAGGAAGAGAAATTGTTGTTTTATGTGTCGGTGGAGATTAGTCATTAAGGTATAGATAAGTGCTATTATAAGATTCGGATAAATTATTAGTTTTCTAATATCAAAACCGATTTATTAGGAACTGTATCAAGTGCATTATGTATTCTGAGTCACCTCGATTGGAATCTGCACAGTATTCCAAAGAAACCGCTTCCGTTTGATACGATGCATGTAGATCTTTTCGGGGCCCTGCCTGTCTTACTCTCCAACCGAAAACACATCTTAGTGCTTATCGATGCGTTCACTAAATTTGTGCATTTGTGCCCAGTCAATTCGACTAGTACTAAGGAGGCTTGTGCGTCATTGGATAAGTACTTCAGCTATTATAGCCGAAGCGTATGATCTCCGACCGCGATACTTGTTTTACGTCACTGGAGTTACATGTTCCAACCCAATGTGGGACATATTAAGGTGTCTGTGGCTTTCCCCAGGCGAATGGACAAGTGGAATGGGTAAACGGGGCTATCAAGACAATGTTGAGCAAAGTTAGTGAACCGATTAACCGTGCAGATTAGGTTTCAAAGCTGTCACAAGTGGAAAATTCACAAGTTCAGTCAAGGAGCCCCCAAAGATGTTAATATTTGGGATGGAACAGCGAGGGTTGGTTATTGATGAGCTTACGGAGTATTTGGAAGAGAAATTTGACCATAAGGGAACTCATGACTTGGGGACAATCCGATCACAGGCAGCTGAGGCCATTAAGAAGTCTCAAGAATATACCGAGAAATACATTCTGAAACACAGTGTAGCTGCTAAGACGTACCTGGTGGGCGATTTGGAGGTAGTTTAACATGTCGATACCTCTGTCGGCACTAATAAGAAGTTCATCCAACAATATCGGGGATAATATGTAGTTTCTGACTTGTAAGACAAAACGGTATAATAAATCGATTATTACTCAATAGAAGGTTTTTGTCTATTGATTAAAAGAGTGAACGGTTAATTGTTCACGCGGGCTTCGGCCCGTGTATTTGTTTTGAATACGCGTTAAGCGTTCATTTATCTGGCGCCCAAGCAGGGACAGGCAGGATATACATCCTTTTCGCCAATGGATCAATACCTTCCTGAAGCATACTCTGCCTGTCAAGAAATACAAAACCCCAACTACCGGAATCACAATATCCATTCTACAGGTAGAAAAAACACAGTCACGACCCCAATGAACCAGTTCCACCAAAGTGCAAAACCTGTTTTGCTACCTTGGAAATTTCACCGATCTTTGTCCTGCAAGCCTCATCAGCATCATTACACCAGTGGGCATGGTAATAGTTCACCATAAAGGTCTAGTGCACCGTAACCCGATGGCACCGATGATGGAAGTGGACCGTTCCATCGGGTTAATTACATGAATCATCGTCAATGATCAGAGAAAAAGCAAGCTGAACAATCCCCCTCAGAAGCAACAGAAAGTATTTAATATCCAAACAGTAGAATTAATCTGCCGAATGGTATGCCGAAGTTTTCAACAAGGAAATTGGAGATGAATTCAATTTTGTGACTGGTGCTTGTCCAACGTACCATACATAGAGTACGTTACGCGGGATGCGAAGAAACTCCAGTTCCAAATCCCGTTAAAGTTCAATCTGCTGCTGGCGATATACTCTCACCTTCTACGAGTTTCCAGGGCCTACGTCCTTTGATGGCATAATCAGGATTATACCTTCCAAGAACTTGAAGCTGTAATAGGCAGGAAAGATATTTGGCTTAAAATCAAAGGAAGGCAATATCCGTCCCTCAAAGAACCCTTACAACTCTCCAATTTGGGTTGTTCCAAACCGACGGGTGAGAAAGAATATGGAATGTTCATCGACAACAAACGGACTAACCCCGTAACCATCTCGGACGCATACCCTATATGAGATATTGACTCCACTTTCGCTGGCCTAAGCAATGCTTACCTCAGACCTAACCTTTGGTTTTCATTAAATCCTGATTAAGACTTCTGATATCCCCAAAACTACTTTTTCACTATGACGATCGCTCCGGCGATATTCCAAAGGATGATCGATGATTAAGAAATTCGTAGAGAAAATCTCCTACGTATAAATCGATGATGTAATAGTGTCTGGCAGCAGTGAAGAAGATTACCTTAAAAATATCGAGACGATCTTCTCACGGCTACGAGAGGTAAACCTCAAGGTGAACTTTGAGAAAACTCACTTTATGCAAACAGAAGTCGAATTCCTAGGCTACGTCATAACACCAAATGGCATGAGACCTGACATGATAAAAGTCTCGGCAACGGAATGCATATTACCGACCGTGAACTTGAAGGAATTAAAGAGCTTCTTTGTGTTGATTTCTTACTACAGAAAATTCATTCGCGACTACGCAAAGGTTGCCAAAATCCTGACAAATCTAACTCGGGGCAAAAATGCACAAGTGAAGGGCAATGTTTCGAAGCGAGCAATGTTGCAAATCCGACAAAGACAAGACTTGCCAATCTCCTTATAGCAAAATTGCGACCAAACATCCTGAACGAAATTAAAATCTCTGAAACCTACTTTAGTCTTCTTCAAGAAGTTTATTTGGAGAGCTTCAAGAATTAAAAAAATTGGATTACACAAAGAGTGGGAGAAGTTGTCAAGAATGAGAAACGCGTGGCCTCCCTCATTCTTAAGGAGCACATCGAAACCCTATGGAAAACAAGGATCAGCTCAATGAAAATTCCTACTTCCCTAGGATGAACAGCCTCATTAAATAATTGAAGTGCTACATTATTTTACTATTTCCAGGATACTGGTTACGGACAATGAACGCAGCCTTGTAAGTCCCATCATCCAACATTTCATTAAGATGTTGGGCATAGAACTTTACCAAACACCTATCTCCAGTAGTGAAGTGAAAGGAAATCTATCTGTCTATTGGAATGAATCTTTTGGAAATCTATCGACAGGAGTATAAAGGATTGAGCATTAAAGAACTGCTTTGCATAGCAGTGGATAGATATAATACTAGTTTCCACTGCGTAATAAAAAGGAAACCGTCTGATGTATTCTTCAATAGGCATTAGAGAATTAACTTTCAGAATCTCTTAAAATTTAAAGCCAAAATTAATCGGGATCTAAAGGAGGCAATCTGCAAAAAACAAAAACAAATGATTCTGAGACAGAACCGGAAAAGATGCAGTCCCTCTGGATATCCAAGCCAAGAACAAGCCCCTTTTTGCGAAGAAATCGTGACATGAAACAAATGAATATTACAAGTGCCGATGGAAAAAGCATACACCAAACCCATATTAAAAATATATCAGTTTAAAAGAAAAACTAGCAATAATATTAATACGATATTTTTTTATTTTTTTTTTCAACATAAGGCACATTAAGGGTATTTGAAAATTCTCTTAAGCAGCACATTTAATACAAAAAAATATTTAGTAATAATAAACTATTTTTACTTCAAAGTATCTATAGAACACTTAAGAATTGTAATGTGAATATCAGCATATTGTACAAAATAATTCTAATTCGAATAGGCACTTTATATTGCACAAATTTTTAATATTCCTCATAGTTATATTATCTTATACTCGTATTGTTTATATTACCTTTTAAAAAAATTACACACTTTATGTAAGCCTTGCACATTACTGTTACATTTTATAGATACTTTATTCATTCAGTTTTATTGTAGCCATACTTAATGTACATACCGTAAAGTTATCTCCTTTATATATATAATTGTAATAAAAATCATTAACATTAACAATTTAAATTATTTTAAAATAACTCTGCATTTACAAACATTTTAAGAACATACAGAACATTCGCATTCGTCTTACAGACTAGCCATTTTAACTTCCATACATGTATTCTAGATGTTCAACTACGTAGCTGCTATAGTCTCGTGTAAGGAGGGACAAGGCCTTATCATCGTCGGATACTTTAATCCGATTCATATCATTGATTTAACAAAATTCGACCACCTTCCTACAGAATTAACAAAAGCCGTGAATACCACTGCAAAAGAGCCGGAAAAGAAAGAGAGAAAAAGAAGGGATTGGATCAGCATGGAAGTGGGTTGCAGGAAACCCTGATGCTGAAGATCTTGATAGAATCCTTCGACATGAGAATGAAATTGCAAAGAATAATAACTACCAGTACAAGCTTAACGAAAAACTATTTGGTATCACAAAAGAAATTACGCAAAACAGCTGTTGGATTATTAATAAGTTTAACAACGAAATTTGAGCGACCTGGAATTTGAGCGAATGCTTGTCATGCCATAAACATTGTCATGCCATAAGCAGCCTTGCAATATGCGAAGAACAAACATTGCGCAAGGTCTCCGAAAATAGCTGCATAGCCCAGGATCTCAAAGGAAGACATGCAAACTGTTCCTTTCGAACGAATACCAACGAGATCATTGAACTTGTCAAGGACGATACCTTTTCTTCTTAACTTTAAAGGCTATCTTATTTCAAATGACATTTAAAGTGTTTTATCTGGTATTTACGTCATCAGGCATATTAATGAAACAATGCAGTTTAAAAAATAAGACATTCTCAAGTAGCATTATTACGACAATACATGCCCTTCCGCCCGTACTGACTTATATTACTGTTCGAACAGACAGAGTCAACCTGGGATACGTTCATAACCTTAGCGTTGCGAAAATTAAACGTCTGGGACGATCTTATACAGTAATTAAGGGTACACACACTATGGACGCCATTAGCTTCTTAGCAATTATACTTACCACTTGGTGTATAGATTGTAAATATTAGATTATAAATAGACGTAAGAGCATATTCAAGACACAGTCTTTTCCTCCGTCAATTAGGTTTATAGTGTTTTTATCAAAAAAGTAAACTATCCAAAAAATAATAATAAAATCGTTTTTTTTGTATGACACAAAAGAGTGATATAAATTGGCGCAGTCGGTAGGATAATCCTAAAACGAATTATCCAGTGAAACGAAAAAAAAAACAAAAGCTCAGTGTGAAAAAAAAACAACATTACAGTGTTCTCATTTTGCTGACTTTGGATAATACCAGTCAGAACTAAAGTGTGAAAAAAAATATATATATATTGAAAGTTTGTAAAAAAAAAAACAGTGTTCTCATTTTGCTGACTTATGGATAATTCCAGTCCGAACTAAAATGTGAAAAAAAATATATATATATTGAAAGTTTATGAAAAAAAAAAAAAAAACTTAATACAACAACATTAACAAACAATGTCAACAATAGAACCGCTAATCACTGAAATACTGCGTAAAAATCAGCAGCTTGAACAGCTGACTGCAGCAATTCAAAATATGCAGCTCAGGGAGAGTTCTCGGGATAATATCGAAAAGGTATTAAGGGAAGTGAAGTATATGTCCACATTTACTGGACGAGGTGACATATCAATAAATTCGTTTATAAGCAACTTAGAATACTATCTATCAGGAGTTACAAATGAAGACGTAAGAAAATGTATGGTGAAGGCAATATACTACGAGAAGATCCAAGAAGAAGCCAAAAACATCATAATTAATTTGCCATACCCAGACAATTGGGAATCCATCAAAGGAATACTTAAACTAAGATACAAATCAGAGTTGGAGCCCACCGATATATTACATATACAGAAGAATCACCAGTCTTAAAGTAAATAATGTAAGTGATTTACCTATAGAAATTCAAAAAAATAAATTTCTCTCTGATGAACTAAGAGTCTATTATAAAGATGATATACATAGGTATAGATCTCAGCAATGTAGATAGTCTTTTAGTGAATACAATTAAAGAAAAGACACAGGGTGTCCTGCTATACGATACGATATACGAAAAAAAAGATTAAGGAAAAATAGTGTCTATAATGAGAAGAAGAAGATTTGAGGATTCATGCATTAGGTATGAATTTACGAAACAGAGAAATCATAAATCTAATACTTCGAGACAAGAAAATAAAACCAATTCCAGAAAGAGACGGTCATCGACATGACATTCAAGATCAGGGTACAAGAAATTTAGGACAGCATAGAGAGAATTATCAAAGTCAGGGAAATTCGGGACAGTATCGAAAGAACTATCAGGGAAATATAGACCAACATCGACGAAATTATCAGGCTAACTCAGGACATTCGAGACAAAATCAAGAACAAACATACCATAACTCAGATCAGAGACGACAACATAATTTACCTAGACCAGAACCTATGAAAATAGGTAATGTACACAATAGATCACAAGCAAATAACATAGTTCGCATAAACAGAATGACTGTCAGCAAGGATCATAAGTGCCGAATCCCAGCGACTATAAACAAAGCCGAAAATGCACTACTGAAGTAAATAATACAAAGTTCAAAGTTTAGCATAATTGACGACAGATAAGATGAATTTAAGAAAATTCCTATTAAGCCATCATATTTTACCACAGTTACTGGTAAAGGTAGTATAATGTATGAGGTATATACACCCATACCAGATGAATTTAGAGCTCCTTCGAACGATCTAATAAGATGGACGGTTAAAAGACTTTGCAACAGAAAATACCAATTTATAATTGGCATTGATTTATTGAACAAATTTAACAATCTTATAAATTTGGATGGAGGAACGGTATACTTACATAATCAAAGTTTAAAATTCGTTAACCATTCATACGCAGGAAATGAAGTTTGTTCGCTCGAACCTATAGATCGTAATACCAAGCATATAAACGTTGATCACTTAAGTAACGAAGAACGACTAGAAGTCGAAAAGTTAATGGAAAAATTCGGAAAACTATTTTTCAAAGAGGGCGACAAACTTACTAGCACCCATGAAATAGAACACGAAATTGTTAAAACAACAGATCAACAAATAAACGTAAAACTATATAGGTATCCAACATGAGGCAGAGGTTCGAAGACAAATAATATTTCGTAATAGATTACAGAAAATTAAACGCCGTTACTATTGACGACAAGTTTCCGCTACCTATTGATTGGTAGAATTTTAGATAAATTAGGTAAGGCCCAATATTTTACAACACTAGACCTGGCTAAGGGATACCACCAAGTGCTCATTAAAGAAGAAGACAGAAAAAAAATCGGCTTTTATTACTCCTCACGGTTTATATAAGTTTATCAGAATGCCATTCGGGTTGAGGAATGCCCCAGCGACATTCCAAAGACATGTGTAGTACACCTAGATCACATACTAGTTTTTAGCACAACATTAAAAAAAAAACATATTAACTCATTAACGGATATATTTAAAGTCTTAGAGTTCAAACAACTTAAAATTCAAATCGATAATTGTAATTTCATGAAGAAGAGGCAGAGTTCTTAGGATACGTCTGAACAAAAGAAGGTTTAAAACCAAATCCCGAAAAGATAGCAGTAATTGAACAGTTAAAATTACCTACAATGCAAAAACAAATCAAAAGTTTTCTAGGAATAACAGGCTATTGTATAAAGTTTATTAGAAATTACGCTAAAATAGCACAACCTATCACCAAATATTTAAAGAAAAACACCAAAGTAAACCTTAACGACCCTAATTTTATCGAAGCTTTTGAAAAATTGAAAATTCTAATAACTAGTCATCCAATTCTAAGGTATCCTAATTTTCAAAACAAATTTTGTCTGACAACAGACGCCTCATATTACGCAATAGGAGCAGTCCTGTCACAGGAAGGACATCCTGTATGCTTTGCGTCAAAAACCGTGAATAATCATGAAAGAAATTATTCAGCCACTGACAAAGAATTTCTCGCCATTATGTGGTCAGTAAATTACTTTACAAATTTAAAATCTGTACAGATCCCTAACCGATTAAATTCTTTCATGCCAAATACAAAGGCAAAGATCTTTCTCCCAAACATCAAAGATGGCTCTTAAAGCTAGGAGAATATCACTTTGAAATAGAATATTTGAAAGGGAAAGAAAACAGAGTAGCAGATTTTTTAAGTAGAACTGGGCCGAACGAGGAAGTTACTCATAATGAGGAAGAGGAAGAACAATCCCCTCTTACAGAAAACTTTTCGCTTAAATGTAATGAAAAAGAATCAATACCAGATTTTGTATTTAATATGGAAGAAGATGAGTCAGATGCGACTATCCACTCAGCAGATGAAGAACTTATGGATCACATACCAATCAAAGAAGAAATTGTGAACAAATACAAAACTCAAATAATAGATATAAACTAATAACAAAATCCAAGAACTAGAAACACTTCATGGAAAACGGCTAATTTACATAGCAGAATATGACTTTGATAGATTAGGCGAAATTTTTAGGAGTTTAATAAGGGAAGGAAAAATTGGAATATTCTCAGAATTATCAGACCAACAGTATAACATATTTCGAGAAAAGTTACGAGAAATGTTCTCAAATGAAAACTAAATTAAATTCATTAAGTGCTCAAGACATAAAAACCGAGATAGAAACCGTTAAACAAATATCACTCCATTATATAAGAGAAAGCTTACACTCAAGAATTCGGGAAACTTACATACAATAAAATATAAAATTTATTATCCTAAATAACTGGAATTAATTCAAATTGAAACTAAGTCTGTAGAAACTAAAAACTGCTTTTACACGGTGCTAGTAGATAAGATTAAACAGCTTGTAGCGGGTAATTTATCCCGTGATATAAGAGATAAATTCATATTACATGAGATAAAAGAAATATTATATTCTTACATTGGCTTTGATTATAATAATCTAGATAGGAAATTCGTAGTAGACGATAGGCGTCCAACACAAAATCATAAAAATAACAACAGACACGACACTTGTAACCCAACCCAAAACAACAGAAGTAATAACCCCAATCCAAATAATCAAACTAGAAATTCAAATAATTATAAGGATAACTCAGGACAATATAGGCAACGTAGTTCCGAAACACCACAAAACAATTCAGGACAGCATAGGCAAAACAATGATAGGCCAAATCTAAATACAGGACAGAATAGACAACAAATTTTTAATAGTTCAGGTCAATTCAGAAATGCGCAACAAAACTTGCAACCTATGGAAGTAGGACAAATATCATATAACGATAGCGTAGAAGAGCAACAGGGTAAACAAATCAACGAGGAGGTTCATAACATCGAACCAGAGTTTTTTCTCAGTTAGGCCTCGGAAACAAAATCTTTACAAACTTGACAATTGACAATAAACAATACAAAGCTCTGGTTGACACAGGCTTAACTATGAGCATAGTTAATTCTAGTAGAGTAGATTGAAGTAAATTTAGGATTTTTGAAAAGGTAAAACTTAAACTCCAAACTATCAATAGTGTAACTACTGAAGTAATTGAGAGAATAATCACAAGCATACCAACGGAATTCAACTACAATCAAAGAGGAGCCACACGGTGGTATAGAAGAGATTTAGGAGACAAGCCTTATGATTTATTAGTAAGTATGGACCTCTTGAGCAAAATCGTTAAGACGATTGATTTTAATGAGAAAACAATTATTCTAAAGAATGGATCATTATTACCGATCTATTCAATAGAAAACGAAACAACTCTTGATTGTTTCGAACTTAACTCTTGTAAAAAAGAGCATGACTTAAGTCACTTAAATAAAGAGGAATTTCAACAAATAAAAACGCTTTTAGATCAATACACAAATCTTATTTATCAGGAAGGAGACCAATTGACAAATACAGACTCTATAATGCATGAAATACGAACTACGACCGACCAACAGATTAACTCGAAATTATATAGACTACCACCTAAACATGACGAAGAAGTGAGACGGCAACTACATGAAATGGAAGAGCAGGGTATAATTAGGAAATCAAATAGTAGATACGCGTCACCTATAGTTGTAGTAGCAAAAAAATTAGATACCTCGGGACAACAGAAATTTCGAATATGTGTAGATTATAGAAAATTGAACGAAATTACGATCGATGATAAATATCCCATTCCCAATATAAACGGTATATTGGATAAATTGGGAAGAGCTCATTATTTTTCTTCGTTAGATCTGGCTAAGGGATACCATCAGATAAAGATGCATCCCAATGACATTCATAAAACAGCTTTCGTTACACCAAACGGATTGTACGAATTCGTGAGAATGCCATTTGGCCTTAAGAATGCTCCAGCAACCTTTCAGAGGTTGATGAATGAGATTCTTAGGGAATATATTAACAAGATCTGCGTCGTCTATTTAGATGACATACTGGTTTTTTCAACCAGCTTACAGGAACATATTAATTCTTTAAAATTAATATTTCAGAGATTGGCTGAACACAATTTCAAAGTTCAATTCGATAAATGCTCTTTCATGAAGAAAAATACGGAATTCCTGGGACATGTCTTAACAGCTGAAGGCATGAAACCAAACCCAGTTAAAGTAAAATGTATCCAAGAATATCCACTACCGAAATCAGAAAGGCAATTAAAAGGCCTTTTGGGAGTGACTGGCTTCTACCGCAAATTTGTAAAGGACTATGCTAAAATAGCTAGTCCAATGATAAAGTATTTAAAGAAAGATAAAACTATAAACGTAAACGATCCCGAATATATCCAGGCATTTGAAACCCTCAAAATGAATATTATTAAGCACCCAATTCTGAAATTTCCAAATTTTAATAAAACATTTGTAGTAAATACTGATGCAAGTAATTACGCGATCGGGGCAGTCCTAATGCAAGAAGGACAACCCGTGTGTTATGCCTCACGATCTCTGAACGATCACGAAAAGAATTACTCTGTCACCGACAAAGAATTCTTGGCGATTGTTTGGGCCATATCTATGGCTTAAATAAAAAATATACCGGAAAGGAATTTAGCCAAAGAAACCAACGGTGGTTACTAAAGCTTCAAGAGTACCAATTTGACATCGAATATCTGAAAGGAAAAGAAAACAAAATAGCAGAGTTTCTAAGCCGAATTCCGGAGATTAACAACAAAGCTAATTTTAACGATCAAATAGACTGTCAATCAATAGATAATATTTCAGAAGATGCCACAATTCATTCACAAGATGAACAACAGTTAGATCATATCTCAATAAAAGAAACAATAGTAAATATTTATAAAACACAATTAATACTCACTAACGACACTAACACAGAAATAGAAGTGGTACACAATAGAAGAATTATTTACGTAGACATGACTAGAGAAATAGGTTATTGGACCGATTTATTGCGGAGATACATTAAACCAGGTGTTATAGGAATATACACAGAACTATCTGATCATGCGTTTAATAAGATACAACAACTTTTAATTGAACTTTTTAGTCATGACAAGAAAATTAAATTCGTAAAGGCAACTCTGAGGGCTAGGGAAATAGAGACTTTGGAAGAAGTTCAGAAACAAATTTCAATTTACCACACAAAAGAAAGCTTACATAGCGGTATCGTTGAAACATACCACAGCCTGAAAAATAAAATCTATTATCCGAAGTTAGTAAAAGAAATAACAAAAATAATTAATAACTGCAAGACATGTCTAGAAGTCAAGTATGAAAGGAAACCGAATAAACCTAAATTTGAAATAAGCGAAACACCTTCAAGGTCAAACGAAATTTTACATATGGACATCTATTACTTCATGAAACAATCATTTTTAACCTTAATAGATAAATTAACAAAAAAAGCATATGTCTATTTTTTAGCCAATAGAAATTGGATTAAGAAAATTGAAACTTTAGAAGAACACTTTTCGAAGTTCGGTAAACCTAAAAAATTAATAACAGATAACGAATTTAGATCCGAAAACTTCAAAGCATTTTTGACCGAACAACAGGTTGAGTTACACCTAACCAAAGCAAACACACACACGGGAAATAGTGATATCGAAAGATTTCATTCGACCCTCCAAGAGAAATTAGTAACAATTAGAAACGAAGACTTAACACTAGTTCAAAAAGTCCATAGGGCAGTCAATAACTATAACAATAGGTATCACTCAACAATAGAAATGACCCCAGAAGAAGCAATGTTTGCTGACTTTCCAACACTTGCTAACAGGATAAAACTGAAAAAAGAAAAATACATTAATAAACTAACCAAGATAGGCAAGAATATAGAGAGAATAGGAAAATAGTACCAGTTAAGAATTATAGGAGAAACTATTACAAAAATGAACCTAGGTATAGACTTAAGAAAATGGATAAAGAGCATCCAATAAATATTAAGCCACCACGTAAATTTGCAGATGACGACATTTCCATATCTAATACTGACCTTACTAGTAACACAACCAGCAATAGCTACACTACAAATAACCCCACTAACAACTGACAACGGATACGCTTTAATCAACATGGGACAAACAGAAATAATAAAAGATACAAAAACAATACTTCACATAATTGTTACTAACGAATTTCAACGAACCCTGAATATGATAACAGAAAGTTTAAGGACACTACAAATAGCAGACGACGTGACAATTAGAAAATTAGTAACCAACATTGAAGCAAAACTAAAAGCAATAGAACCCGGAAAGACAAGACAAAAAAGAGGACTTATAAACCTAATAGGTACAGCACAAAAGTGGCTATTTGGAACTATGGACGATAATGACAGACAGGACATAACAGAACATATTAGAAATATAGAAGAAAATGACAGTAATGCAGTTTTTAACCTAAATAAACAAATCGAAATCAATTCCCATTTTCATGACACAATCAGTGACCTTAAGAGCATCATAGAAATAGATAGGAACCAATTAATCCAGACATATAAAGAACTTACAGATAACGAGAAGCGGATTATTCGACAACAGCTCAAAATCGACCAAACCTTGAAACTACGAATTCTAGAAGATAAATTAAATCAAATAATAGATAGTATTGCTCTAGTTAAACAAGGACTTGTCCACACAAGTCTGATGACGGCGACAGAAATAACCGAGACAGAACTAGATTTATATAAGTTAAAGAATATAAGAATAGGTTTGTTAAAATATAGCACAGGGAAATTAATCATTGCAATTAAAATACCACATACTTATAAATTAGTAGATTTTAAGCTTATCACAGCAGTACCCACAGAAAGAAATCAGGAAATAATAATTGAAGACCAATATGTTATAGAAATTAATCGAACTAAATATCAATACGACAATAAAATTTTATATGAAAAAGATTTAATACCAATAAACAATTGTATTACAAAACAAAACTGTGAAATGAAAGAAAATAAATTAATGGAAATTGTATCACTAGATGAATATACTATACTGTGTAAAAACATGAATAACGAAACAATTATAAACCATTGCGATGATCGAAACATAAAATTAGGTGGAAACTATTTAATTGTTATCAATAATTGCTCAATAGAAATACTTAGTCAATAAAAATATACAATTTGTGGACAGATTCTTCTACAATGAAGAAGAAAAAATCAATTTTACTAGGAAGCTAGACTTTAAGGAAATTATGTTAAAAACGTTTGTAAACTTAGAAAATATTAAAATATTAAGATTTCATAAAAATGTTAATTACATCGCTATCTCAACTTTATTAATAATCATGATCATAATCAGCATTTTAATAATAACCATTACTAGAAGCAATAAAAAACTGAAACTTATAATTAAGAACCAAATTCCCAAAAATATAAAAATTCAGGAGAATTTTCAAACTAACGGGGGAGAGGTTATGTACCCAACAAATTCCGATACCCGATCCATGTTTTCATTTCCCTTTTAGAGTCAAATACAATATGTTCCCACACTTTTCACGATAACGGCAAGTCAATGTTTGCAACAAAGTTGCAAAGGAAGTGTCAAGTATCGGAAAAGTCACACGCGCAACATAAAAAATAAAGCTGAGATAGCAAAGTAAAAAGTAATTTAAGGGAATGCCAAGTGGGCACCAGTAGTCAGTAAGTTAAAAGTGTTAGATTAGATTGGAGAAATAAAGAATAAAATTTTTTTTCGACAAATCCGAAATTAAGTTTTTAAATGGCATAAACATCAACCTAAATTTAAAAATAATAAGTTGACTAATATTCATACCACTAATATTAGAAGGCAACCGACATTTTCAGCTTTTCACGATAACACTGTGAATCCTACTGATAATACCAATTAAAGGATCACTTCAAGTATACGACATGCAGGACAACAGGCTTCACACAAGTTAAAATAAACGACGTGTACCTAGTTATTAAATCAGATATAATTATTCAGATGATAAATGACATTTCAGTGAACAGTGAACAAACTTGACATTGAACATAAACAACAGAAACAGAACTTATACATTTGGCAAATAAAGTTAAAACTCTTATACCCAGAGAAAACAGAAGGAAAAGAGGTTTAATTAATATTGTAGAAAAAGCATCAAAATGGCTTTTTGGTACAATGGACGAAGAGCATAGAATAGATATAGAAAAACATTTTAGGAATGTAGAAATTAATAACCACAATGCAATAACCAATTTAAATCTTAAATCAGCACATTATAATAAATAATAGTTTTAACAGAACATTTTATCAATTTAAAGATCTAATTAAGAGAGATAGAGTAATTATTTTGCAGCAACTAAATAGTATATCCAGTAAAACCATTGAACAAAATTTATTTTACGATCAATATTTTAAAGTTCAGCTAATAAAAGAAAAAAATTGAACATGTTCAGGACAACTTATGTAGCTTCAGCTAGACATCAAATATTGCACCCAAATATTTTAACTGAAGAAGAAATTTAAAATTATAACATTGATTTGAATAAAATAAAATATATTAAGCTAGGCATAGCTAAATATAAAGAAAATTCCTTAATATTTGCAATTAAAGTCCCAAAAGAATTCAAAAGAATATCTTTAAAAGTAATTGTACCAATACCAAATAAAGATTTTAAAGAAATTGTTATGGATAACAATAGTGTTAGTTATAAAACAGAAGAATTAAAATCATTAAATGAAATAAGTATAAGCACTCATTGTATTTTTAAAGAAAATTGTTAATTAAAAACATTAAAACGGAAATTATTTTATTAGATGAAGAAACAACAATAATTAATAATGCAAACTATTTACATATAAGTCAAAATTGTGACCAACGAAATTTAAGTATAAATGGGAACGTGTTAATACATTTTAATAATTGTACTATAGAAATTTTAGATCATTACTTGTCCAACGTTAAAGAAATCTTTCAAGATCGATTCTTTTATCAAATAAATAAGAAATTTACCAATTTTATCAATAAAATAATATTAGACGATATTGTATTAGAAAATGAAAATAATCTCAACAAAATCAAAGAATTAGAAAATCATAAAAATGTGTCATATGGATTAAATTTTAGTTTTGTCATAATCTGGATCCTTTTAATAACAATAATGTTGCTTTATTCCAAAAGAGAAAAAATTATTAATGTAAAAGTAAAACACAAGGAGAATTTTAAAGTAAAGGACGGAGAAGTTATGTACAAGCCAGATACATTAGACATAAAAATAAATGAACTATTAAAGCGAAATTGAATTCCAAAAAAAAACAATTCATAATACTCGTAATGATAAATAGTAAATAGGAAATGTTAAATACGAGTAACAAATCAAATTTAATAAAGTAGGCGACTGGATGTATTTGTTCTGTCGAAAAATGTCATGGTACGTTAAGAATCACTTTAAGTCCTTTGTTCTGACTTCTAAGGAATGTCAAGATATAACTTTTAGCACATTTATCCCACACAGTTGAGCCATAGAATAGAATGGCTTGAAAATTGATTTAGAAATAACCATTTTATTTTCGTTGCTTATTTTTGATTTGTGATTAATGAAGGGGTAGAGAATTTTGACTTTCAAGAGACTTGAAAGCTTTGTCTTGAAAGAAATGACTGTATGATTTGGAGAAAACCTGTACACCTTCCTTAATTAAAGTTATCTTTTCAAAATATTTCAAAATATATAAGGCCATATTTCGGCGTATGGCCTTTCACAAAGTTAAAAATTACCATATTTCAGCGTATGGCCTTATGTCGCCTTTGATTCGATGAATTTAGATGCGGTCTGAATCCAAACTGTTCAGAGAGCAATATTTTATTAATCTTGAAGTGAACATTGGGCTTAATTTTAATTATTTTTTGAAAGCACTTACTTACAGAGCTGAGTGACTGATTGGTCTATAATTGCAAGGTATACTAGCGTATTTACCCTGCTTCAGGATCGGAATGATTTTGACTAATTTCCAACCGTTAGGGAAATAGCTTTTGTAGCAATTGTAGAAACTTGATACCAATTTTAGGCAGACGCTTCATATAGAGGTTACGAACTTTATCTATTCCTCTTGATTTATATGGTTCAAGCGAATGAAGAGTTGTTGGAGCTTGCGATTCCATGATTTGTTCCTGATGATGCCGAGTTGTCATCTACAATTTCCTGAATGAAATTTGAGAACATTTGATTACATTTACTATACTCTGTGGAAAAAATGTTGTACCTAATAGCTCTCTATTTTTTTTTGAACAGCTTGTTCGACTGTTCAAAATTTCAAAGGGATGGTTTGCATTCAGGTTTTGGCGAATGTTACCCCAAGCATTTGCTCTCAAACAGCCCCAATCCCGGTGTCTACAATTACAATAAGATCTCCACCAATTAAATTTAAACTAATTAGCTTCTTTAAATCACTTTGCACAAGCGAACGCTTCCTGTTGAGTGCAGATCTGTCAGCGAATATGTTCATTGTACGACCATTTAAAGAAATAGCTCAATACCAACGTTTTCTTCTAAATTCGTATTTATAATAGGAAGTACCTCATGCTTTAAGGTTCTTCGCACGCCTAAGGCAACAAAGCCACCTCTCTTCTCATCTCTATCGTATCGATAACACTTATACTCTACATTGGACAGATTATATTCATTGTTAGACGAATTGATATTAGAGTTCAACCAAGTTTCTGAAATCAAGCCATATATAGTATATGTCTAGAAAAGCAAAAAATTCTAGAGATTTATTTCAAATGCTTCTACTTTTTAATATATTACATTTAAACTAGTACTAATTACTTAATACCTTTATATAAATATTTGTGGTGGGGCGATGGAGCGATGGTTAGCTCATTGGACTATCACGCAGAGAGTCCGTGGTTTAATCCCGACATCGCCAACAATTTTTCGAATCGTAATCACCCCTTCGACGGGCAATGGCAAACTCCCGAAAGTAAAATTCCCTATGAAAAACCTTCTAAGGAGCGCCCTTCGGACTCGGCGATAAGCTGTGGATCCCGCTCAGATGTGACAAAAATGACAACATGAGCAACATAAAGGCGCGTGCTAATACACGGGGACCTTTGAGTCACGAATTTTTATCAGCTCCCTTTATTTTTAGTTTCGCTTTAAACACAAGCGTTCGCTCTCTTAGGGAATTTTTCTTAGGGGAAGCCGTGGTGTAGTGGTACTAGCCATCGCTTCTCACTCGGAGGGTCAAGGTTCGAATACTACTCATAACAAGTTTTTTTATTGTGTAATTGGAACTCAGTCAGAAAAATCTGCGTGTAAAGGCATAACACTGACATGTAGATTTGGCTGTTGTAGAGTTTTATACACAAAACAACCGTTAAAATTTACAACCTGAATCATCCCGATTGAAGAAAAACTCTCCGTCCTATTCGGACTCCCACCCCTGGAGAGTCAATATCGAAACCAAATATATCTGAGTTTCAAACCAATACATCACAAAAATGCTTTCCTTTCTCCTCCTTCTATCTTTCCGCCCGCGCCCTGGCAACAGTATAAGGGTATCATAAACCCCTTGAGGCGCGCGTAAATTATGAAAAAAAAAAAGAATTGCAAATCTCTTAAGGCTCAATCATAATAGGGGAAAGCAAACTGAAGCTACTGTCAGAACTGGACGAACAGTTTTTTTACGTTACTTCAAAGGGACAAGTTGCCCATAATAGGAGTTTGAGAACGTATCCACTCTCAAGTCAAGTTGTCATTTGTTTTTTTTTATGTTCTTGCATTTGTTCGCGAAAATTATATTCAGTTCATAAAAAATGAGTGATAAAAATAAGAAAGATTTGATCAATAAACTGAAGCTCTTGCATCTTGCAATGGAGGTATTCTCAGTGTTAAAAAAAGATTGGGAATTCCCTGGAAAAAAAAAGGATCCTGTTGTGTTCGACAAATAAATCGCGACCGAAACCAAAATGGTTTTTTAATGTAACATACTTGAAAATCAAAAATTTGATAGTGCTCAGTTTTTTTTCGTATACGAGGATCAGCCCAGAATTTTCCAACGACTATTGGTAATTTTGAAACCACTCCTCGAAAAAAATTCCATAAGAAAGCCCATAAGTGCGGAATGTCGAGTAGCTGTGATTTGTAAGTTTGATTATTCAGCCATTCAATTAAATTTGATTTAATTTTTTGTGTCTATTAGCTTGTCTCAAGGTGCATCCATGCAAACTTTAGCTTGGTCATTCAAACTAGGGAAGGAAACAGTCCGGTCGATTGCGTTGGAAACAGCTGAATTAGTCGTGGAAGCTCTGTTCCCTATCTATGTGTCTCTGCCGAATATCGACGACTATACCCAAATAAGCGCAGACTTTTGGGATGCATGGAATATGCCAAATTATATTGGAGCAATTGATGGAAAACACATTCCTATTAGATGTCCTCCCAATAGTGGCAGCCAATACTTTTGCTATAAAAAGCATTTAAGCATAGTTTTGATGGCTAGTTGTTATGTGAAATACCAATTCACACACCATGACGTTGGTGCATATGGGAGTCAAGCATTTCTGAAAATAACGCCCACTGCGTCTCCTCACGCATTTTGCTTTACACTCTTTAAAAAAACAATAATTAAATTTCCAATAAGTTCAATATAAAGTTCCATGCATTTACGAGTCTAGTGTAACTGCTCTCCTATCTCCTGCCACGCTTTTCCCTCTTGAATCAAAATAAATAAAATTGATCCCTTCTACCGTACAACATTTTGTACTGATGTACAAGCGAAATCAATTTTGAAGGGCAGTCATAGTCTTGTGGTCTAGTGGATGCCATTTTTTGTTTGCTTAATATAATTTTAAATAAAAATTATTGAGACTAGGAAAGAAAATTCTTGCGGATATATTTTTTTTTTACCAAGGTTATGAGAGGAATTTCAGACAGCTCATTGGTTGGAATAAATTATTGTGAAAAGTTCAAAGTCAGAGCGGGATAAAATTAAAAAATTTCTTAAAGTAATGATGTTTCTAATACATGTTGACGTTGAAAACGCCATCCAAGAAAAGTAAATAAAAAAAATCATACAACGGCGTAATTTGCGTTAGATAAAAAAAAAGAAAAACAAAATAATTCACATTAGAAACGGGGAAAAAATTGAAAAATTAAAAAAAACTTGACTTTCTGCCTAACCCCTCGCCTTGACTCTTTTCCTTCGCTTCATCTAAAATCCAATCGTCGACTGACTCTTCTTGCGTTCTCGTGCTTTCCTTTCTACCATTCCTCTTAACAGTGTTCATTGTTCGCTCCCCGCAGATCTATTTGGTATTCTTATTTTACTGGATCTCTCTTGCATGTGTCGTCATCGTTGTCTCGCTAGTAGTATGGTGCTTATAGTAGTGTGAGATTTGTACTTACTAAAAAACACCTCCCTTATGCGGACTACGACTGAGTTCATACTCAACAAGCAGTTCTTCTTTCGCATTTTATTTTACTTTAGTAAGATGTTTTGCAGGCGATTTTTCATTCAAGTTTCCTTCGTACTTTAAAAATTAAGCGCTGCTGATGATTGCGCTGGATCGAGCAGCTAAGTCCTTTTCAGACGGCGCAATAAGTTTGTCTCGTTAAGGATCTCTTGAATATAAATATTCGAAGGGGAACCGTGACCCAGTCATCTCAGTCATTGGATCTTCACCCTTCTGGCTAGGGCGGTGTCGCTGTACAGTCCACACAGTTCGTCATTGCATTTTCTCCTCTACTCACTGTCAAAGCAGATGGGACCGAAAATCACTCCAAGGATTTTTCTCTCAAAACAACCAAGAGCACCCTCATCCATTTTTGATAATGTTTATGCCTCTGCGCCATAGAGCAGGACCGGGATTATAAAGGCATTATGTAGCGTAACTTCAGTTGTTCGAGAAAGGGCTTTACTAGTCAATTGCCTTCATATCCCAAAGATGCAGGGATTGGCAAGAGCTATTCTTCGTTTGATCTCAGCGCTGGTGTTGTTGCCTGAATTTATAGGAAAACAGAGTCCTAAATGACCTAAAAGTTATACCTGTCGGAGGTGACGTTCTGTTGGAGATGTCAGTGTTTAGTGTCCTTTTTGCTTGACAGCATATACTTGGTTTTGTCCTCATTGACCGCTAAACCCATTTTTTTCCACTTCCCTCTCAATACTTGCAAAGCCACCACTGACTTCACACTGCTATCCGATTATTTCAATATCATTGGCGTATGCGAGTAGTTGGACGGACTTTTGAAAGATAGTGCCTTTTGTGTCTGCTCGTGAGTTTTGCACTATTCTTTCAAGTACGATGTTGAAAAAATCGCATGACAGCGCATCGCCTTGTCTAAATCCTTTCTTGACATCAAATGTCTCGGTAAGATCCTTACCGACCTTGATGGAGCAGCATGCATTCTCCATTGTCATCCTGCACAGACTGACGAGTTTGGCAAGGATGCCAAGACTAGGCATTGCTCTGTATAGCTCGTCTCTATAGATGCAGTCAAGTGCGGCCTCAAAATCGATAAATATATGGTGTGTATCGATCCAAGATTTGCCGTAATGTGAATATTTAATCGATGGTGGACTTTCCTGGCCTGAAGCTACACTGATATGGACCTGTCAGACTGTTGACGAAAAGCTTCAAACGTTCACACAAAACTGCATATAAGATCTTTTGTGCGATGTTAAGAAGAGTGATGCCTCTGTAGTTGGCGCAGTTAATAAGGTCTCCTTTCTTGGGGATCGGACAAACAACGCTGAAGTTCCATTCATCGGGCATATTTTCTTCCAACCATATTTTAGAGATGAGTTTGTGTATACTACCTGCCAAGTCATCGCCAGCCGCTTTGAAGAGTTCAGCGGTCAGGCCGTCCGCTCCAACAGATTTGTTCGACTTAAACTTAGATATAGCTATCTTCACTACATCCAGGTGTTGTGGACGGAATTGTTGGTCTACATCGTCCAAGTTGAACGGTTCATTCTGCCTAACAGCGGTATTGGTTTCGTCATCGCCCTTATACTCGTACACTCTACAGAAATAATACTTCCAGATTCTCAGCATTGACTGCGACTCTACTACAATCTTCCCTTGTTCGTCGCTACAGGCCTCAGTTCGGGGCTTTTGTTCGTGGCATGTTTTTTTGCCTTGGGTAAAATTTGCGAATCTCATTCCTGGAGTAGCATCTGTCAAATTCCTCTAGCACGCGTTTCTCATGCTCTTTTTTTTTTCTCCTGACAAGCCGGCGTTCGTGTCTTCTCTTTTGCTCATAGAGCTCCTGAGGAGCTCTTGTCTGTTTTTGTAGCACCGCATTACGTGCGTTTTGCCGCTGGTTTTTGATACTTGATGCTGGCGACAAGGGCCTCTTAAGAGACTCGATCGGAAAAGGATTTGGCGATCTCTTCCGATTGTAGCAGGCCGACGTCAAAATTCCTCATAGTATTAGCTAGTCTTGGCATTTTTCGGGATATCCGCAATCCTACCTTGGCTACAACAAGGTAATGGTCCGAGTCGATGTTGGCTCCTCGGAACGTTCGGAAATCCATTATACTGGAGGAGTGTCTTGCGTCGATCGCAATGTGGTCAATCTAGTTGACGGTTGATTGATCGAGATAGCGGAACCGCGTGCTAGCTCCAACAATGTCTCGTCCCGCTGCAAAGTCGATTGGTGTAAATCCGTTATCGGGGGTGGTGGGATGCAGGCTATATTTTCTTGCATTGCTACAAAAGATGCCATCTCTTCCTAGCTTTATGGGCATTGTTAGCTATCCACAAGAAGTGTTGGATATCATTCTTGTCTCCAAGCGCATCACTCGCATAATAGACAGCTGGAAAGTATCGTCTGAACACTCTTTTTCAGATCACAGATACATCTTATTCACAATAGAGGCGAGATAAAGCCATACTGGGGACACCCATACTAGGGCCGCTTAGACACTCTTGTAGAAAGCTTTCAAACCGGGAAAGTGTCAGATTGGGACTCAAATAAGGAATCCCTCAAAATATGTAAAAACAAAGAACTAAGGACAGCAAAGCATCAATCCTGGAGGTCATTCTATGATAAAATAAGCCAAACTTCTGAGGAATCTCGCCAAAGAAAAATCCCCTGAGCGGCATTATGGATTTCAACATTGGGCATTGTCTTTTAAATAAACATGCAGAAAGGCTAGACATATTTACTAAGAATTTCTGCAAGAGCTGCATAGACGAGGAGGAAAGAAAGACAATCCCACACCTCCTTCGTACATGTGCAACTCCCACCCAAAGAAGAAAACTCCACTTAGGAGCCTCCTTCTACAGACAAAACGGACATTAAAGGTCTAATACAATGAGCCATCGCCATCGCCATCGCCACGATGTTTTTTATTCGCTCTTGACATTAAATCGTTTTTAACCGGTTATTCAAGCAAAAATATTTTTTTTCAAATAAGTCATCTCAAATAAGTACGTTGTGGTGATTGTAAAGTCCAATCAGATAAAAGTAAGGTAATGGAAATAAAAAACAGTTAACAATTCAACCACTCGCCAGCAAGCCCTTAAAGAGTAATGTGTAGTGTCATCCCCGTCAAAATTCAAACAATTGTACTTCACCCGTCTGACAAAAATGCTGGTAAATACCATCTCTATCTGAGATGATAGCAAAAATTTCATCGCATAAACAACAAGATAACTGAAGTTATATCTGTTCTTAACAGAAGGGTAAGAGAGGAGTTCGCTGACACACAACGTAAAACGCGTCTATGTGATGTAATTGTACATGGACTTCGACAAACAACAAAAGAAAATGATTTTGATCTTGCGAAGAATATTGCCGCTAAATTACATCACCAATATTCCCCTCACATACGTAGATGCTTTTCGTTTAGGAAGTCAAACCAACACCGGCAGGAATCGGCCGTTACTCATTCGGCTCTCATCTCACGCTGATCAAAGAGCATTACTTTCTGCTTTTCGCACCAACAAAGGCCTGACACTTTCGCAACTCTTCTCTAGAGATTGACAACACCTCCACCAGTTGCAGCAGTTCAAGTCCCACCAAAAACCATTCTAACACCAACACGTCCCGTATATACATGAACGAAAGCCTTACACCAGTGAATAGCTGTCTATTAAAACATGCTCTTCGTCTACGCAAAGCGGGCCCTTTGTTCTCTGTTAGAACTCGTAATGGTTTCGTTTATGTAAAAAAAGAGTGTAGTCCTTTTTCGAGCCAACCATAGTGGTTGTATAGCTATGGTTAAAATTCACGATGGCATAAAGATCAGATGTGACTCGGACTTCCTGACTATACTTTGCCTCCATGACTTTTCAAAAGCTTTTGACGCAGTTAGTCCTTTATGAGAAACTAAGAAGTTATTTGGATTTTAGTGAAAGTTTGGCGCGTCTCATAAATGACCCCTCCAAAGTTTGTCTTAATGCTAGTCCTCACTTCTATGCGGATGATGTGTAAATATACTTATCTGGACCGATTGGTCTAGTTGAGGATCTTGTTTGCAGGTTGAATGAGAATCTATCCGCAATCTACCAATGGTCACTACGTAATTGTTTGACCTTCAACCCAGCAAAATCTCAGCTGATTTTAATATTTCAAAAACTCCACGATACTAAACTACTGCCGCCCATTTACCTCAACGACACGCAATTTCAGTTCGTGGAGACTGTAACCAACCTTGGTTTTAAGATAAACCGCTCCAACTCCTGTGTAAGCCACATCAACGTTCCATTGAAGATGGCGAATCAAGTGTAAAATGTGTGCGAAATCTAGCCGTTTTGGAGAGACAGTACCGTGTAAAGGTGGATGGGGTAGTGTGTTTCATTCTAAATGTATTGGTTTAACGTACTACTCGTACAATGTCAAAGCTGTGGACAGCAAATCATACTTAGTGATATTATGCGAAAAATGCAAAGAGAAATTGCTTTCTCTTCAAAGTATTGAAGGCAGTTGTTGAAAAAAATTCTTTAGGTACCTTTTTTTCTTTCCCGAAAAAAAATCTAAAAATTGGTAGCCGGTCTGCCGGCAGGAAAAAAAAACTCAAAAAAATAGAAACAAAAAAGATCGCGAACCACACGGGTGGTGGTTATATCGGTAATGGCGGATCGCAACGCCAACAAAGGAAACCAAAGGGGAAATTTGCAACAGGCAGCAGGTTAAGTGCTGCCACTTTCAGCTGCTCATCTGGGGGTTTATGGTTAAAAAAAAATCATATAATATAAGGAAGTACCAAATATAGGCGCCACGCAATCTTTTACAAGGAATTGCGAAACCTTAGCAGGAAACTGAAAAGGAAACGGTTCACCAGAAACGTTAAACAAAAGGCTAGAAGTAACGTTATAAACTGAAAATCGATTTATTGCTCAGATCTTAGAATGTACACTAGGGTGTGTGGAATGCGAAGTTAGAGGGAAATTAACAGTAGTTACACTACCGGACAAAACCGCTTAAGACTGGGCCGCTATCTTCCGTCTTCCCAAACGGTCGAAAAGTTGTATGTTTAGCGGGTCACGGGTTCCGTTTTTTTCTTTTTCGGTTTGGGGAAGTTTGTTTTTTTTGTTTAACGTGGACGAATGCCTACCGGGATTTCACTCAACAAATCAGAAAAAGGTACTTATCTTTTTTTTGTTGCCCCAAAAAACGTCTTCCTTGGTCGTCCAGGTTATTCCTTTTTGTTTCCTCTTCCCCGTCCTGTCCTGTTTTCCCTTCCTTGGGCTTCTATAGAGCTGGGTCACCAACAATTTTTCAAAATCGCCATCCCCTTTCGGCGGGCAATGGCAAACTCCCGAAAGTAAAATTGCCTACGAAAAAGCTTCTAAAGAGTGCCGTTCGGACTCGGCGATAAACCGTAGGCCCCACTCAGATGTGACAAAAATAACAACATGAGCAACACAAATGAGTGTCAAGAAGCTAGGCCATGGCCCATACCGGGCTGCCAGCGCCACAGTGCTTTTTTTTTTTTTTTTAATTTGCTATTAGTTTTTTTTTTTTTTTCTCTGACTTGTCTTTTTTTTTTCTTTACTCTTTTTTTTTAAAACCTCTTTCGGGCTCTACGGTCAACCAAGAAGTGGTCGCCCTGGTTTCACATATGTTCACTCAGACCATTGACCATTCACACACACAATCATCCCTCTCATCCAATCGGTTCTAGCGGGCCAAATGATTGGCGTATATGTATACCGCTCCGCTACTTAGCTGAAGCGTGTAACCATGTCTTGGAGCTCCGCTAGACCGCTCTTCCATACTCCCAAGTATGCCACTTTCATTATCCAGACCCTCAGAGAAATTTCCGAGTTCTGGGATTTTTTTTGACCTGAGTGAACATTTCCCCTTAATTATCTTGGGTTCAAACCACCCATTTTTTCCCAAAATTTAACCCTTAGACAAGTCAAAGTGCCAAAGAAACTAGATTCGTTTTTACATGAGACCAAGAAAGGGGAAACCAAGTCAGGATATAGAGTCTCAAGTTAAAGCTTTTTGAAACTATACGAGTATGTGACGAAGGAAGAAGGAATCATTTCTCTACCGTATTTACTATATAGATGAACCCGGTGGACTTCCGTGCAGATTTGGGGAGGGAGAGGGGGAATATGAGATAGCGTCCCATTCTTTACTTTCCTTTTTTTTGGATTGTTTTACAATTGTTTTTTTTTTTTTTGTGTTTTGGTTGTTGTTTTCTTTCTTTCGTGTTTCCGTCTCGTGTTTTGTTTTCCCCTGTGTCATCATGTATGTGCACTGTTGCAGAGTGTTGCAGGCAGTCCGCCTGGCTCTAGGCAACTTGTCCGGATTGTTTGTTTTACGCAGTGGGTTCCAGACTGTCCATCCGCAATTTTCCCGCAACAAGGTTTACCCTCTTCCCTGTTCTTCTCCCGTCGTTCCCTCTTTTCTTTGAGTGGGAAGACCGAGCTCTGGCGGAGGTGGAGGGCAGCCATGGTCCCATCAGCCATTGGCCCACCGACCACAGACCTCGGAAAGGATCCACATAGGTTCACGGGCGGTTATTCTCAGCGGAGGACGAGGTGGTTCGGTCGGTTAAGCCCTAAGGACGGTTGGGAGACTCACGACGAACCCGGAGCCCAGGGTGCGACAGGAGGTCCACCAAGATCACCGTTGTTGGAGCCCGTAGGCTAGACGGGAGACTCGCAACGGGCAGCATCAGACAGGACGTTTGAAATTCGCCGACGAGCGGGGACGGACTGTCCTTTCTAGCCAGACACCCCAACACGATAATGACGGGTGGGGGAGGACGATCCCTGGACCATTCACCCCAACGAAAGCCAAGTTGTACAAAGGCTTTGGGATTACCGGCATCACATCTTGTAATCGATGTGGATGCTTACACAAAAATGTTGAAGGAGGAAGAGATGACGATCTCTTTAATAGCTACACCCCCAACGAGGGAGCTACGGAGGAGCGACGGTGGTGTGCAAGCGGACGGCCAATATAATAGACACATTCCAACGTCGTATCATCTTTTAAAGTCAGGTTCGATGGGAGAAGAAAATATAATTATGTAAGGAATGACTCGCTATTGGTCAGTCCCCCCCATTCCCCCCAAATCTGAACGCCGATCCACCGGAGTAAGTAGGGACCCGGGGTATATTAGCACAGAGGCACATATACTTGGCTTTGTTTGGGGCGGCGGTTTAGAGAATGGCTAAACCGGGGTATAATCAGATTATGATAATACCCACACAACCTTCCTCCTTCGTCCCAACACTCCATCGACCTTCGATCATACTTTCTTTCTCCTTCCCGATTGTTGTTGTTTTGCAATTTTGTTTAGTTCGATGGGGGAAAATTAACAGGGGATCAGCAATGAGAGAAACATTGCTTCTCGCAATTTTCTATTGACTTCCAATGTCTAGAGCAATAGCTATGCATAGCTAGGATCCACAAGCTCTCATAAACTCGCTCAGTGGAGTTCTCAGTTATCACTGGAAGAGGAAAAGAACTCAGCATCTGAGGAGTTTAGAATGAGAGTGTGTAATTGGAAACAATTGGAATGTGTGAGAGGCCTAGTTGGACACGGGAGCACACACTCGCAAAGTTGCTAGTCGTGTAGCTGAGAACCCCGTTGTTGGGTTCACTAGAGCCAAATGAATGTGTGTGTGAGTGAGTGTGAGAATGCGTGGGAGAATCTGTCGAGAGTTTGTGGAATGGAAAAAAAGATCTGGAAGTCACTTTTGTGACGACCAGCACTAGTAGGGGTCAGATAGAGGTTTCGTGCGAGTAGATTTTTTTTAGTGTTGGAATTGCAAAAGGCAATTTGTTTTTTTCTTTAAAAAGAATTTTGTAACGTAGCTTGAGATAGAGTCGCGAGTTTGTTTGTGAAAAAAAAAACACACAAAGGGAAAAAGGAGAAAGGAGAGGGGCTCAGTGGAGGAATTGGACAGTGGAGTAGCAGGACGGAAGACTGGGAAGACTGTGTCAGAAAGGGGCACAGAACCGCCAAAGGAATAAGAAAGCTAAGTATTGTGTAGTTAAATAGTGTAGTGCAGTTTAGCGTTTGTTTCTTTTATTTGGAAAAGTGAGACTCCGGTGGGCCGCGCGTGCGTACAAATCTCGAGATTAGACGAGACACGCGACCTGTTAATTATTTTCTTTGTGCGTTCGGGACTGTGAAAATAGCGGGCCACTCTATCGACGAGTGTGCCGTTAATTTCCCATTAATAAATCGTCGAGCTCTAACGGAGCTTTATAACATTGTTGAAAAAAAAAATTCTTTTATTTTCCGCCCGTGGTTGTGTTTAGTTGTCTTTTCTTGGGGAAGATTTTCCTTTTTTTCTTAGTTCGGTATTTTGTGTATTTCCCCGTTCGTTCGGTTTCGTGATTTTAACCGAGAATCACGTGGCGCTCAACAGTTCTTTCGTTTATACCCAGGTCTAGCTGCCATTAACGAGCTACCTGGAGGTTTCGGGAACCCACAGTATTGGTGACAGTTGCCGGGAATAAAACATAGCAACCCTAGCGATTCTTGTATGTGATTACATAAAATCATTGGAATAAATTAAAGAAACGATAGTGGTGCCAATAGAAAAAGTAAATAATACAGTAAAATGTGAGGAATTTCGTCCAGTAAATACTCTTCCGACTTGCGAAAAGCTGATTGAAAAGTTGGTAGCTGACCAGTTGACAAACTATTTAGAAAAATATAGAATACTTATTAAACAACAGTCTTGTATATTATCCACAATTTTAAGTACTATAAAGGACTAAGTCTTACTTGTACATCCTAAATTGAATAAGTTGAAATTGATTGTGACTCACCTAGCTCTTATGAGGTTGTTGTGACATATGAGGCATCGCAGAGGTATGCCAGAATACGGGCATGAATTGAAAATTGAAGCTATAGAAAAGTCCCGCATGTCTGAGAGAGATAGAAAGTCTGAAGAACGATCGCCTAGAGATCAACAACCAAAATTGGGTTATTCATTATCAATAGCGAGAAATAACACTGTGTTCTATGCAAGAAAAGTAATCATTGAACGAAAAATTCCAAGTGTAATTTGAACGGGTGAAATTTAGCACAAACTTGTCTATCATGAGGACAAAGTTACCACAAAGATATGTATCGTATTTTACGCATCATCAAGCGAACCAGGGTTTTCGTCACTTACTGACCACTTAAGCGCAGACGATAATCTCGTTGCGGATTTACTATCTTCTTTGGTAAGATTTCATTCCAACAAAATTCCACTAGTATGAGATAATTAAAAGAATTTCTTGCAGATTTCTCTTAAGAACGATGACCGATACTCAAATTGATTTTTTTCGTACAAGTAGCTACCTAAGGCAGACGAAGAACCGTCAAAAATAGCAATTTATCGGATGACAAGAGATACATTTGGCATAGGTTCAAGCTCATTTTTGTTAGCAGCCACAAATCGAAAACATCTCGAACTATGCAAACCGCAGTATAGAAACCCATGCGATAAGCTGCAAAGGCCGTCTTGTTTAGACGATCTGATCATGAGTGAGAAGAATTTAGAGGATGCTATGTCATTGTATCAAGACCCAGGGGATTTAATACAATTTCATCTTAGAAAATGGAACTCAAAGAACCTTTACTTCGTTCTTGTTTCAGAAGCGACCAATCTGAGGAAATTGTGAAACAGAAGGTTCTCTGAGTAAACTGATGGATAACTATCGATGAAGTTGGGATCGATCTGGCTAGCATCGTCAAATATTTACAATCACTCAGAGGAACAAAGTGGAGCGTAATGAAAGCGATGGCGAAGATTGATGATCCTTTGGCAGAACTAGGCCCTTATTCGGTACGACTAAAACTAGTTTTGCAGGACATTTGGAAGACTATTCTTGAATGGGATCAAACCTTGAGTGAAGAACTGTATTGTATTTCTGTATATCTATGGGCCGATTTCACGATTACACTTAATCCGTTATGTGGCCAAGTTAAGAACATAGGGCTTAATGTTAAGGCAAGGGTAAGTGAAATCAATAAGCTGACAAATATATATGACTGGAGACATTGTGAGGGTAAAAGCAATCCAGCGGACTTGCTTACAAGAGGTGTAAAGGCAACAACATTATAGGAATCTAATTTGTGGAAAAGTGGACCATCGTGGTTGGCAGATTCTCTAGATTTTGCAGCAGAGAAAATATCAGCGAAGAGCTAAATATTCCTAAACCAATTTTACATCTTGAAAATTTCAATCACATTCAGAGACTTTTACATGTAACAGCTTCGTGCTTTGATTTTTTACAACTTTAAAGAACTTTTAGATCAATAAACAAGAGAGATAAATCAAATCAGCAGCGAAAGTCGAAGAACACACACAGCGAGATAAGAGAAATAGAAAACTACTGGGTTAAATACACACTGCGATACTTCTACGGCCAAGAAATCCTATACCTAACAATCAGATTCTAAAACTACTCCTTTAAATCGAAAACTCGAAAGTGGTATTTCGAGGCTTTGCGGACGCTTACCCAATACTGTATACGATAATCTTCCCCATCCTGTTATATTACCAAAATACTCATTTCAGTGAATTGGGTATTACTAAGGCTCATCAAGCACCGCTACATGGTGGTGTCAAGAGAAGTTCGGAAACGATATTGGATTATACATACAAGAAGGAGGTTAATCAAAGATATCCTGCAACATAGCGTTATATGTAAACCGTGTACAGTATTACCAATGGAGCGAGTAGTGACTAGCAGACCTTTCGAAACAACAGGAATAGATTTCCTTGGTCCACTTTACGCAGGGACGAGCGACGTGATATGTAAAAGAAAAGTCTGTTATATGCTGTTGTGTTAGAGATAACGCTGAAAAGCTGCATTGACGTATTGTGACGATTTCTAGCGAGAGAGCTAATATCATATCAGATAATGCCAAACCCTTCAAACGCAGGGACCTCGAGCTAAGAAATTGGAATAATTACTAAAAAAAATGTAAGGTAAAACAACTAGCGACACATAAGGTATCAATTGGAAGTACATACCGGAAAGAGCCGCGTGTTTGGTGGCTTCCGAGAGCACCTTGTCAGAGGCGTAGAAAATTGTTTGAAAGCAGCGATAGGGAAAGCGACGATTCAGCCACCTTGTTAACAACAGTTTGTAGGCACATACACGAAATGAATTGACTTATTTGGCAACTTCATTTTTGTTCTTTCCCGGCTGACGAGAAACGTCAAGTGGCCATTTTAGTTTTATATAAAACACTTTAAAAAAGAGTTTTAACGGACACTTGTATTTTAGTGTTTCTAAAGATAGTTGTTTTTTTGCCTTTTTCCTTGAATTTTAAATTCAGTTTGTGATAATTTTCTTTTTTCTTTATTAAATCAAACAAACACCAATTTCTATTGGCATATCAATGGCTACGAATACGAGCAAGATCTGGATCTGGAGTTCGAAGTAACTTTAGCAAAATGCCATTTTGTACCAGCTGCAAGAAGCATAAGTGGAAGTGCAGTATCATCAGTTAAAAGCAGACGACAATTTCAACTTGAACTTAAGCGTCTAGAAGACAAAAGGGACTGGAATTGCGTTTTCAAGATGAACGTGAGAAAAGGAAAAAGAGTTTCTTCAGAAGCGTTACGAACTGAGGGTTCAAGAGGAGGAAAGCGATTTGGGAGATGAGGTTCTTAGCCAAAAAGAAAGTAGAGCTTCAGAGTGGGTGAAGCATGAAACGGTTGAGGTAACAGAACCGGTGCAAAGTCAACCAGAAAAATGGCCCTACATCCACGCAACCCATTTGCACACAAAGAAATAAGAAGTTGTACAGCAAGAATGGCGGCACCATGCGACAACTAGTCAACTGAATAGTTATCAGATATCTGCGAGGCAAGTACTAACAAAAGAGTTACCTTTGTTTTCAGGACGACCGGATGAATGAAGATCCCTCAAAGGCAAAGCGATGAATGTAGTTAAAATGAATCTCCTTCTGCCATCAAGAGTTCCAGAAGTGATTTCAACACTCCGAATGCTTTACGGTCATCCTGAGCATTTGTGCAAATGCTGTTAGACAAAGTAAAGGCTGAGCCATGTCCCAAGGTAGACCGGTTGGAAACCCTAGTTATGTTTGCTCTGCTTGTGCGAAGTCTGACAGGCACTATGGAAGCGTGTGGACTGATAAACCATCTACAAATTCCGGTGTTACTCCGGGAACTGGTGGATAAATTACCATCGTCATTAAAACTTAACTAGGCTATGTTCCGTGGAACTAAGGAGTTTCATTTGGGTGACCTTGGCGACTGGCTATTTAACGTTGCAAAGGCAGTTAGCTCAGTATCTACTCTTACATCAGGAGTTGAGAAGCGACCGTCAAATGTACATGCACATTCGGAGATAAAGAAAACAAAACCAACTATGGCTAAAGTGGATGGAACTTAAAAGCCTTATCAGCAACATTAACTTTGATTTTATTCCTGAAACAACAAACATTGATCTGGCCCTGTCAACTTTCTATTCGTTAATTTTCTCCTGCTTTGCCCAATCGGTTCCATATTCCTTCCGAAAAGACTGTATATCCGCTACCACCTACAAGGAGTTGCGCTCTCTCCGCAATAACAGAAATAAGCTGTGGCTTAAATTCTTAGGAACACGATCTGATTCCGACTTCACTAACTATCGATTTGTATACAATCGTTTTTCTGGACTTTGTGAGTCTCTTTACCTTGAGTACCTTTATCGCATGCAATTTAGCTTAGTCACGGACCCCAAACGCTTCTACCAGTTTTATAATACCAAAAGAAATTCAGACGGCTACCCATCTACTTTTAAATTTCTTAGTGAATCTGCTGACCCAAGAGCCATTGCTAATTTCTTTGCCTGTTATTTTAACAAATCCTTTTGTAAGCAAACACCCGAGACGTCATCCATTTCGCTAAATATAACAACATCTTTGGTTTCTGAAATCATTACCAAACTTAAAGACGATTTTTCGTCCGGCCCTCATGGAATTCCGTGTCTAAAGTGTCTAAGCCATCTCGGTCCTCCCCTCGCTGCCCTATTTAACTTGTCTTTTTCAACAGGTACTTTTCTTTTCCTATAGAAGGAATCTCATATGATCGATAATTATAGCCCCATAGGAAAACTCTCTTCCATACCAAACTTTAAGAAAGCATAGTCTATCAAATACTGCTTCCGTACTGTAGGCCATCTATTCATCTGCACAAACCAGCACGGTTTCATGAAAGGTAAATCCACCACCACTAACCTAACAGAGTTCGTATCTAGGACGCTTTGTGGTTTAGAAGACGGTGTTGAAGTCGATTCAACTTCCACAGATTTCAGCAAGGCTTTCGATAAAATTTCCCATCAACTTATCATTTTCAAACTAAAAAAACTTGGGTTTTCCCCTCCGTTTGTGGCATGGATCGAATGCTATTTAGAAGACCGAGAATACAGAGTCATCTTCAGATCCTCAATATACGACCCCATTAAAGCAACATCTGGTGTCATCCAGGGTAGCCACCTTGGACCAATCATATTTATCCTAACGATTAAAGACATAAATCATGTTTTAACGAATTATAATCTTTCTATTTTCGCTGACGTCATGAGAATTTCCAAAGTCATTTCAATGCCTTCTGACTCCCATTGCTTGAAAATGACTTAAATAAGTTTTCGGTATGGTGCGAGCAAAATTTGTTGGAGCTTAATGTCAAAAAATGCCAAGCGACAACCTATTCCCGCAAACGTCTTCCTCCGCCTCCAATAAAACTACTTTGTCTGCGATGAGTCTATTCCCTCCACTACCTAAGTAAGGGATCTAGGAATAATATGTGACAGGGAATTGAATTTCGACTCACATATTGACAGCATTACAAATAAAGCTAACTCTTCACTTGGCTTTATCAAACGCAGGTTAAACCCCTACGTTACAAGGTCTCTGAACATTACTTTTGTAAGGCCTCTTCTGGAATATTGCAACCACCCTATAAACAAATCCACATTCAAAGAATCGAAGCAGTCCAACGCTTCGATTTGCACTTCGTGGTCTACCCTGGGCCGATCCATATGGATCACCTTCCTATGGAAATAGGTTAAAACTAATTGGCATGCATACACTAAAAACGTCAGGAAGCCGCTGGTGTACTTTTTATACACCAGTTATTGACTGGAATTATCAACTGCCCGAGGAAAACACAAAATATGTGCTTATTCACCCCAAGCCCCATAACCTAAGATCTGTCCCACTCCTTATCCAAGCTCACAGCACCAATTACGGTCACTTCGAACCATTATCAAGAATGTTGCATATAACAAACAACTACGTCGAAGTCTTCGACCTAAATAGCAGCAAACATGAAATCAAAAAGGTCCTGTTGAATATGTCACGCCCATAACATCTCCCCCGACTAATATTCTCCCTCGCCCCATTAGGTTATTAATGTTTTCGTTAGTTTTTAAGCTTAGGTTTAAGTTTTTGCTTGTTAATAAGCTAAATAAAGTCGTCCGGCGTAGACCCGGGCCAATAACATGTTTTCAATGCGACGGAAACCTAAAGCTGGATGAAAAGGACTATCTTAAATAAAGACACCAACTATTTTTTCTTCTACTGTTATTTTATTTGATGAGCCGATTGCTCCCTACGAGTAACGATAAACTTGTAATTCATATACAAAAGATTTGTAAAGAGGAAAGGTTGGTTGTGGTGAATCTGGGGATGGACATGGTGAATATGGGGACAGTCTACAATAATTGGGACATTGGGACAATTCAAATATGTGGAGTCGACATTGTGGGACAATTTATTTTATATGGCATCAACATTCCGGCCACATTGATGCGTCGTAGACCTTCAACCATCTTGTTCAAGTAATGGCGCTATTTTAGTGATAGGGCGCCGATAGCTTCCGAAAGTAGCCTTCAACTCTGCCACCCGAACTTTTCCGTCGTCACCCTTGATGGTTTTGGTATCTCTTGCTAGTACCCATTTGTAGGGAGGAACGATTACAAGACTGCCTTCCTCTACATTAGGTTGCGCTCTACGCCATTTGGCTCGCATCTGTAGATGTTCGAGGTACTCCTTTAGCCATCTTTTTCACAAATGCTGCTTGATTGTGGAAATCCGCTGCCATCTTCTTCTTCTTCTTCTTATCCTTTTATTAACCCTTTCCTCGTTATACGAACTTATGCACGAGTTTCCCATTTTTACTGCATCGCTACTGCTCCGCTTATGGGGTTGGCTAATGTCGCAGACCGCAGAACGCGTCTACATAATGCTCGGTCCTGGATCGCTTCAGTGGTTAGCCCCAGGCGTTGTTGCGCATATGCATCTGAGAAATCCAGGAATTCTTTTTCCGAACTCGTTTTCTTACAGTTGGAGTGACCGTAGTTGATAGTGCCTTTTTAACCGGATTTTCCGCAGATCTTCTTTGAACGTATCAATACCAACTTATTCTATTCGCCTCAAGCTGTTCGGTTACCGAATTCTTTATACTCGTATGTAGACTTCCTCTTATACGCGTAGATCTAATGCAATCGCGTTTAGTGAATCCACTAGACATCCTTAACATTTTCATTTCCGCTGCCGTCATTTTGTTTTTAAACGCTTCGTACATTGTCCAGCACTGTGAACCGTATATAAGAGCTGGTCTAACAACCGTGGTGTAGAGTTTCCCCTTTAATTTAAGTGGAAATTTTCGGTCGCAAAAGATTCCCGAATTTTCCCGCCATTTCATCCATCCCACACTCACTCTGTGGTTTACGTCGTCGTCACATTTCGCTTCCATGTTAACGATTGATCCTAAGTACTTAAAGATAGTGCTTTTTGGAAGAACTATTCCGTCTAACATTATATCCGGAACAGGTCGCAACGGATACGCAAATGGGCATGTCAAATGCTCCGTCTTTGAACGACTTATTTTAAACCCGTTTCTCTCTAGCACATTTCTCCATGAATCTAAGGCGTTCTGTAAATCTTCGACGTTATCGCTAAGTATAACTGCGTCGTCAGCGAAGAGAATTGGCGTTACATTTGCTTCGCGCATGCACTCTTTTAAAAGATAGTCGAATACTACGTTAAAGAGGAAAGGGCTAAG
The DNA here is from genome assembly GCA_928272305.1 of Volucella inflata. Classification (NCBI taxonomy): domain Eukaryota; kingdom Metazoa; phylum Arthropoda; class Insecta; order Diptera; family Syrphidae; genus Volucella; species Volucella inflata. The sequence continues at coordinate 21,664,664 of OV743719.1, forward strand.
TACGCTTCCTTGAAGCACTCCGACATTAACTGGAAATTCTCTCGTTAGTCCAGCAGAGCTTTTAACCGCAGTTTTCACGTTTCCGTACATGTCTTGTATTATTCTAACATACGTTTCCGGTACGTTTTGAGACCTCGGCGCGGCCCATATGAAATCCCTAGGCACTCGATCGAACGCTTTCTCGAGGTCGATAAATACCATGTGTAAATCCTTAGACGAATCTCGGTGCTTTTCCATTATTATTCGTAGGCTTTGGATAGCGTCCACCGTCGATCTTCCTTCAACAAATCCACACTGGCTATTATCGAGCTTTATTATTTGCCGAAGACGTTCATTTAAGACTCTTTCGACGATTTTCATTGTGTGTGACATAAGCTTTATTGAACGGTAGTTGTTGCATTCTCGGGTGTCGCCTTTTCCTTTGTATAATGGAACCAGGAAGCTACTTCTCCATTGATTCGGCATAGGTTGTCCACATTTTAATTTATTTAAAAGTTTCGATAGCCAAACGCTGCCGATCCCCTCCATCTTTGACCAAAACTCTGATGGAATGCTGTCTGGTCCCGCCGCTTTCCCCCGCTTCATTTTTCCGAATGCTATACTTATTTCTTCGATTGAATAGTCCGTAACTTCCTCCTCGAATAGACCAGCTGATTGGCACGATATCACATGGAAACTGTTTGTTAAGCAACTCCTTTTCATTTGTTAGTAAACGACCCTCTGAATTTTTTCGCCTCTGTGCAGCGAGCTTACAAATATTTGGCATTTTAGTATTGTACGACGTTTGAACTTCTTGGATAGCTTGTCTTCTATCTGCCGATCGTGAGGATATTTGTTCAAACTCCTGGTACAGGTTTTCCGCTTCTGCCGCTCGAGTTCGAGCCAGAACTTTCTTTGCGATCTTTTTAAGACGCTCGTATTCAAGAGCCAGTCGAGCTTTTTCGATATCGTCGCTCCGATCGCATTTTGTCCACGCTTGGAATGCACTCTCTTTGTCGGCCACAGCTCGTTTGGTTTCGTCATTCCACCACCATGTTTCTTTGCCGACGTGATGGTATTTCGATATAGTCCCCAGATGGGACTTTGCGAGTGTTATGCATTCCTCGTGCATGCTGTTCCACATTTCTTGCGGGCTAAGTGAGTCTGCTATACCATTTATATTTTGAAGTACTTCTTTAGCCAGTGCCATCTGTTAAGATAAGAAAAATTGTGATCAATTAAATTTGGCTCCTGGAAATAATTGATCGCCGATCCTATGAAGAAGTGTCCCGGAGTAAAAGCGCTGAGATCGCTAGGATCAGAGGACAATGAATTTATAGGCCTTGAATTCAAAATTCCTTCGATTTCAACTAGGGCGGTCGCCAGTTCCTCGAATGTTAGTAAGGCGCTGCCTAAGGTCCTGTGCAAAAGCGCCTTTGCTGACTTCACTGCAGCTTCCCAAAGTCCTCCGAAGTGTGGCGCGCGAGGGGGTATAAATTGGAAGTCTATCATCTTTTCTGAAGCGAAATCGATAATATTGTGGTATATATGTGATTAAATCAATTATCCAGTGTTGCATAGTTTTAGGATCATACAAACTCTCCACGTTGGAGAGTTCAGTTATTACCCCAGTTTCAAACCAGAAGTTACCAGAAAGAACTAGAACCCGTCAAATGTGGTATAAATACAGGATGAGAAACTGCGGACGATAAGTTGATTTTTGGAAAGCGATGGAAAAGGACCTAAGTCTTACTAAGTGAAAGATAAGAGATTTGAATTGTGAAATAGAAGTGAAATTGTTTGTGAATTGATTGAAAGTTGTATTTAAATAATAAGAAATAGAGTGTTTTGAAACAGAATAACGTTTTATCATTTCGAACCCTAGCCGAAATATTACATTGGTGTCAGAAGTGGGATAAAACTTATTTTGAGTGCTGTGAAATAAAAAAAAAATAAAATAAAAAAAAATGGCACGTACATTGCTGGAGCTAAGTATACCCCAGCTGAAAATTGAGCTAGAGAAGCGGAATCTCTCCGCAGCTGGAGGGAAAAGTGATTTGATTCTTCGGCTACAAGAAGCGATCGAAAAAGATGGAAAAGATCCGAAATCCATTTTGTTCGACGTAGAAGAAGAACAAGTGAGCACAGGAGTTGACATGGCCGTTATGATGGAATTACTCCTTGGATTGAATTCTAAGTTAGAAGAACAGAAGAATTCTCTAGAAGAACAGAAGAATTCCATTATTTCCGCACAAAAAGACACTGTCGAAGAGTTCAAGAATTCTCTAGAAGCGAAATTCGAAATAATCGATCAAAAATTAAGTATGCACGAGGCACAATTCGAGAAGGTTGAACACAATATCGAGAATCTTGCGAAAGAACTAGAGAGAGTAAAGAAACAGAAAGTCCGAGAAATTTCTACAGACAGCCCTAGAAGGAAAGAGATGCAACCGCCTGTCTTCGATGGCCAAACATCGTGGCCAATATATAGAAGACAATTTGAAGCAGCTGCCATGACCAACAACTGGGACGACGGAGAAAAGTCGATTGCACTCACGCTGGCACTGAAAGGTACAGCTGCGGAATTGCTGCAAACCATCTCAGAAGATAAACAACTCAACTACGACGCTTTGGTTAAAGCCATAGAAATGCGGTTCGGAGATGACCATATGCAGCAAGTATACAGAGTCCAACTGCGCAACAGAGTCCAGAAGAGGGGCGAAACACTTCAGCAGTTGCAGGCCGATATCGAACGGTTGGCGCATCTATCTTATCCTAATGTCGGAGAAGACCTTATCAACGAAATGGCTGTAGAGGCGTTTACCCAAGCGATTGAAGATAGGCAGTTGCAAATGGCTGTAAGAATGGCTGGAAAACGAACCCTTCCTGAGGCCCTAGCATTCGCCCTGACGATGAAAGCTGCCGACCAAGCATCTCAAGAAATCCACCGCGTGAGAGAAGTGACAGCCGTGGAATGCTCATGCCAACGAGCAGACGTCGTGGAGCGGAACAGTGTGCGTGGAGGACAAGTCCGTTGTTGGAACTGCAACAAAATAGGACATCTGGAGCGTCAGTGCTGGGCTCCACTTAAAGAACGCAGTTGTTCACAATGCGCTGCTGGGAGGCATAACAAAGAAGCATGTAGCAGGGAAAACATCTATACTGCAAGCAGCGCATCATCAAGTCAACAGGCGGGAATACGTGTAAGGACCAACTTCGAGGGGCAGAAGTCGGTTTCTGGAATTGACGCCCCCAAGATCAAAATCCAAGTCTCCCAAACAAAACGAAGTAACAAGAGTTTTACAGTGGAAGCCCACATTGGCCAGAATAAATGAGTGGCCACCATTGACACCGGTGCCACCGCTTCCATTATAAGAAGGGACATCGCTCCTGATTCATGGCTACACAATACCAGTAGCAACTGTCTGGAAACAGTAACAGGAGCGACGGCGGAGGTGTATGGAGAGGTTCTTCTTGCGATCAATCTGGCAGGACTAACATTCCCCCACGTATTCCTAGTGGCCGATATACGCGACGAGTGCATCATTGGACTTGACTTTATGAATGCGTATAATGTAGTGCTTGACACCGGAGGAACGTTGAGATTCCGATGGTGTTCGGGAATGAGAATGCCGCATGCCTTAGGACAGTATTCAGTAACGACTACGAGATACAGCATCGAAAGGGAAGCCTTCACTCTAATGCAGATGCTCTGTCCCGGCGACCTTGCAAATCTGGTTGCAAACATTGCGCACGACAAGAAGAAAAAGATGCGGTATCCACTCAACGACTTAGAGCTGAGCCCACTGATGGTTGGAATGAAAGTGAAATGCGAAACGCCCAAAAAGAGGATCCGGATATCGAGCCAATTCTCGCCTGGAAAGAACATGAAGAAAAACCAGATTGGCAGGAAATATCCAATAAAAGTCCCGAACTAAAGGCATACTGGGCACAGTGGGACTCGCTTCATGTTCAAGATGGTGTTTTGAGGCGAAGGTGGGAAAGCTCGGATGGAAAGTCGTTTGTGATGCAGCTCGTTGTGCCAAGGTCGAGAGTCAGTGACGTGCTAAGGGAACTGCACGATGGAATATCCGGAGGCCACTTGGGAGTGAATAAGACGTTAGAAAAGGTGCGAGAACGTTTTTATTGGGTGCACGCCAAGGACGATGTAGAAAATTGGTGCAGAAAGTGTGTCACCTGCGCCGACAGTAAAGGCCCGAGGGTTAAAACTTACGGCAGAATGCAGCAATACAACGTTGGAGCACCATTCGAGAGAATCGCAGTTGACATTGCAGGACCGTTTCCTGAAACCGAAAATGGAAATCGCTACATTCTTGTTGTTATGGATTACTTCAGCAAGTGGCCTGAAGCTTTTGCTATCCCTAACCAAGAAGCCAAAACCGTGGTTGAGCAGATCGTTTATAACTGGGTGAGCAGATTCGGCGTACCGATGGAATTGCACTCGGATCAAGGGCGTAACTTCGAGTCTAAGATTTTCCAAGGGGTGTGCGAGCTACTGGGGATTAAAAAGACGAGAACAACACCGCTCCACCCACAATTGGACGGGATGGTAGAACGCTTCAACAGAACCTTGAATGAACACCTATCAAAGGTCGTTGGCGACAAGCAATGCGATTGGGATAGGCAAATTCCAATGTTTCTATTAGCCTATCGGAGTGCAGTACACAACACCACAGGTCACACTCCATCGGAAATCCTTTTCGGTCGAACAGTCCGGTTACCTAGTGAATTGATGTTTGGATCACCGCCGTCTGAAGAGAACAGAAATGAAGACGACTATGTCGCATACCTCAGACGGATTATTAGGGACGTGCACCAAACAACCAGGGATAAGATCAAGATATCCAGTGACCGCGTGAAGACGAGGTATGATGTCAAGGCGACCACAACGGGATTCCAGGAAGGAGATCTAGTGTGGCTATATAACCCCCATAGACGGAAAGGCGTATCACCCAAATTACAGCAAGACTGGGAAGGACCATATAAAATCGTAAAACGCATCAACTGTGTTGTCTATCGCATTCAACGAGGAAGAGGCAAGAGGAAAGTGGTTCATGTGGATCGAATACATCGCTATATTGGGCAGAATGGCGAAGAGTTTGTTCGGGACGAACAAGTTTAAGAGGGGGATATTGTGGTATATATGTGATTAAATCAATTATCCAGTGTTGCATAGTTTTAGGATCATACAAACTTTCCACGTTGGAGAGTTCAGTTATTACCCCAGTTTCAAACCAGAAGTTACCAGAAAGAACTAGAACCCGTCAAATGTGGTATAAATACAGGATGAGAAACTGCGGACGATAAGTTGATTTTTGGAAAGCGATGGAAAAGGACCTGAGTCTTACTAAGTGAAAGATAAGAGATTTGAATTGTGAAATAGAAGTGAAATTGTTTGTGAATTGATTGAAAGTTGTATTTAAATAATAATAAATAGAGTGTTTTGAAACAGAATAACGTTTTATCATTTCGAACCCTAGCCGAAATATTACAATATTATTTTTATTATATGTTTCAAAAAATTTATTTCTAAAATCTACTAATTTTGTCCCAGCGCCTACAAAATTTGTCGCATTGTCGCAATAGATTTTAATTGGGCAACCTCTTCGTCCTATTAAACGCCTAAGTGCAGCAATAAAGGCGTCCGACGTGAGGGCAGAGACAACTTCTAAATGCACTGCTTTCGAAGCAAAACAGACAAAGAGAGAAACGTAGGTTTTGTAGGGCTGTTTTCCGCGAATTTTCCACGATGTTAGGATTGGCCTACAAAAGTCTACTACGCAAACAGAAAATGGTCGATTAGGAGTTAACCGATCCATAGGTAAATTGCCCATGATTTGTTGCAGCAGCTTCGGCTTGTATCTCCTACAATATACACAGTTTTTGACGACTTGTCTGGCTGCCTTTCTCCCAGAAATTATCCAAAATCGATCTCTTACGAAGCTGAGAAGTGCTATCGCCCCTGCGTGGAAATTAGTGATGTGCAAATGTTGGACATATTTTGTTACGAAGGTGTCATCCTTTGGGAGCAGCATGGGAAATTTCCTATCTCGTTCGATGTTCGCATTGGCTAACCGACCACCTACTCTTAGGATGTTCCAACCTGAAATCTCCTTCATGAAAGGACACAGACTACTTATCTTTTGATTGGACGTAGTGCCTCGAGCCTTGATTTCTACGATCTCCGCCGAAAATGTTGTTTGCTGTATACACCGTGCACTAGCTAACAACGCCTGGTTTAGATCATCCGATGACAGACTTATGTTAAATCTTTTGTCTCTCAAAATGTTTATCCATTTCAAAACATATGCGACTAATCTTATCATTTTTGTATACGAACTATATTTGTAAAACACCTGCACAAAGTTTTCTTCAACCTTTTCACACAGGAAAATACGTTTTCTTTTCATCCGTTCTAATAATGGATCTCCAGCGTCAATTTCTTTCAAATCTGAGTTGTTTGTCCAGTCGATGCAATTCTTTCTTAAGAAATCAGGCCCCGCAAACCAAGATGATTGTTGTAGATCCTTCGCAGTACATCCTTTCGAAATTAGATCAGCAGGATTGTGTTCGGACCTTACGTGCAATGTATGTCGCTAACTCGGTTTGCTACGAAAGTTTCCCAAGCACCCGGAGAAGCATCAAGCTAGCACAGAACTATTGTAGAATTGACCCAAAAATAGATTTCCTCCAATTCGAAATCGAACGCCCCCTTAACCTTGTTCCAGAGTTTTACCAGCATGTGAGCTCCACATAGTTCCAACCTTGGCAGCGATTGCATTTTTGCAAGTGCGACTTTTGATTTTCCAGCGATGAGGTTGACAGTAACGACACCGAATTCATCTTCGCATCTAGTGTACAGACAACGCCCAAAGGCCCTAGTAGATGCGTCGGAGAAGCCATGAATTTGGATACTTCTACAGCCCACCTGAAATATGAATCTGGAAACCTCTATGCAGTTGAGATTCTACAAATCCGTTGTATACTCATCCCAACAAGATTCAAACGCTATTGATAACGGATCGTCCCAATCCAATTTTTCTATCCATAAGGATTTAAGAAAGAGTTTTGCCTTTACTACAACTGGGCAAATCAGCCCAAGGGGGATCAAACAATGTACTAGCTGACGACAAGATGGTTCGTTTTGTAAGCTTAGGTGGTACAAATGAGTCCTTGTAGAAGTACTGGGAAATATCCTTTTTAGGGTTCCACGAAATGACCCTTCTGCAGGATTGCAATTACTTCCCGTTGAATTCTGTTCAGTTGTTCCACCGAGTCAGCTCCTGTCAAGAGATCATCAACATAAAAATCCCTTAGAACAATTTTCGATCCTACCGGAAACTCTTCTTTGCATCTTAACCCAATCTCGCTCAGGCAACGAGTTGCGACAAATTGTGCTGACGAAGTGCCGTAAGTGACGGTGTTCAGCCAAAATGTCTGGATGGGTTCCTTTGAGTTCTCTCGCCAGAAAATCAACTGAAATCGCCTATCTCTTTATGTCAGCAGTTAAAACCTTTCTTCCAATTTCTCCAAATCCGTAGATGTGTACCTTGATGAACTTTCCAAAAAATTGCATGTTGTCTTACGTGCACTATTTGCGCTATAACCTTCTGATACTATCCATCCTAACAGTGTGTTTTGGGGAACTGGTAGATGTTGACCCATCTTAATGTAACCCTTCTGCAATAAGCTAATAAATACATCCGCACCCATCAACATGTCGATGCATTGCGGCTTGTAAAGTAACGGGTCCGCAAGATTGATGTCCCTTGGAATCTGCTAGTCCTTTACCTGAAACCGATGTTGGGGTTGAAACTCCGTGATTGAAGGCGTGATCCTGAATTCAATGTCTTTAGTGTAGCCTTCAAACCTTAACTTGATTGTTGTTCTGGTTTTCGAATACACCTTTGCGTTGATGTCTCCCACACCACTAATATCAGTAGAGCATACGGTAGGCTGGAGACATAAACTATGAGCAAGAATCCCAGTCATCAAATTTATCTGCGAACCTGAATCTAACAAAGCTCTAGCCCAACTAAAACCACCTGACTCATTTTTGACATTCAATACAACTGTTGCTAAAATGACTTGTGGCTCAGCGAAATTGTCAACTGCGCCATGCAACGACGTCTTGAGATTACCTGCTTGTGATGTTGATGGTTCTTCTGAATATCTTTGCGTGCTGTACCTATATAACAATAGATGATGGGGATCAGAGCAGACGTCACACCTTTCGCAGAGCAGTTCTTTACATCATGGCCCTTTCGTAAGCAGTTGATACACAGCGACAGCTGTTTTGCATTTTTGAAACGATCGTAAGTAATTAAATGCTTAAATTTGTTACAGTCAGCTATTCCGTGATGCGGTGATTTGCAAAAATAACACTCAGGATTGGTGACAGGTAATACAGTGTGTGAAGGTCGTCGATGATTTTGCTTCGAATTAGGTTCGGGCAAACAAGCATTTTGATTCCCTGCTTTCTAAAAATTGAGAACGCCTGTTCAACACCACAGCACATTCCGACCACTTTGGTAGGTTGGCGTAATCCAAGGACTCATCCCACTTTATTTGTATCTCATTGTCCACCTTTGAGTAAATATATGATTAGTGCGTTTGAGATGTCTTCATGACTGCCTAAAGATGTTAAGGAATCAAATAGCGCCGAAACATTGTCAACTAGTCCTCTAGGGCTAGTTGGTGACGCACTTTTCATCTTAAGTACAATAAGTCAAACAGTTGCGATATGTACTCAAGAAATATAAGGCATTTATTATCATATCGCTCTTCGAGTCTCTTAAGAGCTTTTGGGTAATTTTCTTCTGAAATTTGAAATGTCTTTACTGTCCCAAGTGCTTGTTCACTCAGACACGACACCAAGTGATTAAATTTTTCGATGTCTGTAAGTGACGAATCTTTGTGAACTAGTGATATATATATATATATTTTCCCGAAAATCTAGGCAAACGAAGTTGAGGAAGTTGAGAGCTCGGCTGATAAGGAAAAACAAACGAGGTTTCCGGTGCACTGAATTTCCTCTGTTTTTCCATAAACAACACGATTTTTGTTTGTGTTGCTCTATAAAGCCCTTCGATCTCATCACGGCAATTGTCCGATGGTGTTAGCTCTTCTATTTTAGTCTGATAGCTAAGAGCTTGCTTAAAATACGATTCAACAATGTCAAGCCTACATTCCAGATCTGCCTGCTCCATTGTAGCTCCAACATAAAAACACCAACTTTTTTTTCTTCTACTTATATATTATTTGATGAGCCGATTGCTCTATTTTCAATGAGCCGATCGCTCCGTACGAGTAACGATAAACTAGTAATTCATGTACAATAGTTTTGTAAAAAGGAAAGGTCGGTTGTGGTGAATCTGGGTATGGGCATGGTGAATATGGGGATGGTTTACAATAATTGGGACATTGGGACAATTCAAATATGTGGCGTAAACATTGTGAGACAATTTATTTTATGTGGCGTCAACACTGGTAGATTGTGGCAGGTTTAAAGCACTTTCACGGAAAAAACGATGGGATAGTGAAAAGTAAGAGTATCTGCGATATATGTCTTGCACATAAAAAGCGTTTTAGATGTCGTAGAAGAGATCAGGATAAACACCATGCCCTCCTGCAGAACGAGCCCGATCGCCAAAAGCCGTGCAACACTCATCAACAGGAAAAGGAATCTAACACAATTTTCCGGATTATACCAGTAGCACTGCATGGTAATGATAAGTCAGTTAATACCTCTGCATTTTTAAACAGCGGCTCCTCGTTAACATTGGTAGAGGAGAACCTAGCAGACGTTTTATTGCTCAAGGGGACAGCAAAGCCTTTATGTTTAAAGTGGAGAGCTGAGACGGTGCGATACGAGGAGAAGTCAAAAGTAGTTCCACTTCAGAGATCTGCTAGACAAAATGGAGATGATCTTCTACAGAAGAAATATTGGCTGCGAGAGGTGCGAACTGTGCAAAATCTGGGTTTACCGAGGCGGGCCGTTCATGCAGACGCTGTACAAAGGTGATTTCTGTATTTGGGTGGCATCCACTGGCGACGTTAAGGGATACTAAGTGTGGTATATTAATTGGACTTAACAATCAAAAACCGACACTGGGTCTAAAGACAAAGGAAGGAAAGTAGAATGATCTGGGTGCTATCAAGACTATGCTAGGTTGGTGTTTAATTGGTGGCGAGATAAACGGAGTACATACAGGAGGGCTACACCATATGTATAAAGTATAAGATTTTGATGGTGGAAAGAATGGTGAGGAAACTTGCTTGTTATGGGCTTGTTGGAGATTCCTACGATACGGCGGAGGAGATGCGTGCTAAGAAGATTCTTGAGAATACAGTGCAAAGGAAAGGCGATTCGTTTATTAGTGGTATAGTCATGTACGCCAGAAAGCTAAGAGATGCAAGAGCCACATTCACAAGTTTGGTATTTACCTACATTTATAATCAAAAATCACAATAAGCCGGGAAACATCTGTATGGTTTGGGATTCTGCTGCCTTAGTCCATGGTATTTCACTTAATAGTACGCTCCTCAAAGGTCCTGTTGAAGTAAAGGCACGGAGGTGCTTTATGCGTTCCGCACTAACAAAGTGGGAATAGCGGGAGACATTGAGGAAATGTTTCATCAGGTGGAAGTGTGCAAAGAGGTTGTCCTTTATCGGGTTGGTCTTATAGGACCGAAAAAACATTCCTCTCAGCCTGACAGCCTCTTTACAGCTCCAGTCGTACCAGGTCTTTTTCTTTTTGGGATCAAGGACTTCATTCCGAAAAGAATGGTATCTGTTATCATATCAGCAGCGGCATCCACGTCGTTATCGAGGAAACATAACGACAAGTTAAAATTCCTTAAGAAGGTGTTAAGTCCACTCCAGGGTGTTGGCGGTATGTACGAGTATGTCAACGTCTGGGATTCGCTTGTTGTTTTCCACAGCAAAGTTCTCAACAGACCGTCCTTCGGGTGTTTTCTGTTTAGAATGTCGAAGCCACCCAGAATTGTGCACATTGAAATTGCTCGTAATAACGATTTCAATATGAGGACACAGTGATACAATTCTTTGTATGAAGTCAGACAGCGCATCAAACTCGTTAAAGGTTGAATTGCTGTCCAGTATGGGAGTTCTGTAAAAAAACAGTATTGGATAGCTTGCTTACGGAGATAGAATTTGGCAACGAGTAGTAGTAGGCCTCGTAGAAGTAGCATCTTCGGACAGGTGCTGGTTCTTCAAATAACGAGAATGAGGCTTTTCAGCCGAACATCCTGCAGCTCTGCTAATAAGCCCTTCTTCACGCCTCCCCATGGCGCCATCTGGGAATCTCATTGGAGATTGCGAAATGAAGGGGACCAACGGCGAGTTTACTGCGCCATAAATCAGGATTAGATTAGATCCCTTAATAGACAACGTGCAGCCGAGCAACTAGCGGAGGCCTTAGACTGCTGCAAAGCAGACATAACCGCCATTCAAGAAATGCTATGGGATGGGCCGGACAAAACAAAGATGAAAAACAGCGACATATACTACGGCGATTGCTATCGACGGCAAGAGCAGCGCTTATTTGAATGCGGATTTGTTTTCGGAGGCAGACTGATACAATAAGTCCTGAGCTTCCGGCATGTGAACGAGCGCCTCGTAGCAATCCACATCAAGGCTAAATGCCCCAATACAAAGCTTGGAGGGTATCTTTGGTGGAACGATCGGAAAATATAGCCTGCACGACATCACCTCCGACAACGGATTCAGGCTAATCGATTGCGTCGGGGCAAAACATTGTCGTAACTAGCACGCGGTTCCCACATCTCAATATACACAAGGGGACTTGGAGAACTCCTGATCAATCAACAGTCAACCACATTGATCACATTGCTATCGACGCATCGACTCAGACCAATACTTTGTTGTAGTCAAGGTACGGTTGCGGATATCCCAAATTACACCAAGACAAACTAATACTGTGAGGAAATTCGAGCATCAAGCATCCAAGACCCTTGAAAACACTGCCAAAACGCCATCAGAGATGCCACTTCTGGTATGCTGGGTTTCACTCGTCCACCACAAGGAAACCCCTAGTTCGATGATGGATACCGGCAAGCACATGCAGCTAAGCAAGATGCGTATAAATCGGCGCTACATAGAAGGACCATGAGCTCTATTAGCGCAAAAGGAGAGATGAACACCGGCTTTTCAGGAAGAAGAAAGAGCATGAGAAACGTGCGGTCGAGGAAATTGAGAGATCCTACTCCAGGAATGAGGTTCGGAAGTTTAGCCAAAACGTAAAAATAACATGCCACGGAAACAAACACCGAACCGAAGCCTGATGAGATGAACAAGCGAGCATCGTAGTAAAAACGCAGTCGGTGCTGAGGATTTGGAAGGACCATTTCTGAAGACTGTATAGCGGCGATGAGGAACCAAATACCGCTCTCAGGCAGAATCAACCTTTCAACCTGGACGATGATGACCAACAATTGGTCATTGGTCATGCTGCTGGAGCAGACGGCCTGACTTCCAAGCTCTCCAAATCGGCAGGTGATGACTTGGTAAGGAGCATACACCAACTCATCTGTAAAATTTGGTCAGACGTAAGTATGCCCGATGAATGGAACCTCAGCATTGTTTGTCCAATTCTCAAGAAAGGAGACCCTCTGAACTGCGCCAATTACAGAGGCATCAGTCTCCTTAACACCACATACAAGATCTGATCTGCCGTATTGTGTGAACGCCTGAAGCCGTTCGGCCACAAACTGATAGGTCCTTATCAGTGAGCCTTCAGGCCAGGAAAGTCCACCATCGTCAGGGTCGGTAAAGATCTCAGCGAGACCATCAAAGGTTTTAGACAAGGCCGCTGTCATGCGATTTTTTCAACATCGTACTTGAAAGAATAGTGCAAAACTCGCGAGTTAACACAAGAGGCACTATCTTTCAAAAGTCCGTCCAACTACTCGCATACGCCGACGATATTGACATAATCGGGAAAGCAGCGTGATGTCAGTGGCGCTTTCGCGAGTATTGAGACCGAAGTGGCGAAAATGGGTTTAGCAGTCTATGAGGGCAATACCAAGTATATGCTGTCAAGCAAAAAGGACAACCAATACCAACGACTCAGGTAGAACTTCACCCCCGACAGATATAACTTTGAGGTAGTTATGGACTTTGTCTACCTAGGCTCCGCTATAAATACAGACAACAACTGTTTCTTTGGGCTAAGAGTAGCAAAGTTCTCTCTCGGACAACAAATGTCACCCTTTATGAGACCTTAATAATCACGTTCCTGCTCTATGGCGCAGAGGCATGGACATTATAAAAAATGGATGAGTGCGTTCTTGGTTGCTTCAAGAGAAAAATTCTTCGGGCGATCTTCGGTCCCGTCTGCATTGACGGTGAATGGAGAAGGAGATACAACAATGAACTTTGCGGACTGTACAGCGACATCGACCTAACCCGACGAATGATAATCCAAACGCTGAGATGGCTGGGTAATGTAGTGCGTATGGACACCAATGCTCCGGTCCGAAAAGTAGATGGCGAGGGGAGAAAAGAATAATGGCATTAGTTCGTAGGCAGGTATCTTCGGGTCAGAGTGATCTGAGAGGTGTGGGCGGGGCTCTACCTGTGTTTTACATAATACCAAAACAGCTGACCTGTATTTGCTACCGTGAATGTACTCAGAAAAATGATTACTTTTTGTCCTCGTTACATCTAGTCCACATTCCCGAGTAACCAATAGCGGTACACAGAGGAGTATTTCGATCAGAAACCTGGCCAAAAACCGATTTTCTGAAAAGTAAGATTGACAACTAAAAGCTTGGTATAGCGGGTGCTGACACATGGGTCAATATACTGTTGTTGTTTGTTTTTTTTTTGTAGATCGTGTGTTGTGATAAAAAGAGTTCAGTTAACAGTTGCATATCCTACAATTTTATTTAAATTCGTGCTACTTTGGTAAGTGTTGTTCAATAAGTGATATCGAAGTGTTGTGATAGATAGTAAAAAAAAATCAAATGGATAATTCTGCTTCAGGTACGTATTTACAATCTAAATTGAATTTTGGAAATATAAGGCGGTATTTTTTGTTTTAATTTGGGCTTAGAACTTAAGAAATAAGTTAAAAAAATATTTTTTTTTAGTATACTCTGTTATTTAAGTTTATAAAGTAATTTGAATATTTCAAATATGTCAATGCCACAAGAATTGGTTGCTCCTACGTGCTCTTAACAGTACCGTGGGTCAACGAAATTTTCACTTTTGTGCAAAAAGCACTCATACGCTTTACAGCATTTTTTCAAATAAAAATTACTGGTGTTATTTATTTACTTTTTTCTCAGATTGAGGTGAAAAGAAATAATTTGAGCAGAGACATTTAGGGAGAAAGAAGTAGGCCATCTATGTTTATGTGACATGTTTATGTTTATGCCATGAATGTTTATGTGACAAAGTATTTTTGTATCTTCTTAATACATAACAATTTTTCCTATTAGGATCATCAGGTTTCACAGTTGTGACAAAACAATATTTATTTGATTCTATCGAAGAAAATTGCCAGGGAATATTAATGAAAATTAAGTTACTTAAAAAATTATCTATTAAGTACAACTTCTTCTTGTTCAACACAGCAACTTGCAATTTTTAAGCCAAAAGTAGCAAAATATTTGTGCGACCTTAAACGAAAATGGTTAGAATCAAGAAGGAAATAGAATTTCTTTTTAGAAAGCAATAAATCGTGGTTTGAAGGAACTTTATCAATCCCAAACACAACTGCCGGATAGTGATAGAAGTAAAAGGAGAATGACCGAAATATTCGGGAAAATTTCAAAACCGAGGAACTAGTATTTGCAATTAAAATAAAGTTAAGAGAGGCTGGGAAGAATGATGCTTCAGAATTAATGACAGAGATTTTAAAAACGACCCAAAGAGTGCAGACTACTTCTTAGTTCTGATCCACTCATAAGTTGTCTCAAAAAGTCGGTATCGAAGCCAAGGAGACCCGAGAACTGCTCCTTCCAGAGGACTCAAATATAAATAATGAACGATTTTTTTCTCTGAGTGAAGATGAAATTAGCCAAGATTCATTTGATGAAGATTATTGGGCAGAATCCAGCGATTAGTTTCACCGTTATTGCAAAAAAATAATAATACGAGGGCGGGTCAATAAGTCCGTGACTTTTGGATTAAAACACAGATTTTTTGATAAAAAAATAATTTTATTTTTGAACGTAGTCTCCCTTGAGCTCTATACACTTTGTCCAACGCTTCTCCAATTTTTTTATCCCTTCCAAATAAAATGATTTGTCGAGGTCCTCAAAATAGGCCTTTGTTTGCGAGATGACTTCATCATTGGAGTCAAATCTTTTTCCACCAAGCCATTTCTTCAGGTTTGGGAACAAGAAGTAGTCGCTCGGAGCCAAATCTGGAGAATAGGGTGGATGAGGGAGCAATTCATAGCCCAATTCATGGATTTTTGCCATGGCAACTGCACATGCGTTTGTGGTCGACTGTGAGCAAACGCGGCACCCATCTTGCGGAAAGCTTTCTCATGCCCAAGTGATCATTCAAAATTGAAACCACTGAGCCATGCGAGATCCCTACGGCTTCCACAATCTCTCGCACTTTCAATCTTCGGTCGGCCAACACCATATCGTGAATTTTTTCGATTGTTTCGGGTGTAGAGACCTCAACTGGGCGTCCAGGACGTTCGGCATCTTCAGTGCTTGTACGGCCACAACGAAATTCAGTAAACCACTTTTTTACCATTGAAATCGATGGTGCAGAGTCCCCATAGTATTTATCAAGCTTAGCCTTGGTCTCGGTAATGGTTTTTTTTTCGCAAGAAATAATGCTTAATAAGCACACGAAATTCACTTTTTTCCATTTTCTCCTCAAATTAGTGAGTAGTCTGATAAAAATAGCTGTCAAACACAAACTAACTGACGCAGCAAGTTTAAATTTTGACAGGAGTCAACTGACAGATGCCTGTTGACAGGAGCAGTGTTGCTGTTTCAGTAAAGAGGTCAGAAATTCAAAAAGTCACGGACTTATTGACCCGCGCTCGTAATTTACCCTAATATGCTAATCATATCAAACTTTTTGGCATTTATTTTAATTAAAACATATTTAAAATAAAGAGAATGTACTGTATATTGTACTTTAATGTGTGAATATTCATTCTCTAAAGAAATAATAGCAAAAACAACGAGAAATAATTTTGGCCAGGTTTTTGATGCAAATACTCCTCTGTGCGCTGGTAAGAATCAATCAAAATTTTTTTTAGTACGAGTATATTGCTAGTATGAATATAAGATCTTTCAAATGTCCTCTATGGAAGTT
The DNA here is from genome assembly GCA_928272305.1 of Volucella inflata. NCBI lineage: Eukaryota > Metazoa > Arthropoda > Insecta > Diptera > Syrphidae > Volucella > Volucella inflata. The sequence continues at coordinate 21,680,997 of OV743719.1, forward strand.
TTGCAGGACTTAATTTTTGATGACTTTTTGAAACATATCAGGCAATAGCCCGGCCACAACTCGAAATCCAATGGCGACAAATAACACGATCTTAATTCACATTATCAAAATGCGAAGTAACTCGTCCAGGAAATTTGTTTTGCTTAATATCAAAAATGGGAAATGAGCCTCTTCGCTGATGAAAATATTGTGAGAAGATTAGCCATCCAATCGCTTATGTGCAAGCACCCATTCGGCGTAGGTTCTACACTTTCCTTGGTCAGTTGATTCCAATTCTTGAGTGTTGAACTTCATAAGGGTAGCTAGATGTAAATGCAAAATACTCCGTAATGTGCCTTTAGACAACCCAGATGCTGTGCTCACCGTGAAATCAATACATTTGGATCTCTTCAACAACGGCAGACATATTTTCTGTAGAGCGTTTATTTTGGCTATGCAAGAAAAAAAAGCTTATGCCTACAGTCAGTCTCTTAGAATTTTTTACAGTTGTGTCTACAGTACACTTAGATGGGCGATTATGTCGACCATAAACTGTTCATAGTGCGTGAAACGTACCTACTATAAAGTCAATATTTTTGTAACAAGTTTTTACATTTTTAACTCGCCCAGGAATTCTTAAGCAATCCATATTGTAAAATGGCAAACTTTAAACAATACATATAGTGTCGGATGTCAGTTCGGTTTGACGAATGTAATTGAAACAGGAATGGCACCCATTGATCCAAAAGATGATACGAGTACCTATAAGAAGAAGTGGTTAATTTTTAATATGGTAACCATCACCAACAACACAATTTGTCTGAGTTTCACAATTGCTTCGTTTACATTTATCAAGCACGGTTCAAAGCATTTTTTTTAAATTATGTTATGTACGAGTATGTACATTATGTTTTCTCCATATTTTAATTCAACATGTATTTGAAAACAACAAGTTTTTTAACATTTTTTTATTATACTATTATTGAATTTGGAATTTGAAATACAAACACTGATTTTCACTTGTCTAAATGTCTAATTTAATATTTAACAAAGAAAATTATTACAAAACTGAGTTTAAATACAAGGAAAAAGAACCACTAAAATTCAAGTGTCCGTTAAATCTCTTATATAACACTAAAATGGCCGCTTGACATGTTTTAGAGTGCTATCTTCACTCTAGAGTGTAAAAAGAGTGTTTTTTTTTTCAATGGAAAACGGCATTAGTTCAGTCTCGTGCTGGAATAAGTTGAATTTAATTTTTGTGATTTCTATATTATATGTCACGATGACAGCTTAAGTTCAATAAGAATTTCGTACAGGAAAGGGAGATTTGAGTATATTTTTGCTGTAGCAGCGAAAGGGTTGTTTAAATAAAGAAACAAGTATGATTGCGAATTGTGCAACAATAGGTCTGAACATGGTCGTAAGTTTTTTTCCTTGTATCCAATAAAAGAAAGAATTCTTTTGCTAAAAACGACTGGTTATGTAATCATTTGTCACATAAAATTATGTTTTTGTATGCCTAAAAAATAATTTTGAACTTTAATTTCTTCAGCGAACTGGGATAAGAACCATTACAAGTTCAGCTGTTAACAAGAGTGATCACTTATTTGTGCATCGCGATACACCGGAGAATAATTCTGATATTATATTTGAATTTAATGAGGACAATAAAAAAGTCAGTATATATTGCTTATTTTATTTTATGTTTATTTTATGATTAATGTGATTCTTTTATATATATATATAAGCGAGTCAATGCTATCCTGAGTATTTATCCTGAAGGCCATAAACGTGGCGCAATGATTCCTTTACTTGATTTGGCACAACGTCAACACGGTTGGTTGCCTATTTCAGCAATGCATAAGGTTGCAGAAATTCTTGGTTTACCTAATATGCGTGTTTATGAAGTAGCGACTTTTTACACGATGTTTATGAGGGAACCAACTGGTAAGTATCATTTACAAGTATGTACAACAACTCCTTGCTGGTTACGTGGTTCCGATGAGATTTTAAATGTTTGCAAGGTAAAATTAGCTAAATGTTATTCTCTTGCAAATATGTTTGAGCACTATATTTTTTGTTTATTCTAGCAAAAACTTGGAATCAACGTCGGCGAAACTACAAAAGATAGAAAATTTACTTTGTCTGAAGTAGAATGTCTGGGGGCATGTGTTAACGCACCAATGGTTGCTGTGAATGATGACTACTACGTAAGTAAATTTAAGTTTTTTTTCGTTTATGTTTTTGTAGTTGTACTGACTCATTTTTTTATTTATTTTGTGCCCTTAAACCAACATTCATTTGATTAATTAACTGTCTAATTCCTCGAAGACACATACATTTAGTGAACTAAAATGTAGAATCAGTACGCAAAGCGGAGAGACGTCTCATTAAAACATTAATTGTATTCCATCACATATCGCTGAATGCGACTCCTGCCAATGTCGAGGTCGCTATACAGTCTATACAGTTCGTCGTTGTATCTTCTCGTGCACTCACCGTTAGTGCAGACGGAACCGAAAATCACAAATCACCCGAAGAATTCTCCTCTAAGCTGAGAGCTGAGAGCATTTTCGATAATGTTCATGCCTCTGCACGATAGAGCTAGGGTTACTCTTTGTTTGATCTCAGCGCTGGTGTGGTTGTCTGAATTGATATCGTAGCCTAAGTAGACAAAGTCGTTTACTACCATGAAGTTTTATCTGTCGAAGGTGACGTTCTGTACGAAGCGTGGGCGATGTGTGTCCTTATTGCCTTCGTTGAACCCTTAATTTATTTTTGCCGCTTTCGTCTCCATGCTAGCGAAAACGCCACTTGTATGAAGTTGATTTCTTCCGATTGTGTCAATATCATTGGCGTACGGGAGAAATCGGACGGACTTTTGAAAGATTGTGCCTTTTGTGTTTGCGTGAGTTTTTGACTATTCTTTGCAATATGATGTTGAAGAAATCGCATAACAGCGCATCGCCTTGTCTAAATCCTGTTTTGACATCAAAGGTCTCGGTGAGAACTTTACCGACCTTGATGGAGCAGCGTGCATTCTCCATTGTCATCCTGCATAGATGCTGTTAATACGCGGTCTTAAAATCGATCCAAAGCGGCATTTCTGACGGCCTTTTGGCAGTTTTGGCACTGCTCTTCGATACTTGATGCTGGCGGCAAGGGACCTCTAAAGAGGTTCAGAGAGACTCGATCGGAGAAGGATTTGGCGATCTCTTGCGATTGTAGCTGTCCATCGGCATTGACACAAGCCATCAAATACAAGGTTTGACAGCACTCAAAAATCGAACAACTCGCCTATATTTACAATAATCCGAACCCTTATCAAAAACAAACAATACTTCTTAAACCCTCCAGACCCAAACGATGATGAAAACAGGTAATAATTTGCCACCCCACTATCCAGGTCTTGATGACTGTTTAAAAAATCCCCAACTTTTTTTTTCAAGCATATTATTTTCATAGTAAGTAAGGTACGCAGAAACACCGGCGATATCCAAAATATTGTAAAAAAAAAAGCTAGCGGTCATCTGCACGTTCGCCGTTGGATGGAATATCTCATGCACATTTGATCTACAGTATCAACGTCAGCTTTGGATTTATTGCTTAGGTTCCGGTCAGATTCTTTGTAGGCTGCGACCAGTTATTTTTTTTTTTTAGTTAATGAACACTTTATTTCAATCTTAGTTTATAATTACAAATACTAGATTTTGCAGATTCAATAATACATAAATTGAAAACTTGAAAAAGTTAAGTACAATCTGTAGCCTTAGTGGCTGTGTTAAACGTACTGTTTATATAGGCAGAAACAACTTTATAGAATTATAGTTAATGTTGTTGGGGGAAGAATTCAATGTGCAAGAAAAGAACAAATGAACAAATTATTAATATTTGAATAGTCAAAAGATAAACAAAAAAACTGTCAGCTGTTTTTGATCCGTCAGAAAATACGAAATTCCAGCCTTTAGATTTAAAATTTGAGGATATTTCCTGGAAGATACGACAGTTAATTGATTTGTTAGTGTTGCCTTTTGGTAGATCCGCTAGGTCGAGAATGAAAGATTTGGAGTCCAATAGCCAAAGAGGATGTAGGGGTGTGTATTTTCCTACATGTTTTAACGGCAGATTAAGTTGAACAGCAGCTTCGGACGCGTGGGAGATCGCAGGTGGTAACCTTTTAACTTGTATAGAAGAAATAACGTATTTGAAATGTTTGTAAACCATAGAACCACTTTGGAATGAGAGCTTAGCGATGAGTCTGGCATTTGAACTTAATATACGTTCCTCTATTGATGGAAGTCCAGCTTCGACCAAGATGTTTTTAATGGGAGTTGTAGGAAAAGCGTTAATGCTTCTTTCAGCTAAGCTCTTCTTAAGTTCTATAACATGATTCTTCCAATTATATTTATTGTTAAAAAATAAACCTAGCATCTTTAAACAATCAACAGGTGTTATTTGGATTTTGCCTATTTTAAGAACGAAACCGGAACAAGACAGTTTGCGACAAATGTGAAGGGTTTTGCATTTGTCTAGCATTTGTCTTGCACCTTGATGATGTTTGAAAAGAGATCCTTTGTTGTATTTAAGTCATTGGATTGCAACGCAGACGATATCGCGTTAAGGCAGTGATCTAGTGACTTGTGTTTCGAAATGATGTTACTTATTTCATCGAAAACGATAGAATATAAAACTACTGACAATGGGGAGCCTTGGGAATACCATTGTGAAGTGGGAATGTTGATGAAAAAGTGTTGTTGGCTTTTACGCAGATTTTTCCGTTTGTTAAAAATGCTTTTACATAACCAATGATGTTTGGCCCAATGTCCCAGATTTTGAGTTTGTTTAATATAAGATGCATTCCGATTTTGTCGAATGCTTTTTCAGAATCTAACGCTAAAATGGTTACGTGACTACGGGCTGATAAAGCAATAGTTACGTACTGGTCAATGTGAAGAAGGGTGTCTTCACAACCTCTCCCTGTCTTAAAGTTGTTTTCAACTTTGATTGCCACTCATCAGATTTTTTCTCTCTGTGAACCATTGGAGTCGTTTTGCAATCATCTTTTCGAGTACTTTTGATGTATATGAGAGGAGAGAAATGGGTCGGTAACCATTAAGGGAGCAAATGTCTATTTTTGGTTTTGGAAGAGGGACTACACATGCGGTTTTCCAGCTGAGGGGGATGGTGCCTGCCGTAAGAATTTTACTATAGAGCTTTACGAGTCTAGTTTTTATTTTTAAGGGCAAATTTTTAATCATGGGATATGAAATCCTATCCCTACTGGGAGTCTTGCCTTTCATTTTCGAAAGGCAGCTTTCGAGTTCATCAATAGTGAAGTGTTGCTTTATTTGCTGGGGGAAATTGGTGTCTGTGGACACGGCGGACCAATTTTTGACGATGAGGTTGCAGATTTTCAATGGATTCGAGAGAGGACCTTCAGAGGAGTTGATACATTTAATAGTTTTAGGGGTATAGTTACCCGTCAAGTGTCGGATGTTGTTCTAGATTTTGGTAGGTGAGGAGTTTCTGTTAATGGATGACGTAAGTATTCTGAAGCTCTCGGATTTGCAAATTTGCAAATCTGTCGTCGAAATCTAGCGTTGCACTTTTTGTAGTTTATTAAATTTGGATCATTGGGAAACTTTTTGAAATCTTTGCAAGCCTTAACTCTTGTATTTCTAAGCGATTCTAAATTGGGATTCCACCAAGGAACTTGTTTTTTTGGTGTCTTATGGAATGTATGGGGTATAGATTGATTTGCGATCCATCTAATTGCCTTTTGTAACAAGGAGGCTTCATGGTTTATGTTAGAACCTATATCTTTACCAAGTAAATATTTTGAAGTAAGGTTTTGATATTTTTCCCAATTTGCTTGGTCAGTGAGGTGAGGAATTTTATTTTGGGAGCTGTTGTTGTTTAGGACGATTGTGGTGATGATGGGGAAGTGGTCGCTGTTGTGGAAAGAGTCTAAGGTGGCCCAATCAATTTTTGGCAGAAGTTCTGGTGAGCAGCATATTACATCGATGTGGGTGAAAGTTTTATGGGTGGAAAAATGTGTAGGAGATCCGTCGTTCAATACTTTAAGGCTTGTTTTTAGAAAGAAATCTTCAAGAATAGCTCCTCTACGATTTGTGTGAGGAGATCCCCACAATACGCTCCAGGAGTTAACGTACCGAACCAAGAGAAAGGGAGTATGGATTTGCCTTGTGATATTTTTCAAATCGTGTCTGGAAAAGGATTGATCTGGCAAAATGTAATAGACCCGACAGTGATTTTAAACGAAAGCTGTATCTCTAAAGCTATCGTCAATATGTTGAAGGATTAGGTATTTTCTTATGAGGAATATTAAGTTTTATTAGAATTCCAATACCCTGTTTCGAGGAAATGTTGTTGGGGAAATTGTAGAAATAGCCCGTATATGATTTGCGAAAAATTGGTTTTTTGGGCTAGGGGATATGTGTTTCTTGAAGAGATATTATGAATGGAGTTTCTTCTTTTAGTTCATCGGAGTTGTTTACATAACCTTTAAGGTTCTATTGTAAAGTCTTGAGAGCCAGCATATTTTGTTTAGGTGGGGAAATAGGCACATTCTTACTACTACGACGTAGTGAGGAGATGCAGGGTTTTCCTGTATGTGATCGAACACCATAAGTTGGGTTGTGTTGAGGGAGATGGTTAGAGAGGTTTGGTGCGCCAGAATTGCGGCTCCGCCAACCCGAAATTGAGTCGCCTGGGTTTTGCGAGAACCCGAGACGACCAATCTCCGGTGGGCAGAGCCGAGATCTTGGGTGCCAATATTATTGTTACATGGTGTCGTCATCTTGAATTTCGAATGGATTGATAAAATATTCGTTTTCTTTTATGAGTGACTGGGTGATAATAGAGAGGAGGGTTTGTGGGTGCCTGACAGGCTAGTAATTTTTGTTGAGAATGAGATGGTGCAGTGTTAGAGACGGGATTATTTGTGAGTGGAAGAGGTAGCTTTCGAGAGACAGCGTCGTCAGTTGAGCATGATGGTTTATTAATTTTTTTAGCTGTTTGGGAGGATGAAAAGGTGTTGGAGTTGGAAGGCGTTGAAGATGAAAACAGGAGTGAATAAGTTTTACTGTTATTACCATGTAGATCAGGACCAATAATCGATGGTGGTTTGCTTGTTTTGGTATGGCTAGTTCACCAGATGCTGCCGGTCTGTTATTTGAGGGGTGGTTGTGGTTTGACTTTTCAGTTGGAATAGTTTTTGGTTGGCTATTTTGCTTTGTTTTTTCGGCGAAGGTTTTAATTAGGGTGTTTGCTAGAGGGGGGTTAGTTTGGTTATAGATACGTTTCGCCTTTGCTATGGAACACTTTTTTTTGTTTTTATAGTGATGATTTCTTTGGCTTGTATTACAAAGGACACGTTTTAGAAGAAGAGGGGTGTGATAGAGCGCAGTTAGCACACAACGTGCGAGAACATTTGGATGGTGAATGAACATTTTGCACTACTGTTGCAACGCTTAGTTGTGTGCCCCAATAATTGGCAATTACGGTATCGCATTGGATTGGGGATGTATTCAGTCACTTTGGCTTTATACCAGCCGATCTCTACAGTTTTAGGTGCTTGGAACAAGTCAAACATAAGCAGAATTAAACCCGTTGGTTTTTGTTTTCTGGACAAACTTTGCAAAGGTTTTCAATTTTCAGCAAATTGTTGAGCTTTTGCTAGAATAAACAGGAACTTCGGATTTTTTGCACTAGATTTTGTGGGTAAATCAGGGAAATTGTGTAAAACGATTCAGTTGGTTTTAAGTTTTTTGTTTGGTTGGAAACCGAAAGAGAAATCATCTTCAAGATTTTTAAATCGATTCCTGTATCTATTGGGCCCGAGGGCCATGATTGGTGTGGGGAACACTCCCGCGCGAAAAATTAATGTAACACAGAGGAAGAGTAAGAGAGGAAAAGCAAAACCGGTTTGAGAGAGTGCGCACTTTGCAACAAAAAAAAAACTAAGCTCACGGACGAACTGAGAGCGATGCTATCGGCTCGAAGGCTAGTCGCTGACTGAAAAAATGTTTTAAGAACTTTATATCAATAGAGATGTCTTAACGGAAGAGCTTTAAGGTTGTTGAACAGATTAAGACTAGGAGTTCTGCGGTTTATCCTGCATAAAATTCCAATTGCATGTTTTTGCTTTATTAAAAAAAGGATAGGTCTAAGTATACTAAGCACCGCCCCAACAATTGATACCATATTCCAATTTGGATTTTAATTAACCATTTTACACAAGTTTTAGAGTTGAATGGTCACAATAAAGACTAAGGTAATACAGTTGTCTTACTACTTTATTAAAATATTGCCTTAGATAATGTGTATGTTTGGACCAACTTATCTTATTATCCATGATTATGCTCAGGTATTTAAAGCTATCAACACATTCTATCTTAAAGCAATTACTGCAACAGGAGGCTTCATAGTCAAATAAAGAATGAATATCGTCAGAATCCGATAACCGAAAGCGAATACAACCCGGATAGTGATAGAATAATGGCAAATCGTCACAGTTTGTATTATTAGTATTAAATACCATGAATTTTGTTTTATCACTGATAATGACTTTATAACCTGAAAACCATTTTCTCAGTAAATCAAAGTCATGAATTACGTCTCTGAGTACATTTAAAAAACTTTTGTTTGAGTATGAAAGTGAAGTATCGTCAGCAATTGCAGCTACGAGGGCGGGTCAATAAGTCCGTGACTTTTTGAATTTCTGACCTCTTTACTGAAACAGCAACACTGCTCCTGTCAACAGGCATCTGTCAGTTGACTCCTGTCAAAATTTAAACTTGCTGCGTCAGTTAGTTTGTGTTTGACAGCTATTTTTATCAGACTACTCACTAATTTGAGGAGAAAATGGAAAAAAAGAAGTGAAGTTTGCCTAATAATATTGAGTGATCTACCATATCGAATGCTTTAGTAATATCTATAAACAGAGAAGCCAGAATCTCTGAAGAATTTATACTTTGGTACAACTCTCCTTTTAGTTTGAATAAAGCAGCTTCAGTAGACATTCCACTTCTGAATCCGGATTGACATTCACTAAATAAGTGCGTGCTTTCCAATAATAATAACATTCTTGACTTAATACCTCTCTCAAAAATTTGTTGCCATTTTTAAAGATTGAGGGAAAATTCCCAATTGTATAGCTTGTATTAAAAATATAACATATGACGTCTGAGATATGAAAATAAATTTTCTTTAGCACAAAACTTGTGATCATGTCAAAGGACGTAGTCTAAGATGTATTAAGAGAGCAAATTACAAAAGAATTCATTGAATGAATTTGCGATTTTTTTTTGTTTTTTTATTTGCACGAATTTTCATATTTACAACGTTTTGCCTGCGAAGCTGGGTGCTTATCTGCAGGCGGTTGGATACAAGTAAATAAAGTTTTGAAGTGCCTATATTGAAAATGTATAAGTTAACAATGATTATTCTTATTTGTTTTAAGGCGAAATTCTTTGGTGGTGTTAAAATAGTAATATAACTTTAGTTCACACTATAAGACTCAATGAAATGAAATGAGATGAAAACGGTGGGAGCGAATTTACTAGTTTAGGGACAATACAACATAATTCTCTGTCTCCATACTAGTTAGCATCCCTTGTGCTCGTCTTCGGGTGTTTTGTGTATGGCTGATGGCTTATATTAACCGTTGGCCGTCCATATAGCTTAGAAGTGTTGTCATCTGGAAGATTTCCTTGACATCTAAAACTTTTAAACTTGAATTGATATGTGTAATTATTTTAACAAGACAATGTTGTGAGTTAGATATCTTCTCTAGGTGGGACTTTGCTGCATCTGCCCAGGTCAGGATTCCCTATCTAATGCGTGACTCTGCCAACGAGTAGTTACAGATATAGCGGATATGAGTTTTTCTTCCACATTTCATTTATGCGGTCTGTGTTTGAATTATTTGTACAAGCACTTATTAAAATTCCAAAAACGAGTACATTTCAGTTACCGTTACTTTCTTCCATACACGCGGCTCATTCTGTATATGCTTTATATTCGGCTTCCTCTTTTTTATGTGTGCACCGAACGATTATGCTAACCATTTTCAACGTCATGAATTTTTGGATAGTGCCAGAGATCGATAACATTTCCGTGCTTTTATGCTGCCCAGCTCTCTGCCTAACAATATTTCTAGCCGGAGTTTGCTGGTTTTGAGGCGAAGTTTTATTCCAAACCGTGTTGTCTTTTGCCGCAAAAGTTGTACAAATGCTGGCTGAAACATCTGAAGCTTCTTCGTTGGCATTCTCCTCTTCAGTGTCTCTTTCGTCAACATCGTCTTCTTCCTGAGTTCCGCCATCAATTTCGGCCTAGTCATCAACGCCTTATCGTTGGGAAACCAATCCTCGTCTTCACTGTCCGAACGGTCATCTTCTTCGCCGAGTAATCTCTTCAAGTAATTCTCTTTTTCAGCGTAACTCAAATTCAAATAATAAATAAATTCATCTTTTACAATAATATTATACTTATAATAGTATCAAATATATAATACAAATATTTTATTTCTTGTATTTACGTTACCTTAAAAACTCAGCTCTCGACAATTCCTCCATCTTTCCGCTCCTGTTTTCCACAAATATAATGCACAAGTTCTATGCCCCTCACTAAATAATATTGAAGTAAGTCAAAAAATAAAACAGCGGATATAAGACGCACACATATACCAAACTATCCAAACTCTCTCAGCAGTGACTGCAAGTCTAACCTCTGCGAGCGAACGATAAAAACTGAGCTATACGACTTTACTACTCCAAAAATATAGGCATTTTTGTGTCTATGTGTTCCAAAAGTGTTCTCGAATATTCTTCAGTTATTAATGAACACAAATATCGACCCTCTCAAGGTCACAAACATATATATGACAAATATTTTACAGAGTTTTTGTTATTGCATATTTTACAGAGATTTGATAATATAAGAATATATCTTTCTACTGTAACATTGGCTCCGATTGGGGTTGTCGATCATCGATTCGACTGATTATTTTAGGTATCAAGAGTTCATCATAAAAACTTGGTAGCACAGACAGCGCCAAATGAAAACGAATTAATATTTTAACAATTTGTTTTTGTTTTTATTGGGTTATTCAATGGCTACAAATCTTAGAACAACTTATTCGAAATGACTTCCATTTGCCTTTCAGCACGACTTAAGACGATGTGGCCACTCATCGATTGCGAGACGCACATCGTGCATGGGGAATTGCCACTATATTGGACAATATTTGAGTGTCGAGTAGAGCAAGCCATGCCCTCTAATACGGAACAAAACTTGTAATCCAACGGGTTGAGGTCTGGACTACCAGCTGGCCAATCATCCGTTGGTATGAAGTCCGGAACGTTGTTTTTGAGCCACAGTTGAGTCGTTTTTGCTTTGTTAGCTGGAGCAGAGTCTTGCTGGAAAGTCCATGGCTTGTTGTTGAATCTTGATTGGTTGAGAAACTTCACAATGGGTTCCAAGACAGTCAATTGATATACTTTGGCCTATGTTTTTGTTAAGTTTAAAAGTTAAAACAACCGACTTAAAGGGAAATCCAAACAAAGAAGAGAGTTTATTAGGGGTTTTGTGGTTCTATATATACCCGGAAAGTGTTATACATTTGCAAGCAGAGTTGCCATGTTAAATTATATGAATTGACAGAGTATTAACTCATATTTTTCTTAACCCTCCCACTTTTAGATAATTTAATATTTTAATTACATGGTTTCATCATTATTTTTTTTCTATAATTCCAATTAACAATCTAAATTTTTGAAATTTATCTTTACTTAGACCCTTTGTTAAAATGTCAGCTTGTTGTTGTTCAGAAGGAACAAAGTTTATCAAAAATTCTCCTCTTTCGGATCGCTCACGTATGAAGTGATAACGAACGTCTGTGTGTTTCGTTCGTTTATGAAACTCTGGATTTTTGATGAGCCGAATCGCTCCTTGGTTGTCCATTTTCAGCATAGCATCGCCAATACCACCCGGAATCATCTCAGAGAGCAGCTGCTGTAGCCATATCATGTCTTTTACTGCTTGTGATGCGGCTACTTATTCTGACTCAGTAGTTGACAAAGAAACACATTTTTGCCTCTGTGATGACCAAGACAACGGGCCACTCCCAAGTAAAAAAATGAACCCAGTGGTAGAGCGCCTTGTTCCAGGATCCCCTGCATAATCAGCGTCACTGAAACAAACTAACGAATAATATTAAGTTCTTTTAAAAAATATACCCATTCGTCTGGTTCCACTGATATATTTCAAGATTCTCTTCACAGCGTTGACATCATGATTACTTGGCGAATCCAAATATCGGGAAACCACTCCTACTGTAAAGGCAATATCTGGACGAGTCGCCACCGCCAAATACATGAGAGAGCCTACGGCTTCTCTGTAGGGAAATTTCACTACTTCCGAAGATAGAGTATCTGGTGGAGTTGACACCGGCTTGCAACAACTCATGTTGAATCGTTTCAACAACCGCTCAATGTAGTTCGATTGGCCAACATGAATTCCATCGCCTGGTTGAACTGTGATTTCCATCCCGAGAAAGCAACCAGCTTCCAAAACTGTGACTTCGAAATTCTTCTGCAGAAATTTCACCAACTGAGTCGCATCATCTTTGTTCTTCGAAGCCACGAGCCCATCATCGATGTAAACAGCTAACATGATTCTGCATTTATTATCTGCTGATAGAAAAATGCAAGGATCCATTTTGCTAAGCCTTAGCCTGAACTCTCGCAGAACTCCTGTCAGCTTTTGATTCCAGCAGCGAGACGCCTGTTTGAGTCCATATAAGCTCTTTCGCAATTTGCAAACCTTATCTGTACCATCACCGAAACCCTCTGGCTGTTGCATGTAAATTTCCTCAGTGATATCGCCATATAAAAATGCAGTTTTGACATCAAATTGGGTCAAAACAAGTCCTTCGTTGGCTGCAATGGCAAGAATGGAACGAATCGAGGTCAACTTAGCCACTGGACTGTACGTTTCTCCATAGTCGATGCCATATTCCTGGGTGTAACCCTGTGCAACCAATCTCGCCTTATACTTTTGTTTTCCAGCGCCTAGATCTTTAAGTTTATAAACCTATTTGTTACCAATAACTTTCCTACCCCCAGGTCGAGATACCAAATCCCATGTGCGATTTTTGTAAAGACTACTTATCTCCTCTGCCATTGCTTCTTTCCAATTTGTCATCTCGTCGCAGGAAATAGCTTCTTTGTAACATTGTGGCTCTCCTTGCATAAAATACGCATGCTTTTCCACAAAATTACAAGCCCCTGGTGCAGTATCCTTTCTTTTGCTTAGTCGACTCTTCAAAGGAATAGACTCGTTGGGGTCATATACCATGTCTATAGCGTCCTCCCCATCACAATGGTAATCCTCCTTTTCCACTTGTTCTTCTGTCCTTACATCAACATCGTCTTGTTTTTCCGTATCAATAATAACATTTTCTTGTGAAAGATTATCGTGCTTGCTCTTATGGATAACAGATGTACTTGGAGATTCGTCGAAAACACTATTTGGAAGTCTTTCTTGTTCGCTGTGCTGCTCCACTTCCCTAAAAACGACATCTCTGACGATTACCACTTTATTTGTTGCAGGTGTCCAGATCCGATAGCCTTTGGATAGCCTTTCTGTCCCATTTTTGGCGTTTTTGCTTGGGAACATGTATAAATCCCTCAATACCAAACGTTTTAAACTCCTCGACCCTTAGCTTTCATCCACACCACATTTCGAAAGGAGTTTTACCTCCTAAGGCGCTGTCCTCAGTGCGGTTCAAAACGTATACAGCAGTGTTAACTGCTTCTGCCCAAAACCGTTTACTCAAATTCTTTGCACTAAGCATAGTCCGAGCAGCTCCGACGACTGTGCGATTTTCTCGTTCGACGCTCCCATTTTGCTCGGGGGTGTAAGGAACACTGGTCTCATGCCGAATGGAATGTTTCCTTAGGATCAATTCAACGCCTTTGTTGACAAATTCCAAACCATTGTCAGAACGGAGTGTTTTTACTGAGAAGTGGCTTTCTGAGTTAGCAAGATGTAAGAATTCTTCAATGGACGAACAAACTTCTGATTTCTTCTTCAAAAATTGTACGACTCTGTAATGTGAAAAATGATCCTTGAAGAGGACAAAGTATTTAGCTCCTCCTAATGATATCTCTTCCATTGGTCCACATAAGTCGGCATGCACAAGTTCCCCTGGTTGACTTGCCTCAAAAGAACTCCGTGAAAACGGGATTCGATGCATTTTTCCAAAGACACAAGCATCACACATAAAATCTTGATCGTCTATGAAACTGATCCCATTCCTTTTAAGATGATCACGCACTTTCTTGATGTTTTGGTGAGCCAGTCTCTCGTGCCATACCTTTAGTGGCAACGTTTTGGTAGTTGCCAAATTTGCCGTCGGCTTAACCGAAACCTGTACACGAAAACACATTCTGAATAGCTGCGGCTCACGCTCTCCCACTGCCACGATAGCTCCATCTTCATTAATAAATTCGCATCTCACCTTATCAGAAACAAATTTTAACCCTTTATCCAATGCACGACTTTGGGAAAAGAGATGAATGGAGATTTTGGGTACATACAAGACATTAGATAAATGTTTTTTACACCACCCTTTTCCATTAAACGACAAGATGTTGATGTCGCCCGTACCTAACGCTTATATTTTTTGACCGCTTCCAACTCTAATCTCAATGGGGTTAGAAAATGTTTTATAATTTATAAACCAATCCTTTCGAAATGTCATATGATCACTAGCACCTGAATCAAGATACCAAGAATCATTGAACTCACCATCATCAACCAGCAGTGCATTGCACACATTTAATTCTTTCTCCTCTACCGTGCCTGCACTTCCACTCCTTTTAGCTTCCGTTGAATTGGATTTTCTTCCTATTGGCACTTCGCCCCTGCTTCCAGTCCTCACACGATCATCGTTCTTTGAATTTGGCTTCCTCACCACTATTACCTCGCCCTAATAGTTTTCTAATTTTGATATGTGAGTTGCAACGTCATCCTCAGGTTCCATCTTAAATGTATAAAACCTCTGCAGCAGCATATGAACATTTGCATTTGATGATTGCTCGTATACCGACCGAAGTTTTTCCCACATTTCTTTTGCGGTGGTGCAATTTACAATATGGCGAAGTGGTGTCGGGCCAACACTCATTGCAATTATACGTTGCGCCTTACAATCATCTTTCGCCCACCCAGCTAATCGTTTTTCATAAGCTACCTCAGTCTCAGATTCTGCCTTAACCGGTCGGTTAATAGCACCATTAACAAAATTGTTAAGATCTGAGGCACTGAGTAATATTCTCACCTGGAACTTCCATACAGAATAGTGTTCAGAGTTCTGCAATTTGTCAATCTTGAAAATTTCGTTTTCCATTTTCACTTTACCTCGCAAAAAAAAATTTATTTATTTAAATGTATTATGCAGCAATTTCCGAATATATGTAAATATATAGGTATATATGAATATGGATACTCGGGTATGTATGAATATAAAACGAAAGGCAGAAAACTAGGTATTTTAATGGACTACCGGATTTAAAACTGTTTCAGAAACTTTTCTCTAAAAAACAACCGCGCGATCTGGGCCCATAACCTGTTAAGTTTAAAAGTTAAAACAACCGACTTAAAGGGAAATCCAAACAAAGAAGAGAGTTTATTAGGGGTTTTGTGGTTCTATATATACCCGGAAAGTGTTATACATTTGCAAGCAGAGTTGCCATGTTAAATTATATGAATTGACAGAGTATTAACTCATATTTTTCTTAACAGTTTTCACTCCTTTCTCGCAAAAATGGAGCTTGGTAACTCCATCGTAGCACAATCCCCACCATATCATTACAGATGCGGGATGGTGGCCTCTTTGAACCCTCGGGATGAGTTGGGATGCTTCTCTGGATGACCGAGAATACACACGATCGTTCTGCTTATTGAACGATTCTTCTACGGTGAAGATTTTCTCGTCTGTAAATAGAATTTGTCTGTGAGCGTTCCTCGCGTACCGGCTGAGTAACGCTTTCGATCTTCGCTTGCGTTTTTCCTTCAATGCAGCCGTGAGCAGGTGTCCAGTGTTTCCCCTGTACGCGGTGAGTCCTAAATCTTCTTTGATAATGCGAGACATTTTCTGTTTTCGCAGCGGTTTTCGGTCGATTCGTTGCTTCACGGCTTTGATCGCTTTCGGAGTTCTCACAGTGCGCGGACGGCCGGATCTTTGACAGTCTCGTACTCCACCAATATTCTCAAACAACTTCACAGCACGATATACAGAATTGCGAGTGATTCCAAGAGGGCGCAACGTCCTTAAGATATCGCTTTTTTCCATGTTTCATTTAAGTAGGCCAACTACAACAATACGATTTTAGATGTCGCCCCATTCCATGATTGTAAGCAATTAATGTCAAAAACTTTTTACGTCACAATGAAGCATAAATATCAACTGTCAAATCGCAATCAATACGAAATGGATGCACCCAGTGTTGCATTCGTAATGAGTGAGTTCAGTTGTGTACCAGTATTTATGACTTGACTAGGTATATGGCATTTAGCGGTGGCTCATTTGTCTGTTGGTGAAGAAACTTAACTTGTTTTGAAAAAAATTTGTAGGCGAATGGTTGACATTTTTGGTAATTTATAGGAAAAATTCATCCGAAACGAAGATAATATGATTTGGGAGCACTGTTTTATATCCGCTTAATAGATAGCGGGGATAAATTGACTTAGCGTTGATCGCTAAGTTATTGTTGTAATTAACATGCAAATTGCTTTTTAAGCGGGTAGCGGATTCGCAAAAAAACACGACTATTGTGTAACTCAATCGACAAAAAGTTATATTATTGTGAATTAAAACCATAAAAGTGACTTTTGTGAATACAATTTGTTTTGACAGTTCTTTGCTTATTTATTCACTGCCGTAATATTTTTCAAAGAAGCTTTATAAAATGAGCTCCATCGAATCGTTTAAGTTATTCATTAAAATGGCCAGATAAAGAAAACGGGATAAGAGATGCCTCAAGCCCTTTAGAACTGGAGAAAAGGGTGTTATTATTTCGTTCGCAATCACATCCACACAAACATTACTTCAATTTATCTTCTGCAGTTTTGTGTGGGATATTTCCATTTGTCTAAATAGAAACTAAGCAGAAGTCAACTGTAGGTGCATTTTATTGGCAGGTCAGTAGCCAGCTCAGCATTCAATGCCAATAAAACAATTTAACTCACTCCAAAAGTCATTTGACTTGTTGAATAAGTTTGCGGATGGGTTCGCAAAGTTGCGAATGTTTTTTTAACTCGCATTTAGTTTATAGGCCTGAGCAAATAGAATTCGGCTCGTAAAAGGCATGCGCGAAATTCTTCAGCGCAAGTATATTACAAAAATGTTCTCAATTAAATGTTTCTTTTACTTGAATCGATTTGTTTTGCTTTGGGAATATGTATATTGTATAACTGTGCATGTTAATAAATATTTTTGTGCTGAAACTTAAGAATAAAGTAACAGAAGCAAGAAATTTGTTTAAATTTCACAAAAAAGTAAACATACACACGCACAAATTTAAGATGAAAAGTAGTTTTCTCTCTATTATTTTTTAGATCGAGTAAAAATAAACTCATAATTAACGAACGCATCCTTCATAAAACAAAATCATTTCTTATAGCATACTCGTACATTGCGGCATCTGAATTTCAATTTTTAAAACTTTATCGGCAGCAATGAATGCTGGCTTATTTATCGCCAGTATTCGACTTGTTGTTGTTTGCAATGTTAAATTTTACTGTGCTGGTTACTGACCTGCCAATAAAATGCACCTTGTAAGAAACTATTCTATTCCAAATATTTTGAAACTGAATGTGTTGTATTGGTCACTTGCTTCACCCTAAACTCAAATTATTGTTTTTTTCACATAAACTTCATGTTTTTTTAAATAAAAATCCTCACATTTTAGTTTATTTTTCTACAAACCACAGACCAACGATCAGGAAATTTCGATCGACTTAATTTTGATATTGTTAATTTCAATATATCGGCAATTCACCTTACGGGAATCCTATATAATCAGATGTGGTTTGCTTGCAATTTTTATTTAATTCAGTAAGGTTAAAAACCATTACTTTGGAGGCTACAAAAATCTTTTTTGCCACTGCAAGGAAGAGAAAACACATAGCAGACATGATGAGCGCAATTTCAGCATTCATGAACAAAATCGATTTATGTAAGAGGCAGTTAGAGGAGAACAATTTTCAACATTTTCCTTCGTTTACTCTCCTTTTGGACGCTGATTATCTAGCCGAGTATAATCCAACTCAACATTTGGAGCTATTCCATCAGCTAAAATCGGAATTCGAAAGGCGTTTTGACAACATGTTTTGTATGGAAATTTGTCTAAAATCCATTCATAAATATCAATGTTTCAAAACTAGTTTCATTAATG
This sequence comes from Volucella inflata, assembly GCA_928272305.1. Lineage (NCBI taxonomy): Eukaryota > Metazoa > Arthropoda > Insecta > Diptera > Syrphidae > Volucella > Volucella inflata. Next base: position 21,699,461 of record OV743719.1, read on the forward strand.
CAAACCCATTGCTTCATAAACAAAGCGGAAGCTGAATTAGAAATTGTTACACTTCAAAGTGATATCATTCTTAAACGCGCAGAAAATAAAAATAAAAGCGGTTTTCAAGCTAATGGATCCTGTTAAATACAAAAACATACGACACTGTGCACTCATAATTGAAGCATTTTTCGGGTCAACATATCTATGTGAACGTGCCTTTTATCAAAAAGTAAATTAAACTAAGTACAGAAGTGTGTTAACAAACGACCACGTCAAAAATTGTATGATTTTGGGTTGCACAGAAGATTACCAACCACACATTAAGGAGCTATATGAAAACGTAAACAGCAAAGTATCACATTAAATTTGTGCTGTTTCAGTCTATTTTTTGTGTATGTTATAACAAATAAAAAGTTTCTTTTTATCTCAATTTGTTCTTTTTGTTCTTTTTTTTTAAAACTCGGTGGTGCCCGCGTAGCATGTCGGGGTTTTCAAAATAGGCCTTGGAGCAATACCAGTTGGGCACCACTGCTTTAACCAAACATCCCTTCTACGATCTTTAGGAATTGTAAAAAATGACAAGGCAAATATTCTTTTGTGACAATTATATGAACATTTAGAGTTTAGACATTCTGAAAATCAAAATTGACGGAAACTAGCACTGCAAAATGGCTCAGGCCAATGAGGTATTCGCAATGAAATAAACACACACATTCCCCCCAGACCCCACACCACAGGCATAGGTGGAAAGGAAATATTATGTTTGTGTAAAATAATCAAAAAGGAAAGTGCTATGTGTGTGTGTATTTTTTTTGAGTGCATTTCTTTCGCTTCATTTTCATTGTCATTCAGATTTACGTGCAGAAGGATCGTGCACCTACCAAAGCAACTGACAGTAGCACTGCGTTGGGTTAGGCTGACGAGTTATTCACATTGCAAAGTATCTACCTTACTCGACACAGCACGATGTTTGAGTGGAGTGGGTTTGTGCATAGAGAGTTACTGGCATGGGATTGGTTAGATTAGAGCGAAATTGTGTTATGCAATGCCTTATGAGTACACTTGCATATGCAGATTGTTGAGGCAAAAGAGCGTAAGTTTTTTGTGGAACTCAGCGAAGGGTATCTACTTGGGCCGATAGAGGCACCACCATCGATTTCCTCAAGTGATAGTACCATTAGTTTCATAAACAATGGTCATCATACAAATCGCAATTCCAAAACAATTAAAATTGTATCCAAAATCACACAACACTGAATCTCAAACAAACCTGCATGCAATAGCATTCAAACCCAATCACACATTTTCACACATTTTAGGATTCCCGCAAATTAACATACAGTCAACTCCCTCACACTTATATAGATTTATACAATAATGCAAAATCAACAACCAAAATAAATCACTCTCGCTACACAAAACACGCACTCACACAGTTCTTCGAATCATCGACACCTCAACTGCAGAATAGTCCACTCATCATTTCGCATATGCACACATACGAGTACATCACCGAAGTACGCAAAGAATCAAAAAAAAAATTAGTTTCAACTTACATATATTTTATTTAACTTTAATTCAACTTATAATACAGGTTATATTGGATTGCGAGTGAAGTTTATTAAAAATTTTAGTTCCTTAAATACTACTTTACAAACAAAAATGTAATGTTATAGGAATATTCTGTTGCGTCTGGGCATTGCGACCTAATACTGTATTTAATATTGCAGGTGTAAACAAAACCCATACGTCAGCAGAATATTCGGTGGGAACAGAAATTTTTGTTGGTAAAATTGATTGATTATTTAGCAGAATGGAGTGTGGGAACGGATTATATGGACAAAAACCATCTGTATCTACAGTATGTATGAAAAGAAAGGAAATGGGAAAATTATAGTGAGACTTACTAGAAAAATACTTATTAAATAAAACTAGGGTTTAAACAATATTGGATTTCAAACACATGTTAAAAACTAAAAATATTAAATTTAATACTTTTCACACGATTTTATTCGTACACGCACAACCGAAATTTATTTACAAACCGGGTTCCTACGTCATACCAACTTAACCACCAACAACTGCACCACAAAAAATAAAAATATATACATACGAACTCGCCATCGTCATCGTCATCGCAACAAAAGCTCAGGTTATATCGTAATGCAGCAACAACACGCAAGCCTGCATACAACCGAGAGAGGACAGCGAAGCCAAAACAAGACAAAAAAAATCACATATGATCGCATTATATTGCTACGCGTGACCGAAGTCGTATACCACTGAATATCAGTCTGCATCCAACGAATTGTAAAATTAACACACTCGGTGGAGAAACAGGTAGTATTGGTAGAATTTATCGTCGTCTAACATAAATGATTGTAGACTTCCAACTTCCAGGCAATGGCCATAGAATCATAGGAACTGATTTTCTGCTCCCACTGAAATGCGTGATAAACTTCGGATTGCAGATATAGTAGTTATATCATAGTTAGGTATCTTTGGAATATTGAATGTATAGATATTATACAGGATAGCGCCAAGGACTGAGCCTTGTGGGACACACGATTGAAAATAAACAAAGTCGGAAAACGCAGTATTGACATGGACTTGGAACTACTTTATAGATATAGTATATGGAGGAAAGTTTAAACTTTTCATTTTGTGTATGAGGTCCTCATGCCAAACAGATCAAAAACCTTTTCGATATCTAGCGGACCATGCCTGTAGACATTCCTTGTTAACAATATCTTTTAACGGATTTGCATATTCTTAAAGCTTGATGGGATGTACTGTGATGGCGCCTAGAGCCAAATTGTTCATTTGAGTTTCTATGAACTCATATACTTTACCAAGGGTACTAAGAAGGCCTATAGGTCTATAATTGTTTGGATTTTTTGGAGGCTTACCAGATTTTAATATTGGTACCACATTTTCAAGTTTCCATATATCAGGAAAATAATGGGTCTTTAGACAAGAGTTTACAATAAATATTACGAACTTAATACCTGCTCTAGGCAATTGCTTAAGGTAAATATTTCATTGTAAATTCAATATCAGTAACAATTACTGTAGAAAAAGAATAATTTGTTCCATCTTCTACAAAAGCTTGAACAGTGTTATGCACAAAGTGTTGGTGTGTGAATCACCTAAATTTTGAGTGAAATTATGGTTCATTGCAAAATTTATAGCAAGTGCATTGGCTTTTTCGACATTCGGTAAAGTATATTCTCAACGAGTTTTGTAGAGAAGGTAACTGCTTGTTTTTATTTTTCACTAATTTAACTTTAAACTATATTCCAAAAAGGTTTCCTGTTTTTGTCTAGTTTGCTGAGTTTTTTGTTCCACTCTTCATATATATATTAAGATACTCACGAATGCTAATGTCTATTTGTATTCATCCATTTCATTTGGCGCCGCAAAATATATTGGTGATACGTTTGCCAATTTCGTCTGCAAATATTCCAGCGTTTAATCAAATAAATTATGTGCGCAGGTAGCCTTAAAAAGTAGCTCTTTTTTGGAACCTTGGAAATACAGTCCGTTTGATAAGATCGATCGTCCGTTTGACGGCAAAACTCACTCGTTTATGAAAACCGGTTTGGAAGTGGCATTTGCATTAGCAGATAAACAAATACTTCTGCTAAGATGTTTTGAATAAAAAAATTTAAAGAGTGTTCACTTTTTGTCAGAGACGGAAGTATTTTAAAATGAGTATCGCGTTCGCATCACGTTATGAAGCAGTATTCTTGTGCACGCATCCAAAAGGACCGAAAGTGTCATACGGAGCAGCTGCTAAATACATGAAAGTCAAAAGCATTTGTTAGCAAGTGGGTGCACCGTTATTCCCAAGTTAAAAATGTGGATGATTTGCCAGATCGTGGGTCTACGCCAAAAACAATAAAAAAGCAGGACAAAATGATTCTACGCGTGTTTGAAAAAAATCTTCTTCTATCGTTACGTGGAGGACAAGGGATTTTACGTAAAAGGGGTCTAAATGTGTGTTGTGGTACGAAACGAAGACGTTTACTAGCCAATAATGTACAATTTGGAAGCACAATAAAGAAACCGCTACTGTCAAAAAAACAACGTAGAAAAACGACTCAGTTGGGCCAAGGAGAATTTGGATAGAGATTGGAACAACGTTATTTTTTCGGATGAAGCTTCTTTTTAGGCATGGTCTCCTATCACTCATACCTGGTGTACACAATCCAATAAATTAATCCAGCGGACCGTCAAACACCCGGCAAAGGTGCACGTTTGGGGATGCTTCTCAAAACAAGGATTTGGCAATTTGTTCATGTTTACAAATATCTTAAACGCACCCAACATGGTCAAAATTTATAAGAAGGCTTTATTACCATCTGCCCAAAGGTGGTTTAAAAGAAGGAATGAGAATTGGTTACTGCAAGAAGATAATGACCCGAAACATAACAGTCGTTTGTGCAGTGCGTGGAAACAAGATAATGACGTCGATGTTTTAGATTGCCTATACCGTCGCCGGATGCAAATCCCATTGAAAATGTTTGGGCATTCATGAAGCTAAAGCTCCAAGGAAAGAAGATCTCGACGGTCAAACAATTATCACGAAAAATACGAGTTTTATGGAGATCTTTGTCTCAAGATTATGCTATAAGATTAGTAGAAAGCATGCCTCGAAGACTCCAAGCAATTATTGATAATGGAGGAGAGTGGACAACATATTATTGTAATTGAAAAGCATTCAAGTAAATAATCACAATAAACCAGTACAATTGATTTTTTTTTATTATTATAAGTTCTTCTTTAAGTTTATCAAACGGACTGTACTTGCATTGAACTGAGAACATGTTCTGAGAAGTTGTATAGAAGGTAGTCAACGTCTTCCTTAGTTGAAATATCTTTGATTCCCATGCAAGTATACTGCAATTTCGATTTGACCTCCGAACCGAATCGTTTCCATTTTGCACTTTTTAAGTCCTGGATATATTGGACTTTTATTACCCCAGACCAAGGAAAAACTGAATTATGGTCGGAACTATGTTCATTTAATGATATGATTTATTGAGTAACGAGATACATTTGTTAGAAATAAGTTGAGGACGGAAGGATGGCGAGAACTAGCTGGGACATAAGTTGTACTAGAAGAGAATAAAACAGAGATGGGCAACATAACAAAAAAATCAGCAAGTATACTTCCCCACGCATTTGCTCTAACACAGCCCCAGTTCTTATGCCTGGAATTGAGATCTTCATCAACGAAATCACCATTTTGTATGAAGAGCCTTCTCAGGTTGTTTTTGTAGCTTATTCTCTTCCAATCCCAACATTCTCAACATAATGCGGTGTAACAACGGGCGAGAGCGAATGTTGAGTTGATCTTCTGATAAGAATTGCAACGCCGCCCCTACTTCTATCTAGTCTATCATTTCGGTAGCACTTAAACTTAGATGTTGATAAATTCACACCTTCTTTGAGCCAAGTCTCTGTAACTAAAGCAACATCAATGTTCCTGTAATTTAAAAAGTTTAGAAATTGTAAAGTTTTGCTGCGGATTCCTCTCGCATTTTATGTAACAATATTAATATTTCTATCATTAGTACAAAGAAATTTAGTTGCTAAATGTGCAATGACTTAAAATTGGTCTAATTTAGAATTACATATCGAAAAACTTGTTATCATTTCCATTGATAGGGAGTTAAGCTCCTCGGTTCGGAACAGAGTGAAATGTTGATTGTAGATGTTGCTTGGGGTGTTTCCAGTAATGTTGCGGACAATATAGTCGTAGTTACGCCTTTTCCACTCATTACGGACCTCCGCTGTTGTTAAAGAGTGAGCATGAGAGCTGTAGGTGGCATTATTGATGACGCTGCATCGGTGGCAGCGGAGGAAAATCGGATAAAAAAAAAACACTGTGGCGCTGGCAGCCCGGTATGGGCCATGGCCTAGTTTCTTGACACACATTTGTGTTGCTCATGTTGTCATTTTTGCCACATCTGAGCGGGGCCTACGGTTTATCACCGAATCCGAACGGCATTCTTTAAAAGCTTTTTCATAGGTAATTTTACTTTCGGGAGTTTGCCATTGCCCGCCGAAAGGGTGATGAAGATTCGAAAAATTGTTGTTGATGCCAGGAATCGAACCACGGACGGACCCTCTGCATGATAGTCCAATGAGCTAACCATCTTGCCATCGCCACCACCGAAATCGGATAGAGAAGCAAACAAAATATTTTGTTTTTGAGTTTTGTTGTTATTAGCTTTTGCTGGTGTTTTGCAGATTTCGCTTTCATCTCCGAATATTTGATTCTTTTTAAACAGGTTGGATCAGTCGATTTATGACAACCGTTGCCGTTTGTTTATTTATGTAGTGCATATTAGTGCATGATGCAGTTTTGTGTTGACCAGCACAAGTGGCACGATAAGCTCACTTTTGTATGTAGAATTGACTGAAAATGTTTGTTTTTTAGATCATTGACTGATATACCACGTGTTCTTTTCTATTTCTAGTCGCATCTATATCTTCATTATTGTCACTGTCCGGCAAACATTGTAATGGGATCCAGTAATTAGTACTAGAGTCCTTTTTACATGTACTTTTCGCGTTATTCATTTTACGACTAACCTTAGAATATGAAGAATTAAATATTGATCGGATGAATGAATGTATAATTATTTTTAGTTAGTTTTTAGACTTTTACCAAGAATTTCTTAGGCGGGGTACACGGGTTGCAGATGCTGTGAGTTTTTTTTTGGGTGGCAACGCAAGAGTTAAGGGAGACTGGACTGGGTAAGGACGTGACGATCTCTCGCGATTGTAGTCGTTCGACGTCAGACAAGTATTAGCTAGTTTTTGCGATGTTCTTGATATCCGCAACTGCACCTTGTGTACAACGAGGTAATGGTCCGAGTTGATGTTGGCTTCTCGGAACGTTCGGACATCCATAATACTGGAGGAGTGTCTTGGTCGATCGCAATGTGGTTGATTGATCAAGAATCCTCCAAGTCCCATTGTGAATTGCGGGATGTGAGAACAGCTTGCTAGCTACGAAAATGTAGCCGCAAGGCCGATTAGCCTGAATCGGTTATTTGAGGTGGTGTCGTGCAGATCATACCTTCCGCAGTACTGGAAAAGATGCCCTCTCTTCCTAGCTTTCCATTTAAATCGCCGAGTACAATTTTACTGTCAGTTATGGCATTGCTCGTGGGTCTTGTTTAAGAGCTCGTATTAGCTATCCTTGGTGTATTCTTTTTTTTTCTCTGTGTTACGAGACGCTCGTTCGTTCACAAGCTAGAAACTCAAGATTTCTTCCCTAAGTCTTCCTCCAACAACAAATCCGTATCCAAATAGGCATTGCTTTTGCCCACGATAATAATCGCCGTAGCAGATGTAGCAGTTTTTCATCCCCTTTTTGTCTAAGTTATCCCATCGCATATCTTTGATCGCAGCAAACCCCGAGCTTCCGCTAGTTGTTCGGCGGCACGCGACCTATACAGGAACCTAACATTCCAGTTGTCAATAGTAGATCGATTTAAATCCAAGGCTTGTTGTTGCTTTATCATTTTCGTCTTTTTGCAATATCAGGGCAGTTACCTCAGCGGCACGACAACAGATCATTAACGAAAATTAAGATGAATGTCGGACACATAACTAAACTTTGGGGCACACCAGCATTTATTTAGTGGTTATCAGAATTGAAACCGTCACGACAAGTTAAATTTAAGTTTCCGAAAGATTATGTTTAAGTAATTGAAAAAGATCATGCAAACACTGTCAAGTGCAACTTTCTGGCTTTCGCGATTGATGTACGTTTTGGTTTCACTTTTTGTTACATACCTATATGTATGCACTTTTGCCATGCAGCCAATTTTTCCGTAATGAGCATTCTTTATTAATACATTTTAGCTAAAGCTATTTCTTCCTAATGCGCTTCTGTCTCACTTCCGCCACTTCAATAGACGTAGACAATCTGCTTCTTTTAAAAGATTTCGAGTAATGAGAAAGATTGCTCTCTTTTTTGGAAGCCATATTCGTTTTATATTTCGACAACTCAGGTTGCCAGCAAAATCAAATACAACATACAGACACTAAACTGTCAAAATCGAATTGAATATGAACAGTATTTAGTACGCAAACATGTGACTCGTATTTTTCAGAAAAAAAAATCAACTGAATAGTTTCTGAACTATAACGTGGTAAAATTTCTGAACCAACTTAAAGAACACTAACAACGGTATATACCACCCAGTAAACTAACCCTCGTGCAGAATATCGAAAGACATATTAATTGAGTATAATAACATAGCCTCTGTAGGGCTTATTCCACCTAAGTTTCATTAATATCCGTTCGGTAGTTTTTGTGTGATGCTTGCGCAGACTTGTATCATGTATGCATAGAAGCCACAATGATGAATTCTTTCTATGCATTGCAATTAAAGTGTTAATTTGATTATGAATTAAATGAAAACTTGGACCTACTAAAAAAATTAAATAGATCAAAAACACCTGTTAAAAGGAACAAACTCAACTTGAGTAAATATGTGTCCGCTTAATAGTTAGGTTTAGTTCCATTGTATATGAAACTAATAGTACTATCACTTGAGGAAATCGATGGCGGTGCCTCTATCGGCCCAAGTGGGTATCTACTTCGCTGAGTATCACAAAAATCTTACGCTCTTTTGCCTCAATAATCTCCATATGCAAGTGCACTCATAAGGCATTGCATAACACAATTCCGCTCTAATCTAACCAATCCCATGCCAGTAACTCTCCATGCACAAACCCACTCCACTCAAACATCGTGCTGTGTCGAGTAAGGTAGATACTTTGCAATGTGAATAACTCGTCGGCCTTACCCAACGCAGTGGTACACTGTCAATTGCTTTGGAAGGTGAACTTCTCCACTTAAATCTGAATGGTAATGAAAATGAAGCGAAAGAAATGCACTTAAAAAAAATACACACACACATAGCATTCCTTGTTGCTTATTTTACACAAACATAATATTTCCTTTTAACCTATGCCTGTGGTGTGGGTGTTTATTTCATTGCGAATAACTCATCGGTCTCAGCTATTGGCAGTGAAGTGCTGCTTTCCGTCATTTTTGATTTTTAGAATGTCTAAATGTTCATACAAAGATTGTAACAATATCAAAAGAACATTTTCCTTGTAATTTTTTACAATTCCTAAAGATAGTAGAAGGGATGTTTGGTTAAAGCAGTGGTGGCCAACTGGTATTGCTGCAAGGGCTATTTTGAAAACCCCGACATGCTACGCGGGCACCACCGAGCTTAAAAAAAAAAGACCAAACTGAGATAAAAAGAAACTTTTTATTCGTTATAACATACACAAAAAAATACACTGCAACGGCACATATTAAATGTGATACTTTGCTGTTTACGTTTTCAGATAGCTCCTTAAAGTGTGGTTGGTAATCTCCTGTGCAACCCAAAATCATACAATTTTTGACGTGGTCGTTTGTTAACACACTTCTGTACTTAGTTGAATTTACTTTTTGATAAAAGGCACGTTTTTTAAATGCGCGCCTACATGTGTTCAGTATAACCTTATAAATTTTAAATGAATCGGTCAAACCATTCTCAAGATATGATGGAGGAAAGTTTGAAAAACACAGTTTTGAGAAAAACGCGTTTAAATCTGCTTCTTCTAACTGCTATATCTTTTTAACGACTTCAAATTTTAAAAACACATAACCCTCCTTTTGCTTCGCCGTAATCGGGTAAAGATCACTTTACCAGCATATTTTACACACGTTAGGCAATCAATTTACACTAAACTAACTAAGTTAAAGAAAGAAAAGTCTGAAAAAAAACCCGCCCTTAAAATAAACTTGGAGATGGCTGACATAGCCCAAATCACTCCTTACAATCCATTCAGTAATTTCCACGTGATGCGTGCAAAAAGTTCGAAACCTACAGTTTTATAGTCATCAAGATTCCTCTGCCAACAAAAATACTTCCATGCGTAAACTACATTTATGGATAATGAGTCAATTGTTTGCCAACGATCAATATTTTCCCCACTGTTTGCAAATCATCATACTAAATTTCCCCCAACTCGTTCGTATCTAAACTCGCAGGCACCCATACTTATTTGAGTTCGTTCGTTTTGTTTTTCGATTCACGATTAACCAAACTCGTAAGCAAAAACTACCATTGAGTATACAGTGATGTGTGGACTCTGTCTGAGATCACATTTTTCGAACGAGTACTCGATGTTTGTATAATCAGCTCTACTCGTTTTAATCTCTGATGTGTTCTACACCTGGAATAAATTTCAGCCCGATATCTCAATTATTCCATGTCTTGTTTAGATACAAAATTGTAATGTCCTTATTGAAAAAACCCTTTATAAATATAGTTTTGTACAAAACATACCAAGTTAACCCAGAGCAAAAACCAGTTGATAATCAAAAACGACGTGGTTGATGTTCGCAACCTCACTATTGTCGAGCAGCCCTCCTGTCCTTGCAAGCTCGTCCGCTTGTTGATTTCCCTTTATAACGCAGTGTCCTGGCAATCAGCATAGACTCGCCCGGTTCTGAATGCATAATGCTTTGAGTATTGTGCGACAGCCCCTAACTGTATCAGAGCTGATGTCGGTTGATTCCATCGCCTTAAGAGCGGCCTGGCTGTTGACGTAGATAGCGATATCTCTACTGGATACCGATCTCATCTGCATCAGCTCAGCCGCCCTGAGGACAGTCTCTGATTGGAAGGCACGACTTGTGTCTGGTAGTCTCATGGACACTCTTAATTCTGGGTCTTTTGAGAAGATACCGGAACCTGTCCCTTCCTCTGTTTTCGACCATTATGTGAAAATTGCAATTTCATTCGGCATAATTACTGCATTTTCTTGCCATGTAGCAAACCCAATTGGTTATCCCCTGTTCTACGAGGGCGGGTCAATAAGTCCGTGACTTTTGGATTAAAACACAGATTTTTTGATAAAAAAATAATTTTATTTTTCAACGTAGTCTCCCTTGAGCTCTATACACTTTGTCCAACGCTTCTCCAATTTTTTTATCCCTTCCAAAAAAAATGATTTGTCGAGGTCCTCAAAATAGGCCTTTGTTTGCGAGATGACTTCATCATTGGAGTCAAATCTTTTTCCACCAAGCCATTTCTTCAGGTTTGGGAACAAGAAGTAGTCGCTCGGAGCCAAATCTGGAGAATAGGGTGGATGAGGGAGCAATTCAGAGCCCAATTCATGGATTTTTGCCATGGCAACTGCACATGTGTGCACCCTTGCATTGTCTTGGTGGAAAAGAATTTTTTTCTTGGCCAAATGAGGTCGTTTTTTTTCAAATCGTCATTGAATCGGTCCAATAAGTTGGCATAATATTCCCCATTGATTGTTCTTCCCTTTTGAAGGTAGTCAATGTGGATTATCCCGCGTGCATCCCAAAAAACAGTCGCCATAACTTTATTGGCTGACAAACCCACCTTGGCCTTCTTTGGCGCCGATTCACCCTTAGAAACCCACTGTTTTGACTGTTGTTTGTTCTCTGGTGTGTTGTGATGGATCCATGTTTCGTCCACTGTTACAAAACGGCGCAAAAACTCTTCCATATTGCGATTAAACAACGCCAAACCTTCCTGTGAAGTTGTTACACGATTGCGTTTGTGGTCGACTGTGAGCAAACGCGACACCCAACTTGCGGAAAGCTTTCTCATGCCCAAGTGATCATTCAAAATTGAAACCACTGAGCCATGCGAGATCCCTACGGCTTCCACAATCTCTCGCACTTTCAATCTTCGGTCGGCCAACACCATATCGTGAATTTTTTCGATTGTTTCGGGTGTAGAGACCTCAACTGGTCGTCCAGGACGTTCGGCATCTTCAGTGCTTGTACGGCCACAACGAAATTCAGTAAACCACTTTTTTACCATTGAAATCGATGGTGCAGAGTCCCCATAGTATTTATCAAGCTTAGCCTTGGTCTCGGTAATGGTTTTTTTTCGCAAGAAATAATGCTTAATAAGCACACGAAATTCACTTTTTTCCATTTTCTCCTCAAATTAGTGAGTAGTCTGATAAAAATAGCTGTCAAACACAAACTTACTGACGCAGCAAGTTTAAATTTTGACAGGAGTCAACTGACAGATGCCTGTTGACAGGAGCAGTGTTGCTGTTTCAGTAAAGAGGTCAGAAATTCAAAAAGTCACGGACTTATTGACCCGCCCTCGTATATTTACGTTTAGTAGAGCACTTTTAATGGCGCTGAACTTCACGTTATTGAAGGCCCTTCTATATCGAGGAAGTCCGCCATCGCAAACTCACCGAAGTGTAGACTGCTTTCAATTTTTCCTACCACCTCATGAAGGGCGGTTTCTACAGATTGCAAGCATGCTGTGTTCGGTCAAAAAACCGTTGCTGTATTTGTTCCTGATATGAATTTCGAAAATACGTTCTAGGGTTTTAAGCATAAATGATTACGGTTTTATTGCTCTGAAATCCTTTGCTGCTACATGCCCCTGTTTGCCTATTCTCCTTTGAAAAATATAAAAGAAAATATTTCTTAGGCGAGAGTTTGTTAGAAACCATTTTGAATGGTCCACAACTAAATGGACGACTCTTCCCAGAGTAAGAGCAACTTGATTGTTATTTCAGTTTGGATGTTATGTTTGAGATCCTGAATTGTCGCCGGGTTATTGGTATAGACCTTACTCTTCAAATAACCCCACAGGAAAAAGTCTAAGGGTGCCAAATCGCATGACCTTGGTGGCCAATCAACTTCTTCTCTAACCGCAGTAGTGCTATTTCGAATTTCGTACGCAATAAATTGATTAATTGTGTGGGCGGTAGCACCATCCTGTTGAAACCGAAGATCGTCCAAATCCAATTCATTAAATCTTGGGAAAAAAAAGCCGGTCAACATGTTACGGGGACGTTCTCCATTCATTGTATTTGTCTCCCCAGCCCCATCCTCGAAAAAGTACGGGCCAATGATGCCGCCAATAATCAGCACCATAAAGTGACTTTATTTGGAATGCATTGGTTTTTCGTGAATCTCGTATGGGTTTCCCCAGAAACGACAATTTTGTTTATATTTATTTATTTATTGAGCAGCTACAGAATAATTAAAATTACAGAGTAGCTTGGTAGCCAGAGCATCAAGAGGCCTTAGGCTATGTACATATAAATCAACATACCTAGTCAAGTCATAAATAGTGGTACACAGAAAAATCAGCGCCAAATGAAAACGAATTAATATTTAAAAAATTTTTTTTTTGTTTTTATTGGGTTATTCAATGGCTACAAATCTTAGAACAACTTATTCCAAATGACTTCTAATTGCCTTCCAGCACGACTTAAGATTACTTGGCCACTCATCGATTGCGAGACGCACTTCATGCATGGGGAAATTGTCCACTGCACGGACAAGGACTCGCTTCAACGACTCAATATTTGAGTGCCGAGTAGAGCAAGCCATGCCCTTAATCCGGACCAAAACTTGTAATCCAACGGGTTGAAGTCTGGACTACCAGCTGGCCAATCATCCGTTGATATGAAGTCCGGAACGTTGTTTTTGAGCCACAGTTGAGTCGTTTTTGCTTTGTGAGCTGGAGCAGTCTTGCTGGAAAGTCCATGGCTTGTTGTTGAATCTTGATTGGTTGAGAGACTTCACAATGGGTTCCAAGACGGTCGATTGATATACTTTGGCCGATGTTTTCACTCCTTTCTCGCATGAATGGATCTTGGTAACACCATCGTAGCACACTCCCCACCATACCATTACAGACGCGGGATGGTGGCCTCTTTGAACACTCGGGATGAGTTGGGATGCTTCTCTGGATAACCGAGCATACACACGATCGTTGTGCTTATTGAATGATTCTTCTACGGTGAAGATTTTCTCGTCAGTAAACAGAATTTGTCTGTGAGCGTTCCTCGCGTACCGGCTGAGTAACGCTTTCGATCTTCGCTTGCGTTTTTCCTTCAATGCGGCCGTGAGCAGGTGTCCAGTGTGTCCCTTGTACGCGCTGAGTCCTAAATCTTCTTTGATAATGCGAGACATGGATTTTTGCGAAATTTGCATTTCCCGCGACAATATTTTCTGTTTTCGCAGCGGTTTTCGGTCGATTCGTTGCTTCACGGCTTTGATCGCTTTCGGAGTTCTCACAGTGCGCGGACGGCTGGATCTTTGACAGTCTCGTACTCCACCAGTATCCTCAAACAACTTCACAGCACGATACACAGAATTGCGAGTGATTCCAAGCGGTCGCAACGTCCTAAAGATATCGCCTCTTTCCATGTTGCATTTAAGTAGGCCAACTACAATACGATTCTCTATGTCGGCCCATTCCATAATTGTAAGCAATTAATGTCAAAAACTTTTTACGTCACAATGAAGCATAAATAATAACTGTCAAATCGCAATCAATACGAAATGGATGCGCCCAGTGTTGCATTCGTAATGAGTGAGTTCAGTTGTGTACCAGTATTTATGACTTGACTAGGTAGTAATTAGATATAATTGTAGTTTTGTCGTTTTCAAAAAATCTATTATGATATTAATGTTATTATGATTAGGATTAGAAAGGAATTCGTGTATTGTGGAGGGAAGTTTATGGTTTTGGAACGGTGGACATTCGAAAAGTATATGGCGGATGCTAATGGATGATTGATTACAGTATGTACAGATTGATAACTTGTTTTTATTAATGTAGTGTTCATAGAAAAGCCTGGTGTGACCGAGTCTGAGTCTAATGTTTTAGTAATATCTTGGCGTGAAAATTTGGAAGGTTCTAAATGTCTGGCATAGTCTTTGATGGATAGTTTGTTTCTGTTGTCCGTTTTGTACCAATCCGAAGTTTTCTCCCAGAGATTGGGAGAAACAGGATTTTTTTTTATAAAGTAGTTTATGTCAATGGTGTTGAAGTTAGGGGAGAAAATTGATGGAGTTTTGAGTACCTCTTTGGCGGCTTTGCGATTTGGAACCCATATTAATTTAGTATTAGGGAATTGGAGATTGAACAGGTAGCGGATTAAGAAGGATAATGGGTTTGGTTATTGGGGTTGAGGATTGCATCAATGGACGACAGAGAATCTTAATGAAGAGAGGATGGAAGAGGATTGAAAGAGCCATGGAGGGAGAGTATAGGGGTAGGAACGAACGGGCTGATTAGGGATATAGATCTCATTGCAGAGGTCTATGGAGCGTTATAAACAGGATTTAGTTTTATTAATTTTTTTTTCTTTTTCATTAGTTCGGCAAGTGGGGAATCATCGCAGAAAAGAATGGATTTATACAGTTTTAATGTCGATTGATGTCTAAGATCTTCAATTTATTGCATATTTGCTTCGAACAGGAGATGGTTGATGGGGGTTGTTCGATATGCGTTGTGCTTTTCGTATTGCTGCATTATAGGTTGTTTTAATTTTGTTAAGGTTCGCTTTAGAAGAGTATCCGTAAAGGAAAAGGCCGTATTCAATTTTGCTGATTAGTGTGGTTTGTATGAGAAAGGTTAGGGAGAATGGATTGCAGTTAAATTTTTTAAAAGAGAGGGATTTGATTACATTAAGTTTTTTACCCAAAACGTAATTTTTTTGGAAAAAATTTTCAATCTCGACAATTTCTAAATTTATGATGTTCAATAACATTTTACATGTGCATTTAGGTTTTCTGCAAATATGGAGATGATTACTCTTGGTTAAGGATAATTTGGCTCCAGAATAGTCGCACCAGGATAATATATGTATCTTTGAAAACTGAGTTAAGGTCTATTACGGATGAAGTAGATTTTTTATTTAGTTTTTTGATGATGGTGAACTTAATTTCTTTATGGGGAGATAGGGTACTGGAGAGTTTGTTGAAGGCTATAAGGAAGAGGGGGCCGGATAAGGAAGAGCCTCGGGCGATACCGTTGAAAAGGGGTAAAAAGGAGAAAAAAGCACATCCAACGCGAACAGAAATTTTTCTATTGCTCATGAAGTTGAATATATATCTGATGATATTTGGGCCTACTTTCCATTTCTTAAGCTGGTCGATGATTGAGTGAATACCGACTCTGTCGAAAGCTTTTGTGAAGTCTAGGGTGGTAAGGTAAAGGTGTTTTTTCTTGGAGAGAGAGTCAGTAATGTGGTGGTCTAGATATAGGAGAGAGTCTGTTACTGATTTGCCTTTCTTGAAGCCTATTTGTTGACTGCTAAGTAGTTTGAGACAAACCACCCGAGTCTATTGGCGATTATTTTCTCGAGGACTTTGGCACAGCAAGGGTTAAGAGAAATGGGTCTATAGGATTCCAGAGGAGATTTGTCGGTCTTTGATTTAAGGATAGGTAAGACTGTACTATTTTTGTATAATTGGGGGATACTATTTTGAAAAATTGAGTTGTAAAATTTAAGAAGTCTGGATTTCATGGAAGGAGAGAAATTTTTTATCATGGGATATGAATTTCTATCATTTGCTGGGGTCTTGCTTTTTAATTTGCTTAATGCGATCTCAAGCTCCAAGAGGCTGATGTCATCGTCAATCATTTTTGCATTTATTGAAGGGGAATAGGAGAACGAGGGGGAAGAAAGGGATTTATTTTGGCAAAACAGGTTGGAGAAGTTAGAGTCATGCGATTCTTTCGACTAGAATTCTGCAAAGTTGTCGGCTATGGTTTGAGGGTTAGTAATATTAATATTAGAGGAATTTGAGGGGATAATAAAATGAATAGGAGAAAAAGTTGTGATGCCACAACATCTTTTGATAGTAGACCAGATTTTAGAAATAAACGTGTTAGGGTTAATTTCGGAAGTGAGGTTATGTATGGATTCAGATTTCGAAATTTTAATTTTTCTTTTGTATTGGGTGTTGGCTCTTTTGTACTTAATAACGTTATCACTCGAGATATTACGTTTAAGGGAATTCCAAAGTTTGTTTTTTTCCTTTTTAAGCTGTTTTAATTCCCTATTCCACCAAGGGACTTTTGGTTTACTAGTCGATATTGAGGTTTGGGGAATCGATCTATTGGCGCTTTGAAGTATAATTTTGTGGATGTTAGCTGCTTCTTTATTGATATTGTTGCTGATATGATAATAAATGGTATGAGAATCTAAAAGATGTTGGTAGAAACTCCAGTTAGCGTCATCTGTTTTAAATTTTGGTTTAATTTTGAGTGGAGATGAAATTGAATGGAACATAGAGATAATAATGGGGAAGTGATCACTACCGCAGAGATTATCAAAGACAGACCATTTGGTATAGACGGTTAGACTTGGGGAGCAGAATGAAAGGTCAACGTTGGTGAGGGTAGAATGGGTGGGAGATCCATCGTTTAATAATTGGTAATCAGATTTTGTAATATATTTAGATATAATGTTGCCACGGGTGTTGTTTTTAGGCGAGCCCCAGCTTGAGTTCCAGCCATGGAAATCGCCGACTACTAGAGTTGGTATATGTTGAGAATTCTCGTGCAGTAAAAAGTAGAGTTAAAACTGGTTAGAAAGAGTGGATAGATAATATTCTAGCAGCAAATTAGGTGACGGGAAAAACTTCCAACGAGAAGATGTTGGTTATCAGTAACAAACAAGAGTTCGTTGTCACACGATTAGAGTAGAATTCATACTTCATTTAACATAGGTTTAGCTTATATACTATAGTATCATTATGTGTGAATGTATAAATGTATTAATGTGTAAATGTAACAAAAGCTTTTAATGTGGCATTGCCAGATTGTCACTCAAATATGTAATACAATATCAACAGAAGAAAACAAAATGTATTAGAAAGTGAAACGATGCTATCGGCTTGGCTGACAGTCGAAGACAGTTTTTGTTTATATATTTACTGGACTTTATCGAGAAAAAGATCAAATTCGATGACAAATTGTCTTGACTATCCAAAATCCGCCGTCGTACATGGTCCAAAGGCTTCAATTGTTGTGTAATTTGGATTTATAGGCGTACTTTTATGGATCAACTTTTAAAATTCGCGGTAAAGTGCCATAAGTGAGACCCAATTTAAATTGAGGTGCCTGGCTGGTTTTTAAAACTTTTATTATTTACAGTGGTGATGTTTTGGCCGAGCATGTCGATATGGATTTTGGTCCGATACCGAACCAGTTTCTTCAAAACACGAATTCTGGACGCACTAAGCCGATTATGTTGATCGAAAAATCCATGAATTTTACGAAATGTTACTTTTACAGATCACTCATTTTCGTAATAAATGCGTTGTTATGTGGTCAACTACACCATACCTAAAATTGCAGAAGATTGTATAACACCTTTCGTCAACTACATCGAATTCAGTAAATGACACTCAACATCCACCCCATCTGTTGGCTCACCTTTTACTACTGAAATATCGTTACTGCTTTTAGCTCCAAATATTTTGGATCTTATGTAGGGTACCTTGCGTACTTTTTTACACGAAATCAACTGATGCATCCTTTTGTTCAGGACATTATATTGTACTTTAGCTATAATTTTTCTGCTCAAAACACACGCAATTCACGTCAAGTTCGAACGAACGAGGATAGTATCACCAACTTTTTTTTTATTTTTTCCCAAAAAGGAATTTAAATAAGTAATCACTTCTAAAAAAAAAAACAGGAAGCTTTTAAATTAAACCAAATAATTTTTAATCTGGTTCAGTTATTATGTTTTTCTATTAGTGCTTTTATTTTTTCATTATTCAGTTATAATTTTTTAAAAATAATAGGGAAAATCAAAGTAAATTTTTACTAAATACAAATCTTTAGTTATAACTTTGTTGAAAACGTAATTTCAGCACATATGTAAATACCAAGAATGGCCGCTTTTGCTCTTAAGGATAGTATTTATTCCGCTGGGCATAGAATCTATTCCACTTATTGGAATGGCCTTCCATGGGCTCTTTATCGCAGCCCACAACTGCTTTTTGTTTTGGAACAAATGTGTTGCCAAAGATTTTTTTTTAAATTTCACTTACAAATGTTCAGTTGAATTAAAATTGGAACTGAAAAGGCTACGGGAACACCGACACTTAATACTAATTTTGATCAGTGCTTTGGATCGCTGTCCCGTTGAAATCAACTTAACGGCATAATGTATCATGACGTCCTTTAAATATCACAGCAACTTTCTCTGGTCATGGCCATGATATCTTCTATTTGTTAAATAGGTTCAACACCAAACCGAACCAAAAAAGTAACTTTTTCCCCTGAGGACGCCGAATATTTCTATCACTATCGGAACCAAATAAATTTATTTTCATTAGTCCAAAGAATGTTGCTTAACATCTCTTTTGATTTGTAAATCGCAAGGCTTAGTGCAGCAACCTTCTCCGGACAAT
Source organism: Volucella inflata (assembly GCA_928272305.1). Classification (NCBI taxonomy): domain Eukaryota; kingdom Metazoa; phylum Arthropoda; class Insecta; order Diptera; family Syrphidae; genus Volucella; species Volucella inflata. The sequence continues at coordinate 21,718,710 of OV743719.1, forward strand.
TGAAGTACTGATAATGTTGTCGAGTTCCGCGTCTATGGCTCCTGATGGCATTTGGGAGTCCTCAGTATAAGTAGTTTTTTGGTCTACCTCTTGCTAGGGTTCTTAAAAAAGCATAAAAAACAAAACTGATGAACCTTAACACCGTGTCGGCAATAAATTAAACGTTTTTCCTTGGTCTCGCAGTTTCTGTATAATGTGATCTACTTTATCAGAATAATGGATTTTACGTCCCATTTTTCACAAATGCTCTAAGATATTTGCAAAGTTTCGTAATTTATACATATAGGGAAAAAACTAAATTACCTCTCCACTGCTCTCTTATATCAAAGATAAAACAAATATCCATATTATTTTAATCATGGGAATTGGCAAGTTCTAATTTTATCCAATCAGGGCTTGGTATTTATACTGTTCAGTTCCCTTACAGACCAAATAAAATGCACAGCCTCTTGATCTGTAACACTATTGTCAAGACGGACTTACACAATTAAAAAAAAGTATGTTAATAAATATTTTATTGACGGTTTTAAACAATATTTGTCACAGTAAAATTTCTTTTCCTATATTGTTTTTTTAAAATTTTTTTTACACTAGTAAACAATAAATTTAAAACCGTTAATACATTTTTTTGCAGGAAGATCTAACAGCAAAAGACATGGAAGATATTCTTAAAGACTGTCAAGCTGGAAGAATATCGAGACCAGGACCTCGAAATGGACGTTTTGCTTCAGAACCAAAGGGAAATGCTACTTCACTAAGAGAAGAACCCAAAGGACCTGGATTTGGTCTTCAACCTGGTTTAAATTAGTTTTTTTTTTGGAAGAATTTCATAGAATTGTCAAAAAAAAGGCAGCAAAATAAATAAGCTTTAAACAAAAAAGTTGCTCCCTCTTATATCTTCTTAACTTTACTTTACTTTCAATGATACGATACATATTTTTGTGAAAACTACAGTGTTAATTTTGTTTCTATAATTTTTCCAATGAAATTGTTCACATTTTTATAAAGTTTGGAACAGTACTTAAAAAAGTATAGCCCAATTATAATTTAAATGACAATTCAATCGCTATCAGCATACTGTATCCTAATAGAAAAATAAAATAGAGATAATTATGTTAATAATTAGTTATTGAAACTAACCTTTGTTTTCCAGTTCCTCGTTTGGATTTTCGTGCCCCTCTTTCTGCTTTAAGGAATCCTTCTGATACCATACGCTTTGTTTTTTTAGGCTCTTCTCTTAATTCTTTGAATGAAATATCTTTCTGAGAGTCAAGTTTTTTAATGAACTTTTGAATAAGCTCGTCACAATTAAGATGCTCTTCGGGTTCCCATGTATCAAATTTTGCTGAGTATCCTTTCCAGCGAATGCGAAAAAGACGACCTTTTTTCTCGTCAGAAAAATCAATTATCTTATCTACCTCCCATTGTTTTTCGGGGTCTTCACTATCTTTTTTCTCAGACACTTTTCCTGCAGCTTTCTTAGATGCCGGCTTGGGTCTAGATGCTTTAGTACTTTTTTTCTAAAGAAAAATATCTTGTTTTCTGCAAAAAGTGAATGTTTGTGCAGTTTACCTTTTTATTGAATTTATCAATTAAATCTTGACAAGACAATGTGTGTTCTTCTTCCCACGTATCATCGTTTGATCCATAGCCTTTCCATCTTATGAGATATAATGAAACTCCTTTCTCTATTTTGTGATCTACTACTTCTTTTACCTATTACATTAAATAAAGTCGTCATATAAATAAAGATATGCAGATAACAATTTTAATAAAACTATTTTCGCATAGATAAAAACCAGCATCTCAAAGAAGATTTAAAGCAAAATATAATAACAAAGAGAAAATAATGAGGCCAAAGAATTATATAACGAACCGTTACGAGAAACTATAAAACTATGTATGAGAGATGAAGTAAACCCTGAAAAAGCGTCTAAATGATATATTCATTTAATATTTGTATATGGAATTCGATATTAAGTTGAATGAATATAGATCTACCAAATCGCTATAAGATATACATAGATCTCTCCCCGAACTTTTAAAAGAATTAAAGGAAAAAAATATTGTAATATTATTTTATCATTTTCAAAAATAACCAGTTCGGCTTGCTCTTGCTTTAATTTAATTCAAATAATTCGCCTCTCGGCGTTGACGTTGTAGAAACCGTTGTTCGTGGAAATAGAATTTATAGCCATCTGGCCAATCTAAATTATACTTCTTTTCATCCGTGAAAACAACAATTCGCCAGTCATTCTTAATTTGGCTCTGTCCTATAATACAAGCCATGTGATTTTTCGCAAATTTTAGTCGAAGCGTCTTTCACATGTCGTTTAGACTTAAACTGCTTCAGGTTATTAGCACTAAGAATCACACGCCGAACTCGACTTGCTGGCATTTACTTCAGCCTCGAATTTGATTTTTGACATGGAATGGCTAGTATTTGAGCACACCTAATGATTTTACGCCTATCAGCTGATGAAATCACTTCATATGTTCTTTCTCTGTACTGTTTTTTTCATATGAACCTGGGTCTTTTAAATAATTGTCAACAGAACTTGCACTTCGATTGATTTTTTTGCGATGTTGCGGTTGAAATAACCTACCGAGTGACAAACATCTATTTTTTGCTTTTTCAGGTGAAGTTTAAGTTTTTCCTTTGGCGATTTTTGGTCACAATTCATCTATTTTACCTCGCACTTCACCAAATTATCACCCTTATTCTGAGTCTCGATCGAATGAACTTTTGTATTCTAGGTTCACTATCGAGTAAATCCATGTAATGAATTTTGTTTTCGATCAGCTGTGCCTTTCGATAAACGTCAAAATTATTTTCTTTGGTGAAAAGGTTTTGATGTATTAAGTAATCACCTCTTAGTATAAAATAAAAAATGGCCTTATATATATATATACGGAGTTAAAAACTGACTGCTTCTGTTTCTTTTCATTTTCGGCTATGTTTCTCTTAATATTGCATATATAGCCAGCCCAAACCTAAAATAAAAAATTCGAATTGAAAATAAGTTTTAATTAATCGATATTTTGTAATTTTTGTTTATAACCTTTTTCCAAGCTGAAGCGTCTTTACATGGAGGACCCATAGCATTTAATTTATCGGCAGAATCTTTCCAGAACCGATAAATTTTTCTGTCGTTGTAAGCACAGTCATTTTGCTATAATAGGATGTTCTTGCATCATTTTTACAAGCAGTTCGTACTGTGCTTTGTTTGTCCAATTTAAGTGAGCCCTTTGTTTTTAGAATAAAACAAGTTATTTTTTTATTTATTAAACATAATTTTTCAAGCCAAGAGCGATGGTTTACTTACATGTTGCTTCTCTTTCGACAGAATGTTTTCGTTCGAATGAAAAGTGACATTTGTCGGAATACGATCAACTTTCGAACGAAAAATGAACTTTCGAAAGGTGAGACAAATCGAATGTCAGAATACCGATTACTCGATTTCGAATACCTTTCGATTCGAATCGAAACTTAGAATAAGGGTGTATAATTTTGTACAGATTTCCTCAATAAATACTCATGTATCCAATTAAGTTTACAACTGCCTTTATTCAAATAAACCAAATTCATTGCTTGTTTTTCCGACTCTATTTACATCCCGATAATCTGTTCAATTTAGTGATTTTTGTTAGTGTATTCTCCTCAGAGAATCTAAAATTTCAACTCAAAAATTATATTGCACTTGTGTATGGAATTGATGGGACATTACTCTCTGTTTAGTTAAATAAAAGTATTGCCTTTATTCAAGTGAACCGCAGTTTACGTTGAAACATCGACTCATTCCCTTACGTTAGGTGGCGCTACAGTCCGGGGTGGACCTGGGCCTCAGTCAACAAGCTTCTCCAGCCAGCTCGATCCCTGGCTAGCTGTCTCCAGTTTCGCACGCTAAGTTGGCTGAGGTCCTCTTCCACTTGCGTGCGCCATCTGAGTCTTGGCCTTCCTCTACTGCGCTGTCCCTCGGGAGCGGATTCGAAGACTTTTCGGACCGGAGCATTGGTGTCCATGCGCTCTACATGACCCAGCCATCTCAGTCTTTGGATCCTCACTCTTCTGGCTAGGTCCATGTCGCTGTACAGTCCGTACAGTTCGTCGTTGTATCTCCTCCTCCACTCACCGTCAATGCAAACGGAACCGAAGAATTTTTCTCTCGAAGCAACCAAGAACACCCTCATCCATTTTTGATAATGTCCATGCCTCTGCGCCATCGACTCATTCCCATATACTCATAAAATAGTTTTTTTAAATAACCTCCTTTTATTTATTAAATTAATTCAATCTACGAATAACAATCAACAGATTTCTAAATTCATATAAAATTGTATATTAAATATAACTTAAATTAAAAAACCATTCATAAATAAAGTAAGGACATGACTTTATTTTTAACAAAAAGATGTATTGAGTTTTAAGGCATATCGATTAAACATATACACATACAATTTGATTCAGGCTTGCCATACAATGTATTATGTGGAAATTTAAATAACAGGGGTCTAGGTGTTAGGACACTTGAAGGAGTGTACAAATTCAAACATCAAACATCACCAAATTCTCACTGTCAATAGTTGCATTACTTGTACTGGATTTAGTTAATAGGACGATTATAAGTACACTTGCAACCAGTTGCAAAAATAAATGAAGCGTATATTTTAGAATATAAAAGCTTGCAGAAAGGAAATACTACGTATCGTTTTATGAAGTTTACATATTCTTCTTATCCTTTTATTAACCCTTTCCTCGTTATACGAGGTTTACATATTCAGTTCATATAAAAGAAAAAAAATATACATATGTAATCAAATCCAATTAAAAAAATTAACAAGCAAGAATTCAAAAGCTAAGTTTTTTGCTGTGCAAAACATTTGCATCCACGATAAACTTTGTTAAAATTTGTATAAATTTTTAAAAAATATTCCAATATTTAATTGCGCACCGTTTGTTTTTAATAAGTAACTGCACTGCGAAGGGCTCATCATTTTTTTTTTGAAAATCTGATTTCCTATTCTCCTCTTTACGATCTCCTATAAGTTCTTGATGGTGTTAAGGTCTGGAGACCAGCATAGAGTTGTGTTTGGGGTCATTATCGCGTTGAAACCACCATACCAGCGGCGTTTCCTATTCCCATTGGACCAATACCAGCCACCTCAGTACTTGAGCGTTCCTTTAATGAATTTCGGGTTCAATCCCTCGCCTTTCGATCTCCTCATGTGTTGCCTTCCGTCTACGCACATACTAAATTTTGTCTCATCAGAAAATAACAGTTTTCCATTCCTCCACTTTACTTTAAATGACTCTTAGGAAAATTGTATACGTACTTACAAATGTTTCTTTGATATACAGTCCGTTTGATAAGATCGTATACGGCAAAACTCGTTTATGAAAACCGGTTTGGAAGTGGCATTTGCATTAGCAGATAAACAAATACTTCTGCTAAGATGCTTTGAATAAAAAAATTTAAAGAGTGTTCAATTTTTGTCAGAGACGAAAGTATTTTAAAATGAGTGTCGCGTTTGCATCACGTTATGAAGCAGTATTCCTGCCCACGCATCCAAAAGGACCGAAAGTGTCATACGGAGCAGCTGTTAAATACATGAAAAAGTCAAAAGCATTAGTTAGCAAGTGGGTGCACCGTTATTCCCAAGTTAAAAATGTGGATGATTTGCCAGATCGTGGGTCTACGCCAAAAACAACAAAAAAGCAGGACAAAATGATTCTACGCGTGTTTGAAAAAAATCCTCTTCGATGGTTACGTGGAGGACAAGGGATTTTACGTAAAAGGGGTCTAAATGTGTGTTGTGATACGATACGAAGACGTTTACTTGCCAATAATGTAAAATTTCGAAGCACAATAAAGAAACCACTACTGTCAAAAAAACACGTAGAAAAACGACTCAGTTGGGCCAAGGAGAATTTGGACAGAGATTGCAACAACGTTATTAAGCTGTTTTTTGGGCATGGTCTCCTATCACTCATACCTGGTATACACAATCCAATAAATTTATCCAGCGGACCGTCAAACACCCGGCAAAGGTGCACGTTTGGGGATGCTTCTCAAAACAAGGATTTGGCAATTTGTTCATGTTTACAAATTACTTAAACGCACCCAACATGGTCAAAATTTATAAGAAGGCTTTATTACCATCTGCTCAAAGGTGGTTTAAAAGAAGGAATGAGAATTGGTTACTGTAAGAAGATAATGACCCGAAACATCGCAGTCGTTTGTGCAGTGCGTGGAAACAAGAAAATGACGTCGATGTTTTAGATTGGCCATCAAAGTCGCCGGATGCAAATGCCATTGAAAATGTTTGGGCATTCATGAAGCTAAAGCTCCAAGAAAAGAAGATCTCGACGGTCAAACAATTCGTTGTATCACGAAAAATACGAGTTTTATGGAGATCTTTGTCTCAAGATTATGCTATAAGATTAGTAGAAAGTATGCCTCGAAAACTCCAAGCAATTATTGATAATGGAGAGTGGACAACATATTAATTGAAAAGCATTCAAGTAAATAAACAAAATAAACCAGTACAATTGATTTTTATTATTATTAGAAGTTCTTCTTTAATTTTTGTCGTGTACGATGTTATTAAACAGACTGTAAATGGGTTTTTTGGCTAGCTTGTAGCTTCGAAGACCGGCTTTTAGAGCCCTACAATTGTATCACCTTTTTTCTATTGTATATGTTTTGCGGCGCCTGCCTGCTTTGTATTCTGATACCACAATCCCATTATTTGCAATACGACAAAATGTCGACTTGTGTATTGAATATTTGGAGGAACTATCTTTTTGAGAAAGCACAATTTTAAAATCGATGAGAATTTTCGACTTAAGGTAGTGACAATATTTGTTTTCACCCATTTTATTATTACAAATCTTAAAATTTTTATGAGAAAATTTTAACATCTTATCACAACTATGGGTACTCGTATTTGTGTATATCGGAAATGCGACGCAAACCAAACAAAATAACAAAGGGGTTAATATATATAAACATAAAGCGATATCAAAGACAAAATTCACTTTTAGTAAAATAAGCATACTGTATTGATCAACAGTTGCAGATGTTTTGCACGGGCAAAATTGTTGATGTCGGTGCATACATACATACGAGTATGTCGGTCTATTTTACGTTATAAGAAAATATGTTTAATGTGATTTTGATTCCCAAAAGTAAAATATATAAAGATAATTAATTGATATACTAGGTGGGGTGAAAAGTAACCTTGAAAATAAATTTTTTTTTTTAAAATGTTTTTTTATTTTATTCAATATAGTCCCCTTTTAGATGATACACTTATTCCAGCGATTTTCCAACTTCTTGATCCCGTCCGAAAAATAATTTTCCGGAAGGTCTGCAAAATACTCCTCCGTGGCGTCAATGATTTCCTCGCGTGAGCTGAATTTTTTATTGATGAACCATCTTTTGAGGTTTGGGAAGAGATAATAGTCCGAGGGAGCCAAATCCGGCGAATAGGGTTGATGCGACTGGAGCCGTAAGCCATTGATTTTAGCAGTGGTTGCGATGCTCTTATGCGCCGGCGCATTGTCTTGCATAAACAAAATTTTTATTCGCTTCATGTGAGGCCGTTTTGCAGTGATTTCGGCCTTCAATCGCTCAAATAATGCACAGTAATACTCACTGTTGATGGTTTTTCTTTTTTCGAAGTAGTCCACGAAGAGTATGCCATGACAATCCCAGAAAACCGATGCCATAACCTTTCCGACCCATTGAGCCTCCCTCGGCCGCTTCGGAGCACTCGTGCCGGCTTTAGTCCATTGCCTGTGTTCTCTGGTGTGTAATAGTGGATCTAGGTTTCATCAACAGTTACAACAGTCCGCCCGATTTCGCATCAGCAAGTCCAAAGACTCTTTCGAAGTGCTCTCGCGTTCGTGTTTTTGGTCAGGAGTGAGCATGTGCGGCACCCAGCGGCAGGATAACTTTTTCATATGCAGAATATTGCCCAAAATATGGGGTGTGCGCTCAGTACTAATCTTTGTGGTATCTGCTAGCTCGCGCACCTTCACTTTCCGGTCAGCCAACACCATTTCATGTAATATTTTGACATTGTCCTCTGAAACCGCATCGGAGGGCCTGCCGCTGTGGACTTGATCGGTAGTGGAGTTGCGGTCACCACGAAACTCTCGAAACCAATATTTGACGGTGTAATCTGACGGAGCATTAGCTCCATAATATTTATCCAACTTTTCTCTTGTTTCCTTCGCCGTTTTGCCTCTCAAAAATGTTTTATGAGAGAACGAAAATCGTTTTTGTCCATACTCAACATGATTTCAAACACGTCAACAACAATCAGCTGTCAAAATAAAACTTAAGACAGTATCGCAATGAAATTTGGCATGTCTGCTTAAATATGAACGGACTTCAAGGCACCATAACCTTTTTTGCAGTAGCAGCGCATTCTGGCGGTCAAGGAACCCCAATTTTTTTTGACAGATTCGTAATCTGCGTGAAAAATTACAATTCTTTCACATGAAACACTTTTTCAAAAATGCGTTATTTTCCCGTCAGAGGGCGCCATACTCGAAATATACGAAATATCGCGAAAAATGTTTCAAACAAAAGTCACAAGGTTCTGAAGGGGACATAAGATGGTGACCACGAGTTTGAGCTTGAGACCCATTTTCAAGGTCAAACGAAGGTCACTTTTGATTTTTCAAATGATAATTCCTGATTTTCATTGCTCAGTCGTATTTTACATACTGCGTTTAGCATAACCCAGAAACAACGACGTGGACGTAGCAGTATTTTGTTTCCTTAGGGGTAATTAATTAGAGTGGGTCCCCCTTGCCCCCCCCCCCCCCCTTCTTCATATTTCGACGTTTATTTCCCGAGACTATTTCAACAAATGCTCGAAAATGTGACCATTCACTTCAGTACACTTGTCTATCCGCGCTCTAAATGAACCAACAGAACTGACAAGTATTTTTGGCGGCAAGCTTCAGTTTTTCGTCTTTTCAGGTCCTCACGTGTTGTTGGAAAGGGTTTTCGGTAGCCCAGTAATGCATATTATGTCGATTGACCGTACCGTGATTGGTGAAAGTCGACTCATCAGAGAATAACACCTTGGCGAAGAAAAGGAGGTCTCGTTCAATTTGCTGGCTGCGAAAATCCTCACTAGAAAGTTCTTGATGCATTGAAACATGATAAGGATGGCATTTATGCCGATGTAATATCTTACAGACAATCGTTTGAGAAATTCCTGATTCACGACTTATTTGGCGAGTGCTAATGTGAGGATCGTGTGCAACGGCAGCTAACACTGCTATTTCATTGTCCTCAACAGCCACCCTATTTGACCGATTCCTTTTCTTTGGTTGCACACTTCCTTCACCAGTGAATTGTTGGATGACCCGATAAAAGGAAGCGCGCGATCGTATCTGGTCTGGGAAACGTTGGGCGTAAAGAGCAACAGCACCATCGATGTTCCTTCCACTTTCTCCATAAATCAATATCATTTCAATTTTCTCTTGAATTGAAATAGCCTGTATTATTAATCTGGAAAACGTTACTAATAATAATCAGTTCCTCAAAACAAATATCGAACTTCTAACACCCTAACAACGTTGGAAACCGATTAATGATTTAGGCGTGCCAGTGCAGTGGTATCTAGCACTGAATGAATGAGACCTTTTAGACAAGGTCGCGTGCCCATTTAGGAATACGACTGAGCAATGAAAATCAGGAATTATCATTTGAAAAATCAAAAGTGATCTTCGTTTGACCTTAAAAATGGAGCTCAAAGTCAAACTCGTGGTCACCATCTTATGTCCCCTTCAGAACCTTGTGACTTTTGTCTGAAACATTTTTCGCGATATCGCGTATTTTTCGAGTAATTTGGATGTCTCAAGTTAAAAAACTCGCCCTGTATATACATATATACGAGGGCGGGTCAATAAGTCCGTGACTTTTGGATTAAAACACAGATTTTTTGATAAAAAAATAATTTTATTTTTCAACGTAGTCTCCCTTGAGCTCTATACACTTTGTCCAACACTTCTCCAATTTTTTTATCCCTTCCAAAAAAAATGATTTGTCGAGGTCCTCAAAATAGGCCTTTGTTTGCGAGATGACTTCATCATTGGAGTCAAATCTTTTTCCACCAAGCCATTTCTTCAGGTTTGGGAACAAGAAGTAGTCGCTCGGAGCCAAATCTGGAGAATAGGGTGGATGAGGGAGCAATTCATAGCCCAATTCATGGATTATTGCCATGGCAACTGCATACATACATATATACTATAGATATATATACATATATACTATAGATATATATACATATATACTATAGATATATATACACATATACTATAGAATTATATACATATAAACGAGGGCGGGTCAATAAGTCCGTGACTTTTTGAATTTCTGACCTCTTTACTGAAACAGCAACACTGCTCCTGTCAACAGGCATCTGTCAGTTGACTCCTGTCAAAATTTAAACTTGCTGCGTCAGTAAGTTTGTGTTTGACAGCTATTTTTATCAGACTACTCACTAATTTGAGGAGAAAATGGAAAAAAGTGAATTTCGTGTGCTTATTAAGCATTATTTCTTGCGAAAAAAAACCATTACCGAGACCAAGGCTAAGCTTGATAAATACTATAAGGACTCTGCACCATCGATTTCAATAGTAAAAAAGTGGTTTACTGAATTTCGTTGTGGCCGTACAAGCACTGAAGATGCCGAACGTCCTGGACGCCCAGTTGAGGTCTCTACACCCGAAACAATCGAAAAAATTCACGATATGGTGTTGGCCGACCGAAGATTGAAAGTGCGAGAGATTGTGGAAGCCGTAGGGATCTCGCATGGCTCAGTGGTTTCAATTTTGAATGATCACTTGGGCATGAGAAAGCTTTCCGCAAGATGGGTGCCGCGTTTGCTCACAGTCGACCACAAACGCAATCGTGTAACAACTTCACAGGAAGGTTTGGCGTTGTTTAATCGCAATAATTTTTTGGGATGCACGCGGGATAATCCACATTGACTACCTTCAAAAGGGAAGAACAATCAATGGGGAATATTATGCCAACTTATTGGACCGATTCAATGACGATTTGAAAAAAAAAACGACCTCATTTGGCCAAGAATAAAGTTCTTTTCCACCAAGACAATGCAAGGTGCACACATGTGCAGTTGCCATGGCAAAAATCCATGAATTGGGCTATGAATTGCTCCCTCATCCACCCTATTCTCCAGATTTGGCTCCGAGCGACTACTTCTTGTTCCCAAACCTGAAGAAATGACTTGGTGGAAAAAGATTTGACTCCAATGATGAAGTCATCTCGCAAACAAAGGCCTATTTTGAGGACCTCGACAAATCATTTTTTTGGAAGGGATAAAAAAATTGGAGAAGCGTTGGACAAAGTGTATAGAGCTCAAGGGAGACTACGTTGAAAAATAAAATTATTTTTTTATCAAAAAATCTGTGTTTTAATCCAAAAGTCACGGACTTATTGACCCGCCCTCGTACTATAGATATATATGCATATACAGCTGTGGCCAACTAATTAGAAACACAATTGAACTTTTTGTTTCAATACAAAGAAATGGTTTTCTTTTCGCACAACGGTACTTTTTTTTGGTTTGATAAAAAATTTAAATCAAAAAACAATTCATTTATTGTTGTTTTTTTTGTTCTTGCTGTTCGTATCGTATATGTGGAACATTTCTGAACTGTAGTGATCAAGCTTGCCAAATTTAAAGTCAATTTTCAATTTTTGATGTTAATCAATAATTGAGCGAAAGCTTTAAATATTGAGTGACTGACTTTATTGTCTTTTAGCTTCATTTCATATGACAAAAGCAAAAAGTTAAGATGTGGAAGTTGAAAATGTCATACCGATTCATTGCAACTCAATAAAATTACTCGGTTAAACAACCTTATGTTGCTGTTAAGAATTTTTAGGCTTTTGAAACCACGAAAAATATACCAACGAGAAACTTCTGTATAAACTGATCGAAGAAAATACCGGCTTGCAAAATTCGATCTCAAAATAAATCCAAGAGAAATTCAACGCCAGATTTTGGAAGAAACCGTTACTCCGATATGTACACGCACCTTAAGAAGACGCCTGGTAAAGTCTGGATTGTATGGACAAGTCGAGGGCTAGAAACAGCTTGGAACACCGAAACAAAGAAAAAAGATAATTTAATTTGCGAAGTGCCACCTGACCTGGTCAAAAGACCAGTGGAAACACATAGTGTGGAGCGATAAAACGATAAGTGCAAAAGGAGCAGCTTTAAATCCTTAGTACATTCTTCCAGACATCAAACATAGCGATGGATTAGTCGACGATTGGTCCAAAACATCGGGTGGATGGAAATTTAAAAGCTGAAAGATACGTCCAGATCTTAGAAAACAAACTGATACCTTAGGCTGACGAAAATATGCGTTATTTGGAAATTCCAGAAGGAAAACGACCTCAAAGAAACAGCGAAGATCACAAAAACATTCTTAAATAACAATACCGTAGGTGTTATTGAGTGAGCGGCATCAAGCGCAGATCTCAATCCGATAGAGCATATGCTGGGTGATACCCAAATTGCCATCCCCCCTTTCGGTCGGGGTTAGAATAGACCTAAGGTAAGGTATGCCTGTCGTAAGAGGCGACTAAAATCCATTCGTGTTCCGTGTTCAACCCTGAATGATGCTGAGGTAATACATCCGATAAAGCATTGTTAACGGAACACACTAGAAGGAGGTCAACTGCGAAACCCAATTAAGCAGCTTCCCAACCAGATGGGCGGAGAAGGAGGGCTTGACTGAAAAGGTCAAAGGAACCCCTAAGAACTCTCTGCGACAAGACGAGCAAGCACCGTCTTCCAAGTAAGTGCCTCCCACCCACAAGGTGGCAACGAGGGATACAACAAATGGCGAGATCCGGCGGTACCCGCCACAAGGTGAAAGTTGCAGTTTCTTCACCATAAAGGGACTGCACGCACATATTTTTCTTTTTTTATATTACAGTGTTATGCTATAAAATTAGTATTATATTAAAATAAATGGTAAGAATAACCTTAAAACATAAAGACTGAGCCCAGTAAGGTCTTAATTATGGCATACTGGAAAAAGAATCGGAATGACAACTATGAGGGCTGACGTTTGCAGTATTCTGTTACCTGAGTAAGCAAGAGTGAAATTTTGCGGAAATGGCTTTCAGGCTAATGCTGCAAGCGCCCCCGTCCCGTTAAAACCCTGGCAGGCCTCAAAGAACGCTCAATATTTCGTCGCCATTAAGTTGGTGGTGTAGGTACAGATGTAACATTCCTGTTTAGCACCGATCTGGCTCTGGCACACGACCCCATAAGGGCTTGTGTCAACCCTCGCATGGCCTCACTGCTCGCATAGATAACCATGGGATCATAAGGTGACCGCACATCCGAATATTGATAACGGCTTTGAGTGGGGACCCAATAGACATGATGACAACAAACCAAAAAAAACACCAATGAAGAAAATGGGGAGAACTATGTGAACCCTTTCCAGAGAAGATCTGCCATGCAGAGATCGCTCATTGTTAAGGCGTCGACGCCTCAAATGTATATGGAAGAAGGTGTGGCTCCCCCAATGCGTCCAGCTTCGGAACCGCAATTTATCACCCAGCCAATCACCCAGACAGTCTTCCATAAACTGGGAGAACAGATAAAAACGCTGGTGGAAATGCTAGAAGATGGCAAGAGGCGCTCCATCCACCAACCAATGAGAGACGCCATCGAAAACATTAAGGCACTCTACGAGCTCTCGGCAATTGAGATGCACGATGACATGGCCAAGGAAGTCATAAGAAAAAATAATAGCTCACAGACTTCACCATGGCTTAAAGCGGCAGTTGTGGATTCAAAAAGGAGAACGAATCCAACGGCGAAACACCGAGCTCAAAACGTCGTCAGAAGCCGCCACCAGCCACTGGGAGCAAGGTAACCCGGAGCAAAGCCGAAAGCAAGAATACCGGCAAAGTCGAAAAAGGTGCTAACATCAAGCCTCTAAAGGCTGACAAGGCCGTGAATAACGGACAGACGGTAACCGAAGATAAAAAGGAGTGGTTAAAAGTCGTTACCAAAAAGAAGGCGGAACCCAAAAAGAAAATAGTTACCAAGGAGAACACGCGACCCGATGCAATTGTGGTAGCAGCTAAGGGAGAGCTATCGTATGCGGAGATATTACGCAAGGTTAAGGCTGATTCTAAGCTTGGCAACTTGGGGGAGTCGGTAACAAGAATAAGACGTACCCAAAAAGGTGACCTCCTGTTCGAACTAAAGAAGCAAGGTGAGAAAACCGAGCAGTTCAAGGGGATACTCGGGGAAACTCTCGGCGCCAACGCGGAGGTCCGGACACTGACCCACCGATCCACGATAGAAATCAAGGATATCGACGAGGTCACCACTAAGAGAGATATCTGCGAGGCCATAAAGTCGCAGTTCCAGCTGAAAGAGGTATGTGAAGCAGACGTCCTGAACCTAAGGAAGGCCTACGGAGGCACGCAAGTCGCGACGATCGGGTTGCCAGTAGACAGCGCAAATAAGATGCTTAAGTCGGGCAGGATTAAGATTGGGTGGGTAAACTGCCGCATACGAGTGCGTTTAGTGCTAACTAAATGCTTTAGGTCCTAGAATTCGGGCACACGGAGCGTCACTGCAAGAGCGAGTATGACTGATCCAAGCAGTGTAGAAGATGTGGGGAAGAAGGTCACATTGCCAAGGCTTGTGCAAAGAAACCTCTATGTTTCTGGTGCAAGAAGGACAAGCCTGATAATGCTGGACACGTGACTGGTAGCGGCCAGTGCCCAGTATTCAAGAAGGCCCTGACGAACAAAGTATGATGAAGGTCGTCCAGATAAACCTTAATCACTGTGCGGCCGCGCAGTACTTGCTGGTGCAGATGACAAGAGAACAAAAAGTAGATATTGTCCTAGTTAGTGAGCCCTACAAATCTTTGGATGGTTGTAGCTGGATAGAAGAAGACAGCGATATGGACCTGTGGAAGCCACGCCATGCAAAAAGTCGGTGGGCCAGCGGAGTACTTCGTAACCGCTAGGATAAACGGCATCCACTTCTATAGTTGCTACGCACCCCCTAGCCTAACACCTAGGGCTTACCTGAAGCTGCTGGATGACATTGTAGCTAACGCGCGAGGAAAACACCCAATTATAATTGCTGGCGATTTCAATGCATGGGCTACAGAATGGGGCAGCAGGATAACGGACGCAAGGGGTCGAGCTCTACTAGAAGCATTCGCAACACTAGATGTGAGTTTGGCGAACAATGGTGCAAAAAACACATTTCGGAAAGCAGGCAAGGGGTCTATCATAGATATCACCTTTATGAGTAACTCACTCTTGCGCAAAACAAAATGGCAAGTAAGCGAAGAATATACGCACAGCGATCACCAGGCAATCATATTTAGCTTGAACAAAGACAAGCCCAGGCAGCCCCCCAAGCTAACAGGGCCAAAGTGGAAAGACACCCACTTTGACAAAGATACGTTCGAGGAAATGATGAATACCGAACTTGCATTCAGCAGCGAAACAGCGGAGACACTGTCACAACAATTGACGCAAACAATTACCACAGCGTGTGATGCAGCAATGCCTAGAAGATCTGCCAGTAAAAGAGGGGCACCGTGTTACTGGTGAAACGACGAAGTTAAAACGCTCAGAGCAGCTTGCCTCCGGGCTAGACGCAGATCCCAGCGATGCAGGGGAGGGCCAGAGTTTCAAGAAAGGCTATCTATCTTCAGATTAGCAAGGCGAGATCTCGAAAAGGCCATTAAAGAGAGCAAGGCAAAATGCTTTAGACAACTCTGCGATGGGGCAGACCTAGACCCCTGGGGTATGGCATATAGGATAGTGATGAAGAAGCTTAAGGGCAGTATGTCCCCACAAATATCCTGCCCAATAATGCTGAAGACAATAGTTGAGCACTTATTCCCATATAGGCCGTCAACTTTGATCATCACCACAAGAGACACAAGTTCGGAACGCATCCCTGTAATCACGCCGAAGGAACTATATGAAGCGTGCAGGAAGATAGGTGACAACAAAGCGCCCGGACCCGATGGCATCCCGAATGTGGCGGTTAAAGCGGCCGTTCGAAAACGACCGGAGCTTTTTATTGCAACGATGCAACGGTGTCTGGAGGAAGGGGTATTCCCGAGGTCGTGGAAACTCCTGCACCTGGTTTTACTGCCAAAAGGGAAAAAACCACCAGAGGAACCGTCCTCATACCGGCCAATATGCCTATTAGATACAATGGGAAAAATCTTAGAACGGATCATATACTGCAGACTACTCGAGGTGGCAGAAGATAAAGGAGCTTTGTCTGATGACCAGTATGGATTCAGAAAATCGCGTTCTACCGTCGATGACATTAAGGCGGTAGTAGATACAGCGGCTGAAGCAATACGGGGAAAAAGATGGAGATGTGGGATGAAGAAATATTGCGCGGTTGTGACCCTTGATGTTAAAAATGCCTTCAATTCGGCAAGCTGGTCATGCATTAGGAGATCTTTGGTCAGAATGGAAACACCGTACTACCTGCTAAACATAGTAGCAAACTACCTTACCGACAGGAAATTAAGATACCATACTGACGATGGCGTTAAGTACTACAACACCACCGCGGAAGTACCACAAGGGTCGGTTCTTGGACCCCTCTTGTGGAACATAATGTACGACGGGGTTCTCCGATTAACGCTGCCACAAGGAGTTAAGGTTATAGGCTTTGCTGACAATATCGCTGTGGTTACTGTGGCCAAACATATCCATGAGATAGAGTCCGCTACGGATGAAGCAGTAGCCAGAATCAAGAATTGGCTAGAGTCTGCAGGGCTAGAACTAGCTGACCACAAGACCGAGGCGTTGTTGATAAACAGCCGAAAGACTGTGGAATATGCATCTTTCCGTGTTGGAAACCAACTAATTAGATCGAAGGGGTCATTAATGTACCTAGGAGTAACGCTCGACAACAGGTTAAGCTTTAAAACGCACATCCAGTACGCCAGCAAAAGGGCGTCACAGATGCAGGCAGCTCTTTCCCGGATTATGCCAAACATCGGTGGACCTGGATACGCCAGAAGGATTCTGTTATCCAGGGTGGTCAGCTCAATACTGATATACGCTGCACCGGTCTGGGCAGGGGCTCTTACATCTAAGGAAACAAGAAGGAAGCTCTCGTCAGCATACAGGCTCTGCGCAATAAGAACAATAAGCGGATTCCGAACAATTTCGGACGAAGCAGCCTGCGTTATTGCGGGAATGATTCCCATCGAAATTCTCGCTAACGAAATGCAAAGGATCTACCTTAGGCTAACTGTCAACAGGCAAGAGTCCATCATAAGAAAAAGGATAAAAGAAGAAGAAAGGGCAACATCTCTAGCACTGTGGCAAGTCCGGTGGGATAACACGGCAAAAGGCAGATGGACCCACAAACTGATCCCAAACATCGAGGTCTGGACAAGAAGAAAAAGCGGGGACTGCAACTATCACCTCACGCAGTTCCTGTCCGGGCACGGCGGCTATCGAAGTTATCTTCACAGATTCGGCCACGATAGCTCGCCTCTATGCCCCGAATGCCCAGATGAAGAAGAGGATACGGAGCACGTAATGTTCCACTGCAGAAGATTTTCAGGAGGAAGAGTGAACTTACCCATTCCACAGCTTCTCATATAGCCTATGTTGAGCTCAGAAGACGACTGGCTGGAAATATGTTCATACATAACGAGCGTACAAAATGAGCTAAGAAGAGCCGAAAGACAAAGAAGGGCGGAAGTGGCAGACGTTGACGTTGATGATTTAGCATGAGTTGCTAACCAGACCCGCGAAGTAATACCTAACGGCAGTCCCGCGGGGAGAGTGGTAGAAGAGTACATGGGTGTGGTTTAGTACGTGAGGCGCGAGGCACTGGAGAAACATATCCCGCGAATCATTCATGCTAGTAGCACGGGCAACTAGTATCTTTCGAAGATTACACATCCTTTGGACGCAACCAAAAAAAAAAAAAAACCCAAATTGCCATTGCCTTAAAAAATCCACAAACTTAGACTTTCTGTATGGCAACATCGAAGCAGCGTGGAATACTACGACAGTAGAGCGCTCGTCCAATCGATGCAATGTAGATACCAAGAAGTGATTAGAAGAAAAGGTTTTGCTACAAGGTACTAGCCCAGAAGAACCCCATCTACTTAAAACAAAAATTGTTTCCTTTTTTTTTTCTTGTTTCTTATTAGTTGTCCAAGTGAATTTTAACACTTAATTTTAATTACAAATATTTTTTTTTTAATCATACGAGTATGTATGAATTTCAATTTTTTACTTAAGTTGATCTAGAAAAACTAAATCTTATGAAAAACATAAGTATTCCAAAAATTGGTTAGCGAAAATTGAAAATAAACTCTTTATAAAAACTTCAGAGTAGTGTTTCTTATTAGTTGGCCACAGCTATTCAAGATATAAAAATGAATACTAGCTGACCCGGCAAACGTTGTTCTGCCATATAAATTATTTCTAGTGTAAAATCTTAATTTCTTTATTTATTTTTAACTTTTATTACAACTAAATTTATTTCTTTCTCTGCGTGACTCGCCGCTTCAAGAATGTACTTGTTCACCAAAAGAAACTTGAAAGAGAAGGAAACGGGAGACAATGTGTCACTCACCAGGGTTCCTTTTTTTGAGCGAACATAGTTGCGTTTGCGCATTCACGCGGGCCCTGGGTAGTACGCACATTTTCCCCCTCTTAAGCTTAAGTTCAAGCCCATTTTTGCAAAAACACTGTAACTTCGCGTAATATCTGAAGGTGTTCGAAAATATTTACACTGGCTAATCAATATGTCGTCCATATATACAATTATTAGCTTGGCTACAATAAACTGTCGGAGCACGCGAGTAATAAAACGTTGGAAGACACTAGGCGCATTCTTTAGACCAAAAGGTATTTTTAGAAATTCATACTGTCCGTCTAGTGTAACGAAAGCGGTAAAATGTGTTGAACGAGCGGACATTCTTACATGGTGGAATCCGCTCTTAAGGTCTAGAAAGAAAAAACTTATTTTCCTCCTAGGTATTCGATACAATCCTCAATAAGAGCGAGGGGGAAGTTATCACGAATGGTATGCTTATGCAAAGCACGATAGTCAATGCACATTCTAGTCTCACTTGACTATTTCTTACCAAAACTACGGGCGATGCGTAAGGTGAGTCGCTAGGCTTAATTATACCTCTTATTGATAATTCCTTAACAATCCTGTTTACTACTTGTTTTTCCGCGAAAGACAACCGACAAAAGTTTGGAATATCACTTTCCAGTCGTATCTCCATCTCATAATCTCTCATATCATATTCTACCGGCGTTACTTGCGATTTGTCGAAGTTCAAATAGCATTCTCTTACCAAGGCGCGAATTTGATCTGTTGTAGAACGATATAGTTCTGGATTTATCTCAATCCCATCTACCGATTCTATGTCTATTTTGAAAATTTCATCGTCGTTCGCGTTACGACCCGCGTCCATAAGATTCGATTTCAACCTGGAATCACAATCAAATACAATCGGAGGGACCAACGAACTTTCTAAATCAATCTCATCTTTAAACTTTGCCCACGATCGGATTTTCAAACAAAGGTTTACTTACCCCTTTGAAATCTTTATCAATAGTGAAAACCATACTGTTATCTACATAAGTTTGAAAGTAAGTGCACAAATGGAATCAGTGAAAAGATTTTTATAGAAATTCGCTTCATTGCGTTTAGAATTTACATGTAGACTAATGTTGAAAATCTGAAGCATATCTCGACCAACAAATACAAGCATAGGAGTTATTCCATCTGGAATGATTAGAAAAGATTACTTGAGAAGCAAGTTTAAGATAACATTTTATCGTACTGTAGTTGTATATTTTAAAAACCTGGCTTGATGTCAATAAAATCGAGGTTCTAGATTGGCCTACGCAATCTCCTGACCTTACCCTAATAATCACGCAAGCGAAGATCGAAAGCGTTACTCAGCCGGTACGCAAAAAACGCTCACAGACAAATTCTGTTTACTGACGAGAAAATCTTCACCGTAGAAGAATCGTTCAATAAGCACAACGATCGTGTGTATGCTCGGTCATCCAGAGAAGCATCCCAACTCATCCCGAGGGTTCAAAGAGGCCACCATCCCGCGTCTGTAATGGTATGGTGGGGAGTGTGCTACGATGGCGTTACCAAGCTCCATTTTTGCGAGAAAGGAGTGAAAACATCGGCCAAAGTATATCAATCGACCGTCTTGGGACCCATTGTGAAGTCTCTCAACCAATCAAGATTCAACAACAAGCCATGGACTTTCCAGCAAGACTCTGCTCCAGCTCACAAAGCAAGAACGACTAAACTGTGGCTCAAAAACAACGTTCCGGACTTCTTATCAACGGATAATTGGCCAGCTGGTAGTCCAGACTTCACCGTTGGATTACAAGTTTTGGTCCGGATTAGAGGGCATGGTTTGCTCTACTCAACACTCAAATATTGAAAATATTGAGTTGAAGCGAGCCCTTGTCCTGCAGTGGACAATTTCCACATGCATAAAGTGCGTCTCGCAATCGATGAGTGGCCATATCGTCTTAATTCGTGCTTGAAGACAAATTGAAGTCATTTCCAATAAGTTGTTTCAAGATTTCTAGCCATTGAATAACCCAATAAAAACAAAAAAAAATTGTTTAAATATTAATTCGTTTTCATTTGGCGCTGATTTTTATGTGTACCAGTATTTATGACTTGACTAGGTAGATATGTACATATAAACATATATTATAGATATGTATATAGATATATATATATCAGATATATACATATGAGTATCTATTGTATTATACTAGCGACCCGCCCGGCTTCGCACGAGTGTAATTTAGAAAACAAATTGAAGAATTGAAGTACTGCCTTTGATTATAGAATTTGTTTATAAGCAATGTTTGCGGCTGACTTTTGGTTACACAATATGAACAAATTTTGTTTGAAAGTTACCCACGAAAGAGCTACCTTTAGCTGTCCATGGGAAAAGCAATCAACGCTTATGTCTAGCCCGCAACGTTGAATGTCTGAACTTGTTGATAATAATTAAAAATGACAATTTTATTGCAAACTGCAATATTTTGAATTGGAATGGGAGATCCGTTGGTATCAATGGAATCCAGGGAATCAACACGGGTTCTCCAGTTCAACATCCGGTCAACATTTAGTAAAAGTTTTTATACGTTTAACCTGGAGACGTGTACTGTTGCACAATTTGGGTGAATCAAGGTTTCACAATAAAATAACAGGACTTCCTACTTTTAAGGGGGTATTAACATTTTTTTTTGCATTTTTTTTAAATTAAATGCAAAATTGACGAAGTTACGAGTATTTTTATGCCTGTCGGATTTTAATTTCTATCTGACCCGAGCGCGCTATTGTAACCTAGCAGATGTTTCGCACTCTATATAATACCTAATCTTACCCCCTAGTTCTATTTATAGATGATATGATGATATTAATGGATGATAGCAACATCAAATTCACAAAAACATGCCTTTCTTCGTACGAATTAAGAATTGAAGAATTGAAAAGATCTTTTCAATGAAGCATTGATTTCATCAGCACGTGTTACTCTTGTTACCACTGGTAAGATTTGGCAAAAGTCACCAGAGAACAATATCGTGCATCAACCCATGGGTGAATCCTTACTGCGCAAATTGAAAACTTGTCCGACATGGTAGCTTCGTCCCAAACTATTAATGAGATTTCACATACTAATTTTCCAGTATTACATCGTTTTGAAATGCTATTAACTGTGCTTGTGTCCTCAGTAGCAATCGCTAGTGGAAGTTTGAATGTTGCATGAGGTGTTTGACTTCCTTTCAAAAGTGTAGTTGCAATTCCGAATGATGCTACAGCAAATGCAATTTACCGAATAGATCTTACTTTTCCAAGGAGCGAGTTTATAAGGAATGTTTTTCCTGTACCTCCAGGAGCATCAAGAAAATATAACTTTCCTTCGTTTTTCGCAATTGATGGTTATGTTCATGCGATGTTCACCTTGAGCTATATCTTGTAACAGTTTAAATTGGATTTGATCTACCCCAAAATTCTTCTACTACCTTATTCAAATCTGATAACCCTTCGTCAAAAATGTTTTGGTCATAATCTGACATTAACTCTCGCCGTCGTCGATTCAGTATATCTTCAATTATATTTTGCCCACACTTATTCCAGAAAGACATTATATGGGTCACTTGACAAAAATAAAAGCTAAACTGTTGAAGTCATTCACAAAATCAAAAACCAACACTGTTGACAAATAACGTAATACATTAACCTGAAATTCTCGTTTTACTCAATTCACTTTTCTAAAACAGATACCCCCAACGATAACTATCGTAAAATGTGAAAAATGCGAATTAGTCTATTTTCTGCAATTTTCTTTCTGCATAAACCTGAAATACAGCAATACTAACAAAACAAAAAAAGAATCAAGAAAATCGGCCCAGCGGTTATCGAGTTATAATGTCATTGAGTTTCACCCCGAAGGAATTATATATAAGTAGGTAAACATATTTAATTTTACCATATTTTCAACGATTTTGGACGACATTAGCAAAATTCGTCCTGTAGCGAAGTAATATAAACAGAATACGAAGGTTTCTACTTAAATTTTGAGATAGACAAGTAAAAATTGATACTTGTAATCGAAAATGGCTTTTTGTCTTTTAAAATATTCGCCATTAAAATCAATACACTTTTTTATCTGGGTGAATAAAAAGAAATCATTATGTGTCATGTCAGGATTGTACGGTGGATGACCCATCAATTCGATATTTTGTTTCGATGATGCATCCATTTGCATTGTCGTGGTGGAGAATGATTCGTCTTCTGGGACAGATTTCCCTTATTTTCCGAAACACCACAAATGGTGGTGTACCATTCAGAATTTACCGTTCTACGTTGCTCTAATGGCGCGGTGGCGATATATCCAATTATTTCGAAAAAAACAGGCGGCCATTTGCTTCGAAGTGCTTCGTGCGCTCACAACTTTTGTTGGATTAGAATCGCCTTGAAAGACCCATACAGTCGATTGTTGTTTAGCTTCGGGTTAATATGCATATCCATGATTTTTCGCCTTTCACAATTTTATAGGCGTCCTTTGAAGCACCGCCATTGAACTTTTTCAATATATCGTGAAACAGACACAAGCCTTTTTGTGAGTGATTGTCAAATTATGCGGTATCCATCGCGAACAAATCTTTTCGCCAACCAAATGTTCTTGCAATGTTAAATGTACGCGAGTGGAACTAATGCCACATGTCACATGACTATCTTGTAACATCAGTTAATGCACAGCATCGATTTTTTTTTTTTTGCATAATAACCGATTTTAGACGACACGGTCATTTCGGTTCAATTTGGAAAACCAGCGAAACATGGTTGCTTGATGCTTTATTATCACAAGTCAAACCCGGCACATTGTTGGTCAAAACTTATAAAAAAATCATGGCGCGCGATTTAAATGCATTTTTTGACCAAGATGAATGTTTCAAGTACCCGTACACAACACAAATACATTTTGAGCATGACAAAACATTCTGAGAACAATTGCCATTAAACATTTTAAATTTAACGATGAAAATGTCAGATTTGGCATATTCAACACCAGTGTGAAACTTAAGTATCAAACCTAGTCCATGAACTAAGTCCGCTATTACACGGTGCCTTTTGAGTCATGACTCTTTTTGACAGCTCTCTTTCAATGTTTCATTCTGTGAGGCGCGTGCTATTACACGGTAACTTTTGAGTGACGACTCTTTTTGACAGCTCTCTTTTATTTTTTCTTTTACTTTATAGACAACGTTTCGCTCTAGACAAACTTCAAAAAAGGTCATCAAAATTTTTCAGAGGACTCTCAGGGTTGGTAATTTTCTATCACATCTTCTTTCGCTTCATGTGTGAGTCGTAAGTCAAAAGTCACCGTGTAATAGCGGACTAAGCTGTTAAACTGTTAACAGAAAAATGTCCGATACCGTTTCTTCTTCTTTAAGTGGCGCTACAGTCCGGGGTGGACCTGGGCCTCAGTCAACAAGCTTCTCCAGCCAGCTTGATCCCTTGATAGCTGCCTCCAGTTTCGCACGCTAAGTTGGCTGAGGTCCTCTTCCACTTGCGTGCGCCACCTGAGTATTGGCCTTCCTCTACTGCGCTGTCCCTCGGGAGCGAATTCGAAGACCGGGGCATTAGTGTCCATGCGCTCTACATGACCCAGCCATCTCAGTCTTTGGATCTTCACTCTTCTGGCTAAGTCCATGTCGCTGTACAGTCCATACAGTTCGTCGTTATATCTCCTCCTCCACTCACCGTCAACGCAGCCGGGACCGAAGATCGCCCGAAGAATTTGTCTCTCGTAGCAACCAAGAACACCCTCATCCAGTTTTGATAATGTCCACTCCTCTGCGCCAAGAGCAGGACCGGGATTATAAAGGTCTTATAAAGGGTGACTTTTGTTGCCCGAGAGATGGCTTTGCTACTCAATTGCCTTCTTAACTCAAAGAAACAGCGGTTGGCAAGAGTTGTTCTTCAGCGCTGGTGTCGTTGTCTGTATTTAAAGCAGAGCCTAGGTAGACAAAGTCCTCAACTACCTCAAAGTTATATCTGTCGAGGGTGACGTTCTGCCCGAGACGTCGGTTGTCCTTTTTGCTTGACAGCATATACGACAACGTTTCGCCCACGGCCACGACAACGTTTCGCCCCGCCGCAAAGTCGATTAGCCTGAATCCGTTATCGAAGGTGGTGTTGTGCAAGCTATATTTTCCGATTGTCCCATCCTAGCTTTGCATTAAAATCACCGAGGACAATTTTAATGTCATAGCTAGGGCATTGCTCGTAGGTCTTGTTAAGGAGCTCATAGAAGGCATCCATGGTATCGTCATCTTTCTCCTCTATGGGGGCATGCGCGCATATAAGGCTAATGTTGGCGAATTAAGGCTTGATGCAGATTGCTACGAGGCGCTCGCTCACATGCCGGAAGCTGAGGACTTTTGTCTTAGTCTGCCTCCGACAACAAATCCGCATCCAAATAAGCGCTGCTTTTGCCGTCGATAGCATTTGCCGTAGTAGATATCGCAGTTTTTCATCTTCTTGTTGTCCGGCCCATCCCATCGCATTTCTTGAATGGCGGTTATGTCTGCTTTGTAGCAGTCTAGGGCCTATAAGTTGCTCGGCTGTACGTAGTCCATTAAGGGATCTAACATTCCACGTGCATATCCGAAGCTCATTGTCCTTAAATCGTTTGCGTGGGTTGTCAACAGTAGATCCGTCCACATCCGAGGCTTGTTGATGCTTCGTAACTTATGTTTTTTTTAAATGGCAGGGCAGTTACCCCGGCGGCACAACCCAAAACCTGGAGGACCGGTTCCATTTTTAATGCCCCTAGGACGAGGGGTCGGTTATACCGAAGCCAGTAACCCGTTCCGGAATGTGGGCGCTGCCGTTGGCCCATATAGGACTCGTCCGCCACCATCTCTTTTCCAAAACCCTGACAAAGGCCTGGAAATCCTTACCGGCCTGTGCTCCAAATATGTCGGAGTAGCCCGGATAAGGTCTTGTTTTGTTTTTCCGACACTAATCCTGATTTATGGCGCAGGAAACTGCCCCCTTCACTTCGCAATCTATAGTAAGATTCCCAGATGGCGCCATGGGGAGGCGTAAAGTAGGGCTTATTAGCAGAGCTGCAAGATGTTCGGCTGCAGAGGCTCATTCTCGTCATTTAAAGAACCAGCACCTGTCGGAAGATGCTACTTCTACGAGGCCTTATACTAATCGTTGCCAGCCCGTCCCTTAGTGGCGTTAAATACCGCTTTAATAATTTTGACCAGTACCTCCCAAAAGCCTACAAAAGCGCCAGTGACGTCGCGCTACTCTCTTCCTTCCGATTGTGTCATTATCATCGGGGTATACGAGTAATCCGACCAACTTTGAAAGATTGTCCCCTTGTGCGCCTGAGTTTTGCACTATTCTTTTAAGTATGATGTCGAAGAAATTGGAAAACAGCGCTACGCCTTGTCTAAATCCGTTATTCACATCAAATGTCTCGGCGAGATCTTCACCGACCCTGATGGAGCAGCGTGCATTTTCCATTGTCATCCTGCACAGACGGACGAGTTTGGCAGGGATGACAAAACTAGACTATTTTGGATCAAACTTGGTGGCCTTTATTTTCATTAATAGTTCAATTTCGTACAAAAATTTGAAAGAAGCGAACAATTTTGCGAGAAATATTTTTTATTCTGGGGCGGAGCAGTTTCTTACTCGAAGTAAATGAATAAATATAAAGAACGATAGAAATTATTGGGAGCAAAATTATTTCCCCTCCCTGTATAATAGTTTTATGCAATCAATTATAATATGTAAATATCCACAAGAACCAATCCTTTCGGAACTTTTTATTTTGATATATATCTACTTCAAGCCCTGGTCCACTGAGGCCTGAAAAGTCTTGTATTTTAGATAACGTAAAGCCAATGCATCAAAAGCCTTGACATTTAGCTCCTGCTGAAAAACGACTGATTGCAAAACAGGTAAATGCTTGCATAAAAGAAGGCATCGTCAGGCCAAGCAACTCGGAGTTTGACAGTCCAGGCCAAGAAAAATAACGGTTCATCAAGGCTGTGCATTGATTATTGGCCCCTCAACGATAAGATGGTAAAGATAGATATACATTGGCTGTTATCGGCGAATTCTCAAAAGACCTTTACGATGCTCGGATATTATTATTATTATTAATATAATTAACATAGAAATTACAAATTTGTATTCTAACACTAAAAGAGAAAGAGCTAGGTACCAGGGTTTACAGCTTTGGGGGAGAATAAAAGAATGGATTTCATATATTTAAATTGTTAGTCTGTACAAAGTTGTATAGTTTTACAATGTTATCTCGGCATCTAATGTTAAGAAAATCTTTTGCGGATTGATCATCATGGAGGAGTTTGTAAAACCTTCTGGAGATCGGGCATGCATATTGGCCGAATATGTGGAGAATATCTAATAGTTGTTGCATGCCCTTCTTGCATGGATTGGGTGGGTGGATTGCCTTTTCTTAAAATATGTTAGTGAGTTGTATTGGTATGTACCAAGCGTAGTCTGACCAAGTTAATGTTTATCCTTTTAGATGCTGGATAAATTTGAATGGAGGGGTCGGGTTTTGATTTTGGTGTAATGATTATGATAACTTCTCCAATTCTGAAGCCGCTTAGTATTAATAGTGTGTGTAATAAGATTCCTCAAATCAGCCCTTGAAAAAATATCAAATAAATAAACTGGAGCTCTTTTGCAAAATTTTGCACCAGAGTCAGTAAATTTGTTTCCTTGTATTCCCATGTGACTAGGAACCCACACAAGCTTAATTTTATTGGGGTATCTAATAACGTGATTTTATTGATAATCACTTCGGTTTGACTTATTTTTGGATTAAAAATAGCTTTAGGAACTGAAGAACTGTCAGTACATATATTCAGTTGAAGTGTCTGGCCCTTAATTTGATTGCTTCTAATATGGCGAGGGCTTCAACGGTAAATATTGAGGCATATTCCGGTAATATTCCAGCCTTAACAGGGTACCATCTTCAAGTGTAACGGCAAAAGTGGGATTATATGCTGACGACATCAGAGGAGACAATACAGAAATTAATTTGGAAAGTGAGGTTTTCGGGTATCTTTGCTGTGCTCTCAACATTGCTTTAAAAAATCCGCTGAAGTAGTACATTCAAGGTTCGAGGTTGCAGCACATTCTTAGTCCATCAACAAATCGAGCTACAGGACGAACACCATTCGAGCTGCTGCTGGAAGTGAAGGTGAAAACAGAATAAAATATCAAAGGAGAATAGAAAATCAGAGTCACGACTCAAAAGTCACCGTGTAATAGGAGATTATAAAATAAAAAATTTCAAAAAATTGTAATAGAAGATTAACATTGTAGAAGAGAAAAAGAGGGGAAAAGAATACAAAACAAAAAGAGAGGTGAGTAAGAAAAGAAAAATTAAGTTGATCGGTCGTGCAAAGTTCTGAAGAAGTGCTCTTTTACGTTAGAAAAGCCACTTTCACAACTTTGAGACTTTTTCCGAACAGGTGGAAAACAGAATTTGTCCAGCCTGCCCCTGAAATATCTCGAAACATGAAAACTGTTCAAAGACCGGCAGTATGGTTCTTATAACAACAGGTTACTGATTTGATGTCATTTTTCGCCGAAAAGTTGAATTAAATCGTACATCAATCTGACGAAAGCAAGACAGTTGTACTTGATATACCAAGGCATTTGATAAAAGTTTGGCATAAGGCTCTTTTTTGGAAACAAAACCAAGTTTATCTATTCCTATCCCTTTATATAATAAAATAATTTTTTCCCTTCACTTCTTTTGACTCCTGATTAAACCGAAAATTTAAATTTTATACTACATTTGGAAATTACTTCCACAAATTGAAGCAACAATTGCCAGACTGTTTTAAGCAACAAAGAGGCATAAATTAGCAGCACTTTACTAGATTATTCTGGGTCATACAATACATATAAACATGTTTTGTAGGTATACGAGAAAGAAACAAAGGCTGCACCGACGATCCTCTACACCTGTATTTTTATATATCCCAAGCCTTACCAGCCCGTAACCATGTTACTATACTTTCATTAGACTTCTTACAAACAAAATCGGGATACACTTAATGAATTTCTTGTGTTCCTAAAATATTTAACTTTAGCAAATCCTTTTTTACTAACAGAAAAATGTACGTTAAAACTAACAATACTTTCCCTCCTTTCTATTTGATTTAAGAACTTTCAACATTTGGAATTCCCCAAGGCTCCCCTTTGCTGTTAGGCATTTTTATAATAGCTTATGATATTATATGGCGATGGCGCGATAGTTAGCTCATTGGACTATCACGCAGACAGTCTGGGTTCGATTCCTGGCTGGGTCACCAACAGTTTTTCAAATAGCCATCACCCTTTCGGCGGGCAATGGCAAACTCCCGAAAGTAAAATTGCCTACGAAAAAGCTTATAAGGAGTGCCGTTCGGACTCGGCGATAAAACGTAGGCCCCGCTCAGATGTGACGAAAATGACAACATGAGCAACACAAATGAGTGTCAAGAAGCAAGGCCATGGCCCATACCGGGCTGTCAGCGCCACAGTATTTATATTTATTTATGATAATTTAAGCCGCATCATATACATGCATTCTAGACATGCATTTTTTTTAGCATTGCCGAAGATATTCGTGAAAACCTAAAAGTATGGAAAATAAAAAATAAATGTTTAACTAGTTTTGGTTTATTTGCTTTCTTTGCTAATTTTAAGCATTTGTATTCCATTCCGTTTTTGAAATTCACGCTTTCGATTTAGGGATTTGTGTGGAAAATGACATATCTGGCTTTCATTGCCCTTGGAACCCAACGTGACTGCGGCGGGTAGTATAACCCCTTCACCAACCTCGACGTTCGGACAGGAGCGATCACAAGTAGGCAGGGAACAGATAAGTACCCTTCTTTTTATTTTTATATATATTTATATTGTATTGTGACATTCCCCTGAGTTGGGACTTATCGATAATTTTGTGTGACCCCGTAAGGCTTCTTCCCGCTTGCTTTTAAATCCCCGAAGCCCTTTAGTGGGTACTCTTTACATGTTTCGCGACCCCGTTGAACCCGAGTGAGTCATCTAAATACTGTGTAATCGTACGGAATTGTGGGCCTTTCGTTGACTGTTGCCTTCGCTTCTTGGCTAAAGTTTATTTGGGTGTGAGGAACCCCTTTGGTGCCACAAAATACATTCGTGTTTTTTTTTAAATATTTACGGTTTTGTCTTCCCCCCTTTCTCACCGAAAAAAATTACGTTCTAATTCCCCATCAGGGAAACATTAATCTTTTTTTGTTTTGATCGTGTTTTCCCAATTTCACCGAAAAATTGGGTAGCGTCCCCTTTGACTTGTTTTGTTCTGGTTAACTTTCGTTTACCGAATCACTCCCGTGCTGAGAGCCAGTGTGTGCAGCTTGAACCAGCTGCCTGCTGCAATTCCGATCCTCATGTGGGCCCCCATCCTATTCTTCGCATTACCCTTCATTCGTCACCATCCATGTGGTTGCGTTTATTCAATCTCGTTTTGTGGTTTTTTTGTGAGTTCGATTTGGTTGCAGGTAACCCGGCACCTTTATAATAATAAATTTACAAATTTTACATTTTATTTAAGAATTACTTTTTTGTAGCTTTTGTTCTGACATTCATTCATAAGTATTTTGTCAAATAGAGCGGCACGAAAACAACTAGGAAAATAAAAAATATAAAAATTGGAAATAAACAAGGGTTGGAATTAATAAACCTTGACTGTAGAAGCCACTTCTTCACATATTTGTGGTTTTGCGGTCAAAATGGGATGAACAGAGATGTGATTCCTTCGTATTTCTTTTAGTAATACCTACCTACTTTTTGACTTATATCTTTTTGAATATAAATATTAATTTATTGCATGAAACTTTTATACAAGGAGTGAAATAATTTTGCTCTTATTAATTTTTATCGTTCTGTATATTTATCCGAACTGAGCAATTCATTTACTTCGAATAAGAAAATGCTCCACTCCAGGAACAAAGAATATTTCTCGCAAAATTGTTCGCTCCTTTTCTTAATTTGCAATTTTTTGTACGAAACTGAGCTACTAATGAAAACAAAAGGCCACCAAGTTTGATCTAAAATAGTTTAATTTTCTTATTCAACTTATCAGAAATTATAAAACAACGTTAAATTCTTTCTAAGCAACAATTAGTATGCGTCAGAAATGAAAACAGAGTACATGACTTTCAGTACATTATAACAAAAAAAAAAACTATGCTGGTGCTGCAGCCCGGTGCAATCCAGGGTCTAGCTTCACGCACCCATTTGTGCTGCTCGCGTTATTATATTTTCACTCTTGTGCAGGGTCTTTTGTCTTTTGCCGAATTCAATTCAAACGGCTGAGGCTTTCACACAGGCAAAAATGAATCTGCATTCTTAATTCATTAAACATTTTTTTAAATTTGAATAGCTTTGTGGACAAATTATAAAATAGTAAAATATCAATGTCAGCGATACAGGCATACTAAGAGGTTCGCTTTATTTCATTTTTATTTACGAGTAGAGTTATAGATACTCACTACTTTTTAATCGAACATTTCTTATTCAAAATTATTCAAAATTATTATTATTGACCCTAGGGATTTACTCCGTCGGAACTTTTCATAAGACATCATTAAATTTTTGTTCCTGCCCAGTTAAAATTGTTTGCGCTCATTTTTTTCCATAATATTCAAACTGATTTAAAAGGGAACAGTATGGAGTGGTACTACGAATAGATATCTTCAAGCCCTGCTTCAAGCGATAGATTTTTCTAACGAACAATCCAGTCATCCTTACATATTTCATAAAAATATTTCGTGATCGCCTTCAGTTCCCTCAGCTAATTTTCTTTTGTCTTGAATCAACTCAAAACAGGTACCACGAAGTGATCAAAAATGCAAGGATGGATTTGTGAGATGCTGCATTACCGTATGGCAATATCTTTAAGTTGTTCTGCCGCAATCCCGGTCTTTTTCGAATAACACTTTCCCTAAAACGCTTCATAACGCTTTAAAATTATTGTTTATTAGAGCTCAACACCACGAATATAATAACAAAAAACATGAGCAAAACCTCTCGGATGAGGCAAGTTTTTAAAAATTTCAAAACAAAAAATAATATATATCTTACAGTATAAACAATTGGAAGATAAATGTCGATAACAATAAGACATTCAGAGAAATAACAGATGAGCTGACCACAATAAAAATCCAATGGCACTCATATGAAAATAAAGCTTCTAGACCATGTAAAGTGGAGGCCGGAAGTCTTCATAATTCATGTGATGAATATGATATTGTCGAATAAAAGATTTAAAATTCTCGATTCTCCCAACTAGCATCAAGAAATATAAAGTCGAAAAGATTTACTACATTAAATCAAAAATGGGCTTTGTTGTCAAGAATAAATCCATACTGCAATATAAACGATGGCAAGCCTTTGGGCATAACCAAGGATATTGCAGAAGAGACTTTGCTTGCGTGAAGGTAAACATCCAACGAATAGCTGTCCACTTAAGGAGAATCAGAAAGCTAAACGTATTGACTGTCATGGCGAACACTCTGCAAGTTATAGAGGTTGTCCGATTGCAATAGAATACCTAACCAAGAAGTAAATCTGCAAGTTATCACCAGCAAACACCATGGAAAAATTTACAAGAAGTAAGTGCTGTAAGTAAACCACATGGCAAAACAGCACCAACTGCTAAAACAAACATGCCACTTGTAGAGAGTAAATCGTATTCCCAAATTGTTTCAAATACACGTAAAGAAGAAGAGGTTTCTGTGAAGTAAATGCTTGCTACCATTATCCGAAGATTGAATAACCAGGACAAAATAATTAAATTATTTAGCAAAGAAATCTTCACAGGCGGGCGAGGGGGGAGGGGAACCATGGAATCCTGTTGGCTGAAGCAGCGCAGCGATCCATGCAAATAAATCATAAATATAGAAACCAAAGGAAAAACTTTGGAAAAGCAGCGATATACTATCCTATAACAGATATTCGCCTAAAGATGAAGATCTCACTACTCTGTTTATAAGCTTGGAAAGTAGCTTCATTATTGGAAGTGGTTATAACGCAAATCATACCTTCTGATTCTGGAAGGCGAACACCTTTCTCGGATCATACACCTGTGGTCCTAACAGTCAATGACATACCAGTAGAACAGACAAAACATATTGATATTGAGCTCCAGCAATGCATTGCTAACATACAACAGGCAGCCGAAGATAGTACACCGACCTATCAACAGAAAGAAAAGCCTCAGTGGGTAAGAGCGGGTAGAAAATGGCAGATAGCGGGCTCAAACAAAGCATCAGTTAATTTAAAAAAGTTTCTCCAGTTAAATACCTTTGCAATTCAACGGCTGATAAAGCCTCTGACAACTCGCTTTGGAAGGCTGCAAAACGTTTTAAAATACCAACTACAAGATCCTCCACTCAAAAAATCTGATGGGGAATGTAACGGTTACCCAAGAAGTAAAGCTAGCCTCTTTTCTGAGCACCTGAAAAGTGTTGTCAAACCTTCCCCACATACAATTGCAAATGAAGACTGAATAAATATATACATTTTGTTGAACTAGAAGAGGTCATTACCTGCGTACAGAAACTATCTAATGTAAAAAACGCCGGGATTTTTCCTTATTAGTGCTCAGATCGCGCTGGAATTCCAATGCATTGTTCTGGTAAAACATAAATATATTTATAATACCTGTTTTAGAATAAGATATTTAAACAAGGTAAGCAACTATCAGAAGTGATTTCATATCGGAAAATCTCACTACTGTGGATATTTTCAAAAAGTTTCGTAAAACTACTCAAAAGACTAGACAAAAAAAATCTGAGAGTAAAAACTTATTGTATATTCAGATTTAAAACCCTATCTGGACGTATGGTATCTAACTATGGAGTTGTCAAAAAACGAGTGCACAAATAATTCAAACATTCCAAAACAGAGTTCTTCGTGGAATGGTTAATGCACCTTGGTTTATTAGAAACAGAGACTTGCATCGTGATTTGCAGATTGACCAGCTATTGTGCTGGGATATATATTATCAACAATTTGCAGATTGACCTGGTGACAGGTCATTAAAAAAA
The DNA here is from genome assembly GCA_928272305.1 of Volucella inflata. Lineage (NCBI taxonomy): Eukaryota > Metazoa > Arthropoda > Insecta > Diptera > Syrphidae > Volucella > Volucella inflata. The sequence continues at coordinate 21,752,471 of OV743719.1, forward strand.
CGCTCATCGTCACAACCAGCGTCTGCAGGTGCATATTAAACCTGCAATAGAAACCATTTTGGATTTACAGCTATTGTGCTGGGATATATTTTATCAACAAGCTAATCAGACTATATCGGCTTCATCCAAGATTTAATTTGGGCATTTAGCTAAAATAAAAAAGTTATTATGTACCAGCAGCATAGCTCCTTCGACCAGAACGCCCATGTCGTTTAAGGCTTGTTATACAAGGAATATGATAATTCAAAAACAGATTGGAATGTAAATGTTACAAATTATTAAGACGGCTGAGATTATTTGCTGACCCTAACATTCGATTAATTGCAGCATAAAATGGATGAGGCAGCTGCGAAAATTCTTAATGTGGATATTGTACGAGGCTTTTGAGCTCTGACATGAATTCAAAATAATGGTTTACACATTAAACATTTAGAACTGTACCAAAAAAAAAAACAAAGTGCAATCAAAATTAGAGTTTAAGCTTTTAAATCTTTAAGATTGTTGGATTAAATGTTTTAACTACTTTGGCGATTTGAGTTGTATCCCAAAAATGGTGGGATGGGGATATCACTCACTTCTTGATTGCGAAAAGAGTAAGACCAACGGATAAATATATATATATATATTTAAACAGGAACGAAAGCAAGAGTTAGATAGTTTTTTCGAAACCTTGAATAAGTATAGATACACATGAAACGACACAAAGAGAATTATTTTAGATATTTGAATTACCTATAATTGCAAACTCAAAAAGCAAATAGAAAACAAAGACAGTAAGTCACAACTGACGAAAAAAGCAATTTAAATATGTGCCTTAAATCCTTGAACTCAGTTTCAAAAAGCAGGTCCGTTGGAGGGCAAACATGACCTCTTTCTCTCGCAGATATTACTTTAATATGTTCAAAACAAGTTCTCAGATCTTAAATAGCGATTTCATATTCAAAATAAAGTAATAACTGAGGTGCACAGCACAATACTGCCAGAGTTATGAAAGATCAAAAAAAAAGTACCTCATATTCCTGTTCTTCGTCATTATCGTCTACTTGGTTTTCATTTTCAGTTTCATCTGCTTCATCATCCGTGTCAGCTTTCGGTTTTTTTGATTTGGGTTTGGCCTTTACCTTTTTGCCGGCATTTTTTTTTGCAGCGCTTTTTTTCGCTGGAGTAGCACCATTTTCATCGCCACCTTCATCAATTTCACCATCTGCCTTAGAACGCGCCGATGATTTTCGTTTCTGGGCTGCTTTTTTGCCTAATGGTGTACTTTTACTTACTTCTACTTCATAATCACCATCATTTTCGTCTTCTGCGCTATCAGTTTTCTTATCACTGCGATCGATATCGTCAATTTGCTCCACATCTTCGTCGTCTATCCGATCACCCACAATTGGAGTGCTTTTCGGAGTTCGCTTTTTTGAAGATGAGATCGACTCATCAGCATCAGATTCCGCTCTGGAACGATCACTAGACTTTTCATCTCCATTCGTAGAATTATCAATTCCATCCTTGCCTTCTCCATTTTCTCTATTATATTGTGCAATCTTTTTCTTGTGTACTCTTCCCATATTTTTCGTTTGTTTTCTTTCTATAAAAATAAATAAATCTGCTTATTTATATTCCCGCAAAAAATACTTCCGCCCGCCAAGTTTTTACCAATCAATAATTTTTCCGAATTCACCAAAGAGAGAGTACCAAAAAAATTATAAAGACGCCACAAACACAGCAATGGCGAATTTCGGTTTGTTTGTGTTGAAGTTTTGTTCGTTGCAACTTTATACCAATCTGCTAAAAGAGGAACAATTTTTACCAACTACATATTCGGGACTTCATCTACATTCGTTTTATTTATTATTAGTGCTAATTTGACTTCAAAATTCTCCTGGTTTGTTTTGTTTTGTTCGCATATTGCTTCGAACTTGCAGGACCTTGTTCTGACATGGTTATTTTCGAAGACTCTTCATCACATATCGGGCAATAGCTCGCCCACAACTTAACCAATATTAGTTTTCAAAACGTGAAAAGTTTGCAGATTACGTGCACAAACACGATCTTTTCCATAGCCCTCAAAAATAAATCTAACGGCGTGAAATCACACATCATGATGGGCAGTTTCTTTTAAATCAGTATGTGATATCATAAGAGTAATGTTACAGTAAATACAAACACATATTAAGTACACTCGTATACAAGTACGAGGGCGGGTCAATAAGTCCGTGACTTTTGGATTACAACACAGATTTTTTGATAAAAAAATAATTTTATTTTTCAACGTAGTCTCCCTTGAGCTCTATACACTTTGTCCAACGCTTCTCCAATTTTTTTATCCCTTCCAAAAAAATGATTTGTCGAGGTCCTCAAAATAGGCCTTTGTTTGCGAGATGACTTCATCATTGGAGTCAAATCTTTTTCCACCAAGCCATTTCTTCAGGTTTGGGAACAAGAAGTAGTCGCTCGGAGCCAAATCTGGAGAATAGGGTGGATGAGGGAGCAATTCATAGCCCAATTCATGGATTTTTGCCATGGCAACTGCACATGTGTGCACCCTTGCATTGTCTTGGTGGAAAAGAACTTTTTTCTTGGCCAAATGAGGTCGTTTTTTTTTCAAATTCATTGAATCGGTCCAATAAGTTGGCATAATATTCCCCATTGATTGTTCTTCCCTTTTGAAGGTAGTCAATGTGGATTATCCCGCGTGCATCCCAAAAAACAGTCGCCATAACTTTATTGGCTGACAAACCCACCTTGGCCTTCTTTGGCACCGATTCACCCTTAGAAACCCACTGTTTTGACTGTTGTTTGTTCTCTGGTGTGTTGTGATGGATCCATGTTTCATCCACGGTTACAAAACGGCGCAAAAACTCCTCCATATTGCGATTAAACAACGCCAAACCTTCCTGTGAAGTTGTTACACGATTGCGTTTGTGGTCGACTGTGAGCAAACGCGGCACCCATCTTGCGGAAAGCTTTCTCATGCCCAAGTGATCATTCAAAATTGAAACCACTGAGCCATGCGAGATCCCTACGGCTTCCACAATCTCTCGCACTTTCAATCTTCGGTCGGCCAACACCATATCGTGAATTTTTTCGATTGTTTCGGGTGTAGAGACCTCAACTGGGCGTCCAGGACGTTCGGCATCTTCAGTGCTTGTACGGCCACAACGAAATTCAGTAAACCACTTTTTTACCATTGAAATCGATGGTGCAGAGTCCCCATAGTATTTATCAAGCTTAGCCTTGGTCTCGGTAATGGTTTTTTTTCCCCAAGAAATAATGCTTAATAAGCACACGAAATTCACTTTTTTCCATTTTCTCCTCAAATTAGTGAGTAGTCTGATAAAAATAGCTGTCGAACACAAACTAACTGACGCAGCAAGTTTAAATTTTGACAGGAGTCAACTGACAGATGCCTGTTGACAGGAGCAGTGTTGCTGTTTCAGTAAAGAGGTCAGAAATTCAAAAAGTCACGGACTTATTGACCCGCCCTCGTATATAAAGCACAACTGCGCATAAACTTTCGTCAGTAGTTCATATAAATAGTAAAGCGGCATTAGTACTTGTTTTATTATTATCATTAAGGTTATGGGCCCACGTGCATAGCGAAAAAAAAAGTTTAATAGAGATTATTATTGTTTTTCGTTTTATGTACTTGTAATGGATCAGGATGAGTTCAGGGCGGAGAGGTGAATAACAGTATTTGTAATAGAAAATCCTCCCTCGAATCGTAGTAAATTCGCAATCGTTGCTGAATATCTGGAAAAAGCATTTCTGTACCCTGTATAACGGCATGACGAACCAAAAACCGTTGTCAGGCAGAAAACTCACTTCAACCTGAACGATATAGACCAACAATTCCGTTCACCCGACCTGGATGAAGTGAAGATAGCGGACGCCCTGACTGCCGAGCTCTTCAAAGCGGCAGGCGATAACTTCGTAAGGAGCATACACAAACTCACCTGTAAAATATGACCGGATGAAAGTATACCCGATGAATGAAACGTCAGCATTGTTTGTCCGATCCTCAAGAAAGGAGACCCTCCAAACAGCGCCAGCTACAGGGGCATCAGTCTTCTTAACATCGCATACAAGATCATATCTACATATCGGTGTGGGTTCAGGACAGAAAAATCCACTATCGACCAAATATTCACAATACGACAGGTCTTGGAGAAAACCCATAACCTTCAGATCTATACACACCACGTTTTTATTGATATTAAGGCCGCGTATGAAAGCATCTATAGGGTAGAGCTACACACACCAATGTCTAGTTTTGAAATCCCGCCAAATTCGTTCGCCGGTGTGGAATGAACAGAGAATGCACGCCGCTCCATCAAAGTCGGTAAAGATCTCACTAAGACTCTTGATGTCAAAAAAGATTTAAGTCAAGGTGATGAGTATGCGATTTGTTTAACATCAGCTGTGTTTTTTTTGCACGCAAGTTAGCTATCTTCGCAAAAAACGACCCATCCCTGTCATAAAAACTTGGAACACAGACATCTCCATGGCGTTTAGCGGTGGCTCCACAACGAACTTTAATTATTTTGAAAGAATTTTGTAATCGAATGTTTGACATTTTTTAGAATTTATCGGTAAACCTCATCCGAAACGAAGAAAATATTTTTTGGACGCACTGTTTTATATCCGTTCAATAGATAGCGGGTATAAGTTGACTTAGCGTTGAACGCTATGCAATTAGGTGCATTTTATTGTAACCAGCAAGTTAAATTTAAAATTCAGATGGCGCAAAGTATGCTATAAGAAATGATTTTGTTTTATGAAGGATGCGTTCGTTAATTATGTATTTGTTTTTACACGAACTAAAAAATAATAGAGAGAAAAATACTTTTCATGTTAAATTTGTACGTGTTTAAGTTTAACTTTTTTGTGAATATTAAACAAATTTCTTACTTTTGTTAATTTATTCTTAAGTTTCAGCACAAAAAGAATTTCGAGCATGGCTTTTACGAAGCGAATTCTATTTGCTGAGGCCTATAAACAAAATGCGAGTTTAAAAAACATCCGCAATTTGCGAACCCACCCGCAATTTTATTCAACAAGTCAAACGACGTTTGGAGTGAGTTAAATTGTTTTATTGGCATTGAATGCTGAGCTGGCTTCTGACCTGCCAATAAAACGCGGCTACTGTTATATGTAACATGCATGTAAACGACAATCGATTATCATGCCGGACACATCCACAGAATGAATTGACGTATTTGGTATCATCATTTTTGTTCTTTGCCTGCCGACGAGAAACGTCAAGCGGCCATTTTAGTTTTATATGAACATTTTAAAAAAGAGATTTAACGGACACTTGAATTTTAGTGGTTCCGAAAATAGTTTTTCTGCGCTTTTTTCCTTGAATTTAAAATGAGTTTGTAATAATTTTCTTTGTTAAATATTAAATTAGACATTAGACAACATAAAATCAGAGTTTGTGTTTCAAATTCCAAATTCAATATTTCTAAAATACAATAGAACATTTTTCCAATTTTTAAAATCAGTTTTTTTCTTAAGACCAATTTCTATTAGCATATCAATGGCTACGAATACGAGCAAGAAGAAAATTCAGCGACTGTGTGCAATGCGATAGACGAAACAGTGAAGATAATATGGTGCAGTGCCTTGCCTGCAAAGATTGGTACCACTTTAAATGTGCTGGAGTACACACTTGCTTCCGTTGCAAGTAGGAGCTTCGAGTGCGTTCGATGTGCAGGGCTAAATAAAACAGTCCAAACCAGGGCGGCTAGTGACGAGGATGTTGGCGACAAGAATAAACCGTGCGCTGATGGATCTGGAGCTCCAAGTGACTTTAGCGAAATGCCATCTCTACCAGCTACAAGAAGCATAAGTGGAAGTGCAGTATCATCAGTTAAAAATAGACGACGATTGCAACTTGAACTTAAGCGTCTAGAAGAAGAAAGGGAGCTGGAATTGTTTTCAAGATGAATGTGAGAAAAAGGAAAAGGAACTGAGGATTCAAGAGGAGCAGAGCGATTTATGAGATGAGGTTCTTAGCCGAAAGGAAAGTAAGACTTCAGAGTGGGTGAAGCGTGCATCGGTTGAGGTAACAGAACCGGTGCAAAGTCAACCACAAGAACGGCCCTACATCCACGCAATCGATTTGAACACAAAGAAGGAAGAAGTTGTACAGCAGGTGTAACGATTCTTTTATCGTCTGTTGGCCAGATCACGGTTCTTGTACCGTGACTGACAGAAGTATTGCTAGTGGAACACTAGAACACCCACACACTAAGAAGACTATGATTGGCTCAGCCCTTCACGCAGACTCACGTGAAGAAAAAATAAGTCTTTAGTAGCTGAGTAACAAGCATAATAATTTTATTCGAAATTAAACTGGGTATTTATACAAAAAATATTGCTTATTCTACATAAATGACAAAATGCACAATTTAAACATGATATCTTATTGACTACTAATGTGGCAAAATTTATGTTCAAGGTTACTAATTGCTGACAAAGGAATTTATTTCAAATATTGAACTTAGTTACAGTCTGGCTAACAAGTCATCATTAAATACCTTAAAACTACAGTGGGAGTCACAAGTTGATTATCGTTTAATTATTAAAAATATTTGCTTAAAAGTAAACATCCTGCCCCGCGCTGTTGAACCCATGGATATCAGCTGACATTTGCTCAGCGTATCGAGAATCAAGCACTCCAAAGAGTATATTCGCAATGTTGCCAACAGCGTCCGCAGCTCATCTTTTAACCCTTTGTGATTTAGATTGAAGTTGAGTCCCAAGCAATTCGTTTTGATCTGTTAGCTGTTGATTGATGTACTGAACTTCTTGAACAACTTGAGCGCATATGCTTTTTAACGTGATTTGGTTGCAAATATGCCGCATTATAGTGGTACTGTTTCTTAAGGCTTGAAACTCTCTTCGGCATGGGTCAAGATTGTAATAGCTGATTAAATTTCATTGGTTAGTGACTATGTTTACTGTTCCTTGATTAAAGAAGTGTATTACTTCCCCTCACGATTGGGACCAGTAAGTAAACCAGAAGCATAGTTAGCAATGGCGAACTCAATTTACGGACCTTCTTATGGGATGATTCAATTATTTTATCTGAAGGTCCGTCGGAATTTTTCGATTGATTCTCTCGTTTGCGATGTTGAGCGGTTACCGATGGCTGGTTCTGAATCAGATCGTTTGCTGCTCGGGATATACCTTAACAATTCTGCCAAGTGGCCACTTCATGATCGGAACATTGTCTTCTTTGATGATGACCACCGTGCCGATTTCAACGTTTGTCGATGAAGTCTTCCATTTATTCCTGTGCTGTAGATCGTTTAGGTACTCCTGCGACCAGCGTTTCCAGAATTCTTTTTTGATGTGGGATACTAACTTCCATCTGTTACTAAGACATCCTCGGAGTGGTTCCGCATGAGGATCAGCTAAAGCCCGTAGCGGTTCCCCTATAAGAAAATGACCTAGAGTTCATGCAGTCAGGTCATTCGGATCGGTGGACATAGCGGTTAATGGCCTTGAATTTAGAATGGCTTCCGCATCTACACTTAAAGTACATAATTCCTCATATGTTAACGAAGCTGATGCGATTTTTTGCTGGAGCAGATGCTTTGCCGATTTAATTGCCGCTTCCCACAGACCTCCGAAATGAGGAGCTCTTGGGGGAATAAAATGGAACTCTATTCCCTTCGAGCTACAAGTGGTTGATATCTGGTCATGAGCCTGGGCTGAATATATGGTTGATTGTAGTTCAGTCAATTGATTCCTTGCGCCGATGAAGTTGGTGGCATTATCACAATAAAGATTTTTACAGTGCCCTCGGCGACCAATAAACCTCTTTAGTGCACCAATAAACGCGTCTATGGATAAGTCGCTCACAACTTCAATGTGTACGGCCTTCGTACTGAAACAGCAGAATATTGAAAGATAACTCTTTTGTGGACGACTTCCTCTCGATCGGTAATGAATCCAGATTGGGCCACAGAAATCTATTCCGCAATTGATGAACGGACGTGCTGGTTGCACTCTGTGTGGTGGTAAGTTACCCATCATCTGAGAGTACATCTTAGGCTTAGCCTTGATGCAGTGTGTGCATTGCTGGACGATTGATCGTGCTATATTCTTTCCCTTGATTGGCCAGAATCGTTGTCTAGTTATAGCTAATAAAGCTTGAGGTCCAACGTGCAAATTTTCGGTGTGTATGTCCGTCATCAACATTTTTGCATAGGGGTGGGCATAAGGTAACAATATTGGATGCTTTGCGTCATATGATAAATTGGCTGCTTGTAATCTGCCTCCCACACGTAACAGTCCTCCTTCATCCAGAAATACGGCAAGTCCAAGTAATGCGTTTTTTTTGTCCAGTTCCTGATATTTCTTAAGACGATTGATATCCGTATTGAATTCACATTCTTGAACATATTTAAGTATAGTTTGAATTCTGTTACTGTCATTGGCCATGAATGACGAGAACGCTGCCGGTTTCTGCCACAATGTAACTGGTATGACCCACTTTTAATTAAATCAACAAATCTTAAGCAGTAAGCTATTATACGCTGAAGTTTACGAAAAGAATTTGAATGGTTAATTCCTTCAATAAAGCTCAACGGTTTGGCGGTCGCAATTAATAATGATGCCTTTTTTTTCTCAATGTTGGTTGAATGTGGATGTTTGAATGGTGGCCATATGGATTCCTTGTTATGTAAGAAGGTGGGCTCGTAGAACCATAAATTGTGATTCCGTAGCTTTTCTGGGCTAATTCCCCTTGACAATACATCTGCTAGATTCTCGGCTGATTTGACGTGTCTCCATTGTGTGCTGCAAGAAAGACGCTGAATTGCTGCTATCCTCCGACCAACGAATGTGAGAAATGATTCTGGACTTGAATTTATCCAGCTAAGTACAATTTGGAAATCTGTCCAAAAATGACAAATTGCTCCGTTAATTTTAAGATCTGAATGTACCCTGTTAGAAAGTTCCGCAGCCAACAGGGCTGCGCATAACTCGATACGAGGTATTGTTAGCGAATTTATTCCAGATGATGTTTTGCTCACTGGTGCCCCACGTGACTTGGAACACAATAATCGGACTATCACCCTTCCATCCTAAGTTGTCGATCGAAGGTATACCGCTGCGCCATAAGCCTTTTCTGATGCGTCCGCAAATGTATGAATTTGTACTGACACTGGTACGCATTGTGCCAAAACATGACGTTGAATTCCAATTTTGTCCAGATGTTGTAAACCTTCGTGATACTTGCTCCATCTTGTAGACATTTCCATTGGCAACGCCGCATCCCAATCATATTTCAGTTCCCATAGTTCTTGCAAGAATAATTTAGCAACGACTACTACCGGGGCCACAATTCCGAGAGAGTCGAAGATTTTTGCTATTTCGGACGCTATCGACCTTTTAGTGTATCTTCTTTGTGGTGCACAATTTGTCTTTATGGAGAATACATCTGATTTTGGTAGCCACGTTAAACCCAAGGATTTAACAGATCTTTCCATGCTGCCTTCTTCAAGTGGGATATCTTGGTCCTCTAAAGCGATACTCGTCAGTAACTGTTGATGATTGGAGCACCATTTTCTTAGCTTGAATCCTCCCTCTTGAAGGATTGCTGTTAGTTGAGATTGAATTTCCTTTGCCATTGTTAAATTATCCGCCCTTGTCATAACATCGTCTACGTAGAAGACCCTGCGTAACACCAAGGATCCGATGGGATATTTTATGGCACGATCCTGAGCCAATTTTTGCAGACATCTTATTGCTAAATACGGAGCTGGCTTTGTTCCATAAGTAACCGTGTTGAGCTGGTAACATTTGATGGGTAGGTTTGAATCAGCTCTCCAACAAATTAAATGGTATCGCCTATCATCTTCCTTCAGGTTTATCTGGCGATACATTTTTTGAATGTCGGCCTTGATAACATATTTCGGTAACCTGAATCGTAAATAATTCGGCTTGTATTGTTGGCCCCGCGTAAATGATGTCATTCAAGGAAATGTTGGATGATGATTTTGCTGATGCATCAAAAACTACGCGTAGCTTTGTGCTGCTACTGTCTGGCTTTATCACCCAATGATGTGGTAAAAAGTAATGCGGTGTCGGAACGGAGTTTTAATCGACTTCCTTCATATGTCCCAGCTCAATATATGTTGAATTGTGGATCTGCCAATTTGGTGTTTTCTGGTATTCCCCATGTGGATACGTCAAACATTTGTGATGGTTGAGGACACACTATTTGTGACATAATGATTGTCTCCATTCTTGTTGAGAAATGTGTTGCTTCAGAGGCTACCTTGATGTTAGCTCTACGATGTGAATTTCGCTTTACCATCGTTGGGCTATGTGCAGATGGAATTTCCAACTTGCGCATCATTCTTTCTGTTATTATATTCACCTGTGAGCCGGAATCAAGTATGGCCTTGCATTTAATGGTTTTGCCGTGATGATTTGTAAGGTTCACGATGGCAGTTGATAGAAAAACATACCCTTGACTTACACAGTTCCCTTGAGTTGCCAAGGAAGTTGACTGATCCTTTATCAGAACGTCAGATGCTGATGAAGAATTACTGGCTGTAAGTACATCATTTGATATAGGTCTTGTACTCTGCTCTAGGTGCAAAAGCGTGTTGTGCTTCTTGTTGCATTTTCTGCAACCTCCAGCGGAGCATTTGGATGCGAAGTGCCCCTCCTTGAGACATTTTAAGCAGTTGTTTACTACATTTCGTCGATCCCTTGGACTTAGTTTAAGAAACTGCTGGCAATTGAATAGCTGATGAGCGCCCTTGCAGGATATGCACGTTACTTTTCCTGGTGTAGCTACTGACAATGCCTTTGATAAGGGGTGTCATTCACGTGGCTCTTTTGAGTGGATCTTGCCATTCTTCCCTCCTAATGCCATTAATGACTGAAACCGGGTTTCCAGAAATAACATGAAGTTGTTTAATGTGGGCAATGATTTCGGCTCTTTCAAAGACTGTTGTATCTAATAGTATGTGTAACAAAAGTGGATCCCAGTTTGTTGTGTCCACGTCGAGAGCCTGTAAACTTAGTAGACATTCCTGTGTTGTGTCGTGAAGTCCCTTAATCTGAAACGGACCTTCGGTTTGAATTATTGGCTGTGACATCAATTTATTAAGGAGAGCCGTTACAAGTAGTCGCTTATTCTCATAACGATCTGTTATGATGAAATGACGTATGAGCTGCTCGGCTTCTCCTGTAAGGGTTGTCTTCAAATAAAACATTTTCTGGCACTGTGGAGTTTGTTGCTTATGAATCAATTCCGTAAAGAGATCGCGAAATTGACGCCATTCGAGATAATTGCCGTTGAATCTCGGCAAAGTAAGTCTTAGCAAATTAAGATTTGAACTCGCTGCGGTTGTCAATGTAGCCGGCTGAGTCCTCAATTTTGCTGGTCAATTCGATTTAGCATTCTGGAGTCCGTTTCCCTAAATCTATGTATTCTGTCATATTGTACCCCAATGCCATGGGATCACCCTCCGATTCTCCTATCTGATAGTGAAGATCTTCTAACTGTAGCCAATAATTGTGTATGCTCTCTATCTTCAGTTCATAGAATGCCTTTGAGCGAACTGCGGTTGTAGCATCTAAGTTCCTAATCAGACGTTGAAGAGTGCAGGCAATCATTTTTTGTCTTCTGATTAACTTATGAATCTCTGATATAGACTCGGTCGTTGGTTGGAAGGTGTTTCGGGTCTGCGGTGTGGGCTTCGCATTTGCAGTGTTGTTAGTGTCCTCTGTTTCTTCAAATTCCACATCTTCTATATCTTCAAGAATCGGCTTGATTTCCTTGTACAATAGTTCTACCTTCTTGAAAGTCTCCCCTGCCATATAGGGAGTGTCATGTTTAACCACGTCTTTTATGGATTCATGGTTATCCTTGAATTGCTTCCAAATGACGTTAATTCGTTCCAGTCGCTCTTGTTGATAACGCTTGTTTTTCTTGAAGCGCTATCCTTTGAGATATTTACCTTGAGCTTAGCTAGCTCATCTGCCAAGGCCTTTTGTCTAGCAACGATGACGGCAACTTCTATTTGGTCCATCTCGGCCCCTTGATGCCTCTTATTGTGTCCGAATGTTGTTCGGTGGTTATTATATAATTATTGACGATATTGCCAGTGTAAGCCCTGGCAAACGCTATGTTTTTTATCAAATTTGTGCTTGTATCACGTCGGGGTCACCAAAAATGTAACGATTCTTTTATCGTCTGTTGGCCAGGTCACGGTTCTTGTACCGTGACTGACAAGAGTATTGCTAGTGGAACACTAGAACACCCACACACTAAGAAGACTATGATTGGCTCAGCCATTCACGCAGATTCACGTGAAGAAAAAATAAGTCTTTAGTAGCGGAGTAACAAGCATAATAATTTTATTCGAAATTAAACTGGGTATTTATACAAAAAATATTGCTTATTCTACATAAATGACAAAATGCACAATTTAAACATGATATCTTATTGACTACTAATGTGGCAAAATTTATGTTCAAGGTTACTAATTGCTGACAAAGGAATTTATTTCAAATATTGAACTTAGTTACAGTCTGGCTAACAAGTCATCATTGAATACCTTAAAACTACAGTGGGAGTCACAAGTTGAATACCATTTAATTATTAAAAACATTTGCTTAAAAGTAAACAGCAGGAATGGCGGCATCATCCGACAACTAGTCAAGTGAATAGTGATCAGATATCTGCGAGGCAAGTACTAACAAAAGAGTTACCTTTGTTTTCAGGAAGACCGGAAGATTTGTGGGTTTCCCAATGAGGAGAACGTGTGGCGGCTACAAAGATCTCTCAAAGGCAAAGCGATGGATGCAGTTAAAGTGGATCTCCTTCTGCCATCAAGAGTCCAGAAGTGATTTCAGTACTCCGAATGCTGTACGGTCGTTCTGAGCATATTGTAGAGAAGAAATATTGGCTGCGAGTGGTGCGTACTGTGCAAAATCTGGGCTTACCGAGGCAGTCAGTCCATGCAAACACTGTACAAAGACGATTTCCGTATTTGAGTGGCATTCCACTGCCTACGTGTAGGGATGCATCATTAATTAGACTTAATAATCAAAAACTGACGCTAGATCTAAAGACAAACGAAGGAAAGTGGAATGATCCGGTTGCTATCAAGACTAGGCTTGGTTGGTGTTTGAGTGGTGGCGAGATAACGGAGTGAACACAGGAGGGTTGTACAAAGTATGTGATTGAGATCGTGAACTGGAAAGAATGGTGAGGCAAAGCTATGCGGAGGAGATGCGTGCTAAGAAGATACTTCGATTCGTTTGTTAGTGGTTTGTTGTGGCGGTATAGTAATGTTTCTTTTCTGGACAGCAAAAAAAGATGCAAGAGCCACATTCACGAGTTTGGTATTTACCTACAATTATTGTCAAAAATCATAATAAGCCGGGAAAGATCCATATGGTTTGGGATGCTGCTGCCTCAGTCTAGGGTATTTCACTTAATAGTATGCTCCTCAAAGGTCCTGATGAAGTAAAGGCACTCACGGAGGTGCTTTATGCGTTCCGGACTAACAAAGTGGGAACAGCGGGAGACATCGAAGAAAAGTTTCGTCAGGTGGAAGTGAGCGAAGGGGACCAGCACTCCCAACGCTTCCTGTGGCAGGACGGAAACTTCAACCGAAACCCGGACGTTTACATTATGAGAGTACTAACATTTGACGCTACATGCTCTCCAAGTATAGCGCAACACGTTAAGAACATAAATGCGAGGAAGATGGCGAACAAATATCTACGAGCTGCAGAGTCTATAATAGACCACCATTATGTCGACGATATGTTGGACAGCGCCCATACAGTGGAAGAGGCCATCCAGCTGGCTAAAGATGTTAAGTTCGTTCATTCAAAGGCTGGTGTTTCACATTCGTGGATGGCTCTCGAACTCGAACGAAGTTTTACGGTCATTGCAGCAAGAGTCTTTCAATGCCGTGAAAATACTGGAAAATATGGAAAAAGACGTTGATTCAACAAAGGTACTGGGACTTTGATGGAACACAAAGAATGATATCTTGGGATTCTCTCTGCGACTTTCTAAAATGCAAGAAGACATTATGTAAGGACATCGACTTCCGAGGAAAAGGGAGCTACTGGGGGTTCTCATGTCAGTTTTTGATCCTCTGGGATTTTTTTCCTTTTATATGGTTAAGCTAAAGGTTTGAGTGCAAGATACTTGGAGATCAGCAATCGAATGGGATCAAGAGATTCCGATTGAATTACAAGGAAGTTGGGAGAGTTGGTGAGCTTTAATACCAAAGGTGGAAGGAGTACAGATACCAGGCATAACTTCCCAGCACGCTTCAGTAAGGCGGCTAAAGTTCAGTTTCATGTGTTTGTGGATGCCAGCGAAGATACGATGGCAGCGGTAGCGTACTTTCGTTTCAGTGAAGGCGGTTTGGTGGCATGCTCTCTGGTAAGCTCGAAGAGTGAGTGGCACCTCTGAAACCAACATCAATTCCTCAATTATAGTTACAAGCAGCCGTTTTGGGATACAAGTTAGCAGACGTCATAATCAAATAACATAAGATGACAGTTCAGCGAAGGTACCTGTGGACTGAGTCGAAAAATGTCATATGTTGGTTGCAATCTGATGCAAGAAAGTTCAAAGCCTTCGTAATGTTTCGAGTGGCGGAGATTATGAAGCGAACGAAATTGGCTGCATGGAGATGGGTCCCGACAAAACATAATGTAGCTGACGAGACAACGAGGAATGTAAGAGACTTCTTCCATTTGGTAAGAATTCAAGGTGGCTTAATGGACCAGACTATTTGCTGAAGAATGACGAACAGTGGCCAAAACGCCGAAAACAGTGGAACCCAACCAAGAAGAAATGCGCGCTAGGTATCTGATGACAACGAGCCTGTATAAATATGTCCCATTGTTCGAGGTTGAGCGGTTTGCGTCGATGAATGCAGAGGTGCGTTGCATATGTGCTGAGGTGTGTTGGGAATTTACAAGCTAAAGTAAGAGCAGTTTCAAGAACAACGGGAACACTCACATCGGAAGAGCTTAGGCGAGCTAACCAGATTCTTTATACGATGGCACAGAAAGATAAATATAAGGACGAGGTGGTGATGTTGCTAATTAGTAAGGTACTGCCGAAAACGCCCCCTCTTTACAAGCTGTCACCATATATCGACGACATTGGATTCCTACGTATAAGAGGAAGAATTGACAGTGCATTGTACGTCGAAGAAGAAACTAAGCACCCTATAATTATGCCCTTAGATAATCGAGCTACCTTTCTTTTAGTAAGGATGTATCATACCCGCTTTCATCATAAGTGTCAAGAAACAATGGTGAGCTAGATCAAACAAAGATTCTGGATACCCAAACCGCGTCCATTAGTTAAATCAGTCAGACGCCAATGCCGATGCCTACAAGCTAAACCAGTAACTCCCGAGATGTCACCTTTACCGGAGGCGCGACTATCTGCCTATACTTGACCATTTAGTTACATAGGAATTAACTTTTTTGGGCCTATTAACATATCTTTTGGTAGGCGAATGGAGAAACGATGGGGAGTGCTCTTCACCTGTTTAACAATCAAAGCGGTCCATCAACGGTGAGGTTGCTCACTGCTTGTCATCAGATTCCTGCATTATGTGCATCTGAAACTTCATAGCTCGACGAGGTATTCCAAGAGAGATTTATTCAGACAATGGCACCAATTTTAAAGCAGCCGAGAGGGAGCTCCAGCGAAGATTCAAGAAAGGTTTACGAAATCGGATACAAAATGTTTTTTCAATCCTTCTGCAGCACCACATATGGGCGGAAGCTGGAAGAGGCTCATAGGATCTATTAAGAATTTTCTGAAGGAGGTGATGCACAATCAAAGGCTTACAGAAGAGTCGCTGGCGGCAATGCTTATTCAAGTTGAGGGCACTTTCAACTCACGGCCATTAACTTATGTTCCGCTGGAGCTCGAAGATGATGAAGCGATTACACCAAATCATTTCTTGTTAGGATTATCGGATGGAAGTAAGCCCCCAGGAAGATTTGACGACAAAGACCTGCTTCTGCGTAAAGAGTGGCGAAAGTGTCAGCAGTTAACAAATCATTTCTGGAAGAGGTGAGTGAGAGAATATCTACCAACTCTCACTAGGAGAACAAAGTGGCTCCAAAGCACGGAAGCATAGAAATTGGAGATATTGTCATCGTGGTAGATGAGAATCTACCAAGAGGTTCTTTGCCAAAGGGTTTGGTTGTTTGTGTGGTAAAGGATAAAGATGGTTTGGTTCGCAGAGCAACAGTCAAAACAGCTTCTGGACTGTATGACCGACCAGTAGCATGACTTGCAGTTCTTGATGTCAATACGCCAGATTAAGTGATTAAGCTACAAGACAGCAGAATCACTGAAGGGGAGAGATGTTAACAACAATCGATTATCGTGGTGGACACATCCACAGAATGAATTGACGTATTTGGCATTATAATTTTTCTTCAAGCGGCCATTTTAGTTTTATATGAACATTTTAAAAAGAGATTTAATAGACACTTGAATTTTAGTGGTTTTAAAAATAGTTTTTTCTTTGCTTTTTTTCTTGAATTTAAACTCAGTTTGTAATAATTTTCTTTGTTAAATATTAAATTAGACATTAGACAACTTAAAATACGTGTTTGTTTTTCAAATTCCAAATTCAATAAAGCAATTTACTTTTTAAAGAGGTAGCGGATTTGCAAAAAACACGACTATCATTCTTGAAAGAATGATGCAAAACTCACGCAAATTTT
This sequence comes from Volucella inflata, assembly GCA_928272305.1. NCBI lineage: Eukaryota > Metazoa > Arthropoda > Insecta > Diptera > Syrphidae > Volucella > Volucella inflata. Next base: position 21,769,232 of record OV743719.1, read on the forward strand.
TGTTTTTCCATTTGTCCGAAAAAAATTCTGAGCAACACATTAAGTGATGAACACAATGTGAATCTGCCTCTGCGTCTGCGCCTGCTGCCGAAGCGGAGAACTGTCACACTGATCACTTATATGTGAACCCATAAGAGTGGCCACAATGTGCATCTGCTGCTCAAGTTGAATCCTGCGAAGAACACAATGTGAATCTGCGTCTGCATCTGCGTCTGCTGCAGCTGTCATCGATTTTGAAGCGACTCATGCGGCTCAAGCGAACACAATACGATTAATTGTCAAACATCAGCTGGTGAATGAATTTGCATATTAACTTCATAACCGTACATTTACTTCGCAAACATAGTTACTGACAAAGTTGTATTTCTGCTTAATGTTGTGAAGTTTTGCTTTTAAGCAACAAAATTGATAACGGAAAACAGACACATATGCTGGCTGCGAACACTATATCAAGAGAGACATTAGCTGCATTTTTTTGCACGCATGTTAGCTAAGTTCGCAAAAAAACGATCCATCCCCGCTTAAGAGTTCATCATAAAAACTTGGTAGCTCAGACATCTCTATGGCACTTAGTGGTGGCTCATTTGTATGTTGGTGAACAAACTTAAATTGTTTTGAGAAAAATTCATCCGAAACGAGGATAATATGATTTGGGAGCACTGTTTTATATCCGCTTAATACTCGTAGATAGCGGGGATAAATTGACTTAGCGTTGATCGTTTTGTTATTGTTGTAATTAACATGCAAATTGCTTTTTAAGCGGATAGCGGATTCACAAAAAACACGACTATTAATGTGGTTATTTCAAAACCACTTCTTCCTCACATTTTTGTAATGTGGATTTGCCATAACTGCGAGTTAAATGTTACAAATATCGAAAAAAGGGCATAATGCTGCTTCGAGTCGTTCAAATTGAAGCAAAACATTAACCATGTTAACAGGTCTTATACAGTGGGTCAGCGAGTCATATAGTATGTGTTGCGAAAGTCTGCATTCACTCACATGGAAAACAACAACGAACAAATTGAACTGAAGTGTTAATAATTTATATTCTCTGACTTAAAATCAGAAAGCTGTGATTTATTTCAACATAAGTTTCTTTATGTTTCCGAACTAAAAATTGTTGCCGATTAAGCCCGTATGATACTACATTTTTTCCGCATTTTTAATGCTCTGAAAATGAAGTTAGAGCAGTACGAACGGAAATTACCTTTTAGTGTAAGTGAATACGCACTAACCTTGTAAATGCGAATATGTAAACAAAAAGCATTAAAAATGTATCTCAAGCTAAATTTTTCAGCCACTGGCAGCTATTTTTTGTGACATTTCCCCATTGAAATTGTATATACACACATACATTGCACAACATGGATGCCGATTTACTTATTTTGCAAATAGTTTCTTTCTTTTTCGTGCGTGTTTTAATGTATTAAAAATGCGGAAAAAATGTAGTGTCATACGGTCTTTAAGAAGTTAACGGAAAACAAGTGCTGAGTGGAACTCGATAAACGGCTTCCGAATACTATATCGATAAATAATGTGACAGTTATGAAAGCAAGAAAAGTCGGCGAACTGTATATATACGAGTCAAAAAAAAAAAAAATTGTGTGCCGCAAAACTAAAATTCGTTGGATTGGCATCCAAAATACGGACACTTGCAATCAAAAAGTTAGAGTGGCTATCAATAAAAGGATGATCACAAAAAATAACGAAAGGTTTGAATGTGATGTTTGTTTAACAGGAAAGTTTAATGTGTTTTACGGTATTCACATCGCATCCAAAACCGAGAATTCGATAAAAAGCTTACAAAATCTCATACCGTTCACACCGAGTACCGACTAGATTTTGTCTGAAGACATTATAAATATAGTGTATAAAAAATATTCGCGAAAATTGGAGTGCCTACAAACGAATGCCAACCACCCAATTTTTTTTAAATAAAAATAATCGCGAAAATTGGAGTGTGTATAAACGAATGCCTACCACTGTATCTGCTGTGGAATTTTAGTGTTTTGCAATTTTGTTTTGACAACTAGTCTGTCGGTTGTTTTGCTGACATGCTGAATGTTTAAAAAAGAGTGTCAGCTTCAACAAACACACAATTGCGAGTAAATTTTAAAGAGAAGAAGAGCAAATTGGTTCGGTGGGGCAGCAAGCGAAGGTAATCTATTGCGATTCATCTAATGAAGTGTCATCAAATGATTTAACTGATAATGGTGCTCGTAGTGAATAAACCCGTCTGTCTCGATCATCCAATGAAACTATTTCCTCACATTGTGATAATACCGAGCACCGAGCCCGATGAAGATTACTTGCCACCGACGAGAGTTGATATTGTAGCTGATGATGTGAGGAGATCATCCCAAATACCGAAACCAGTTCTGAGACCAGTCTTTGTCTCATTTTTTACAGTAAATGAATTAAATAATCCAGCTACTTACCGTATGTATAGCGATGCACAGAGCTAATCGCGTGCTACCATGCAGGAGAAGTTTCACGCATTAGACAACAACAAAACTTGGAGATGCAACAGGGAAAATTTCTAGATACCTATACAAAGCGCGTTTGGTCATCAAAGGGTGTGCCCAAAGAAATGCCATAGACTATGAGGAGATATTCTCTCCTGTGGGCGCTTCAGCCCTTTCCGTTTACTAAAGGCATTGGCAGTACCTACGTTTTGATCATGATGTTGATCAAATGGATGTAGTATCGGCATTTTTGCAAGGGGATCTTGACGAGGAGACATATATGATCCAACCCGAGGGCTTTTCAAATTTTTGTTTTCGCTATTTAAAAGGTACTGCTGGCAAGAAGTTGGTGTTCACCAAAGATGGCAATGAAAACCTAGAGGGATTTTGCAATACAGACTGGGCATTTGACAAGGACGAGAGACGTTCTACGACGTGCTACGTCTTCAAACTTCAAGGTGAGGCCAGTAGTACTATAGTATCACCAACGGAAGCTGAGTATATGGCGATGTCAGCAGGGACTCAGGAACCACTTTGGTTGGTTTTATAGGAGAGCTTTAAAAAGTAACATCACCAGCAACAATCTTATGCGACAGTTAGAGTGCCTTTGAATTTAGCTACGATAGGTACATAGACGTGTGGCATAATTTCGTGAGGGAACGGCGATATGACAGCGGCCATTTTGACTAAGATTCTTGCTCCTATAATATGGGACTGCAGTTGAATAATTGATTTTATTTTGTTTGTATTGTAAAGAAAACTAATATAATAATTGTTTTGGTTATGCTTTTATGCAGGCAGCTATTTACATTCTCCTTATGTCAAATATATCGTCCATTTATTCTGTTCTTTTGTTCACGTGTATTCTTTTATTTCTTATGCCTTTTTACCTACAGATTGCTTCACTACTGCTGTTGAATAGCAGACAACAGGCTAAAATTCATCAAAACTTGGCCATCAATTGTCAAAATTTGTTTTTTTTGTTTGAATATGACAGCCAGAGGGGCGCACGTCAAATTAATCTTCTTTCTTCGGTGGAAATTCGGATAATTATGTGGAAATACGCTATTATGCTGAGTTCTCACTTGACAGCTTTTGTTTTTGTCATTGAACGACAACAGATTCGCGTTTTGGCTTTTCAATAGTAAGGTTCAAAAAAGTTTCTTACGGCTAGTATTGAAATCTGAAGAGAATTTATAAATTCTGTTAGTTTTCAGCAACTAAAATTTTGAGTGTTTTATATCAGAGTTCCTTAAAACATAAACAAAAATAAATAAACTGCATTAACGTCGATGTGACTTTTCATTTTACGCCGTTTTGTGTGCATTGCCAGACTTAACTTCAACACCACGCAGTGTGTCCGCCATTAATGGACCTTGATGACCAAAGCAAGGCATGAAAGACCTTGCAGTGGCTCCAATCCACTGAAAGGTAACACACTTAATAGCCCAAAAAAATGGAGGCGCCTCAACAGCTGTTTAAGTTAAAAATTGGAAAAAGAAACTATCAAAAATTATCAAAATTGATTGAAGCGAACGCAATCTTAGACTTACATTCTGCGTCATCTCAAGGCATAAGTCCCCATAAACTTCTAGAGGATATGGACCACCAACCAAGGCCCTTACTCTGTATTGCTACTCTAATGTGAAACTACTCGAATTCGAAAAATCAATACTCTATAATTCGAATAGCACAACCATATTTTCGAAAATCTCCTGTTGCTTAAGTTGCTAACTTCGCTTTGATAAATTCGTACTCCCTATAGCGTAACAAATGTGAAAATCATTCAAATTCGCATTTTTGTATTCGCTAGTGTGTTGTTGTCGAGCAGTAAGAAAAAAGAAAAGAAGTTAAGTTTTAAAATGAAAGTAGTTTAGAGAAAAAGACATACCAGCATGTGTATTTGCATATGATAAATAAAAAATAAACTTTATCACAGGGAAACTAGTGCCAAAAATATAAAAGCTAGACCAATTCAGTTTGAATTGCTTGTAAATTACATGTCGGCTCACCCGAACCTCGCAAGAAGATATCTGAAAACGGCAGAAGCTAAAAATTTCGTGTTTATTATGGAAATCGTTGGCAGGAGTTTTAAATGCCGAGGGTCCTCCCATGCGCGACGGAGTTAATTGGAAAAAGGTAAGAATGAACATATTTATTTAACAGCAATAACATATTTAGCTGTTTAATGTTTGGGCTGATTTCAAAGTTCATACCAAAACAAAATTAAAAATAAATTAAAATAAAGAAAACATATCTGGAACTGGATAGCAGACTTTGCGTACTTCCTTCTCTTGAAGAAAGAGTAATACAAATTTTGGATTTGGATAAAGCAATCATTGGGATAAGCGGTACTGTAAGTTTCGCAGTACATAGACCCTTGAAAGGGTTGTCAGCAACTGAATCGCACTTAGCAGAAGTGGCTACTCCAGAGATTGAACCACCTTCGTGTTCTGTAAGTAATGCTTTAAAGGAAAGCATATCTAATACAAATAAAGTAAAGAGCAACAATAAAAATCGCCGGTGCTTGTTGGAAAGACAAGTGCGAAATCAAATTAAGTACCAGATGAACTCGTTTAAAAATCCTTTCAGCCGATTCAAATCCAAAGTTCAATGGTATGTAGCTCCATATTTCTCACTTTTTTCTGTTTTGTTAGAACCAAATAACTCAATTATAACAAAAAATAATTACAATACAAATTTTCGGTGTCAATAGAGTGTCAATGTCATTTTTTTTGTAAGTTCCAAATTTCGAAATTAGCAAATTAATTGATTGCCAGAGTACTCGATTCTATTTTCATACAGAGTACCGATTGAAATTAGAATCGCAAACAACTTTCGCAATTTTCTGACATTCTAGTAGCAATAGAGAGTAAGACCCCAGTTGAAATGCCTCTTTCCAGTAGCTGGGCATCGAGGAACAGCAACAACAAATTCCCTATATTTAACGATGTTGAAATTACATCAAGGAAATCTGGCGGGAGAATGTTAAACTCAATTCAACCAACAATTAATGATAAAGCCAGCCCAGCGGAGAGCCACAAAAAACGCGGTATTAACCAAGCAAGAGCAGATGTTTCTGAACATTCAACTGACGGCAGGCAGGCCAACTCAATTCATAGGATTAACAGGGCAGGTTTTACCCTCCCATTTTCGTTTGTAACGTACAAGGTGAGGCAAAATTAATCATACAATTTTGTTTTTGAATTCCTTTTTCACTTAATAAAAACCAATGATTTTGAGTGATGGATATTTTTATTTGGACCTTTAAAATTTTTTCTGTGAAGTAGAAATAATGATATCCGTAATGTTGATACCCATTTGTGCCCGTTTTATAGCATTTTCCATGACTTAAGGGCTGCGATTGTCTGAGGCTTGTTGGCATACGCCCGCGACTTCAAGTAGCCCCAAAGAAAGAAGTCTGGGATGGTTAAATCGGTCGATCTTGCTGGCCATGCCAAATCAGCAAAACGGGGGATTACGCGAGCAGAAAATGCTTTTTCACAATATCCATTGTGGCTCGTGGTGTGTGTGCGGTTGCACCATCTTGTTGAAACCACATGTTCACCAAGCCCCACTCATCTAATTCCGGCAGTAAGAAGTCATTTATCATGGACCTGTAGGGTTTGCCAGTAACAGTGACTGTATTGGCGATGGCGTCCTCAAAAAATACGCCGCACCACAAAGTGGCTTTGGATGGATGTTATGGCTCGAATTTTCAGTGCCACTGAAACGAAGATTTTGCTTATTGACGTATCCGCTTAAGTGGAAATGCGTCCTCTTCGTTGTTGAAGTTGAGGATGGCTTGACAGTAATTCAATTCATTCCGTTGCTTGTCTGTTTGTAAACTGCAGCTGTCTAGTTCACAAAGGTCAAATATGATTGACGTACGACGCCATTTGCAAAAATTATAACATTTTCCGATAAAATGATTACTTTGCGCCACCTTGTAGATATCCGTCAATTTGTACCGGATCTTAGAAGGAAAAATATCGGGTTTCAAGTTAAGAGTCGCGGCAATTCTTGCAAAGTATATGTTAAAGATAGTGCGGTTTATAGAAAACTTTTGGAAAAACTGAGAAGTAATACCGAGATTAAGGCATATTCCTTCACGCTGAAGGAAGACAGAACAACTAATGTTATCCTCGGGGGACTAACCTACGATTATTTGAAAAGTGAGCTCTTTGAGGAGCTCCAAGAGGTGACTCCTGGATTGATTGAGTCAGTCACCAAATTCTTCACGTGAGGGCCTACAATCGCTTCATCGTTCGCCTACTTTCTGGAAAGCTTTCCTCCGAACTACCTTAAATAAATATTTAGGCATTGCCAATCCTTTGTCTGCCTCGCTTAAAACTGCTCTAGCGCATATTAATGCGTTAAATGTCATCATCAGCACCCTCCGGGTAGGTGCGCAGTGGTAAAGTCTGATGTCTCCATAGCTGTGTGCCTGAATTGCAAAGTAACCACTCTGCTAACAACCCTAGCTGTATTACATATAAAAATCACTAACTACATAGAAAAAAGGCTAGGGACAATAAAGTCGCAGTTAAGATTGTAGGCGATTCGACACCCAAAAGTAACAAAAGTAAGGCTCCCGCTGTTTTGACAGTGTCATTTACGAGCCTCTTCAAAAACCAGGACACAAACCCTGCAGCTTAATTTTCTCAAGTCCCTTCGAGCCAAGGTGTATTAGAGGAATTTTTTAATATTCTCAAAGACCTTTTCGGAAATGGCTTGCATTCTCTGCTCCCAAAAATAGCTTCGTTTGTTAAAAAAAATTAGCAACTCTAATTTTATCCACCTTACCTTGAGCTAATGGATGAAATCTTAATTAGCAATATTATCTCCTATCGCGCCCCTTGTGGAGCACAGCAGAAGAATTGAACTCCAAAATATCCTTTATGCTAATAATTGTTTGATAGCATTTATTCAAGAAACCCATCTCCATTCCAAACATAAAGTTGTCGTTGACTCTTATCCTTTCCTACCTAAAAATATTAATCAAGAGGTTGGCATTGCCACTATAAATAATATAGATTATGATAAGGTCTCCCTTAACAATAACAATCCCATTTTCCCAAGTAAGTTTATTTCAATTAAACTTACTATTGAAGGTCAAACGTAGAAATTACTCTTCGGTTCAATCTACGTTCCAAGGAATTGCTCGGATTTGGCCCTCACGGAAACCTTGGTATTGCAATTTGATGGCGTTATTGTTGGGGGACCTGAATAGTCCAACTTGGGGGTTGACTGCTACAATGGGAATGGCAAAACATTGGGACCTGAATAGTCCAACTTGGGGGTTGACTGCTACAATGGGAATGGCAAAACATTGGTGAAATGGTTACAAAACCAACAACCATATATCATCAACCTCACTTCTTTACCTTCAACGTTTCCCAGAGGGTCATCTTTTCTGAATTATTTCCTTATTTCTAATCATTTAGTTAGTTCCTTTGATTCCAACTTTTCTATATAGACCTTACACTCCTTTTCTGATCACTTTCCTCTTCTCTTTAACCTAAATTTAAGGGAAGGGAGTACTTCCCTTTTACCCAATATAAATAAAAAAAACTGTGGCGCTGTTAGCCCGGTGTGGCTAATAGCTAGACACTCATTTGTGTTACTCATGTTGTCATTTTTGCCACATCTGAGCGGGGCCTAAGGTTTATCGCCGAATCCGAACGGCACTCCTTACAAGATTTTCCATAGGCAATTTTGCTTTCGGGAGTTTGCCATTGCCCGCCGCAAGGGTGATGACAGTTTGAAAATGTGTTGGTGATGCCGGAACTACGTGATAGTCTAATGAGCTAACACACGAGATGGACTACCTTCAGAGAAGATCTCGACTTGTCCCTCAATGATTTCCTACAACCTACTTCACTTGCCTACTTGCCTTAACAACAGCGAAATTGATTTCCTAATTGAAAAGTTTAACCTAGTGCTTCTCTCGACGATTAAGCGACACTCACAAGTTCACATCCCCTCTTTCCGGAAGCATGAAAATCTTCCCACACATATCAAACACCTTTTTACAACTATAGACAATTGAAACGAATATTTCATAGATCTTATAATAGGATTAATGTTGCTTCTAGTAAACTCTCGTGCCGAATTAGCTTGCTGAGGATCATTATCAAAGAGAATTTAAATATTTTATAAATTTTTTACACTGCAAGGCGGTTGAGGTGGACTATACTATTTTGACAAATACATATGAGGTAGCCGAAGCGTTCAGGAATCAATACAATAGCAATTTTGTTGTTGAAACCTTCTCCTTTTCTGTTTCGACTCTGTAAATTCATTCCTATCACAATAATATAACTCTATAATCTCTAGAGGTATTCTTTATGCGGATTACACGTTGGTTTACGCATCTGATGATTCCCCTTTTTCGGCTCTGAGAAGCTTAACCCATTCGCTGCCAAGGCTAAATTATATGAAGTCATTCCCATTGCCATTTATATTTTGAGTGTTATTGTTTACCAAAGCTCTGTTATTTCTTGGTAAGAGCACATATATTATCATACATAATCATTTACAAGCATAAAACCAAAGGCGAGTATACTCGTCTTAATTTAAATTTGTAAAAGATCATTGTCTAGAAATATAGCATAATTTTGTAAAAAAATGTATTTATAGTATTTTTTCAAGTTTTTTACATATCTATATTTATGTTTGTGGCCACAAAAAATTTGTTAATTCAAAAGCCTGCATGTTATAACATATTTAAAGAAGGACGAGCATACAGCAACAATGCACAGTTATTCCAAAAATTGGGAATTTCTGGTTTTCTAATTCAACTACTGTTGCTGCAGAGATGGAGATTATTGAACGAAAACTTCTCATGCGTTGTATTAATCGGGATTTCGATTCTAAAAATAATCGTTACTCGTTAAAGCGGAAACTCTACACCACGGTTGTTAGACCAGCTCTTATATACGGTTCACAGTGCTGGACAATGTACGAAGCGTTTAAAAACAAAATGACGGCAGCGGAAATGAAAATTTTAAGGATGCCTAGTGGAGTCACTAAATGCAATTGCATTAGATCTACGCGTATAAGAGGAAGTCTACATATAAAGAATTCGGTAACCGAACAGCTTGAGGCGAATAGAATAAGCTGGTATTGCCACGTTCAGAGAAGATCTGCGGAAAATCCGGTTAAAAAGGCACTATCAACTACGATCACTCCAACTGTAAGAAAACGAGGTCGGAAAAAGAATTCCTGGACTTCTCAGATGGCAAATGCGCAACAACGCCTGGGGTTAACCACTGAAGCGATCCAGGACTGAGCATTATGTAGACGCGTTCTGCGGTCTGCGATATTAGCCAACCCCATAAGCGGAGCAGCAGCGATGCAGTAAAAATGGGAAACTCGTTACACATAAGTTCATATAACGAGGAAAGGGTTAATAAAAAGGATAAGAAGAATCGTTACTCGAATGTATCAATTTATAATGACGCTGATGCTAATGGATAAATCAATTAGAAAACTAATCTATTTAGATAATGATTTGATTAAAGACATTTACGAGTCCCAAATTAACATTAGTTGGTCTAATTCTCTCTATCCTTCTCCGGTTTCCCACAAGTGGCGATAGACTATTATGATATGATTAACATTTTTTATGTCTTTTTCTTTAGGAGCGCAAAACAGCACAGATTATTACTCTAACCTAAATACATTTTTATATCTCTCTTGTTTCACTATAAGCCACAATGTCTTTTACTTAAAATTGTGAAGCTTAAAGGGCTGACCAGAATGTGAATCCGAATAGGACCCAACTTCGGGATACAGATTCACACAGATACGCATTGTGTCAGTGCTTACAGCTGTACATGTATTCAACTTTTGACAGTTTGATATCAGATACAGATTCAAGCTTCAGATTTACATTCTGGTCAGTCCTTAATATTGTAACTAAATGCTATTTCTACTTACTTAAATATGTAAATAATTTTCATTATCTTTTGGCCATGAATCTAAATTTTTAGTTTTTACTCAAAAGAAAAAGTAGTAATCTCTTTACTTGTACATTCTTTATTTACTTGATTTTATAATATTTATAAGTTATTATTAAATTGCCTTGGCATGTATCGTACCTGTGGAAGAGAAGAGCGATGAAATACTCCGATAATGTCTATATTGTAATATTTCGGCTAGGGTTCGAAAAGACTAAACTTAATTCTTGCGGCGTATTTTTACGGTCACTGTTATTGGCGAACCCTACAGGGCTATAATAAATGACTTCTTACTGCCGGAATTAGATGAGTGAGGCTTGGTGAACATGGTGCAACCGCACACACACCACGAGCCGACCCGTTTTGGTGATTTGCCATGGCCAGCAAGATCGCCCGATTTAACCATCCCAGACTTCTTTCTTTGGGGCTACTTGAAGTCGCGGGCTTATGCCAACAAGCCTCAGACAATCGCAGCCCTTAAGGAGAATATTCGACGGTAATCAGAACAGTTATCACCGGAAATCTTGCGGAAAGGCATGGAAAATGCTATAAAACGGGCACAAATGTGTATAAACACTGGCGGCAACCACTTGGCGGTTATCATTATTTCCACTTCACAGAAAAAATTTTAAAGGTCCATCACTCAAAATCATTTGTTTTTATTAAGTGAAAAAGGAATTCAAAAACAAAATTGGATGATTAATTTTGCGTCACCTTGTACATTACAAATGAAAATGGGAGGGCAAAACCTGCCCTGGATAATAGAGCTGTTAATACTATGAATTGAGTTGGCCTGCCTGCCTTCAGTTGAATGTTCAGAAACACCTGCTGTTCTTTGGTTAATACCGCGTTTTTTGTGGCTGGCTGGGCTGGCTTTATTATTAATTGTTGGTTGAATTGAATTTAACATTCTCCCGTCAGATTTCCTTGATGTAATTTCAACATCGTTAAATATAGCGAATTTGTTGTTGCTGTTCCTCGATGCCCAGCTACTGGAAAGAGGCATTTCAACTGGGGTCTTACTCTCTATTGCTACTAGAATGTCAGAAATAGGCGAAAGTTGTTTGCGATTCTAATTTCAATCGGTACTCTGTATGAAAATAGAATCGAGTACTCTGGCAATCAATTAATTTGCTAATTTCGAAATTTCGAACTTACAAAAAAAAATGACATTGACACTTTATTGACACCGAAAATTTGTATTGTAATTATTTTTTGTTATAATTGAGTTATTTGGTTCTAACAAAACAGAAAAAAAGTGAGAAATATGGAGTTGCATACAGTTGAACTTTGGATTTGAATCGGCTGAAAGGATTCAATCTTTGGAGTAGCCACTTCCGCTAAGTGCGATTCAGTTGCTGACAACTCTTCTAAAGGTCAATGTAGTCCGAAACTTACAGTACCGCTTTCTTTCTATTACTCTTTCTTCAAGAGAAGAAAGTACGAAAAGTCTGCTAGGCCCACATCCAGTTCCAGATATGTTTTCTTTATTTTTTCTTAATTTTGCTTTGGTATGAACTTTGAAATCAGCTCAAATATTAAACGGCTTAATATGTCATTGCTGTTAAATAAATATGTTCATTCTTACCTTTTTCCAACTTACTCCGTCGCGCATGGGAGGGCCCTCGGCATTTAAAACTCCTGCCATCGATTTCCATAATAAACACGAAATTTTTAGCTTCTGCCGTTTTCAGATATCTTCTTGCGAGGTTCGGGTGAGCCGACATGTAATTTACAAGCAATTCAAACTGAATTGGTCTAGCATTTATATTTTTGGCAGTAGTTTCCCTGTGATAAAGTTTATTTTTTATTTATCATATGCAAATACACATGCTGGTATGTCTTTTTCTTTAAAGTACTTACATTTTAAAATGTAACAAAACACTAGCGAATACAAAAATGCGAATTTGAATGATTTTCTCATTTAGATACACTATAGGGAGTACGAATTTATCGGAGCGAAGTTAGCAACTTAAGCAACAGGTGATTTTCGAAAATATGGTTATGCTATTCGAATTATAGAGTATTGATTTTTCGAATTCGAGTAGTAGCAATACAGAGTAAGGGCCTTGGTTGGTGGTCCATATCCTCTAGAAGTTTATGGGGACTTATGCCTTGAGATGACGCAGAATGTAAGTCTATGATTGCGTTCGCTTCAATCAATTTCGATAATTTTTGATAATTTTGTTTTCTAATTTTTAACTTAAACAGCTGTTGAGCCGCCTTCATTTTTGTGGGCTATTAGTTGTATTACCTTTCAGTGGATTGGAGCCATTGCAAGGTCTTTTATGCCTTGCTTTGGTCATCAAGGTCCATTAATGGCGGACACACTGCGTGGTGTTGAAGTTAAGTCTGGCAATGCACACAAAACGGCGTAAAATGAAAAGTCACATCGACGTTAATGCAGTTTATTTATTTTTGCTTATGTTTTTAGGAACTCTGATATAAAACACTCAAAATTTTAGTTGCTGAAAACTTACAGAATTTATAAATTCTCTTCAGATTGCCATCTTTGGTGAACACCAACTTCTTGCCAGCAGTACCTTTTAAATAGCGAAAACAAAAATTTGAAAAGCCCTCGGGTTGGATCATATATATTTCCTCGTCAAGATACCCTTGCAAAAATGCCGATACTACATCCATTTGATCGACATCATGATCAAAACGTAGGTACTGCAAATGCCTATAGTAATCGGATGGAGCTGAAGCGCACCACAGGAGAGAATATCTCCTCATAGTTTATGGCCTTTCTTTGGGCATCCCCTTTGATGACCAAACGTGCTTTGTATAGGTATCTAGAAATTTTTCCTGTAGCATCTTCAAGTTTTGTTGTTGTCTAATGCGTGAAACTCCTCCTGCATGGTAGCACGCCACAAATTTTCATCAGCTCTGGACAGCGCTTCACATTCGGTAAGTAGCTGCACTATTTAATTCATTTACTGTAAAAAATGAGACAAAGTCTGGTTTCAGAACTGTTTTCGGTATTCGGGATGATCTTCTCACATCATCAGCTACAATATCAACTCTCGTCGGTGGCAAATAATTTTCATCGGGCTCGGTGCTCGGTATTATCAGAATGTGAGGAAATAGTTTCATTGGATGACTGAGACAGACTGGTTTATTCACTATGAGCATCATTATCAGTTTGATCATTTGATGACACTTCATTAGATGAATCGCAATTGATTACCTTCGGTTCCTCACCCACTGAATCAATGTGCTCATAGACGTTCATATTCAAAAAATACAACGTCCCTACTGATGTAAATTCGTTTCGTTTTTATGTCCATCAGCCGATAAGCCTTCGGATTTCCGATGGAACCCATCATCAAACACTCTCTGGATTTTGACTCGAATATCTTTCGCAGCTGTTAAGGAATGTGCACCATTGCACTGGCTACACACGTCAATAAGCAAGAAAAGGATACAAAACTTGGAAAAACACATCTTGGAATCTAAAACATTGCAACAGGGTGTAATCAAATACAATACAATGACAATCATTTACACGCATTTACTCATAGTAAAAAATTTCGCGGGCCACTCATGAACGCATAGAAAAAAGAAGTAAAAGAAGTCTGTTTCCACTTTGTCCGTATACAATACACAGCATTTTACACCCTGGGGAGGGAGGAAAATTACTCATAAAAAATTTCTGCGGGCAAGTAAATTTCCATAAGGATAAAATAGTGGGCAGACTAGTGTATGCATTCTAACTCAAGAAAAATTAAATAGTATTTGGAATTTGAAACAAAGCAATTGTTGTTGGTTTTTTGTACGACGGCTTCTTGTTATTTCTATTCTTTGCTATAAACCAGCACCCCGAGACTTAAAAGCATCATCTTAAGTTGCTATTGCAAGATATACATTCCTGCTAGTCCCCACTCATCGTTCTTTTAAAAAAAAGGAAATGACCTTGAACAAGAAATTTCTTCCATTGAATCACAATCAGAATCTGATATACAAAAACAAATACAAAAGGTACATGAAAACAAAAACTGAAATAAAGAAAAACAACACAGAGAGAAATAAGCAAAGACAACAAGTAATTTGTTGTTCCAACCAAATTTGAAATAACATTATGTGTTATGCAAGATTCGAACAAGTTCGATCAAACTGGGACGATTAGTAAATCCCATCCGCCTGATAAAGTGACATATTTTTTTATACATGCGATATCTATGTAACTTTATTATTTGTGGTTCTTTTAAGTAGGTAAAGAAAATCTAGTTATCTCCCAAACGATTCTACGAGTATCTTTATTCTTGGTTATCAACTAGTGAGGAAACGGTCTGTAAAGTACCTCGGTATATACTTAGATACAAGGCCTATAGCATGTCCCCACCAAAACTAAAGCCGGATTTACCAAAAAAAAATTTAGATTTACGTGAGGTGTCCCCACCGGAATTTAGGATTTAGATTGACGTTAACTTGCAAAAAGATTGTCACAGCTGTTTATACTTTTTATAGATTTCCAGAAATGAATTCCTAAATAAAACTATTGTTGGTGAATATTTTGAATTTTGTCCGCCCACAGTTCCACCAGAAAATCCTCGTGCGAATTGCACCATGCTTTGCGGCATTTTGTTTGTTTTGATCCTTCCATTGTCTGCAAGCAAAGCAAATGAGTTTAATTATGTATGAATTATGTAAAAATTTAAAAATACTTACCAAAAAATACACAGACTTCAATTATTTTTTTGTCAGCACACGAAAATGACATGTGCTCACATAAAAAAGGACTGTTTGATTTGTGTCGCTCGAGGATTTAAGTAAGATTTATTATAAATCTCTAATTTCGACGGGATTTATAGACGTCAAATCGTATGGTAAATCCTCGATATTTAGTGAAGATTTAGGTGGATTTAGCTAAATTCTTGCTAAATCTCTGATTTAGTTTTGTTGAGGACATGCTATTACATTTAGTGAAAATATGTCCCAAACCTAAAAAAAAATGAGTTAATATTGCGATAGCACTCTTATTTCCATTTATTAAAAGAGGGTCCCAACTATCGGTTGACAACGAAATAATAATACAAAAGGTTATATATCAAGCAATTTAGATTTACGGGTGCCCTGTTTGGAGCAGTTGAGCTAAATGCCACTTAAATAAACTGCAAATTTCACAAAATAAAATATTAAAAATGATGCTAAATTTACCGCGGAATTTTTCCACTACGAAATTACATGCATTGGTGAGAGTTGAATGTGAACGAATTCGTAAAATTATTGAAAAATTCTATCTTCTCTGTTCTCTTCCTGAAAATTATGCAGTTCGAAATTTATGTCCTTGAATTATACGAATTATATGTATAGTTTTGTTACAAAATATCTAAAAATAGAAACATACTTCATTATGTACATATTTATGTGTTAACTTATTCATGAGGCTCTGTTATTGGCTTATTTTCTTTTTTTTATTATATATTTTATTTGTTTCTTTATTTAGTTATTTCTTTTTTGTAATGGAGGTTTTTGTTCGCAGATTTTCCATCAATTATTGTTATCAATTGTATTAATTATTTCTCTAACTATATATTAAAACTCATTTTTAGAAGCAAGGTAACATACTCGTAGTACCGTATCTCTATTTTGTAAAATGTGCAATGAACAATATAAGTGTTTATTGCGAAAAAAAAAAAAATAATACTTACACAGCCTAGGAAGGGAAGCGACTACATATTTGGATAACTTGCGCAGTAGCATTCGTAAATTGCACGGAAACACAAGAGAATAGATTGTGCCAGCGAAGTCTATTTTGTGTTTTCTTTCGGTTTCTAAGCAAACGATTTGCATTATCCATTGACTCCTTTCAGCAAAAAATGTTTGTCTTTTTTTGTGAACTGCCTCTCGTATGAACCAAAAAGAAATGAAACGATATAGAAAAATAACGAACAAAGGGAAGGAGAAACGTCAAAAAGATTTATCAAAATCTGACCCACAACTCACAATGTTGCTGATTTCCTATCTTATCTTTTTTCAGTGGACTATTTTGATGTATAATGTTTTTTAGCTGCTAGTCGCATCAATTTCTTCGTCTGGTTGATTCAAATATATTCAATTAAAATCGCAGTTTATCGGCACTTATAATTAATATATCTTTCATCAAACCCGAAAGCTAAAACCCACCTTGTTTCCCGTCGTTTTCAAAGTTCCTCTCGCTAGAAAAACATAATTTTTATTTTGGAGTTTTTGTTTTATTGGTGCTTCTACGAATCATCATACCTACTGAGACGAGATGAACCCGTTCGCAACAACAAAACACTGTTAACTCTCCGAGAGATGCTGCAGCACACAATTCAGCTGGTATTGCTGATAAACTGTGGAGCCGTATCGAGAATAAACTGGAGAAATAGATGGAGACCTTTTCCACCTTACCTGTTGCCAAACTTTCCGCATTGGAGGATCGCTTAAACGCTCAGGTACTAAATTGCTTTTTCAACAGCAACTGCAGCAAACTCCTTAGGATATCAAACGAATTGAGTTAGCTGTTGATCGATATGAAAGGGAGAAAGTAAGCTGTGATGCTGTTATTGTTGGTGTGCCTAAGGTAGCTGGAGAGAGCTAACATACCATCTATGAGAAAGTATGCTCAACAATTGATATTCAGCCGCCACGTATACAGAACATCTTTCGCGCCAATTCGCGTACTTCTAATTCTCATAATGAACACTCCCTCTCGGATGGCATCATTATAATGAGGTTTGCTGACACACGCGAGAAGCACAACCTGATGCGAGCAATTGAAAACTTTCGCAGAAGCAAAAACGCTTCTCTCAAACTGTGTGACATAGGCTTCGACTCTTCGAAAAGCTTTTTTATCAATGATGGCCTAACAAAACTCAACTATGTTTTTCTCCGGAATGCACTGCAACTGAAAAAGAAAGCTCATATAACATCCGTTCACACATATAAAGGGCAAGTGCACATTCGTACTCCACTCACAATAATGATGATCCTCTTATTTGATTGCATTATTTTTATTTTTCAATTGTCTCTTCTTCTTTCACTTTTTCTTTTATATAATTCCTTGATTTCTTTGTCGCACCAAGATTCATTACTATTTGTTTTTTATTGCTCTTTTTGTTAATGTACGAATAAGTTCAGTTCTGATATGGTTGCCAATTATTTTGATTCCCTTTTTACATTCACACTTATATACCTGCAAACTTGGCGGTGTGATACTAGATACGAAGGAGAAACAATCTACTATATACGTTAGATGGAAGCGATATGAATGCGCATATATGCATAGAGACTTTAAAATATCTAGAAATCTTGCAACAAGGTTGATTCGGTCGGCTTAATATGACTTTTACTCCATCAAATTTAACACCAATTGATCCTCGAAATTGCTCTGAACTTAAGTGCGAATTATTGGCCTCACTAATAAGACTACACTGCATTTGACGAAACTACTGACCTTAACGAACTAAACCATTAATTTACAGTCCCGATGTCTAATCCGTTGCCAAGTTCCATACCACAAATGCTTA
Source organism: Volucella inflata (assembly GCA_928272305.1). Classification (NCBI taxonomy): domain Eukaryota; kingdom Metazoa; phylum Arthropoda; class Insecta; order Diptera; family Syrphidae; genus Volucella; species Volucella inflata. Next base: position 21,787,160 of record OV743719.1, read on the forward strand.
GGCTGAACGACAGAAATGATACTTTTTCGCTGTCTGCAGTTGATGACTACAGCGTTGGTTGTGCTGTTTTCGCTGTTTAAAGCAAATCCGTAGGCCTTGACAACATTTATCCGGACTCCTTAAAAATGCTGCATCCCCTTCTACTCCCTTATATCACCCATATCTTTCACACAATTATAAAACTAAAGCTATCCCAATACCTAAAAAAGATAATTCCCGTGACATTAGATCCATTGTCATCCTTCCTTTCCTATCCAAAGCCTTTGAAACAATTCTTAACACCCAAATCAAACAGTATATTGAGAGGGAAAAACTATAAAATTCTCTTCAGTCGGGCTTCCGAATGGGTACAGCTTCGTCTCAGCTCTTTTAAAAGTTTCTGATGATATTCGACAAGAAATTAATGACAAAGAAACAACTGTTTTAACCTTATTGGGCTTCTCTAAAGCATTCGACAGTGTTAATTCAACTCTTCTCTGTGAAAAAGCTGACTACAAATTTCAATTTGTCTAATACATTCTGTAAGTTGATTTTTTCTTATTTGACTTACTGCGTGCAAGCTGTTTTTTGTAATAATAAATTCTCTACCTTCTGTCCTTGTTTTTTCTTTTTTTATCAATATCTGTGATATCCCATTGTCGTTATCATATCTACGCTGACCACGTTCAGCTTTACCTGAGCTTTACCATTAGAATGGTTGAAGACGCAATATCCAGAATCAACGAAGACATAACCTCAATAGTAAACTGGTCATCACGCAACGGTCTAAAGCTTAATCCTCTTAAAACCTCTTAAACATATTCTTCTCAAGTTGAATATGTTTCTAAAGTAAAAAATCGCGGTTTAAAAGCAGATTAACATGGGACGGACAAATAAACTGCTTTTGTCGCCAAAAAATATCTCCCGACTGAGGTTAAACTAAAATTGGTAGAGTCTTTTATTATTCCAATAATAACGTACGGCTGCGGTTTGTTCGCCAATTGTGACTACTATTCTTTTCAAAGACTCATGGTTGCTTTTAATGCGATTGGTCGGCTCGTCAATGGAACTTTTTTAAATTTCGGTGCTGTGTTCAACTATTTAAAATCATTCACTTAAAGCAACCTGACTATTTATTGGACGAAATTACGCTTTGTGCACCTAATTAGTACATCGTTTAAGGACCACTCAACCATACCTGCTTGAAATCGCGAAAACAATTTTTCATTTATGCTGTCAAACTGTCTAATCACTAAAAACTAATCTACCAAATCATGTTGTCTTTTTCTTTAATTTTCATTTAAAAATATCATTTTATACTTATTGTCTGTCTTATCGGAACTGCCGTTATCGTTACCGTAGAATATGAGGACAAATCTGTCGCTTTGCTAAATTCATACAACGACTCGACAAATTGCTCTACACACAACATTTTAAAGAAACGTCAGTGCGAGTTTCTTCACGTGACAATTTTCCAAACTGTGCTAAATTATCAATACATACTTCCATTCAAAATATTTGCAGGAAATTTCAAGTAATGGCTTTCGGGTAGCAGTTTCGTAGGTACAGCAGTGAATGGCAATAATGTGTTATCTGGAACAGATTACTTCAATTATGTTCAATCTAGAGTGAGGGGACGCCAAAGAAGCAGTAGTCTGTTTTACTTCAAGTAGCGCTTACTATTACGGCGCTATTGAATTGCTGCAATAAAAATTTCGCGCAGTAGATAAGGCTATGAATCAGTTAGGTAATGACATTGCCAAATTGTCGTCAAAATTAGACTTAAAAATGTCTACGCAATCTTTTCAACACCGTTATACACGCACGAGATCGTTGACACCAATGGAAATTTTGTCGTGTAATTACGGCATTATACTAAAATCGTGGCTTTTGCGATGCTTGCCAGGTGTTTATTCTCGTCATTCTCGTTTTCACAGAAGCGGAGAAGAGGTAAGCGTCAATCAGAAGGAAAGAGAGTACAGCTATTGCAGCGGGTAAGTGAAATTTCTATTGTTGATAATGAAATAAGATTTCTTAAAACCGAAGCCCTTGAAAGTTTTACCATGGAGAAAGCACACGTAAACATAAGGGACAGCATCTGAACTATTTCCCACTATCAGCAAAGAATGTTGTTTCTTTTGCAAATCGCTATTCCATCAAACAAAATATTATCATGGACCACACACACATTTTAAAAGGAGACAAAAGATATTTTATTTGCACCTAGCATGCCCACATACCACTATAGGTATATGTCTCATCGATCCATATATTGACATGTTAGACAACAGTGTACATACATCTATATTCAAACGCGCTACAATGAATCTAAAAAATGAAATTGCAATACATAGTTCTATTGTGAGGTTCTCACAAAGTATTAGGTTTGTTTTGGTATGTGCATACGGATGAAGTAGCACTTGATATTAGTTCGGTTGAACAGTCTCTTAAAGATATGCCAATGGGAGCTACTAAAGGTTCTGTGCTCCAGGTAAGTTCTCGCTTCCCAAGGAATCACCTTAGAGCCAGGTAAAATCCTTGGCAGTTTTTTATGCACCAAAGATAGAATAGCACCATTAAAGAATACCCAAAATTAACTGATATTACTGCGGCTAGAGCTTGTCGCTGCTGTAATTGCTGCTCCTTCTTAATAGAAAATTTAAAAATTACTTTCATTAGCATTTCTTTTCGAACGGACTGCCAGATCACACTTTGTTTGATTTCGAATGAGATAAAAAAATGGAAACTTACAGCAAACTGTCGTTTGAATCACTGTCCAGCGAAGGATAATCGATCTGACTTACTGACAAGAGGCGTATTGAGGAGAATTGAAAACTGGCCTTTGGACGGCAACAAGATGTAACATACAAGTTGGTGTAGATGTTGAGCATCTAAATAGGAGAAATGCATATACTATACCTTGCGGGAAGAGGATTTCGGCAGCTGGAAGCGATTACTGCGGGTAAGTGCCTCCGTATTCAGATTTGTAAATATCGTTCTCAGAAGAAATTTGGAACATGTCAAGTTTTTGACTGCAGAGGGGATAAGTCAGGCTGAAATATATGGTTTAAAAACTACTTAGTTTAAAAATGTTGGCGATAAGATGAAAGCAATAAAAAGAACATAACTCTCTCGATAAATAAATATTCGCCTTTGTTTCTGTTGAATCCATTTCTTGATCTTAATGGTATACTACGAGTGGGCGCACTGCCTCAGACTCAGACTACATTACATGACAAAGATAGTGCATATTCCATTACACCCCAAAACGATGTCACGTCAGTCAAATTATTGTGTTGTTCATCAAAGAATGCTTCACAGTTAATGGTACTGTTACAAATATAAGATCTCGTTTCTGGATAATTAGATCTCGGCAGTTGGTTGCAAAATTTTTTTTTGATCCTGTAAGGGACAAATGCACAATTTGGATAAAAAAAGGGGACAAATGAAAAACATAGATATACGAGTACCTTAAGTTCTTAGTTAAATATTTATTTTTTAAAATTCAATGCAATTATAGTCATAGTTGAAAATGGTCAATAATTCACTCTTTATCAAATCCGGGGTACATTTGTTGTACACATGTTTATGCAGAGTATACAATATATATTTTTTGAGAAGAGAGAGCTGAAAACAAAAGCTAAAGGGTAAAATCCAATTTAAAAAAAAATAACGCTGGAGCTGTATTGTATCCGTCCTTGCGGTGACGTCTGCCTACTTCAAAAAACGGATTCGAAGGACGTTTATGCAGACTATCTGCGTAGTATGTGAAGAAAGCATATTTTCGGATACAAATGTCTGTAACGACTTGTTTGGCTTGTATGGGCCAGATATGGATCTGAAAGTTTCATCAAGGCGTAAAAAAACATGCTATGGACACAAACCCCGAACCGAAGCCTCCAGAGCCGAACAAGGGAACATAGTAGTAGAGTTGCAGTCTATGCTGAGAACCTGGAACATGCTGTAGAGTGTATAACTGCGATGACGAAACAAATACCGCTGTCAGGCAGAATGACCCTTTATAGATGGACGATGTAGAACAATGCATGAAGTGATGAGAGCAATATTTTTGGACCTTAGGCCGGTAAGGATTTCCAGGACTTAGTCAGGGTCTTGGAAAAGAGATGGTGATGGACGAGCCCTATATGGGCCAACGGCAGCGCCCTCATTCTGAAACGGGTTACTGGCTTCGGTGTAACCGACCCCTCGTCCTAGGGGCATTAAAAATGGAACTGGTCCTCCAGGTTTTGGGTTGTGCCGCCGGGGTAACTGCCCTGCCATTTGTTGCGGTACATTTTCCCGCAACAAGGTTTACCCTCTTCCCTGTTCTTCTCCCGTCGTTCTCTCGTTTCTTTGAGTGGGAAGACCGAGCTCTGACGGAGGTGGAGGGCAGCATGGTCCTATCAGCCATTGGCCCACCGACCACAGACCTCGAAAAGGACCCACATAGGTTCACGGGCGGTTATTCTCAGAGGAGGACGAGGTGGTTCGGTCGGTGAAGCCCTACGGACGGTAGGGAGACTCAAGACGAACCCGGAGCCCAGCACCCCACCGATGGAGCACCAAGGGAGCAGCAGAGGCTGTAGGCGGACGGCCAAGTTACTAGGCAGCCTCCGACGAGGGAATGTACAAACATAAACAAGAACAACAACAGTAACCACAAACAATAACAACAACCAGCGACAACAAATAATAATAATAACAACAATAATAAACAACAACAATAATAAACAACAACAACAATATAAACAATAACATTAACATAATAAAACAAAATGCATAGTTAACACGCGTAAGCAGTCACCTATCTGACGGAAATACGAGAAGGCTCAAGTATCCAGTCAGACGCATTGTATGCATTTTTCACTTGCATGCGCGAACTTGCATGAGCTTTCCCGTGGGAACCAAGGCCATTGAAGTCAATTGTATCGAGGTTAGATTTTAAGTATGAGTTTCATTGTTAGGCAGTTCGAACGAGCACCTGGTTGAATAAACAACATTTATAACGTTAAGTATGTGTTTCATTTTAATCCAAGTTGCGCGGCTTGTTCGAGCGGATATAATTTTTTTGGAAAACTCCTTACGAAGGACTTTTACTGGCGCCCGAGCAGGGACAGCCCAAAAACTCGTGTGTGAATCCTAAATAAGTAAAATGACTGAAACCCAAATCACTTAAAATTGCAAAAAATCATTTCTGCTAAATCCGATAAGTGAAGTGAATGACACCCAAATCACTTAAAATTCCAAAAAAATCATTTTTGTTAAATCTGCAGTGAACGAACCCCAAAGTACCTTCAATTCCAAAAAAATTATCCTACAAAAAGAAAGTAGAAACCAATAAGTGAAGTGAACAAGTAAAGTAAAAAATTTTTGAAAAAAATACTCGAAGTTACAAACAGTTAAGGGAAAACTAAGAGGAATCAACCATCCTATTTTAAAAGAAAGAAGAAGAAGACCAACTAAGGATTCAAACGATGAGGGGCTGTCCTATATTCCTAGGATTGTAGTAAGATAAATTTAAGCAAATAATTGTAAGACAAAATATGCCAAATTATTTATATATCTGATAAGACTAACATAGTCTCTTAAACCAAAAAAAAAAGAAGAAACTCAAGCAGAGTTTATTAAACATAGCTCAAAACTATGCCTAGGGGCCAACTCTCATGAAAAAAGGGGCCGGCTTACTTAAGAATTAATTAATTTTAATCACTAGTGGTGAAGAACCTTATACCCTAGTAGGTCGCTGCGACTTTTTACGCATTAACGACTAAAGAGGATCCATATGAGCCTTCCGAACTAAAGTAGCTACCCCGAAAGTTAATGGAGAGCGCTTAGCAGGCATCTAGGGAACCTTAAACCAACGTCATTCTTTTGACAAAACGATTTAAAATACCTTTAAGAAATAATTCATCAAAAAAAAAATAAAAAAATAAAAAAAATTATAATATTAAGGAAAAATTGTTGCCACTTCTGTTGTTATTTTACTGTCGCGTTTTGTTATATCTAAATTTGTTCATTTTCCGTGCTCTCGAATACTTCCTTGGTAGTCTCTATTAGAATGGATGAGATTAAGACATCCGTCACTCAGCTCACGGGAGCTATAAATTCCGTAATAGAATAGCTTAGGGCAATAGAAGGCCGCATTAGCAGAATAGAACAATTTAATCCACAAGAGTCCATTAAACACGTTAACGAACGCTTAGCTGTTATCGCCAATCGACTCCAGGTTGTGGAGCAGGGAGACAGCTCCGTTCCACTTGCGGAAGTCGCGGTACAATTATGTGGGCCAACATGCGAACAAGACCTAAAGGATATTTCTAAACTCCCTGATTCGGTGAAGGAAATACAAGTCTTTGATGGCAACCCAGTCCAATATGTCTCCTGGGTCTACAGCGTAGAGACAATTCTGAAGGACTATGAAATAGTCCGTAATAAGCCAATCTACCGTGCGATTTTACAACATATACGTCAAAAAATAAGAGGCAGGGCGGATTCTGCTCTTGTCTCATACAATATATTCGATAACGAATGGATCGAGATTAAAAAAATTCTCTCGCTCCATTATGCCGACAAGAGGGATATCCGTACCCTTGAGCACCAACTCAATCAGCTCACACAGGGTGGCTCAAGAGTTGACGATTTCTATGCCACCGTGAATCATCAATTCTCCTTGATAATCAATAAGATCAGGGCTGAAACTTACTCCACCGAAACCATGAATGCTCTGGTGGAAACATATAGAAACCGTGCCCTCGACATGTTTGTTCGTGGGCTTAATGGAGATCTTTCAAGACTCCTTATCATTCAGAAGGCAAGAACCTTGCCTGAGGCATATTCAGCAGGCTTAGAGATGCAAAACCTGAACTTCAGAAACAATTCTCTACATGTCAGGGCATCCAATACAATCTCTTCCCCTGTGAACTACGACTTTAGAGGTAACTCAGGATCTCATCACAATCCTGGAAACCCCAACAAGTCGTATCCTCCTAGAGATCCTGCTCATCATTCACATCATTCGGGGAGGTCAAACTCTCAGCAACAGCATCAACCCCAAAGGCCAACAGGGCCAAAGCCTCCAGGAAAAATGGAAGTAGACAATTCCACCCAATCTAGGAAGGTTAACTATATGAATTTGCCAAAATCAGCTAAGAGGGAATCGAAATCCGATAATCCCTCGAAAACAACAGCGCCTAAATCACGTAGTGTTCACAGGTCCGGAAAACACCACGAGTGAAGAAAACCCAGAAATAGAATCCACTATACTCCCCAATGAAGAACCTAGAGGTGAAAATTTTATGGAAGGGGCCTCGTTTCCAGCGTACCATATATAGAATATGTAACGCGGGACGGGGACGTCCTAAAATTCCTCATAGACACTGGAGCGAATAAGAACTTCATCAAACACAATTTAGTTCCGTGTCCCGACCCCGTAAGAATCCCATTTCATGTCAACAGTCCTGCCGGAAATATCCTAGTTAGAAGCAAAATCTGTGGAAGGTTCTTCCATTACTTAGGCTGCGATCTCGAGATAACATTTTTCATCCTCCCAAATCTGAAATCATTTGATGGTATAATAGGTGACGATACTCTGAAGCAGCTGAAGGCTGTAATAGATAGAGAAAAACATATGCTTACCATTGATTCGAATAAAATCATTCCTCTCAAAAACAGCACTTCTGCTGAATTAATTAGTCAAATGCTTACCTTAGGCGAAAATGTTTCCATGTCAGGAAGATCTAGGTTAGGATATCTTTATATGAAGTTCAAAAGTCTTTTCGGTCCAGTGGGGAATGAGAAGGTGAAAACCAACGTCCGAGCGGAAATTCGTACAAACACCGACGAGCCAATCTATTCCAAAAGTTACCCTTACCCCGCTTGTATGAGGGAAGAAGTTGAGAGACAGGTAAGTGAACTCCTATCAGAGAACATCATTCGTCCATCCAACAGCCCGTATAACTCACCTATATGGGTTGTTCCGAAGAAGCCAGAACTTCGAGAAAAGCTTCAATTTGACCACGGATGCTTCTAATTTCGCGATCGGAGCAGTGCTGTCTCAAGGTGAGCACGGTAAGGAGAGGCCCGTCGCATATATATCTCGTTCTCTGAATCGAACAGAGGAAAATTACGCAACGAATGAGAAGGAGATGCTTGCAGTAGTCTGGGCTCTGGATAATTTGAGAAATTATCTGTATGGAGCAAAAAAGATCAAGATTTACACAGACCACCAGCCTCTTACATTCGCTATGAGTAATAGAAATCACAATGCAAAACTCAAACGCTGGAAAGCAAGGATTGAAGAGTATAACTACGAATTGATTTACACACCTGGTAAATCGAATTTCGTGGCGGATGCTCTCTCACGCCTGAAGACAGAAGTTAACCATCTGCCTACTCTACCTAGTGGAGCCGGAACAGCTGGCGACATAAGCACCGAAACTGCAAGCGAGCTACAAGAAGCACTCTCGGAGTCAGCCACAGATACTGCAGGTGAAGGACGAGCCTCCGGGGCAGACTCACTGACTGGTACGGCTGAAGAGGGACTTTGTGAGCTGTCAGACAGTGATACAGATTCGTGCACAGCGCACAGTGCCGACCAGGATAATTCCGACCTAATTCCACATGTAGAAGCTCCAATTAATGTGTTTAGAAACCAACTTATTTTCAGAACTGGCATAGATCTCCGCGCTCACGAGGAACCGCATCAGGGCTATCATCGTCATTATATTTCTGCCAGAACCTTTTGTCAGGACAATCTCATAGAATTGCTTAGGGAAAACTTAAACCCAAATGTAGTAAACGGGATCAAAATTCCAGAGAGCTATCTGGGGTTGCTACAAAAAGTTTACCTAGAAAACTTCGAGAAATACAAGATTCGTGTGACACAAAGAGTTGTCGAGGACATTGCTATTGAAGATCGCCAATTCCTAATTATAGAGAAAGAACACAGAAGAGCCCACCGGTCGGCAAGGGAAAACAAAGAGCAAATCCTCGAACAATTTTACTTCCCACATATGATGTCCAGAATAAAAAAACTAACTTCGTCATGCGAAATCTGTAATACTAACAAGTATGTCCGACACCCCATAACTCCCACTTTACAGGAAACCCCCACTCCAAAGTATCCATGTGAAATTCTTCATATGGATATAATGGAACTTCAAAATGAAAAATTCTTAACCGTAGTTGACAAGTTTTCTAAATTTTCTAAATTTTTCCACATTAAAGATAAATCAGCCATTTACATTAGATCAAAATTGATTAAAATTTTACATTACAAATTTTAGTGACGGACAATGAAAGAGACTTCCTCAGCCCAATCGTCCTAAATTTCATTAAAACGCTAGGAATTAAATTATATTTAACCCCAACACACAGGAGCGAGGTAAATGGTCAAATAGAAAGGGTACATTCCACTATACTAGAAATTTATCGGTGCCTTAAGGCAGAGAATCCAGACTTAAAGGTTAAGGAACTTGTCTACGTAGCCGTGGATCGTTATAACAACACAATACATTCGGTCATCAAACGAAAGCCGACAGACATATTCTTTAATAGGTCCCAAAGAGTAAATTATCAGAACCTTTTGAACATTCGCTCAAAAATCAATAAGGATCTTAGGGGCATTATTAAGCGAAATATGGAAGCTAGAAATATAAGGTTAAATCTAAAGAGAGGAAAACCCAGGGAGTATCGCGAGGGGGACGTGATTTACACTGCAATTAAAAGAATCAAAGGAAAAAACAAGCCCTTGTTTAAAAAAGAAATTGTGGCAAAAAATAATCGCGTAACAGTAACAACAGACAGTGGTAGGAAAATTCACAAAGCCCATCTAAAAAATGTTAATGTCCAAAAAAAGAAATAGTTTGAGACTCAAAAAAAAAAAAAAGAAAAGGGGAATGTTTCCCTATATCATAAAAAATTGCAAATTTTATTATAACAATTTTTGCACTTGTATATACTATATGTAACACACCAACGTAACTAGAGTAAAGCTTTTATATTTGTAATAATGACCTTATCTTTAAATAAAATAACAAATTTGTATTACAGTTTAGTTTTGTTGGTTCCCTCGGAAGCTTTGCATATATTTTCATATAAATCGCCAATCGTGACCGTTAGAGAAGGTGACGCCTGGATGACGAATGGATACTTCAGGCTTATCCATGTTATTGACTTAAAACTTTACGACGGACTTGTACAACAAACTGAACAACTTGTTACGAAGCATGTATCGGATGAAGAAACCCGTCTGGTCTTAAACTACCACTTAAACTAGACCAGGGATCGCTTAAGAGAACTCCGTGGTCCACGGGCAAGAAGAGCTAGATCCATAAATTGGATTGGGACTGCCTGGAAATGGCTGGCGGGTTCCCCTGATGCAACTGACTGGGACAAACTCTTACAAACACAGACTGACTTAGCAACGAACAATGACCATCAGTACAAAATTAACGAGAAGTTGTTTGACGCAACGCATGAGGTTATGAACAAGGTTAACAAAATGATCGACCGCTACAATAACGCCTTACAGAAGGGGGTATCTGAGAAAGTTAGACATGACTTACTTGACAAAATACTTATACTAAAAGAGGGAGTAAATTAAATTATTAGGGCCTGCCAAATGGCTAAGACAGGGATAGTGAATAGCAACATATTAGACTCTGAAGAGGTTAACACTATAATAAACGAGCTAGAAATCATACCTTACCAAAACGTCGTAGAAGCTGTAGAATACGGCCGACCCTCCGTTTTTACAAACGGAACTTTATTGCTGTATGTCCTATCAATTCCAAAGGTCGCACCCAAAATTTTTCATCTAGTGAACGCTCGCGCTGCAATTAATGACGGATAACAACTTGACTTAAACTTTACGAAACTACTCATAAACTACGACGAAACGTTCGGACTAGAGGGTGACTGCCTTCATATTGGAAATACTTCCGTATGTGAGGAAAGGTTGGTAAAGAAATTACCAGAAGATACTTGTCTACCAAGGATCCTCAAGGGTGGTACAGCGGCTTGCGACTTTAGGAAGAATAATGCAGAGATCATTGAATTGATCGGAGAAAACACTATCTTTATTACTAACTTTAACGGCTCTCTTTTAGATAGGAACTGCTCAATTCCTTTAGAAGGCACTTACTTGATCCAACTGGACAACGAGACAATCAGCATCAAGGATCGAACATACTCTATTACAATTTCCAAGGGTCTACAAGCACTCCCTCCTGTCCTGGTCAACGTAACTAGCAGAAGGGTGAAAATTGATATAAATCATTTACATGACATCAGTGTTAAAAACATACAACACATTAAATCCTTAAAAGAAAGTTTTAGTTCTTCTTTAATTACAGAAACTTGTATCATCATAGTAATCTTCATTTCAATCTGTTTGCTGTGTGGAAAGATCTACGGGAAAGCCAACATTCCAGAACTTCGTGCATCCTTTCGGCGCAAACAAGTCCCTTGCTCAGCCCAGCGTGTTACCAAGGGGGTTCAACAACCCGATGGAAATCTAAACTGCTCAACATGTTCATGTGTAGATCTGCGGGACGCAGATATTTAAAAGGGCGGCAGTTAACACGCGTAAGCAGTCACATATCTGACGGAAATACGAGAAGGCTCAAGTATCCAGTCAGACGCATTGTATGCATTTTTCACTTGCATGCGCGAACTTGCATGAGCTTTCCCGTGGGAACCAAGGCCATTGAAGTCAATTGTATCGAGGTTAGATTTTAAGTATGAGTTTCATTGTTAGGCAGTTCGAACGAGCACCTGGTTGAATAAACAACATTTATAACGTTAAGTATGTGTTTCATTTTAATCCAAGTTGCGCGCCTTGTTCGAGCGGATATAATTTTTTTGGAAAACTCCTTACGAAGGACTTTTACTTGCATAAAAACATACCAGGCGGGCAGAAAGGCTCGCAACATAACAAACGAACGAAACAAAAACAAAATCAAAAATACATAATTGTAAGGAATGACACGCTATTGGTCAGTCCCCCCATCCCCCCCAAATCTGAACGCCGATCCACCGGAGTAAGTAGGGACCCGGGGTAAAGCGGCACACATGCACTTGTACTTAGCTCTGTTTTGGGGCGGCGGCTTAGAGAATGGCTAAACCGGGGTATAATCAGATTAGGATTATACCCACACAACCTTCCTCCTTCGTCCCAACACTCCATCGACCTTCGATTATACTTTCTTTCTCCTTTGCAATTTTGTTTAGTTCGATGGGGGAAAATTAACTGGGGATCAGCAATGAGACAAACATTGCTTCTCGCAATTTTCAATGTAATTCCAATGTCTAGGGAAATAGCTAGGAAAAGCTAGGATCCACAAGCTCTCATAAACTCGCTCAGTGGAGCTCCCAGTTATCACTGGAAGTGGGAAAGAACTCAGTGTCTGAGGAGTTTGGAATGAGAGTTTACAATTGGAAACAATTGGAATGTGTGAGAGGCCTAGTTGGACACGGGAGCAGACACTAGCAAAGTTTGCTAGTTCTGTAGCTGGAAACCCCGTTGTTGGGTTCACTAGAGCCAAATGAATGTGTGTGTGAGTGCTTGTGAGAATCTGTCGAGAGCTTGTGGAAAGGAAAAGATCTGGAAGTCACTTTTGTGACGACCAGCAACAGAGAGGGTCAAGCGGAGTTTTTTTATTGTGCGAAAAGCAATTTTTTTTTTTTTTTTGGAAACAATAATATAACAAGTAGAGTAGATTATGTTTTTTTTCTAAAGTAAAATCACGAGTTTGTTGTGGTTCTGGCGGTCCGACAGGGAAAAAAGGAATAAAGGAGAAAGGAAGTGACAAGTAAACAGGAATCACAGGAAGAATGGATAAGGAAGACTATGTCAGAAGGGACATAGAACCGCCAGGAATTAAAGCTAAGTATAGTGCAGTGTAGTGTATAGAATCGTTTTTTTCCTATTGTGATAAGTGAGACTCCGGTGGGCCGCGCGTGCGAGAAATCTCGAGAAGTAGACGAGACATGCGACCCGTTAATTTTTTGTTGAACGATTGGGACTGTGGAAATAGCGGGTCACTCTACCGGCGAGTGTTCCGTTAATTTCTTTTTTTGCAATAAATCGTCGAGCTCCAACGGAGCTTTATAACGTTTTAAAACATTGTTTTTTTTTCCTCGGCGAAGATTTTCCTTTTTTAGCTAAATTTTTTTTTCTCGTACTCCCCTTTCGTTCGGTTTCGTGATTTATACCGAAAATCACGTGGCGCTCAACGACTTTTAAATTTTGTTTCCCAGGTTTAGCTGCCATTAACGCGCTACCTGGAGGTTTCGGGAACCCACATCTGGAATTAGTGCGGATTCCAGAAAGTTATTTTGATTCAGGGCAACGGTCGGTTGCCGGGGATCAAGCATAACAATTGCCGCCCAACGTGGGGCTTTTTGATTGAATTTTGTTTGCCGGTTTTTTTTTTTTTTTTGATTTTATTTCACCCGTGTTTTTTTTATTCGTTTTTTTTCGGTCGAATTTTAAGTTTCGCGAAATTTTTATATTCGGTTCGCGGTTAAGTAATTAGGGAAGTAGTTGGTTGTTTGTGTCTTTATTTTGGGAATAGTGATACTCTTGTGTTTTTTTTCTAGGTAATTGCAAGTGGAGTGCAACAAGTGCAAGTGGGATTACAACAAGTGCAAAAAAATTGAGGAATCAGGGAAAAAGAAGTAGCAGGATTTAATTACACCTGGGCAAGTACCAGGTTCACAAGTAGGTGCCATTTGTGGTGGTGGTGGAAACGTTTGCCCCGCCACCGAATCCGAGGTCGCGTTGGTTGATGGAGCCGGATTTGGCTTACGTCAACGTGGAGGAACCACAAGTTTCGGTTGTCAGGGAGGACAACCAATGGCGTGCACCCATCCGGTGCTTTAACTGTAATGGGGAAGGTCATTTTGCTACGACGTGTTCAGCTCCTAGGCGCTGCTACGGGTGTGGAGCGCAAGGAGTGACACGGCGCCAATGTCGGCGTTGCAATAACACGTCGGGAAACGCGCAACGGACTTCCGGGTCAGCAGGACGGGAGCGCCGGCGCAAGTAGGGGGTAGGTCGCCTGCTGGAGATCGGTCGGGGAGCTCAGTAGTTCATTTAGGTTTTGGCTTGGAGGCAAACGGTAGGGATAGGCGCTTCTCGCACTATCATAGGAGGTGAGGGATGGAGAATCATGAAAGATTTAGGGCTTAGTTAAGGAAAAAATGAAGTTAGGTCCGTCGCTTTAGCTGACGGAAAAAGTATAGATGTCGTGTCTCTACCAATTCAGGTACAAAGTCGGTCCGTTTATATAGAATGCCTCGTTATCCCAGCGATACCACACACCGTGATCCTTGGTGCAGATTTTTGGGCACAATCGGGAATCGTCTCGGACTTAAGATCACGAGTGTGGAGCTTCTCGAGCCAACAGTCGGTTGCCTCGATTACCGCTATTCGCGAGATCTCAGAGCTGGACGTCGCCGAAGCTGGGCAGTTGGAAGCTTTAGTCGACGGTGTTTTTAAGTTGATGCCCAAGGGATTGGGGTGTACTCATTTGGTAGAACACAAGATAAGGACGTCGGCAGAACCTATCAAACAACGATATTACCCAGTGTCGCCTGCGATGCAGAGACATATTGATAAGGAGCTGAACGAGATGCTGGAGGCGGGTGTTGTCGAGAAATCGAAGAGTCCGTGTCATCTCCAATAGTTCCTATCAAGAAGAAAGATGGATCATTTAGGTTCTGCGTCGACTTTTGGAAATTGAATACGGTTACAGAGAGGGATGCTTATCCATTGCCATTTATAGCAACGACATTGGATAAGCTTAGGGACGCCAAATACTTGACGTCATTAAACATAAAGTCGGCCTACTGGCAGATCCCCTTGGAGGAGAGATCGCACCCACTCACAGCCTTCACGGTTCCGAGTGAGCCTTTTCCAGTTTAAGAGAACGCCTTTCGGGTTACACAATACGCCTGCTACGTGGCAGAGATTTATAGACAGCATCTTAGGTGCTGATCTAGAGCCACACGTATTTGTGTACCTGGACGATATTATTATCGGCACAAATACATTCGACCAACCAGATCCAGAGAAAGTAGATAGCATGGTTAGGATTCCCGCACCGAAAAGTGTGAAGGAAATTAGGAGTTTTATAGGGACAGTCTCTTGGTACAGACGTTTCGTACCAAACTTCGCCGTTTTAGTTAGGCCTTTAACAGACTTGTTAAAGAAAAATAGGAAATTTACATGGACGGAAGAGTGTGAGGAAAGTTTTCGGAAGGCAAAGGAATGTCTCGTTACGGCGCCCATTTTGACGTGTCCAGACTTTGATAGGCCGTTCATATTTCAGACGGACGCCTCGAATTATGGAATAGGGGCCGTATTATCTCAGGAGTTTGAAGTCGGAGAGAAGGTTATTTGTTATCTCAGTCCATCTCTTCCGAGAAGTGAAAGGAACTACTCTACCACAGAGAAGGAATGCTTGGCTGTCCTGTGGGCGATTGAGAAGTTACGACCATACATCGAAGGGGTTCGATTTACGGTTGTAACTGATCATTATTCGCTGGTGTGGCTGAGCAACCTTAAGGAACCTCAAGGGAAACTAGGTCGATGGGCAGTGAGGTTGCAGCAATTCGACTTCCAGATAATCCACCGAAAGGGGAAAGAGCATGTAGTTCCCGAAAATGTCTTTTTGTTATTCGGCGTTCCTAAGGTTGTCGTCTGTGACAACGGTCCCCAGTTTAGGGGAAAAGAGCTTAAGGCGCTCTGTGACTCTTATGAGCCTTAAATTAGATTCACGGCGCATTACCATCCGCAGGCGAATCCTGCGGAAAGGGTAAATCAGATTATAAAGACAACGCTCAGAGCGTATGTCTCGGAAAATCACCGTGTTTGGGATTCGCAGTTGGCGAAGGTAGGGTGCGCGATTCGCACAGCCCAACACGAGGTGCTGGGGGTATCCTCATACTATGTTAATTTTGGGAGGGAGATGGTGACTCGCGGCACGGAGTTTGATGCCTCGAGAGATTATCTCCAGAGTAGGATAGGTAGCAAGGATAGTGTGATAGGTAGTAGGGACATAGTACCAGGTAGAGAGACCACAGGTACTATAGGTAGGGACTTAGATACGGAGAGTAGCGAAAAGGAAATTAGGGAACTAGATATACCAAAGTTAGGTAGGAGGTTTGAGTTGTTAACGGAGGATATACGTAGGACATTGGTGGCGGCAGCAAAGAAGTCTGCGAAAGCCTACAACCTCCGACGGCGAGATGTCCAAAATCTCCCGAACGAGCTAGTATGGCGACGAAACTTCGTGCTGTCTGACGCAGCTAATTACTACGCGGCCAAGCTAGCGCCGAAATTCGTGGGACCATTTAGGACCCATAAACGTGTGTCAGCGTGGACATACAGTTTGGTGGATTCGAATGGTCAGAACAAGGGTACCTGGCACGCTAAGGCCCTTAAGCCCTATAACGATGAGCCAGAAGAGTCCTAAGTCCCATTAATAGTAGAGTAGGCTAAAGGACCGTTTGGGTCAGAAGTTTGATTTTAGTGTTGTATAGGACTGGCGGTATTGGCCATGATGGAAATGTCTTTCCAACTAACCTTTGGCCTTAGGAAATGGTTTGCGCTTCTGAAGACGGCAAGCCCATTTCCTAGGAGGTGAGGGTGGGTAAATTTTCCCGCAACAAGGTTTACCCTCTTCCCTGTTCTTCTCCCAACGAAAGCCATGTAAACAAAGGCTTTAGTATTACCGGCATCACATCTCGAAATCGATGTGGATGCAGAGATAAGGCAAAAGGGAAAAGAGATGACGATCTCTTTTGTAGCTAGACCCCCAAAGAGGGAGCTACGGAGGAGCGACGGTGGTGTGCAAGCGGACGGCCAAGATAATAAGACACATCCCAACGTCGCATCAACTTTAAAAGTCAGGTTCGATGGGTGAAGGGACGACGACTCCTTTCAACCCAGCACCCCACCGATGGAGCACCAAGGGAGCAGCAGAGGCTGTAGGCGGACGGCCAAGTTACTAGGCAGCCTCCGACCAGGGAATGTACAAACATAAACAAGAATAACAACAGTAAGCACAAACATTAACAACAACTAGCGACAACAAATAATAACAACAATAATAAACAACAACAACAATATAAAGAATAACATTAACATAATAAAACAAAATGCATAAAAACATACCAGGCGGGCAGAAAGGCTCGCAACATAACAAACGAACGAAACAAAAACAAAATCAAAAATACGTAATTGTAAGGAATGACCCGCTATTGGTCAGTCCCCCCATCCCCCCCAAATCTGAACGCCGATCCACCGGAGTAAGTAGGGACCCGGGCTAAAGTGGCACACATGCACTTGTACTTGGCTTTGTTTGGGGCGGCGGTTTAGAAAATGGCTAAACCGGGGTATAATCAGACTAGGATCATACCGACACAACCTTCCTCCTTCGTCCCAACACTCCATCGACCTTCGATCATACTTTCCTTCTCCTTTGCGTTGTTTTTGTTTTGCAATTTTGTTTAGTTCGACGGGAGCACACACTAGCAAAGTTTGCTAGTTGTGTAGCTGGAAACCCCATTGTTGGGTTCACTAGAGCCAATTGAATGTGTGTGTGAGTGAGTTGATATATACGTATACAACATTCTTTGTTTAATTTTTATTTTTTTGTTATTTTGTTTAGTTTTGCTCGTGGGGTGTTATATATTTTTTTCTTTTTCTTGCTTGACTTCCCTTTTAAACTTTAGGGTTACCAGTTGTTTTTTTCATCGGTTCTAAGTGTATTTAAGTGTTGCCATCCAACTTTTTTTTCACATTTAATTTCTTTTTTTAATTTGTTGTGCGTTTTTTTCTTGGCTTTTTTTACGTATTGTCCTGACATTTGCGGGTTCACCTTGTTCTTTGCTTTTCTTTTAAAGGTTTTTTTTTCTTCGACATTGTGGGAATTTTTCTACATTTGTGTTGCGTTTTTCCTTCGTTTTTCTCTTAAAGGTGATTTCATCGACGACATGGGTTTCACTTTTGTCTCATTGGCTGCTATTTTGTTTTTTTTGGTACATAGTTTTGTTTTTTTTAAGAAATATGCCGTTTGCTATCAACAGACTCTCTGTGGATGAGATGGCATACGAGATGGAGGCTCGCGGTCTTCCCATTGGCACCTTGGATGCTATGAGGAAGTCCTTGAGATCCGCTCATATGCTAGAGCGCAGAGGGTCGTTGAGTTCAGGCCCGGCCTAAAAATTTACATTTGAAGAGGACTGAGATGCTTTACTCGCTAAAATTAAGCATAAAAAAAAACATAAGTTACGAAGCATCAACAAGCCTCGGATGTGGACAAAAACGCCATCAGAGATGCCGCTTCTGAAGTGCTGGGTTTCATTCGTTCACCACAACGAAACCCCTGGTTCAATGATGAATGCCGGCAAGCACATGCAGCTAAGCAAGATGCATATAACGCGGCGCTGTTTAGAAGGACCAGAGCTGCTCATGAGCTCTATGAGCGGAAGAGGAGAGACGAACACCGGCTTCTCAGGAGGAAGAAGAAGAGCATGAGAAGCGCACGATCGACGAAAATTGAGAGATGCTACTCCAGGAATGAGGTTCGGAAGTTTTACCAAAATATAAAAATCACATGCCATGGAAACAAACCCCGAACCGAAGCCTGTAGAGATGAACAAGGGAACATCGTAGTAGAATCGCAGTCGATGCTGAGGATTTGGAAAGACCATTTCTGTAGACTTGGACGATGATGACCAACAATTCCGCCCACGCGACCTGGATCAAGTGAAGATAGCTATATCGAAGCTTAAGTCCAACAAAGCTGCTGGAGCGGATGGCCTGACTGCCGAGCTCTTCAAAACGGCAGGTGATGACTTGCTAAGGAGCATAAACCAACTCATCTGCAAAATATGGTCGGACGAAAGTATGCCGGATGAATGGAGCATTGTCTGTCCGATTCTCAAGAAAGGAGACCCTCTGAACTGCGCCAACTACAGAGGCATCAGTCTCCTTAACATCGCATATAAGATCTTATCCGCCGTTCGTCAACAACCTGATAGGTCCATATCAATGTGGCTTCAGGCCAGGAAAGTCCACCATCGACCACATATTCACACTACGGCAGATCTTGGAGAAGACTCATGAGCTTCAGATCGATACACACCACCTACTCATCGATTTTAAGGCCGCGTATGACAGCGTCTATAGAGACGAGCCATCCGTCCGTCCGTCCAACTACTCGCATACGATGATGATATTGACATAATCGGGAGAAAGCAGAGGCAGCTAGCCAGGGATCGAGCTGGCTGGAGAAGCTTGTTGACTGAGGCCCAGGTCCACCCCGGACTGTAGCGCCACGTTAAGTTAGTAACGTATGGGATGGGCATCTCTCGACTTTGAGGAGTTGCGAACATAACTGAGGTGGAATGTGTCATTAATGCAAGGCTTTTAATAAACAGCTATTTGCAATGAAATAGGTGTACGAACGATTTTACAAAAAATGCACAAAATAGTATTTCACACAGTAAGTAAATTTCACACAGTAATAATTATTTTAAAAATAATTGCTAATTAGGAAAACAACACGAAAGATGATAGAAAATTTATTAAAAAAATCATTATTTTACAAAAAAATATTCTGGTCAAGGAAATTGAAGAAAAATAAATTCATGAGTGTCGACGTACCCTTCGCCGAGTGCCGTGTCAACCACCACCGAGTGCACATGCTAACCAGTGCGTTCGTTAGAGCGCGCGTGTGAAAAAAAAAAAATTAAATAAAGAAAAAAATATTACACAGTGCGGTTTTGCCAGTGTTAATAAAGGGCTATATATGCCCAATTAAAAACCAACTAGACTTTTATAAAGACAGATACTCTAAAAAGAAACAAATAGTGGAAAAAAAAGAACATAATCAATAACCTCAGTACCCCAGAAGAAGTTCTGAGGGACAAGTTAAATAAAACTAACCCCAACTTGTGTTATCTATCCAATACAATGGCCACGGCCGACAACCAAAGTGATAAACTAAGTGACGATCCCACAGGGACAATGAACAGGTAAGAAAATATTGTCATATTCAGTCTTAAAACAGCAGCAAATAATTTTGCTAATAAAAAAAGAAGACGAAATGTTGCAGATGACGCTGAGTCATCACCATCTGTCCTATCAACTTTGGCAAATAAATAATCCATTCGCACCATTGTCGGACCTAACCAATCCAACAATCAGTCTACCTCATCGCAAAAAAAAACCAAAAAAAGCGCTAACTCGAACGGAGCAACAATCCAAAACAACAACTCAGGGTGTACTCTTGGAGAAGAGGACAGCAACATTACGACTGGCGTTGTCACCGATGACAAAAAGATAAGCAACAAATCTTTTTGTCCACCTATTTTTATTTTCGGGCCAAATTGTAGTTTGATAACTGACTTAATTAAGCTTGCCGCTCATGAATTCAATGCTAAGAACTTAAGACACAAATTTGTAAACTTAGGATACCGAAAAACAAAAGTCTATGTAGGCAATACTAGCGTTCATAAGCTTGTTATAGAAAAGATCCGTGGATTCGTGGTATAGGTGCTTTTTCTTTTTCACCAAGAGAAACGAGAAGAGCGACAATTCTCTTGAAAGGAATCGACGGCGATACCGAAATAAGCGAAATTCAAAAGGCATTGGAAGAAGCTTCTCCTAATGTCAAAATCAATAAAATCACTCAATTTGTCACAGCTAAAACTAAAGAGCAACGTGTAAAGCTACACATTTTTGTAGTTAAATTAGATGTAGGGGAAAGCACTAAAGACTTAACTAGCATAAAATATCTTCTTCACCAGAAAATTTATTGGAAGAGGAGACACAATAATGTGGTTATTCGTTTTTATCGCTGTCAGAGGTTTGGGCACAAAGAGGAATGTTGTTCCTATCACGGCCGATGTGTTTTGTGTAGTGAGTTCCATGACTCTGAGGTATGCATTAATTCATTTAAAGCATTAAAAGAACAAAACCAAAAAGTTCCCATTACAAAATGTGCCAATTGCAATTTAGAGGGCCACGCAGCAAGCTCTTCCAGCTGCGAATACTACAAGCGGTACAAAGAAAAGAAAATAATGTTAGCCCGAAATTCTAGATTTGTTGCGAATACAGCAAGAATTGAGGTGAATGATATGGTAAGCAATTTAACAAAAAATAATATGTCGTTTGCCGATATGGTCAGGAACGCAAACAAACCTATCCAGCAAAAAGCTTACCAAACTCCAGCTGTTGAAAATACCTACCCATCTTCCAGCACAAATTTAAACGACTTTCTTAACGAAGCCAAAAATCTCTTTAATATATCGTTTAAAGAACTTTTGGCCTAACTATCAAAAATTCCAGAGTAAAGAAGACAAGAAGTTTGCGTCTCTTGACTTTGTCGCTTCAATTGTTACATAACGGGCCCAAACACAAATCTTAAAATAATCTCTATAAATACAAACTCCATAATCTCACATAATAAAATAATTTCACTCCTTCGAACTCTTCAAAACAAAAAACCCCAAATCTGCTTCATATCTGAAACAAGACCATACACCAAACTAAAACCTTCCTTTGAAGGTTACAACATAATAAGAAACGACAATGGTAGGGGAACAGCCATCGTTACTGAAGAAAAGTTTAAGGTTAATAAAGTATCCTTCCACAGTGATACCTTCTCAGCTTGCCTAGGTGTATTAGTATGCCAGAACAATAATCGGGCCACGAAACGAATACTTCTTGCAAGTACGAGTATTTACATTCCATCAGCGGCAGGTCAGTCTCTTTCGAGTGAGTTAGATAGGCTACTCGGCATTGCAAGCTCATATGACGCAGTGATATTAGGGGGTGATTTTAATGCTCGACATACTGATTGGGGTGATGTTGTGACTAATCCTAATGGCAGCGTAATATAAAGGTGGTTTTACAACGGATCTAGACATAATTTCGCCGAACAGTCCAACTTTTCCCAGATCTTCGTCCGTATTAGACTTTTTCTTGCTGTCAAGTTCATTAAACACAGGAAATAACACTCTTTGTAAAACATTTCCTTTCGCTTCTGACCATTTTGGTGTAGAAACTAATATAAAAATTTTCAATGTTTTCCCTGTTCTAATACCTCCTACCACTTACACTTGTTTTCAAAATACGAACTGGGATCATTTTAGAATAGAACTACACAGTAGCCTTTCCAGAATGAATCTTCCAGTAAGAACAAATATTTCCAATACTGAAATTGACGATCTAGTTCAAGAGGTAAGCAATAAAATAAATTCAAGTGTAGA
This sequence comes from Volucella inflata, assembly GCA_928272305.1. Classification (NCBI taxonomy): domain Eukaryota; kingdom Metazoa; phylum Arthropoda; class Insecta; order Diptera; family Syrphidae; genus Volucella; species Volucella inflata. The sequence goes on from OV743719.1 coordinate 21,809,426, forward strand.
AAACCATTCCGTTACTAAAATCAGTAAAAACTTAAAATACAAAAACATTTCACTTTTGACTAAAAATCTTATGAAAATTCAAAGCATTTGGCTTAGAAAACTTAAAAGAATTTTCCATAGAAATCTAAACAGGGTAGGGTTGCACTCTAGGATACAGTGTCTTAATAAAATGATAGCTGCAAGAATTAAAATAGACATGGATAATGCTTTTAGGTCACGATTAAGAAAAATAAGACCTTCTCCCCAAGCTTTTAAGGAAATCGACAGAATAACGGGCAGAAGGATTGATTTTTATTGGAGGAGAACTGTCAGATAATGAAGACAAACTAATTGCATTTAAGACGGTGTATTCCGACCTGTATTCAGAAAATATACCACAGTTTAACACAAACTTAACAGACCATGTTAATCTCAGAGTCAACGAGTTTAAGAGCAGGCATGCAAATACACACTTAACCAATTTTCTTCTATCCAACACCACCTCAGATAACTTACCTCCACCTTTTACGTCTCCAGAGAAAATTAATGCTCATAGAATGAGCGTAAACAACAAAAAATTGTACGGTGTAGATAAGATTTCAAAATATGTTTTGCAGAAATGTCTTCATACTCTTGATGTAGCCCTTTCGTGCATTTTCAACCAATGCACAATAATAAATAAAATTTCCCTCAACGCAGCAAAGAAGAAAAGTGGAAAAGAAATCAAAGACTTTCACCCTATATCATTGTTATCTAACGTTGGAAAGCTTTTTGAAAGAATTTTGGCTGATCACCTAGACAGTTTCTGTAAAGAAAACAATATTGTTCCAAATAACTTATTCGGTTTCAGGAAAAATCATTCAACCGAGCACTCATTGCTAGTGCTAAACGATCGAATCATTCAAAACCTTAGGAATAGAAAGTGCTCTGTTGTTCTTGACTTAGATCTGCAGGCCGCTTTTAATTCCATTTGACCCAACGGACTTATCTTCAAACTGATAACGCTGAATTTTTCGGAAGTGTTCATTCAGATGATCATCAACTTTTTGAGCTCTAGGATAGCAGCAATCTCTATTGCTTCTGAATACTCTGAAGAGTTTCCAGTACTTATGGGCGTAGCTCAGGGATCATTACTTGGTCCAAAACTCTTCAACATATATCTTTATGATTTCCCTTTAAATAGCCAGGTAGATGAGACTGAAGCCTTTCTATATGCGGACGATACTAAGATTAGCAAGTGCAATGAGACCCCATGATGCACTTTACAAATTGAAAGGATGTGTGCCCTCATTAACATCTTATTTCAACTCTTGGGGATTAGTATTAAACGCAGGAAAGAGTAGAACTACATGTTTCAGAAACTTTTAAGGAAAAGGGCAGTCAAGGAGAGTAAAACACTGTTACTAGAAATCGATAATGTACCGATTCCACTGATAACGGAATCAAAATATCTTCGTATATACTACCAAAACAAATTCAAATTTAATAAGCATGTCAGGGCAGTGCTGAATAAAGCCAAAATGGCTTCTGGTCTGCTTAAACAACTTTTATCATCGAGTTCTATTTCAAAGAAAACCAAACTGCTTATGTACAAAACACTTATAAGACCTATAATTACATATGGATTTGGCTGTTGGTTTAGTGTTTCACCAACAGCCACGAATGAGTTAGAAAACTTCGAGCGAAAAATGCTAAGATTTTGTTGTGGAAAGTTCAGAAAACCAAATAAACAATGGTATTCAAATGCAACAATATATAGAGAAAATAATATTAAACCTCTTTGCGTATATGTGGTTAAATTACTGAAAAACAAATTACAATCTACCTTCAATCACCCCAACCCAATTGTAAAAAATATATGGGACAGAAACATCAACGAAAGTGTGCTAGATAACAATTTTTACCTTTCCCCTATAACTCGTAATATATTGAATTTAAGATCACAATCATTATTTGAACCATCGTCCAGCTCCAACTTAAAACTTCCATTTTATGAAAAAGCAAATTTACCTGTTCTCAGAGGATAACGATTTCAAATTTGTCTAATTTAATGAATTTAGACCAAAAGTTAACCAAATGTATGCCATCTTGTATCTAAAAATACAACATAGATTTTTGTTTTCCATTAGTAATCGAATTGATATATATCATATATATTATGATATGTCATAATAATACATTCTTACATATCTAACTAAGTAGACATGATTATTACATGCTAATGCTTATCAAATTATTGTTGTATCTTATCTTAAATAAGATTTAGCTTTTTAAGTAAGTAATTCTAGTCATAAATTTAATTTCGGCCACTGAAGCCATAAAGCGAACATGTGTCGGGAGCAAACACATGCAAAAATAAAGAATTAATAGAAAATTAGTTAAAATAAAAACTGTACGTATATATGTTTCGTTATTAACATTTATTGTATCTAACAACTTAGTTTAACCAGATATAACTATTGAAGTCGGTTACCATAAATTCAAAAAAAATGTATTCATAAATTATCAAGTGTATTAATGTCTCAATAAAAAGAAAATGAATGAATGAATGAGAGGCATTTCATATTCGGCAAGGCAGCATGGTATTTTGGAGAATACCAACGTAACTTTCCGCTGTCATTGTTCCTTCTGTACGACACAAAGGCCCAACTCCATACCATGAGAAACATCCCCATATCATAAGACTCCCCCCCCCCATGCTTGACAGTTTTTCTTGTGTAACGGGAGAGTAATTCTGCGTTGGGTGGTCGTCTTATAAATGCCCTACCATCGGGATCTTTTAAATTGATTTTTGTTTCGTCCATCCAGAGGATGTTTCGCCATCGGTTAATACCTTGCGTTCCACTCCATTCCACGTGGTTTTTAGCAAAGTTGAGCATTTGTTCTATGTGCCTGGGTCTTAAAAAAGGAACTTTTCTTGCGATTCTACCAAACAAATTTGCTTCATTTGGCCTTCTCCGAACTGTTCTAGCGCTAATATTCTCTTCGATTTCCTTCGAAATGTCTTTTGCAGACTTAAAAGGATCATCCTTAGAAATCTGAACTATTCTTCTATCACTTCTTGCGGACATTTTTCGAATTTTGCATCTTTTATCTTCAGGTTTTTCCGGCTTTAATGCAATTGTTACCATATCTTGAGAGCATCTCATAAATTTTACAATTGCTGCGTACCCTTTTTTTTAGTTCTTAACTGTAGAATCAGTTGTCTCTCATCTTTAGAGCAGTGTGGTCCTCGGCCAATTTGTTTTGCTAATTATCTTAACGATTTCTTGTAAATATGAACATCCATTTAGTATATGAATTGTATTTACTTATCTTAATACGAATAAATCATTTAATTGATAAATTAAAAAATCTGTTACTCAAAAACAACAGTGCACCTATTTTAATGACCAACTACTTATAAAGCTTACTTTAAAGTGAAAGAACTCCTTTTTAACATCATCAAATACATCTGCCTTGGTTAATGGCAAAATGTAGTTAGCGGTATGACAAAAATTGTAAGATAAGAACATATGTGATAAATGTACAGAAAAGTAAAGAAATATTGAAAAATGTGAAATTATATGGGTCACGCCTATGTTATTGACCATAGCTGTACATAGTTGATAATTCCCAAAATTTATCCACAGCAACACCATCACACTTTCTTACAGACTCACATGAAAATCTTCTACTGCTTTATTAGCGAACTCTTCAACTGATGTTAAAATTCGGTAGAATTCCAGATAGAAGGTGTTGAGATTTTTTTGGAAATGCTGGAGGCTCGAATGTTTGCATCAGCTTTGTTCACTTCACATCACTTAAAGCCTACCGTCATCAAGCTTCAAACGAATTGATATTGTGATATTATTTGATCCAACAATATCCCGGATTTTATGGAAACTGGCTCTTGTTGAAGAAGTACTTATATCATGGGAGAGACATCAAAGAGCGAGCGTGCCAAGTTCGATTGTCAGATGGAACCAAACTAGGACAACCGGTGCAATTGCTCTACCCCCTTGAGCTGACTTTACACCAACCCCTTGCCTCTTGGTATAAACAAAGCTTCTTCTTAAATCCATGAGAAATACGGATATAAAGAAAATTTGCAAATACCTAACATCGTACCTACTTCAAATGCAACAGTGATCCCCAGCAGGGAGTTGCAGGGGGCAGCATGCCGCCTATACATATTCCACTGTTTATGCATGCCCAGTAAAATCTTTAAGATACTTTTGATATACATGTTCGTATATTGGGCCCCATAAATAATTTAAGTTCAGATCTTGTGATCATTTGCGGCAGAAAGAGAAAAGCCACATTTAGGGTAGTGATACAAACACGTTTGTGAAAAATGTTCGATTTAAATTTTTACCTATTGTCACTGCACCTTTTTACATTTTTGCTAAAACTTTTTACTTCTCCAGTGCATAGAAAGTGAAATAAAGCCAAATCGAAAAAATAGCGGATTTGCCATTATTTCGCTTCCAAAAAAGAAATAAAGCCAACCTTATTGCGTTGGGCTTTATTTCTCGCGATCTAATGTCTCATATTAATTGTTCAAAGTGCAAGCCATTGTTTTGAATATATGCTTATTCTTTTCAATCCTAGTCGCACTTTCGCAGCTGCCTTGTCAATCGGAAACCGATAGCGTTTAATCAGTTTCTATCTCAATACTGTTCTATTTTGTATGAAAATAGCACTCAGACAAAGAATGAGTCCTCGAAATGGAATCGTTTAGTATTTCCAAGGGAGATATGATAAGGTGCCTACAGAGCCAACGTTGTTTTTTGTTTTTTAAACGAGGACTTAAAAGCATCGAAAAACATGTCCTCGTCGTCCGGACGGGAAGCTCTTCCTGGAACCACCGTTAGGTATTTCGCCAGAAGGATGTCCCGAGTAAAGGTTCAAAGCGTTCGTCTAGACGTCACTGTCGTTGTTCGTGGAGAAGTTACACCAAGCTGGAAACGCTCACTCTCCCGGCGGCGTCTATAGCTCTCAGCTCAATCATCAATGTCGTGATTGAGCCTTCAATAGCCTGCCATTTCCGGAAGGTTGTTATGATCATTTGCTATTATAGTTAAGAAACTGAAATCATTTTTTTTAATTTTATTTCTTTTAACTTGCCTCAATCTGTATTTGCTCGTCTTTAACTTGCTTTGTCGAGGTTCAAAAATATCAAACATTCTACTTAGGGACATGATGAATTCCCTTGATTAAATGCAATCTTCATCGAACAAGAAGCCAACAAATTCAAAGAAAGTGCCGTGCTTTGTCGCTTCTTGACTGAGACTTTCAAGACCACTTGTCGTATTTCTTTACAAAAATATTATTATAACCATTGTATTAATAATGTCCATTTAATGTCACTTTATATTTATGCTTGAAAATTCTTCGCTATTGATTTTGAATGGTTCATTTGCTTTTGGACGAGTATGCCGAAAGTCGAACACTGAACACATACCGCCAGGTCTCGGAAGTAGAAGTATTAAGAACTTACAAAAAAGTCGGTTCTTATCCCTGCTCTTATAAAGGGAGCTTATAAATGTCGCCACTTAAGCAACCTTTTTCCTAACAGCCTGGCAATAATGAACCCAACAGACCGTTAACTGTGCCCTTGAAAAAAGTTTCGTCAGAGAGGGTTTAAATTGAAACAAATTTGTTTTTAAATATTGGAAAAATAGCAATTATTATTCAAGCCTTATAAGAAATATTATCTCCGATAATCACCCAAATAAAAAGCTTGTATGGATTTCCGAGCACGTGCAAATACCAGGGAATGACTTTTAAGGATTACCTCATTATAAATGGAATAGATAGCGAGTCCAAGACAACAGAAACATATCACCGCTATGTCCGTTCTGTACTCAGGCAACCATCTCGACTCCACATATCCTCAATACATGGCTTCGCTTTGCTGACGTCAGGAGACGAATATTTCACGATACCAACCCCATAACCTTATTTTCGAACCCCACCCTTAAAAACATCAACACCGTTTTATTATATTTTAATTAATGCAACTTATATCACCTTATATAACCCATTTAAAAACAAGCCGATGGCCTTAGTTGCTCGTGCTTTCCCTGATTTTGTAATTTTATATTACAAGTCAGTTTTTAGGAATACTGGCAAATAATATTTATACTCGCATTTATAAATGTATGTCGGAGTGTCGAATTATTTCAAGTGTAGCAGAGGAGTACATTTAAACATCAAAAGAGAGAATAATATAAAGAGAGAAACATAAAGAGAGGAGGAAAGTGTTAAGTCAAAAACGAGTGGTTAGTGTGTTTTGTTTTACTTTCATACAAAAATATATAAGCTTTGATAGTGATCAAACGAAAAAAAAAAAACCAAAACGAAAGAATAAACGCAACTATGCCGAACGAAGTTAAAATTTGTAAATCATTTACTGTCCCACAGTTAAAACAGTGGTTTAGTATGTTGGGCAAGAACACAAGTGGAAATGAAAGAGTGTTGGTGCTACGATGCTTAGATGTCTCAGAGATCGAACGGGGAACATTTCCAAAAGAATCTGAGGATAACGATACCTGCTCAGAAGATGCAGTTGGACAGACAGATGAATCGAACGATGACGACACACCTACACCAAAGCAACGCTTAACCAGAGGAGACAGACAGCCAAATGAGATCGACAATGAAAGGTGTTGTGTATGAACTATACCGCAGTTTCTACGTTCTATATACGACAACTGTCACGGTCAAAAAATCGACACATTGACCATTCTTTTGTCAACTTTCCTATTAACTGGACTTATATTATATATATGCATATCTATTAAAACTAGAAATAAAAAAAATGGATTCAAAGTGAGTGACACAACTCAATACTGGTGACGAGGATATAACCCACAGGGAGATATTAAAATCAAAAAAAAAATTCTCTCCGAAACCACATGTCCAAATACGAAGGTAACAAAGAAGATATCAAAGAGGTTAAGTTCGAAAATTTCAAAATTAGTTCCAGCATGGCATCGTTTGGATCAATACAAAATTTGACATTACAAATCCTTCAGCATGGAGTTCATACAGAAAAAGGTTCGAAATGTTTTTATTAGCCAATATCATTAAGGACATGGAAATACAAAAAGCAACACTTCTTCAACAACCTACAGCAATCACTTCTAGCTGAAAATTCTATTTCACTACCAATAGTCCAAGAACGAGCCATTGCTGCGAAGACGGTAGCGAAGAATCAACAAGTTATACAAGATAATTCATCATCAGTTCACATACCTGTATACTCAATTCACAACATCGACAAAATTCAAATGACCAAAAAGTAAATTTCAAGAAAAATGTACTTCAATGCCATGGTTGTGGAAATAAGCACCCTCGATCGGAATGTCCCTTCTGTTCCGCAAAGTGTTTTAATTGCGGTCGGATAGGGAATATTAAGGGAGTCTGCCAATCGAAACGTAACCAAAGCTATCAAAGCAAAGGTCAATTGAATTCTATTAACGCTTCGGAAATTTTAAGAAAATTGGAACAGCAATAATAAGCCGAGTCCAATGCGAGTTCGAAGTTGATACTGGATCAAATTGCACTATCACCACCGTACGCTTTTAAACAAATTATAGAACAAGAGATAGATAAAGAAATGCGTCAGGGAATTTTAGAACCAACTGAGTATAGCGAGTGGCTTACTCCAATAGTACCTGTATTAAAACAGTGCGTATCTGTGCCGAATACAAGTGCACTGTAAACAAGGTGTTGTCACCACATTGTTTACAAACACCTGCAGTGAATGATACACTTGCAAACATTCCTAGCACACGAATTTCTACAGCTGATTGTAAACGAGGAAACGTCAAAAATACATACAATTTCTACACGCAAGGGTGCGTTTCGTGTTAAAAGGCTACCCTTTTCTGTTGCACCTGGTCTTTTTCAAAAGCACATACAAGAATTATTGCAAGGAATACCCGGTATCTCGAAGAAGTTTTTCAACGGTTAACTAGTGCTGGACTACGACTTCGACGTGATAAATGCCAGTTCGATTTGGTATCAGTCTCATTTCTCGGACAAGTTATTGATAGCAGTGGAATTCGTCCCTCTGATGAAAAAGTACTCGTTATCATGGAAACACCACCACCAGCTGAAAAAATTCACTTCAAGCTTTCCTGGGTTTAATCAATTTTTACCATTCATTTTTAAAAGATAAGGCAAATAATGCTGAGTCACTCTACAGACAAACATATGTTGGACAAACATACAAAATGGAAGTGGAACACCGAACATTCTGCAGCATTCAAGAAACTTTAACAAATACTTTCTAGTGCAACAGTTCTTATGAACTACGATGGTAAGTTACCGATTTTATTAGATTGCGATACTTCCCCATACGGAATTGGTGTGGTCCTGTCGCATAACTTACTTAATGGTCAGGAACGACGTTACGAAGGAAAATTATGGTCAAATCGACAAGGAGGCATTAGCAATCATCTCAGGGGTTAAAATGTTTCACAACTTCCTTTACGGAAGAACTTTTACGATTGTCACCGACTACAAACCCTTGGTGGTATTGTTTAACCCAGAAAAGTCAACTTAGGTTATATTTTCCCCTAGGATGTGGAGAAGGAGTATATTTTTAAATCAAAAATGGTAATGCGGTTGCGCTAATTCGCCTTCCGAACACTACTCTAAATACAGAAAACGAAAATCGAATCAACATGAGAATTGCGATGCAGACGTTCTTCAATCAACCGACATTGCGAAGATGACGTCGAACGATAAAGCCTTAAAACGTGTTTTTTATTGGGTTTTGAGGGGGTGGCCAATTTTGCAACCGGATGAATACGTTAAAACATACTATCAACGCAGGGACCAGATTTCGGTAAATAAATATTGTTTACTTTATGGTGATCGTATTATCATTCCAGAAGCTGCTAGACAAGACGTGATCAAAATTCTACATGCTAGCCCTCCGGGAGTGGTAAGAATGAAGATACTAGCGAGAAGCTATGTATGGTGGCCGAAGATGGATAGTGATAATGAGGCAACAGTGAAAAGTGTGTTACCTGTCAGCAATCACAACCGGAGAAGGGGCCTTCAGCTGTTCATCCCTGGGAGGAGACCTGAAAACCATGGTTACGCCTACATGTAGATTTCGCTGGGCCTTTTCAAGGTAAGATGTTCCTGGTTATAATAGACTCTTATTAAAAATGGCTGGAGGTAAAACACAAGTTCGGCTTGTGCGATAAATAGTGTTTACTATGGCTTACCAGATTCAATCGTATCCGATAATGCAACAGCCTTCATGTCCGGAAAATTCCAAAAGTTTTGCAATAATAATCCGATTTCGCATATACTCATCGCTACTTTTCATCCTTCGAGCGATGGCCGAGCTGAGCGTATGGTTCGTACAACAAAAGAATATTTAGGCGAAATTTCTCTGGACCAATGGAGCTGGAGCTGGATTGATTTTTGCTGAGTCAACATACGATTCCGTATACGGTCACACGAAAATCCCCAGCTCAAATACTCGCGAAGCGACGTCCGATGTTTGTACACCTCTGCGATACCCTAAATAGGACCAATCTGCTAAGAAAAATAAAAAATTGCAACTAAACTATTCAGTCTGGGCTAGGAATTATTCCAGCGGACCAACGTGGATTCCAGCCGAAATGGAATAGCAAACTGGACCAATTTCATACACTGTAACTACTGAATGCAGACTCTATGAGATGACCAACTGCACGCTAGGCTTCCAAATATCCCGGAGGCCACGACAGAGAAAGGATTACCAAGTGTTACCGGAACTGATAGACCACATGAGGAACTGTAAAAACATGAAGAGCAACCTACTCAACTACTTAACCCTGAAGACACAGAACAACAAGGGCTGACTATCCGACGATTGGAGCGCCTTCGAGCTAAAAGCAGTAGTTCAATATGAGATGGGAGGAGTGTTGTGTCTGAACTCTACCACAGTTTCAACGTTTGACACTGTCACCGTCAAAAAATTGACAAATTTATCATTCTTCTGTCAGCTTTCCTATTAACCGGACTTAAACAATTACTAAAATAAAATTTAAGCAAACCTTATGCATACTTATTATATTATTTTATATATATACGTATCCATTAAAACTAGAAATAAGATAATTGCATTCAAAGTGAGTTGTGTACATAATAAAAGGAATGAAGAGTGCGAAGGAGCGAAATCAATTGAAAAAAGGGAACATCCTTGATGAAGTGGAAACAAATCTAGAGAGAGCGAAAATAAAAAGAAGAGTGCAATATGAGAATTTATAAAGATAAGACGAGAGTTGGAGTTGCAAAAAGAAGAGGATGAGTTATTTAAAGAAAAGTTCGAAGTGCTGAAAAGGAAGAGTGGAGAGAAGACTGATGACAACAGTGGAAATAAAGAAAAATTCTCACGTGTAAGAAATTGTTCGGCCATTTCGGTGGAAGTGAAAGCTTATATACTCGTGGATACTCGTTGGGATGGAAGTCACAACTACGGGACATTCGAAGTAGATACACACAAAGTGGATGACCACAACATGAGATTGCTGATTTCGTGTAAGTTGAAAGGAAAAGCCGGTTGCACTCTAAATCGGATCTCAACAACAGTGCCAACCGAAAGTCTCCTTACTGACCAAAATATATGTCCAAAATATTATCTGATCCCATCCTGAACATCCGCGTAATTCTTCGAAAAAAATTGAATCAAGGATGTGGTTACCGAATGGATCAATCTCTGGATATTTTTTTTTTTTAAATTTCACTTGGTCACAAAGCTGATGTTACAGAAAATGGTTGTGATGATGAGAGCAAAGACGGAAGGGATAAACAAGATGGTAATGATAGACAAAGGGAAAAAAAGAAGAGAAAGCGAAGAAGAGATTTAAAAAAAAGTGGAAATTGCTAAAGAGAGAATTGGAAATCCTAAACAAGGAAGTTGAATTGCTGAAGAAAGAAAACGAGTTGTTGAAAAGAGAGAGTGGCTGAAGAGAGAGACTTTTGGCAGAAATAGTGACAATTTTAACAGTAGTAAAAGAAAACATCGTCAATTCAAAAGAAATGTTGTTTATTGTTTTAAACAGAAATAGTGATAGCTCTAACAGTGGTGTGAAAGAAAACATTGCCAATTCAAAAGAAATTTTGTTTATTATATTAAGAGCATTTATACCTTATTTAAGATATCAATGTAAAATGTAATTTTGTAGAGATCAATGGAAGTCCATTTTATATGATTGTTCATGTAAATTGCTGTGTGTTATGTTATGGAGAAGGGATGAGTTTAAAAATGTATTTTGTAAAAAATGATACCATAAATATCCCAGTAATACTGGGTAAATATTTTATGAAATTATCTAATCTAAGGTCAGAAAAGTGGGCTGATGTTACAAAACAAAAGAAGGATAATGATAGATATGTAAGAGAGTGTAGTGATTTAATGAATATCAAAATAGATAAGGAAGAGGTCGAAGTATTGTATGTTAATAATGAAGTAGTACATTTTGAGGCTAAAGAGAGGTTTACTAAAATGTTATATTGTATAAAGAGGTATGGTCAATCGGGATAATTGCTCGTAAGAATCACAGTGTATGAACTAAACAGTAGGCTCACTGCGTAATATTTTCCTTATCGTTTTGTGACCTTGGTACTGATATCCTTTCTGTGGATTGGAATTATGCTAGAAGTTGATAGCAACACACGCCAGCAAGCAAGAAATGGATACAAAATAGGGTAAAACACATCTTGGAATCTCAAACATTACAACAGAGTGCAATCAAATACAATACAATGACAATCATTTAAATCCATTTACTCATAATTTGCGCATACACAAAAGGATTTCTCCAGTCTGTTTCCATTTGTCCGTATACATTACACAGCGTTTTGCACTCTGAGGAGGGAGGAAAATTATTGACAAGTAAAGTAAGTAAGTAAGTAAATTTCCATAAGCAAAGAATGATGGGCAGACTATTGTTTGCATTCTAGCTCAGGAAAAAGTTGTTGGTTTTTTGTACGACGGGTGGGTTTTTTCAGCCTAAGGGGGAGTGATCCTTCTCGTTACAAATATTCTTTGGTCAGAAAGGCCGAACTGTATCGAAGAGAGAATAATATAAAGAGAGGAGTAGATTATAAGTAGTTAGTTGTGAAAAAGTAGTCGGAGTAGACAGGTCAAATAAAAGTATTAAGTCAAAAACAAGTGATTAGTATGTTTTGTTTTATTTTCATACGAAAATATCTAGCCCTGGGTTACACAGGACTTTTTAACAATCAGGATTTATCATTGTGTTAGTTTTGTTTTCAATGTGTGTGTTGTTAGAAAATTTTTCGTTTTGTCTACAACCAGACGGTTTATTTTGTAATTGAGCGTCATCAGCGACGGAGGTAAAGCGGAAAAATCATAAAAAGATGCTGAGAAAGCAAACAGAAAAAAGAAAATGAGATATAGGAACATATGTGGACAAATCCATTTTTATTAACCTTAGGTATCGAGATTTGAAGTGTAGAACAATATTTTGAGCAATCCGGTATAAGGTGATGGGTATTGGGAATCTTCACCCTCAGAATTTAATGAACAAAGATTTGTTGCAGGTAGAATTACATGCTTGAATATGAAAAGAAAATTTGAATGCATGTAATTTACATTTTTGTTTTTCGATAGCAGCGGCCTAACAACCTACTCGTACGCAATCCTAGATTGGACTGGTAAATTGGCCTGTTAGCAAGCGCTTTTAATTGAACAAAAAAAAACCCTAAATGCACAGCAAAATCTATCCTGCACTGAAAATTTCAAAATTTTCACGCTAAAAGTGAAATAAAATCAAAGAATATCTATAACAAGAAGGATCACTCCCCCTGAGGCAAAAAAAAAACCCACCCGTCGTACAAAAAATCAACAACAACGTCTCATTAGATAAAATAGCGCAGATCTATTGCTTTGTTTCAAATTCCAAATCCGATTTAATTTTATCTGAGTAAGAATGCATACGATAGTGTGCTGTCATTTTTTCCTCATGTAAATTTACTATAAATACACCCTGAAACATTTTTGTGAGTAATTTTTCTCCCTCTCAGACTACAAAACGCTGTGTAATGCATACGAACAAAGTGGAAACAGACGTGGGGCTAACCCCAAAACTGTTTAGTATGAGTAAATGCGTGTAAATGATTGTCATCGTATTGTATTTGTTTACACCCTTTGCAATGTTTCAGATTCAAAGATGTGTTTTACCCTGTTTTGTATCCTTTTCTTACTTATTGGCAGGTGTTGCTATCAACTTCTAACATAATACCAACACACACAAAGGATAACTGTTTCAAGGTCACAAAAAGATAAGGAAAATATTGTGCAATGAACCTACTGTCTGATCTATATACAGTGAATGAAATCGTTTAAAAAAATAGAATCCTAAAATGAGACAAAAGAAAATATGAAGAAGAAAGCAACACAAAATTTAAAATTCAAGAGTCATCATAACTTGCGGGCAAAATTTCGGCTGCAAGTTGACTGACAACAGACTACATATTCCCTCACTCATGTGCATGTACTCAACACATGTAAACATTCCTAGTTCCAGTCCTATGTAACCCTGGGGTTCAGAGAGAGAGTTTTAAGATTGAAGTAACTACATAAGATATTAAAAAAAAGAATAAGGACTTTTATGTTAATACAAGTCTTTGAAGAGCACTATCGTTGAATACAGCTATATTGTAATAGAGTCCGTAGATTTAGTATTACTTAATAGGAATGGATAAAAAAGTTAGTGATTGTGAATTCATAACAGAAATCCTAGGCATTGAATTGTTCTCAGTTTGTGTAAAAATTAATAAGAAAGATATTGAAGGTAAAAGAAACGACTATTAGGAAAATAAAACACTTATAGATCTTTATCAGTCACGATAACATGCACTCAAGTGCATGGGTTTGATTGCATTGAGTCGTCGTAGTTTCTTAAATGATGTGAATTTGGTCAATGTTGCGATTACGATCTGTAACTCCATCCCGCTTCGTTTGAGGCTCCGACGAAACATTTACATTGTTCTTATTTTTTGATCTCTTAATAAAGAATATAATTAGTAGAGTAAGAAAAACGATAGCAAAGTTTAGGAATAATAATGACATATCAAATGTATTACTTTTAATTGAGATTTTTTTATCATCTCTCTATTATTAACATGGCTTATATATAAATCTTCTAGTTTAATTTTAGCAATAACATTACTTTCATTAATTTTTGTAATATAGTTTGCCAATATAATATTTTCATAGATTTTTGTTTCCAAATTTTTCAAATGTTTTATTATTAATAAGGGGTTTACAATTTTTAATCTTAATAATATAATTTCCTTTTATATTGATAAGACTTTTATCACAATTACGATTTACAGTGGTTTCTTTTACATACTTTAGGATAATAATTCCTTTTAAAATTTCTGTTATTTCAGTGACATCATTTTCAATTTTAGTATTGTCCAATATGCAATTTTGGAGTTCATTATATTTTTAATACAATTGTCTGTTACGGTTATAAGGTAATGTTTTAAATTATCCTTTACTGGAAATTGGTAAATGTTGTTGTTCAGACAAGGGTTCTATTTAGTTTATTGTTTTCTTTCGTTAGTTGAGGAGCTTATCTAGTTTGCTTTTTATTTCTACTTCGTTTTCGTGATCCATTGTGCCAGCGATGAGTTTAAGTCCTGTTCTTAATATGTTTACTAATGCTCTTTTAGATTTGGAATGGGTCTAGAGATTATTTAATTTAGCTTCTAGTAATATTAAATTTTGATTTACCGTACGGTACATAGGTTCTATGAGTTCAGATTTGTTCTCAAATGCGAACAAGTTATTTTTTATTTAATTTTTTTGTTATTTCTAAATCGATTGTATTAATTATGTGCAACACTTTGGTGTAACTTTTTATAGTGTCAATTTTGTCTAATTTAAACGTTACATACCCGTTGTTGTTGTTTAAGTCATGGAGGAATATTTCTTGTGTTCTTAAAAATAGGAGTCTTGTCATTGCCAGAAGTATTGCGAGTGTAAGGGTCACCATGTTTGGTTTTTCTGCTTCTGATAAATAGAGTCCGATTATTTTTTTGCCGTGTGTTTATCTCTTAGTTTTATTTTGGGTGTATTTATGTATTGGTATTTTTTTTTTTTTTAACATGGGCTTTATAGTACTTGTAACCATTTTTCATGTCAATTAAATAATCTTTTAATTTTACTTAGTGTCTGTGAATTCTTTACTTGGTATCGTATACGTCAAATTGATTGCAACAGCAAAAGCTCACGCTGTTGAAACCATGGACAATCTTCGCAATATCATCGACAGAGCTCAGAAAGCTTTACGACCGATCAGAGACAACAGTAGCGGCCAACATATATGTTCTTTTAATTGTTTTCTATTTAGTTTAATTTATTCCATTTTAATCTCTATTATACTTCTTGATTGTATTTTCTTTTCTTTTTTTCTCTCTGAAACTTTTTTTTTCCTAACATTTCCTAACAAAATTTTTTTCCTAACATTAATTCTCACTTTTTATCTATGGCAACACAATACCGGGATTTTTCAGAGGCAGGTGGCTGCGCCATATTACGATCATTGGTTAGAGTATTTCCTAAACAAAAACACGGGCTTCAGATCTGCCACATTAATGCACAAAGTCTTTGGCCAAAAATAGATGAATTTCGTTATCTGTTTGAAGGCTCCGGGGTCGACATTATTTGCGTTTCTGAAACTTGGTTCTCCTCTGTCTCTGATAGTGGGCAGATAGATGATGAATTGTATCGCTTAAATGGCTATCAAAATTATCGAGGTGACAGAATTGATCGTGTTGGTGGAGGAGTCGCTATATATGTTAGAGTTGGTATATTCCGTAGTGTTAAAATAAAGTGTCGGTCCCAGCGTAACTCAGAGATGGATTACTTGTTTCTGAATCTGATGAGCAACGTTGATACAGTTCTTCTCGGACTCGTCTATAGACCAAACAAATCAGTTAACCTGGGTCATCTCATTTCCCTGCTGGAAGAAATCTCAGTCGACTCATCCAACGTAATACTGTGCGGAGACATCAACAGTGATCTCTTGGTGGAGCGTAATCTTATAGATAGTATGAGTTCACTTTACCTTTCTCCTGTCAACTCTACTACACCAACTCACTTTACAGACTCTTCTAGTACACTACTTGACGTCTTCTTCGTTAGCAAAATCAAAAAATTCTTTTTTACGATCAATTGTCAGCTCCTGGGTTCTCCAAACACGACTTTGTCTACTTTACATTCGATTTTAGTTACCAGGTTCCAGCCAATACATTTAATTTTAGAGATTTTAAACATGTCGATTACCTTGTGTTGGAAAACGTCGTGCGCAGTATAAACTGGGAGCAATTATATTTCATGTCCTCACCTAATCAACAAGTCGAATTCTTACAAACTAACTCTTCAACTATCACGTACCCCTAAAGACAAAAACATCAAGATATGGACTAAATTCATGGTTTACAACCGACATTCAAATAGTTATGAAAAAACGGGATGAGGCATACGACCGTTGGAAGTGCTTTGAAATAGACGAGCATCTCAGAAAATATCGAACTCTCCGTAATAACGTTGTCTGCAAAATTCGCGCAGCCAAAACACAGCTTCATTCTAAACGCCTGAACTCGTCATTGTCCGGTAAACAGTTGTGGAAGAACCTCAAGGAGATTTACGTGGCTAAGCAAAAGACAATGTCGATGGCAACGTACTCAACAAAAACTTTGTGTCGTATTCCCCTCCGATTGCTTATTCTTCTCCTGATGGTTCCAACCTCAACATCAGCACCAGTACAACGCCTTTGGAAGCCGTCGAGTTTTCTGCTATAGAGTAGGCGGATGTGGTGGAGAGTTTACTTACTTACTCACTTACCATTAAATCTAACTCAGTCGGAGTAGATGAAATGCACCCCAAGCTTATAAAGGTTATTCTTCCCATAATATTACCGTACGTTACCCATATCTTTAATCATATATTAACTATGGGTGTGTTTCCTTCAGTCTGGAAGAAATAAAAAATCTTACCTATTCCTAAGAACCCTAAATGTAATGACATCCGGCCAACTGCGATACTTTCATTCCTATCTTAAGTCTTCGAAAAAATTATGCAGAAACAAATAAATATGTCTCTTAATGCAAAGAATTTATTGACATCCAAGCAATCCGGCTTCCGCGCTAAACATGCACCACAGCTCTTTTAACGGTAGTAGACGACAAAGACGTAACTTAGATAATGACCAGCTAACGTTTCTAGTCCTCCTTGATTTCTTAAAAGCGTTCGATACCGTCAACCACGCTATATTATGCGATAAACTCTCGAGCAAATTCCAGTTTCCCTCTTTTGCGGTGAGACTGTTGGCTTCGTATCTCGTAGGTCGTCACCAAGCAGTATTTGTGAACGGCGGAATGTCCACCTTTCATCCCAATTCCTGTGGAGTACCAAAGGGATCTATATTGGGACCCCCTTGTTCTCATTATATGTTAACGAGCTACTTACCATTGTCACAAGTTCCTCCGTTGAAATGTATGCCGATGACACCCAATTAACAGCTGTTCACTTGACTCGATCGACCATTGCGTTCGCCAGTTAAACTCTGACTTGAAAACAAATTTTAATTGGTCGCAACAGAATCTGCTGATCATGAACCCCAGAAAGTGAAAGTGTATTGTCATATCGAGGAAAGCTTTAAATACCTACCGATTCCCACTGCTCCACCTCAATGACGATCCTATTGAATATGCGGATACCGCTAAAAATCTAGGTATGACTTTCAATAAAACCTTAACATGGAGCGATCACATCAATATATCCGCGGACAAAGTTCATGGTATCCTTCGCTCCCTGTGGGCAACTCAAACCTTCACTCCGATAAAAATAAGAATCCTTCGCACAAAAACATTTATCACTCCTATACTCACTTATGGTTGCGAAGTCTTTGGAAAGTGCGACTCTATCAACAGGCAGAAACTTAATGTCGCATACAACAACGCCGCTTGATACAGTTTTGGCTTGCGAAGGTATGATCGCATTTCACACTTCTCTTATCGAATCTGTAACCTCACATTTGATAGTCTTTTGCAATACCGGACAATAACTATGCTGCATGCATCAACCCCCCAACCTTTAACAGAATAACGCCGTGTGCATCTGCAAGAACAGGGCAACTATTACTCCCGCGATTTTCTTGTTTAACGTCAGAACGCCATTCTTGGTAAACGCTACCCGACTCTGGAATTCCCTCCCATGCCAAATTAAAGAAATAAAAGAGAAAAAAAAGATTTCAAAGAGAACTCAAATCGTATCTTTCACTTTGTAGTGTTTTTTTCACTTTTTTGATTGTTATGTAAAATTATTATCTTTATTGTTTTTTATTTAACCTTTGATCAACCGTTTATTCTTTCTTGTAACATTGTTAGTCTAATTTGCTAGTAGCTTTCATTTATATTTTTATTACTTCTTTTAAATAAGCTTATCACTACCTGAAAAGATAATGTATCTTACTGTGTAAGCTATTTTAATAAATAAATTGAATTGAAATTGAATTGGTCACGTCCTCAAGTATTTTTGTACATCGAATCAATTTGAATTTACTGTTGTTTGCGAAATATTTTCTGTAAGCATTTCATACAATACAGAAGAAATCTTCTTCTTCTATTAGTATTGCATTTAGATCATTAGGATTGCAGTGATTTTTGAGTATGGATATTGTAGTTGGTTCGTCTAGAGTTTTGACATTCGTTATCGTTCTGGATAGATAAAATATTTTTATTTTTTTCAATCGTAAAGAACCTGAATGTGATTTTGTTACGGCAATTTGGTTTTTAAAGATATTTAGACTAGATTTACTTGTTGGGATATCTTCATCTTCGATTAAATTTATATCTGCATTGGAATTCTAGATAGAGCATCTGCGTTACTGTTAGTTGCGCCCTTTTTGTATTTTATTTCGAAGTCAAATTCTGAACATTTGAGTTTCCATCTTACAAGCTTTAAGTTGGGTTCTTTTAAAGAGAACAACCAAGTCAGTGGTTTGTGATCAGTTTCAATAAGAAACTTTCTGCCAAATAAGTATGGACGATAATATTTAGTTGCCTTTACAATAATTCTTTTTCAATAGTGCTATAATTAATTTCGTGTTCATTTAAAGTGCGAATAGCGAATGATGTTGGGTGGTTTTCTTAAGAAAGTACAGCGCCAAGAGCATATTGACTAGCGTCTGTCTTAAGGATAAATGTTTTCTCAAAGTTCGGATATACGAGTATGGGATCATTTATTAATAAGGCTTTGAGATTTTTGAAGGCCTCTAAATATTCTTAATCAGTGGTAATAATCTTTGCATCCTTTTTTAGGTATTTTGTCATTGGTTATGCTAATTTCGAATAGTCCTTTATGAACTTTCTGTAATAGCCCGTAAGACCTAAAAATCGCTTGATTTCTTTCTTTGTTTTGGGAAGAGGATAGTTTTTAACACATTCGGTTTTTTTGGGGTTTGGTTTGATACCATCAGGTGTCACGATATGACCAAGAATTTCAGTTTCCTTTTCCAGGAATTCTGATTTGTCCATCTGTACTTTAAGATTGACGGTTTTTAAACGTTCGAACACTTTGTTTAAGGAAGTTATATGTTCTTCTAAGGATGTAGAAAATATAATAATATCGTCTATGTATACGAAACAGATTTTGTTAATGTAGTCGGCAAGCACATGATTCATAAGTCGCTGAAAAGTAGCTGGAGCTGTTTTTAACCCAAAAGGCATGCGAGGAAATTCGTAGTGCCCTTTTTTTTATGCTAAATGCAGTTTTGTGGATATCATCTTCGTGAATTTCAATCTGATGAAATCCTTTGACTAAATCCAATGTAGTGAAGTATTGACATCTACCCAAATCCAGTATTTCATTGATATTGGGTATGGGGTACTTGTCGTCCACGGTCACTTCGTTGAGCTTTCTACTTATATAATCGATCACCCATCTCCATTTGATTTTTCCGCTGGCATCTTTCTTCTTAGGAACGATCCATATAGGGGCTGAATAAGGGGAACTGCTATGTCGAATTATTTTATTTTTCAACATCTCCTGAATTAGTTTTTCGACTTCTTCCTTGTAAATGTATGGATATCTATAGCTCTTGATATATATGGGGATAACATTTGTTGTTTTTATTCTGTGTTTGATTGCGTAAGAAAACGAGAGATTTTTATCCTCTCGGTAGAAAATTGTTTCATACTTCTTCCCCAGGTTCAACATTCTTTGTCTTTCTTCAGATTTTAAATGGCTGCTTCTAATTTTATCCGAAGAAGATTTAGTGTAATGGTTGGGAGATTCAATTATACAGAAGTTTTCATCGGTAACTGGACAGAAGTTAATGTCATTGAGTCAAATTTTACCTTTGAAGTTCAATTTATTTTCCATTTGCATTAAATTCCTTCTATTATTAAAGTTCCTCCCACTACTTTTATGCTCTTCTAAGTATTTTTTTTTTTTTAAATATATAATTTAAGCGCCCCTTAGGCTTATGATACCCTTTTACTGTTGCCAGGGCGCGGAAAGATAGAAAGAGGAAAAAGGAAAGCATTGTTGTGGTTTGAAACTCAGATATATTTGGTTTCGATATTGGCTCTCCAGGGAGTCCGAATAGGACGGAGAGGTTTTCTTCACTCAGAATAATTCAGGTTATAAATTTTAACGGTTGTTTTGTGTTTGAAACTCTGCAACAGCCAAATCTACATGTCAGTGTTATGACTTCAAAAGCAGATTTTTCTGACTAAATTCCAATTACACAAATGAAAACCTTGTCATGAGTAGGATTCGAACCTTGACCCTACGAGTGAGAAGTGTACTAACATTTTTTGTTGTTTCACAGAAAGATGTAGTTGTCCTACTCCTTAATGGATGAGTGGTATAACTTTATTATTTATAAGTAGAGTGTCATCTTTTTAATTTATAGGGAAGTTTTCCTTTGAGGCAGGTTAATGAATATTTGTACTTTCACAATTTTCTCTTGTTTAGTTGTAGTTTGCTGATGCTTTTGACGTGCCTGGAACGTCACTTAGATATGTTTTTGATGGCGTGGGAACATTTATAAGTGCATTCACATCGATTGGTTCTGGTACAGGGAATTGATTTTGGTTAAAATGGGTTGGGATAATGTTCTGGTAAGGATTACTTTGTGGATTTGGTTTGCTAAGATTCATGTTCTTTTTTCGATTGTGGCTTGGATTATAATTTTTATTAGTTTGATTTTTAGTATAATGATTACGATACTCGTTAGAAGGGTTTTTGTTACTTTGTCTACGAGTATCTTGATGATTATTTCTGTTACTCGAGACATTGTTTCTCTAGGGTTTGTTTGGAGAGGGATCTAAATAAGCATAACCTAATTCGTACAAAATGTTTATAGCTTCTTCTAGACTGTTGGGGTTCCTACAATAGACTATTGAACGTATGGGTTCTGGAAGCTTATTTCGAAAAATAGAAAAATAACTAAAGCAGACATTTTATTTTGTTTAACATTGGCTTCGATAGCTGCATCGTTATCACTAAGCATTTGTTTTTGTTTGAGGTTAAGTCTTCTAAAAATCCTTTTTATTTGGTTAAAGAAACAGCGTTGGACTTAAATTGTGCGGACCTTAATTCGTCAAATAATTCTTCACCAAAGTTATCGAACAAAATTTCTTTCATTTCTGTCCAACTTGTTACATGGTTATTAATTTCTATAATTTCCCTTGCTTTGCCTTTTAGTTTGGACTTCAAAATATCTGAGAAGATACTCTAAGCTAAAGCATTGTAACGAGTCATGAAAGGATGCAGTTTGTCAATTAGGTCGACGAAATTTTGCAGTTCCTTAAAGTCTCCATTGAAGTCTGGTAACTTTGTTAAATACTTGATAGGATCTATGTTCAATGTTAATGGTGTGTCGTTCACGATGCGATTTTTTGGGTAAAAATAAGTGAAAATGTCCGATAGTTGCTTTGACTGTTCACGGATCGTCTGTATCTGTTGAGTTAAGTCCGTCATATGTTGGGATAACTTATCACGTAACACAGGCATAATTATATTTGATACAGATTATAGATTTGACAAACAATTTTTTTTTGTTTTTAAACAGATTTGAACATACTCGTACATATGTGTGTGTATATAAAAAAAAATAAAAATATTATCTAACGCTGTTTCTTGCTTTCTTGCTGGTTTTCCTGGGGTGTGTCTACTGGATGTCTCTTAGCTCGATTTCTGCTTAACTGCTTCGGATTTTACAAGAGAGAGAAAACTCTTGTTTTTGATTAAAACTTCACAGAAACTCTTGTTTTTGGATTAAAGTTGTTTTTTTTTTGCTAATACTTCACAAAAACTCTTGTTTTTGGTCTAAGTTTGGCTTAAAGTTTTTCTATCGCATAAGTTGGATCAATTTACTACGTTAATACATAAATTCTAACTCTTGTTAAAATTTCGTATCCTACCGACTGCGCCAGAAAAGACTATTAGGAAAATAAAACACTAATACATCTTTATCAGTCACGTTACTGCTTTATTTTTAATCTATCTAAAGACTACCTTACAATTGATTTTCTTACGTTTATATATGTAGAGTAACGAACCTTATGAAAACACTAACACTATCATAATTTATGTTGAGATAGAATTGGGGTTCAGGGTTTGTTGTCATATTTATGTGACAACAAATTTAAAGTAGGTTATGCGCGTTCGATCTTTTCCTTATGCGACAATTCAAGTGGATGTCGATAAGTCGCTATCGCTTCACTTTTGGTACGCGATCGATACACTCGAATATCGTTTTTTTTTTTCTATGTGACAACTGAAGTGTATCAGCTCTCATGCATTCGATTGTTGTATCTTTCTGTTATTTATGTGTTAAATATAAGCCTCAAGTGCATGGGTTTGGTTGCATTGAGTCGTCGTAGTTTCTTAAATGACGTGAATTTGGTCAATGTTGCGATTACGATCTGTAACTGATAATCTGACATCAGAAGAAATCTGACATTGGGATCTTACGCTGGAATTTCGCAAGATCAATCGCGCCTTCACATTTAATCGCAAAATCCAAATATGATGGAATTGATTCAAACATTGAGGACACACAGTCTTCTTTTCAGAATGTTTCGCTGCCAAAATTCAATCCAGAAGAATCCACGGCTGCTGATCCATCATCCTGGTGCTCAACAGTCGACATGTGTATGACAGAAAATCCCTGTTAAGCAGCACGCTTATTATTGCCGTGAGTAAGACTTTAGAAGGGAGCACATCTCAGTGGTTGTTGGAGGTATGTTTTCCGGTCAACACATAGCCACAATTTCGAGATATTTTCATTGCTCGTTTTGATGGCAAAAAACTCTTGCATCAACCCTAAAAAATATGAACAGTGGCTGTCCAAAAGAAGGAGAATGCGTGTATTCTTATGGGAGGTGGTTGATGACATCTTTGATGTCAAGGTGAAGGGATAATGATAATCGAAGAAGTGGCAATGTTAATTCCGTTGGCTCACACAGCCCAGTTTGATAATCGCTTGCAGCATTTACTACAAATATTAAAAGTAGAGCGCAGCTTCAAAATGAATCATCATCTTTATCTGAGGATTCTTCGATGGGAGAAACTAAACGGCCAAAGTTATTATCATCTACAATTTAAATGTCATTATTGCGGAAAATCGGGCCATAAAATGATAGAGTGTCTGCCGAGAAATGAAAAAGTGAAAGTATCATCTGCCATATATCAACATAGTGATAAGACGTCGACTATACAAAGAAGGCTCCGGCCTGCTTCAAGTGCAGAACTGTTGGCCACATTGCGTCGAAATGTCCTTCATCCAGCGGCAGCAGTTCATCCTTTTCCGGCATCAAAGGAGGTAACAACAGTAATGAAAAGCGAGATGGCCTATGAATTGTTGCGGCATCTTCAGGCGTTCTTCATTTTTAATCTGGAGCCGAATGTTCTCTCGTGAAAAAGATAATAGCGACTAGATTCTCTGGTAAAAGAATAAATAATGGTGTTGCTTTGAAGGGTATCGGTAATTTTTTTGTATATACATAGTACGTTACAAATTTTTTCGAAGTTACAATAAGCGATTATACCGTGAAAATTGTATTTCATGTAGTATTAGATGATTATTTAAAACATGATATCATGATCCAATGTTTTGATGTAAGCATAACGTGAAACAGTTTCAACACTTTAAGATCTTAAATAGTAAATTTCTGTTCCAAATCCGATGATGTTTGTTTGTTTTGTTTTATGTGGCGTTACAGTCCGGGGTGGACCTGGGCCTCAGTCAACAAGCTTCTCCAGCCAGCTCGATCCCTGACTAGCTGCCTCCAGTTTCGCACGATAAGTTGGCTGAGGTCCTCTTCCACTTGCGTGCGCCACCTGAGTCGTGGCCTTCCTCTACTGTGCTGTTCCTCGGGAGCGGATTCGAAGACTTTTCGGACCGGAGCTTTGGTGTCCATGCGCTCTACATGACCCAGCCATCTCAGTCTTTGGATCTTCACTCTTCTGGATCTTCACTCTTCTGGCTAGGTCCATGTCGCTGTACATTTCGTCGTTGTATCTCCTCCTCCACTCACCATGAATGCAGACGGAACCGATGATCGCCC
Source organism: Volucella inflata (assembly GCA_928272305.1). NCBI lineage: Eukaryota > Metazoa > Arthropoda > Insecta > Diptera > Syrphidae > Volucella > Volucella inflata. The sequence continues at coordinate 21,834,017 of OV743719.1, forward strand.
GAAGAATTTTTCTCTCGAAGCAACCAAGAAAACCCTCACCCATTTTTGATAGGTCTTATAAAGGGTGACTTTTGTTGTCCGAGAGAGGGCTTTGCTACTCAATTGCCTTCTTAACCCAAAAAAACAGCGGTTGGCAAGAGTTATACTTCGCTTGATCTCAGCGCTGTCTATATTTATAGCAGAGCCTAGATAGACAAAGTCCTTAACTACCTCAAAGTTATATCTGTCGAGGGTGACGTTCTGCCCAAGATCTCGGTGTTGGTTGTCCTTTTTGCTTGACAGCATATACTTGGTCTTGCCCTAATTGACCGCTAAACCCATTTTCGCCGCTTCCGCCTAAATACTCGCGAAAACGCCACTGGCATCACGCTGCTTTCTCCCGATTATATCAATATCGTCGACGTATGCGAGTAGTTGGACGAACTTTTTAAAGATAGTGCCTCTTGTGTTTGCTCGTGAGTTTTTCACTATTCTTTCAAGTACGATGTTGAAAAAATCGCATGACAGCGCATCGCCTTGTCTAAGTCCTTTCTATACATCGAAGGTCTCGGTGAGATCTTTACCGACTTTGATGGAGCAGCGTGCATTCTCCATCGTCATCCTACACATACGGACAGTTTGGCAGGGATGCCAAAGCAAAACACTGCTCTGTATAGCTCGTCTCTATAGATACTGTCATACGTATGTATCGATCTGAAGATCATGGGCCTTCTCCAAGATCTGCAGTAGTGTGAACATCTGGTCGATGATAGATTTTCCTGGCCCGAAGCCACACTGATATGGACCTATTAGGTTGTTGTCGAACGGCTTCAGGCGTTCACACAATACGGCAGATAAGATCTTATATGCGATGTTCAGAAGACTATTGCCTCTGTACTTGGTGTAGTTCAGAAGGTCTCCTTTCTTGAGGATCTTACAAACAATGCTGACGTTCCATTCAGCGGGCATACTTTCGTCCGACCAAATTTTACAGATGAGTTGGTGTATGCTCTTTACCAAGTCAATACCTGCCGTTTTGAAGAACTCGGCAGTCAGGCCTTCCGCTCCAGCAGCTTTGTTGGACTTAAGGTTCGATATAGCTATCTTCACTTGATCCAGGTCGGGTGGACGGAATTGTTGGTCATCATCGTCCAAATTGAAAGGTTGATTCTGCCTGACAGCGGTATTCGGTCCGTCATCGCCGATATACAGTCTACAGAAATGGTCTTTCCAAGTCCTCAGCATAGACTGCGATTCTACTACGACATTCCCTTGTTCATCTCTACAGGCTTCGGTTCAGGGTTTGTTTCCGTGGCATGTTATTTTCATCTGTTGGTAAAACTTCCGAATCTCATTCCTGGAGAAGCATCTCTCAATTTCCTCGATCGCGCGCTTCTCATGCTCTTTCTTCTTCCTCCTGAGAAGCCGGTGTTCGTCTCTCCTCTTCCGCTCATAGAACTCATGAGCAGCTCTGGTCTTTCTAAACAGCGCCTCGTTATATGCATCTTGCTTAGCTGTTCCATTGTTGTAGACGAGTGAAACCCAGCACATCAGAAGCGGCATCCCTGATGGCGCTTTGTCAGTGTTTCTAGTAGTTTTCGATGCTTGATGCTGGCGGCATTTGACCCCTTAGGAGATTAAGAGACACTCGATCGGAAAAGGACTTGGCGATCTCTTGCGATTGTAGCCGTCTGACGTCGAATTTTCTCACAGCATTAGTTTGTCTTGGCGTAGTTTGGGATATCCCCAACCGTGCCTTGGCTACAACAAAGTAATGGTCCGAGTCGATGTTGGCACCTAGGAACGTGCGGACATCTATAATACTGGAGGAGTGACTTGCATCGATGGCAATTTGAACAATCTAGTTGACTGTTGATTGATCAGGAGTTCTCCAAGTCCCCTTGTGTATGTCGACATGTGGGAACCGCGTGCTAGCCACGACAATGTTTCGCCTCCCCGCAAAGTCGATTAGCCTGAACCCGTTATCGGAGATGGTATTGTGCAGGCTATATTTTCCGATTGTTCTACCAAAGATACCCTCTCTTCCTATCTTTGCATTAAGATCACCGAGGACAATTTTAATGTCATAGCTAAAGCATTGCTTGTAGGTCTTGTTAAGGAGCTCATAGAAGGCATCCTTGGTGTCGTCATCTTTCTCCTCTGTGGGGGCATGCGCGCACATAAGGCCAATGTTGGCGAATTTAGCCTTGCTGCGGATTGGTACGAGGCGTTCGATCACATGCCGGTAGCCTAGGACTTCTTGTCTTAGTCTGCCTCCGACAACAAATCCGCATCCAAATAAGCGCTGCTTTTGCCGTCGACAGCTATTGCCGTAGTAGATGTCGCAGATTTTCATCTTCTTTTGGTCCGGCCAACTACCGAAGCCAGTTCCGGGATGTGAGCGCTGCCGTTGGCCCATATAGGGCTCGTCCGCCACCATCTCTGTTCCAAGACTAAGTCCTGGAAATCCTTACCGGCCTGAGCTCCAAATATGTCGGAGTAGCTCGGATAAGGTCTTGTTTTGTTTTTCCAACACTAATCTTGATTTATGGCGCAGGAAACTCACCATTTGTCCCCTTCACTTCGCAATCTCTAGTGAGATTCACAGATGGCGTCACGGGGAGTCGTGAAGTAGGGCTTATTAGCAGAGCTGCAAGATGTTCGGCTGCAGGGGCTCATTCTCGTTATTTAAAGAACCAGCACCTGTCGGAAAATGCTTCTTCTACGAGGCCTTGTACTAATCGTTGCCATCCGACGATGTAGAATTGAATAATATCGATACAGGTACCGTTGGTAATGAGAAGCTACGATTATTGTCAGAGTCAAGTTCCAGTAAAGTTAAAGTCGAACTTCATACCATTCCTTAGAGCAGCATTTCGTGGGACACCATACATATTGTTATTACTGGTAAGCTAAACGGTAAATGCGATTTAAAAGAATATGTCACTGTGATGATTGATGCTTTACCTAAGTATGGTCTTTTTTGTCATATGCTTAATATTGATGCAATTGGTTGCTTGAAAGCGGTGAAAACTTGTATGTCTTTATTTGGTGTACAGACTCGTTTTATTGCTGATAAAGGTATATAGATCTTTTGGAAGTAAATATTTTCGCAAACTCTGTTCGTCACAAAAGATAAGTTTACATCTTATAGGTGCAGGTTCTAGTCGAAGTAATGGTCAGGGAGAACGTGTAATGAGAACACTCAAAAATATGCTGACTGCAGTTGAAGTCAACATTCTTGACTAGTGACATCTAGGAGATGTGTAAAGGGCAATGAATTGCACTGTCAATAGAGTTACTCAAGCTAGTCCATTAGAATTATTGATTGGTAAGGTAGCTAGGCTGTTGGGATGAATATTAACTGATGGCGATAAAATTTGAATTCATACTTCCGATGTTTTCGTACTTCTTAAAACACTTCTTAGAACACGAACGAAATCAAACTAAGCTTGATCCTAACTTCAAGGGTCCATTTCTTATAGCAGAGGTCATTAAAGGTGACAGATATAAATTTAAAACTTTGGTAAATAAAAAAACTTACAAACATGGAATGCCCGTTTCGGAGTGTCGAAAATTTTGAAGATAGTTTTAAAATTGACTTAATAAAACAGTACAATAAAAAACGAATAAGAACTTTTATGTTAATATAAGTTTGTGGAGAACACTAAATTTTGAAGGTATATTGTAGTGGAGTTCGTAGATTTAGTATTACTGGATGAACAGGAAACGTAGTCACAGTCACACGATGTTAAGATAAAAATGTCATCGATAGGAATGGGTAGAAAAAGAAAATTGTAGAGAACATTCTGGTTTTATGAGCAAGACTAAGAACAACGGTGATTGTGAATTCGCAATGAAAATCTTACGCATTTTATTGTTCTCAGTTTGTATAAAAGTGTATAAATAAAATATTTTAATTTGTTTAAAATTGGGTTATAAAGCTGGCTTTGTAAAGGAAACCTTTTTTGAAATCTGTTACTTGTTCTCTTATAGAACCGCTTAATATAAGATATTATATATAATAACCTATAGTCTAAGAGGTGGTGAAAGTTTTTGAAACGTCATTTGGGCAAAGCAAATTTATATATTTTTTTGTTAGGCATGACGAAATGGTCACTAAAAAAACATTCAATTAAAAAACATGTATGTACAATTTTTATACAGGGTGAGTTTTTTAACTTGAGACATCCAAATTACTCTACAAAAAAAGCGATATCGCGAAAAATGTTTTAGACAAAAGTCACAAGGTTCTGAAGGGGACATAAGATTGTGACCACGAGTTTGATCTTGAGCCCCATTTTCAAGGTCAAACGAAGGTCACTTTTGATTTTTTTTTTTTTTTTGACAGATTCGTAGTCTGCGTGAAAAATTACAATTCTTTTACATGAAAAACTTTTTTCAAAAATGCGTTATTTTCACGTCAGAGGGCGCCATAAAATTTAAGGCATCAAAATTACTCGAAAAGTACGAAATATCGCGAAAAATGTTTCAGACAAAAGACACTGTTATACTTGATTCCCGGCAACAAACACAGTTGCCCCGAATCAAAAATAACCTTCTGGATTCGATTTACCTCCAGGTAGCGCTTTGATGGCAGCTAGACCTGGGCAACAAAATCACAAAAAAACCGTTGAGCGCCACGTGATTTTTCGGGATAATCACGAGACCAAAAAAAGAAAAATACTTCCCGAAAAAAAAACCCGAACCCGACAAAAGTAAATAAAAAGCGGGGTCTTACACAACGTTATAAATGCTCCGTTGGAGAACGACGATTTATTAGATTTTTCGTAGCGGTACACTCGTCGCTAGAGTGACGCGCTATTTTAGCAGTCCCGAACGATTCAAAAAAAATAAACTTACGGGTCGCGTGTCTCGTCTTTTCCCGAGAATTTTCCCCGCATGCGCGGCCTACCGAAGTCTTTATTTTCAACAATAAAAAGAACGATTTTCTTTTCTGCAATACACTGCACTTTTCACTATACTTATCTTTTCTTTTCTGGCGGTGCTGTCCCCCTCTCCGGCACAGTTTTCCGAATCCCTTTAGTCCTGCAACTCCGCTATCCTGGTCTCTTCCTTTCTCCTTAATTCCTCTCTCCCTTATCGGCGCGCCCGAACCACCAAAAAGAAAAACTCGCGACTCTACTCTACCAACTGACAAACTTTTTCCTTTAAAAAGAAATATTGCTTTTCGCAATTTAACAAAAAAATTCAAATTTGTCGCACACAAGTGACTTCCAGATCTTTTCCTTTCCACAAGCTCTCGACAGATTCTCACACGCATTCTCACACTCACTCACACACACATTCATTTGGCTATAGTGAACCCAACAACGGGGTTTCCAGCTACACAACTAACAAACTTTGCTAGTGTGTGCTCCCGTGTCCAACTAGGCCTCTCACACAATTGTTTCCAATTGTACACTCTCATTCTAAACTCCTCAGACACTGAGTTCTCTCCCGCTTCCAGTGATAACTGGGAACTCCACTGAGCGAGTTTATGAGAGCTTGTGGATCCTAGCTATGCCTAGCTATTTCCCTAGACATTGGAATTACATTGAAAATTGCGAGAAGCAATGTTTGTCTCATTGCTGATCCCCAGTTAATTTTCCCCCATCGAACTAAACAAAATTGCAAAACAAAAACAACGCAAAGGTGAAAGAAAGTATGATCGAAGGTCGATGGAGTGTTAAGACGAAGGAGGAAGGTTGTGTGGGTATAATCCTAATCTGATTATACCCCGGTTTAGCCATTCTCTAAGCCGCCGCCCCAAAACAGAGCTAAGTACAAGTGCATGTATGCCACTTTACCCCGGGTCCCTACTTACTCCGGTGGATCGGCGTTTAGATTTGGGGGGGATGGGGGGACTGACCAATAGCGTGTCATTCCTTACAATTATGTATTTTTGATTTAGTTTTTGTTTCGTTCGTTTGTTATGTTGCGAGCCTTTCTGCCCGCCTGGTAAGTTTTTATGCATTTTGTTTTATTATGTTAATGTTATTGTTTATATTGTTGTTGTTGTTTATTACTGTTGTTATTATTATCCTCCCACTGTTGAATCATTGAATTCTTTCCATTTCGATGTTTATTTCCCGAGACTATTTCAACAAATGCTCGAAAATATGACCATTCACTTCAATGCACTTGTCTATTCGCGCTCTAAATGAACCTACAGAACTGAGAAGTATTTTTGGCGTAATCTTCCGGCAAGCTTCAGTTATTCGCCTTTTCATGTCCTCACGTGTTGTATGCTTTTTATTATAAACCTCACTTTTTAAGTAGCCCCACAAGAAGAAATCAAGTGACGTAAGATAAGGTGACCTAGCAGGCCATTGCCTCGGACCCTCTCGTCCGATTCATCGTTGATGGTAAACATTGTTTAATATGCCCCGGGCTACTTGGGAATAATGGGCTGGACAACCAGCGTGTTGAAACCACATTTTTTGTCGCAACTCCAATGGCAGTTCTTATAGTAATACTGGAAGATGGTCCCGCAAGAAGTTTGCATACTTTTCGCCATTCAAGTTGCCTTCAATAAAATATGGACCTATTAATTTATCCCCAATAATTCCCGTCCAAACATTAACATTCCAAGGGTGCTGGCGCTCAACTTGTCGCAACCAAAAAGGTTTTTCGGTAGCCCAGTAATGCATATTATGTCGATTGACCGTACCGTGATTGGTGAAAGTCGACTCATCAGAGAATAACACCTTGGCGAAGAAAAGGGGGTCTCATTCAATTTGCTGAAGTGCCCATTGACAAAAGGAAACCCGGTTGCGAAAATCCTCTCTAGAAAGTTCTTGATGTATTGAAACATGATAAGGATGGTATTTATGCCGATGTAATATCTTACAGACAATCGTTTGAGAAATTCCTGATTCACGACTTATTTGGCGAGTGCTAATGTGAGGATCGTGTGCAACGGCAGCTAACACTGCTATTTCATTGTCCTCAACAGCCACCCTATCTGACCGATTCCTTTTCTTTGGTTGCACACTTCCTTCACCAGTGAATTATTGGATGACCCGATAAAAGGAAGCGCGCGATCGTATCTGGTCTGGGAAACGTTGGGCGTAAAGAGCAACAGCATCATCGATGTTCCTTCCATTTTCTCCATAAATCAATATCATTTCAATTTTCTCTTGAATTGAAATAGCCTGCATTATTAATCTGGAAAAACATTGGAAACTGATTAATGATTTAGGCGTGCCAGTGCAGTGGTATCTAGCACTGAATGAATAAGTCCTTTGGGACAAAGTCGTGTGCCCCATTTAGGAATACGACTGAGCAATGAAAATCAGGAACTATCGTTTGACCTTGAAAATGGGTCTCAAGGTCAAATTCGTGATCACTATCTTATGTCCCCTTCAAAACATTGTGACTTTTGTCTGAAATTTTTTTCGCGTTATTTGGTACTTTTCGAGTAATTTTGATGTCTTAAGTTTTATGGCGCCCTCTGACGGGAAAAGAACGTATTTTTGAAAAGTGTTTCATGTGGAAGAATTGTAATTTTTCACGCGGATTACGAATATGTCAAAAAAAATAGGGGTTCCCATTAAAAAATCAAAAGTGATCTCCGTTTGACCTTAAAAATGGGGCTCAAGGTCAAACTCGTGGTCGCCATCTTATGTCCCCTTCAGAACCTTGTGACTTTTGTCTGAAACATTTTTCGCGATATCGCGTATTTTTCGAGTAATTTGGATGTCTCAAGTTAAAAAACTCACCCTGTACATTCAATAGTTTAGAAGATATGAGTATAAAAAAACTTTATGTACTCGTACTATAATACCCGTGTTAAATTTCTAAATTATCTTCTTCGTCATCAGGTTCAGATACATCGTCGCCTAAATATAATATAAATGAAGAGTTTTATTAGTTAACATAGTATATACACTTGTAAGTAATAAAAGCTTTTTTATTATGATACATAATGTAAGTGCCTGAATTCTCGATCTCATCATTCAAACGAGAATTTTGCATTATAATGTCTTTAACGAGTGTAGGTAACTGATCACCATCGAATCAATTGAACTCATGTCATTCATTAGTTTCCACCCATCCATTTTCAATTGGCGATATATTAGTTAGAGTTTTTAAATGTGCATTTCTCCAAATATTATAAATATAATGCGAGAGTAAAAAAAAAATTACCACAGCTCTGATTTAAATGGCGGCAAATATCCAGCGTCAAAATTCCTAAACTTAATATAGAAATCATCATTGACGGTAATTGCGTTATATGTCCTTGTAAATATTTCATATCTGGATTTATTGATATTTATTTCTTGATATTGTACAAACGGCACACAAACTCCTCCAATATTTCAAAAGCTGTTTGCCTTAACCCTTGTACATCTAAATTACCAAGTTCAGTAAATGCATTCTGATACTTTTACTAGTAAAGAGCCTTCCAAAAGCCTTTCCTAGAGTATTAAACAATTTTGATACATTTACAAATTGTTGCGAATTGCCAACGCCAACCTCCATCTAAATGTTCAAGGAGCTCTTTAAATGTACCATGTACCGAACATGATAACAAAACGTCTGTATCTGAACATCTGATTAGAACATTGGCATCTTGATTGATGTTGCAAACATGGTAGACGCAAAAGTCGCTTCTGTTTCCCATTCTTCCAATGTATTGTAGAAACTTTTACTTTTCTTAAACATTCAGAACTTTGTCTTCGTCAACGAACGGAACCACTAAAAGGTGTTAGGTAAAAACTATATAGCAGACCTGGAATACAACATTCCTCAGTTATCCTATTTTCCGTTGTAACATTAGAAGTCAGTTTATTTGGTTTTATATTTAAAATCTTTTTCCTCAGAATAAAACTGCGCGTTGTGGAATATCACTTTCTTCTAACTTTGCAAACTGGAAATCATCAAGTACACGCTATTGTAAGGTGCGATTACTTTTTTATTATGCATCCATAGAATTTTAATTTGTTTTGGACGTAATATTTAATTTGTTTTCAAGATGTTGTGTGATAAACAAATTTGAAAAAGTATCTGAATTTTTTTCAAGAGCATTTTTTTATATTATTAACATTCAGAGTACATAAAAAGGATAAGAAGTAACAATTACGATTTTTAATTATATTTTCTCCATTAAAAGCGCATACTTCTTGATATGCGGTTTTACGATAGCCTCTTGAAATATGCCACGAAGTATTTTTTGACTCGCTTTGTTGACGTACGATTTTTTACATTTATGTAGGAAATAGTGACTTTATTTTAACAGTGAAAACTATGGAGGTTATTACAAAAATTTAATAAACTAAATCGATGTTGAGTAGTGGGCTGGCAAGTAACGCCGACCGCCAATCGTCCACGCTGCTGCTATTCCCAGGACTGCCTCTCTTCTCATTCTGGGCTGCTCTTAAATCCAGTCCCACAGTCGTATCGCACTTAGGAGTCGGTACCAAGTAAACGCCTTGTAGGCAAAGTTCAGTACTGATCCTGCCGCCAGAACACCCACCACGAGCAATATCGCCTTTCATTCCATCGTGTCGTTGTTATGCTGATAATCGACCGCCACTTGGGTTTTTATGGCGTAGTGACTAGGTTAGTGCAGACAGCTATGTTATGGGGTGAAATCGAATATGTTGTAGTAATAATATTTTGGGTACGCGTCTCAAGTGCACTAGGTGACACACTAGCGTATTTGAGATGCCGACCCATTCATAAGTGGGTAAGTGGATTGGTTTTGTTTGGATTCGTCTTCTTTCTGAAGTGGAGCGATGTTTGTTTTTCTTTTTTCCGATCGATGCAGCATAAGTCACCCACATACACTGTGATATAATATTTTTCTTTCTGGGGCATTAGCGCTTTTATTCTTTCTAACATTTGCCAATCGTCCAGTACCATCGTTACGCTTTCATTTAAAGCACAAGTGTGCAAACGTTGAACACGCCATTTATGTTTTATACGTTCAGAAATACCAATACCAAGAATAAAATAAACTGTGGTATATATGTGATTAAATCAATTATCCAGTGTTGCATAACTTTAGGATCATACAAACTCTCCGCGTTGGAGAGTTCAGTTATTACCCCAGTTTCAAACCAGAAGTTACCAGAAAGAACTAGAACCCGATAAATGTGGTATAAATACAGGATGAGAAACTGCGGACGATAAGTTGATTTTTGGAAAGCGATTGAAAAGGACCTAAGTCTTACTAAGTGAAAGATAAGAGATTTGAATTGTGAAATAGAAGTGAAATTGTTTGTAAATTGATTTAAAATTGTATTTAAATAATAATAAATAGAGTGTTTTGAAACAGAATAACGTTTTATCATTTCGAACCCTAGCCGAAATATTACATTGGTGTCAGAAGTGGGATAAAACTTATTTTGAGTGCTTTAAAAAAAAAATAAAAAATTAAAATGTCACGTACATTGCTGGAGCTAAGTATACCCCTGCTGAAAATTGAGTTAGAGAAGCGGAATCTCTCCGCAGCTGGAGAGAAAAGTGATTTGATTCTTCGGCTACAAGAAGCGATCGAGAAAGATGGAAAAGATCCTAAATCCATGTCGTTCGACGTAGAAGAGGAGCTTGTAAGCACAGGGGTTGACATGTCTGCCATGATGGAATTGCTCCTTGGATTGAATTCTAAGTAAGAAAAACAAAGGCGAAGTATGGATTCTAAGTTAGAAGAACAGAAGAATTCTTTAGACGAGCAAAGGAGAAGTATGGATTCTAAGTTTAAAGAACAGAAGAATTCTCTGGAAGAACAGAAGAATTCTCTAGAAGAACAGAAGAATTCTCTAGAAGACCAGAAGAATTCCATTATTTCCGCACAGAAAGACACTGTCGAAGAGTTCAAGAATTCTCTAGAAGCGAAATTCGAAATAATCGATCAAAAATTAAATATGCACGGGGCACAATTCGAGAAGGTTGAACCAAATATCGAGAATCTTGCGAAAGGACTAGAGAGAGTGAAGAAACAGAAGGTCCGAGAAAATTCTACAGACTGCCCTAGAAGGAAAGAGATGCAACCGCCTGTTTTCGATGGCCAAACATCGTGGACAATATATAGAAGACAATTTGAAGCAGCTGCCATGACCAACAACTGGGACGACGGAGAAAAGTCAATTGCGCTAACGCTGGCACTGAGAGGTACAGCTGCGGAATTGCTGCAAATCATCTCAGAAGATAAACAACTCAACTACGACGCTTTGGTTAAAGCCATAGAAATGCGCTTCGGAGATGACCATATGCAGCAAGTATACTGAGTCCAACTGCGCAGCAGAGTCAGGAGAGGGGAGAAACACTTCAGCAGTTGCAGGCCGATATTGAACGGTTGGCGCATTTATCTTATCCTAATGCCGGAGAAGATCTTATCAACGAGATGGCTGTAGAGGCATTTACACAAGCGATTGAAGATAGGCAGTTGCAAATGGCTGTAAGAATGTCTGGAAAACGAACCCTCCCTGAGGCCCTAGCATTTGCCCTGACGATAAAAGCTGCCGGCCAAGCATCTCAAGGAATCCACCGCGTGAGAGAAGTGACAGCCGTGGAATGCTCATGCCAACGAGCAGACGTCGTGGAGCGGAACAGTGTGCATGGAGGACAAGTCCGTTGCTGGAACTGCAACAAAATAGGACATCTGCAGCGTCAGTGCTTGGCTCCACTTAAAGAACGCAGTTGTTCACAATGCGCTGCTGGGAGGCGTAACAAAGAAGCATGTAGCAGGGAAAACATCTTTACTGCAAGCAGCGCATCATCAAGTCAACAGGCGGGAATACGTGTAAGGACCAACTTCGAGAGGCAGAAGTCGGTTTCTGGAATCGACGCCCCCAAGATCAAAATCCAAGACTCGCAAACAAAACGAAGTAAGAAGATTTTACAGTGGAAGCCCACATTGGCCAGAATAAATGCGTGGCCACCATTGACACCGGTGCCACCGCTTCCATTATAAGAAGGGACATCGCTCCTGATTCATGGCTGCACAATACAAGGAGCAACTGTCTGGAAACAGTAACAGGAGCAACGGCGAAGGTGTATGGAGAGGTTCTTCTTGCGATCAATCTCGCAGGACTAACATTCGCCCACGTATTCCTAGTGGCCGATATATGCGACGAGTGCATCATTGGACTTGACTTTAGGAAGGCACTACATTAGTGCTTGACACCGGAACTTATGTACTTAAGTACATCCACTCAACGACTAAGAGCTGAGCCCACTGATGGTTGGAATGAGAGTGAAATGCGAAACGCCCAAAAAGAGGATCCGGATATCGAGCCAATAATCGCTTGGAAAGAACACGAAGAAAAACCAGACTGGCAGGAAATCCAAGATTTTCCAAGGGGTGCGCGAGCTACTGGGTATCAAAAAGACGAGAACAACACCGCTCCACCCACAATCGGACGGGATGGTAGAACGCTTCAACAGAACCTTGAATGAACACCTATCAAAGGTCGTTGGTGACAAGCAATGCGATTGGGATAGGCAAATTCCAATGTTTCTATTAGCCTATCGGAGTGCAGTACACAACACCACAGGGCACACTCCATCGGAAATCCTTTTCGGTCGAACAGTCCGGTTACCTAGTGAATTGATGTTTGGATCACCGCCGTCTGAAGAGAACAGAAATGAAGACGACTATGTCGCAGACCTCAGACAGATTATAAGGGACGTGCACCAAAGAACCAGGGATAAGATCAAGTTGGCCAGTGACCGCATGAAGACGTGGTATGATATAACCCTCATAGACGGAAAGGCGTATCACCCAAATTACAGCAAGACTGGGAAGGACCATATAAAGTCGTAAAACGCATCAACGATGTTGTCTATCGCATTCAACGAGGAAGAGGCAAGATGAAAGTGGTTCATGTGGATCGAATTCATCGCTATATTGGGCAGAATGTCGAAGAGTTTGTTCGGGACGAACAAGTTTAAGAGGGGGATATTGTGGTATATATGTGATTAAATCAATTATCCAGTGTTGCATAACTTTAGGATCATACAAACTCTCCAAGTTGGAGAGTTCAGTTATTACCCCAGTTTCAAACCTGAAGTTACCAGAAAGAACTAGAACCCGACAAATGTGGTATAAATACAGGATGAGAAACTGCGGACGATAAGTTGATTTTTGGAAAGCGATGGTAAAGGACCTAAGTCGTACTAAGTGAAAGATAAGAGATTTGAATTGTGAAATAGAAGTGAAATTGTTTGTGAATTAATTGAAAGTTGTATTTAAATAATTATAAACAGAGTGTTTTAGAAACAGAATAACATTTTATCATTTCGAACCCTAGCCGAAATATTACATTATGTTACAAGAAATAAGGGCAATTTTTTTGTATAAGTAAAATAAACAACAAACAATTTTAGAGGAGCAAAAAAAAAAAGATTGATTGCAATAAAAGGTGAAAGAGTCAATTTGCATTTTTTATTAATTTGTTACTTTCAAAATTAACTCCAAGTTGCACGGGTCCACTGAAAATAGCCAGTTAACTTCTTTTAAGAATGAGTTGCGGTTTTGATTTAATCCTGCGGATATGGGAAGCTTATTTAAGATTCTACGAGAGGAAACTAAATAAAAGTTCATAAAATGTGTTTTGTGCACGCGTGGAATGTCAAATAGTGCCAAATTATTCACCCGTAAGCTATAAACTGAAGAATTCCTAGATGACACATTACCGCTTTGTTTATAAAACTCTTTTAGTACCTTAAAAATGTAAATATTCCTGATTGGCAATATGCGCATGTTGATAATGAGGGACCAACTTTCTGCGTAACGATTCTTAGCGCACATGATTCTGATCATATGCTGTTGGGCAATTAGTAGCGATCTCAAGGTATCCATGTAGGTACATCCCCAGCTAACAATACCATACTGTACTTTCGGGTGAACTAAGCCGTAATAGAACATTGAAAGAACTTTTCGCGAGCAGTATGGCTTTAAAAGAAATATTTTACTTGTAATTAACCTCATATACGACTTTAGATACTGGCTGTGAACTTTAATTAATTAAGTTTAGTTTGATTTATTGTCAATGAAAATACCAAGGTATTTAAAGTATTCAACTGTTTCGACATTGAAACAACCATATGAACAACTACTATTTACATTAATATTGAGTCGCCCACAGATATGAAGATGTAAACAAAACTTTTGGCAGGCACTTCCATGGAAAGAGAACTTAAAATTATCCAAGACACATTGTGTTAGATTGAAGCTCATTATTTTTGTTTTTTCGCTGATAAAAAGCATGTGAATTGTAAACCAGATCCTAAGTAGCTCGAGGTCATGGTTGACTTTCGCAACGCATTCGTGAATCGGAAGAACAGTGTACTTGATAACGATGTCATCTGGAGAGGCCCTACGCTTACCATAAAAATTTTGATTGAAAAGAGAGTTAATATAAATGAGAAACAGGATGGGACCTAGCACTGAACCTTGTGGGACACCATTTTTGAGCTCTAGTGAGCTTCCGTTCTCTTTCTAACAAATATGACTTAAACCACTCATGTACCATTCCTCTTAAACCTGCTTTGTATAACTTGGATAATAATATTTCAAGATCCAAAGCCTTCGACACTTTAGTCATATCGACAAAAAGAGCCATAGTTGATTTACTTTCATTAATACCACTAAACAGATCACAACAGATTTTTAAAATGGCATCTTTAGTGGATCTGCCTGGTATAAAGCCGTACTGATCGTGTGAAAAAAATTTATTTTGTTTTAAGAAAGAGGGTATTCGTGATTTCATTAGTTTCTCAAACATTTTTGAGAACGTAGGGAGTAGAGAAATATGTCTATAATCGCTGATTTTATTGTGATTTCTGAATGACTTCTGCCTTTTTTAAAGAATTGGGAAACTTACCACTGTTAAAACTAAGATTGAAAACATAACACAGGACATCCACAATTTCCCAAGCAATTGATTTTAGTAGAATGGCAGAAATACCGTCCCAGGTGCTTGTTTTCCAGATTCATAATTAACTTAAAAACTTCAAACGAAGAAAGCTGGAGAAAGCAGAAACTGTTGCTCTGAATTCTTTCTTCAATTAAACCCGATGAAATATTGCAGTTGCAACTGGAAAGTAGCTCAGGGGGTTGTAAAGTCTGTGAGATATTGACATAATACTCATTGAATTTATTTGCTATTAAGCGTGGATCAGATAAGATTGAATTATCGACTTCTACTTTTTGAATACTATTTGATTTCTTTTTCCTACCCAAAATACTATTTACTAATCCCCATTCTTTCTAAGGGTCTCCTCCAAATTGGCTTAAGCGATTCGCGTAGTAGGTATCGCGTGCTCGAGCAACAATACGTTTATGCTTTTTACACAATTTAGTGTAATACATTTTTAAATTAGTATTTCTAGGATGTTTTTTTACCTTTTTGGTAAAATCTCTTTTACGTTTAATAAGGTTTAATAGACGTAATGTCATCCAGGGCTTTAAAAACAAATCGCGCTGACTTATTTTAAGAACAGAAGTTGCATTGTTAACATGTTTAATTAAAATTGAAACAAATTTATCGTAGTCTACGGAAGGATCGTTTTCTAAAAAAACGAGTTCCCAGAATTCATACCTGAGCTTCTCACGTAGAAAAGAATAGTTAACTTGAGTTTTTCCTTATAGCAAGTTTCCACAGGAGAAAAATCTGCTAGAACATTAAGGACACACAGGTGGTGATCAGTAATTCTAAAATCGTATACTGCACTATTGAAAACAGCATTGTTGTTTTTGTTTAAACGCAGAAAAACGTGATCGATGCAACTATTGGTTGAATCTGTTATTCGAGTAGGAACATTAAATATATTTTTTAAACCAAAAGAAGCTATGAGGAGCATATAATTTTCACATTCCGTATCTGAATCGTTAAGCAGGTCAATATTTGTATCGCCTAGGACTATTAAATTCTTGGCTTGAACTTTTCCTAGAACTGTGCAAACGATAAATACAAATTATAGTGTAGTTTATGTTTTGAAATGTTAAGTTCACTTTTATTATATCCGCCCTAATTAACTTGATTTTAACGCAGTCATGCACAATACCACTATTTATGTAAACGGCAATGCCACCGGCAGAATAGGTGTCATTGCAGTTACCAAAAGAAAAGTAGCCATCTATGTTAAGGGAATCAAATTCACTTTGATACACCCATATCTCACTTAAAACAATAAATAAAGGCAATTTATCAAGAGACTGAATGTGGACCAAAAAATTATCAAAATTCTTTCTCAGGCTCCGAATATTTCGATGAATGCAAAAGGATTCTTTAGAAATAGCAACAAAGGTATCATTATCACAACTAGCACTGTTTATGTTTCTAGTGGCATGAGGAATGGGATTGTTCATAAATTTATATTTATAAATATAAATATTTATATACATATATATATATATATATATATATATATATAAACTAATTTATATATTTTTTTATTAATTTAATTTTATTATTTATGGAAATTTAAGTTATTTACTATTAATAATTAAATTATATTATTTATTTAAAATTTAAATAAATTTTTTGTAAAATTATTATTTTTTTTTAAAATTATTTAAAAATATAAATTAGGGGTTTATATTTAGGGAGTAATTACTTAAATTAATTTATTTATCATTAATTTATAATTATGTTTTTATATAATTTGTTTAATTTATGTTAAGTAAATTCATTACAAATTCTTTAAATCAGAAGTGCAGGTAATCTTAATAAAATTATCGCCCTCTTTCTTTTTCATTTAAACGATCCCATTCCTTGTCCATAAAAATTTAAAGTTTTTTGATATTTTCACTGCTGTTGCTGCATTATAAAGTTGACGCGTATTATATGTTAGGCTCTCGTTTAGGTACATATGCTCTATTGCTGCTTGGTTGCTGATAACAGTCGTTTTATGCTTTTTACGCATTTTTTTTTCTCTTACCTCGTTCTTTGCTCTCATTATTTTCTCTTTCATGTTGCGGGAGACAAATTTGACGAACAAGACGTGTTTGTTATGGTGGGATTTGATTGAGACGAAGAACCATCTGGAGAAGAGTGAAGTTTTATTTTCTTCAAGTAGCAATAATCAATGTCGCCTTCACAGACATCAACGTTTAGCCCATTACAAAAAACTTTGAGAGCGAGTTCGGTGTTTGTTGTTGGTGTTGTGCTGGTGTTTTCAATAGGAACATTGAAGATTTCAATGCTACTCCCAAGTAGTTTTTGTTCTAGGTTGTTGATCTTCAGCTCCAGTTTATGAATTTTTTCCTCGTACTATTTGTGTGCAGTTGTAAGCGCATCGATTTGTGTTCTTTGAATAGATTTCAGACACTATTTCTTTGTAAACTATTTCTAGGGTTATGGTGGGATTTGATGATTCCTTAGAAGTTAAGGCTGCTGCAGTGGACTGATAACATTACAGGCTGTGTACAACGAACTAGTTGCAATGAGAGCTGAAAATACCATTGCTCTCTCTACCATTCACTCTCTTCAAGAGGAAAATATTAAATTATTTCAAATTGTGAATGATCTTCGTAAAGAGATTAATATTTTGCATCAAGAGAAGAGAGAAAAATGTGTAGAGATAGTGGCTGTTCCTAATGTAAGTAAAAGCAATGCTCTTGAGTGTGCGCTATAAATTTTTGCAAAGGGTGTATGCGCAGATGTTTCTGTAACAGACATTGATAACTGTTATGCAAAGAGTATTAAAAAGAGACAATTTTCAAATGACAATGCATCTAAGGTTCTAGTTGTCAAATTTGTTTCCATTTTAAAATGAATAAACAATCGTATAAAGACAATTTTACGACAAAAATATTTGGTTGCAAACATAGCACTAAAATTTTCATAAACGAATCACTAAATGCTTCACCGTGCGGCATCGGATAAAGAATAGTGCCGCAGTGCGTCCCAGCTTGTCGTAAGAGGCGACTAAATGGGACACCAATCATATACAGGCAACTATGACACCAAAAATGAGCCTGTGACACTTTAACACCTTAAAACTTTCCCACAAGTTTGTATGCAATCAGTGGGTTCCCACGTCTGGAGACTACCGGTGGGGTAAAAGAACAGTCAATCAATTCGAAATGAGCATACAAGTGTCAAACCCCTCAAACTTTAAACTTCATGGAAATTATCGCAATTAATAGCACTACCCCGCTGGGCACCACGGTTGCAACGCACTCGGGTGATCCCAGAGCAAGCAGAAGTGCTTGTGTCAGAGCCCGACGGATTCCGGGGGCGGGCAAAATGAAGTTTCCAAAATATTTTCCTTAACTTCGGTTTGCAAGTTGGAACGTCGGATCGATGACCTCAAAAAGTTTAGAACTGGAAGCGATTATGCGTCGCAGAACTCTACAAATCCTGTGCGTACAGGAAACGAAATGGTGTAATACAGGAAATAAAGCGCGTTTTCTAGATTTAAAAACTAAGGCATTTAAGATGTTCTACCATGAAACGGTCAATGGACGAAACGGTGTTGGAATCGTTGTTGCAGCGGATCTTCTAAACAACATCGTTGGTATCTTGAAAATAAGCGACCGCTTGATGAGTCTTAAACTCGTCATACACAATGAAACGTGGAACATTGTTAGCGCGTACGCTCCACAAAATGGATGCGACCAATCGGAAAAAGATACATTTTGGTCAGAGTTCGGTAATTTGCTTAGAAATATACCTATCGATGATTATAAGGACTGCCACGGCGGTAAAGGCTTTGGAACCAGAAATTCAGCTGGCGAAGACATCCTTGTAGCGTGTAGGGCGTGCGGCTTAACCGTCTTAAATACAATGTTTATTAAACATCAACGACATCTCATCACCTATAGCAGCGGAGGCCACGAAACGCAAACAGATTATCACCTCTGCAAAATGTCGATGAGAAACCGTGTTAAAGACTGTAAAGTAATACTTGGAGAATCGCTAGTAAGCCAACACCGTCTGCTCATTACAGAATTTTTCACAGCGGAACCACCGAAAACACGGGCATCGTTTGGAAAGCCAAAAATCCGGTGGTATAATCTATCGAAGGAACGAAGCGCAAGATTTATTGCACTGGCTAAAGAAGTACTTCAAAATATAAATGGTATAGCAGACTCACTTAGCCCGCAAGAAATGTGGAACAGCATGCACGAGGAATGCATAACACTCGCAAAGTCCCATCTGAGGACTATATCGAAATACCATTACGTTGGCAAAGAAACATGATGGTGGAATGACGAAACCAAACGAGCTGTGGCCGACAAGAAGAGTGCATTCCAAGCGTGGACAAAATGCGATCGGAGCGACGATATCGAAAAAGCTCGACTGTCTCTTGAATACGAGCGTCTTAAAAAGATCGCAAAGAAAGTCCTGGCTCGAACTCGAGCGGCAGAAGCGGAAAACCTGTACCAGGAGTTGGAACAAATATCCTCACGATCGGCGGATAGAAGACAAGCTATCCAAGAAGTTCAAACGTCGTACAGTACTAAAATGCCAAATATTTTTAAGCTCGCTGCACAGAGGAGAAAAAATTCAATGGAAATAACCTCGCCGAAATACATCAAAAACGCAGACGGTCGCCTATTAACAAATGAAAAGGAAATTTGTGACCGATGGCTTGAATACTGCAAGGAGTTGCTTAACAAACAGTTTCCACGTGATATCGTGCCGACAGCTGGTCTATTCGAGGAGGAAGTTTCGGACTTTTCAATCGAAGAAATAATTATAGCAATTGGAAAAATGAAGCCGGGGAAAGCGGCGGGACCAGACAGCATTCCATCAGAGTTTTGGTTGAAGATGGAGGGGATCGGCAGCGTTTGGCTATCGAAACTTTTAAATAAATTAAAATGTGGACAACCCATGCCGAATCAATGGAGAAGTAGCTTCTTGGTTCCATTATACAAAGGAAAAGGCGACACTCGAGAATGCAACAACTACCGTTCAATCAAGCTTATGTCACACACAATGAAAATCGTCGAAAGAGTCTTAAACGAACGTCTTCGGCAAATAATAAAGCTCGATAATAGCCAGTGTGGATTCGTTGAAGGAAGATCGACGGTGGACGCTATCCAAAGCCTACGAATAATAATGGAAAAGCACCGAGATTCATCTAAGGATTTACACATGGTATTTATCGACCTCGAGAAAGCATTTGATCGAGTGCCTAGGGATCTCATATGGGCCGCGCTGAGGTCTCAAAACGTACCGGAAACGTATGTTAGAATAATACAAGACATGTACGGAAACGTGAAAACTGCGGTTAAAAGCTCTGCTGGACTAACGAGAGAATTTCCAGTTAATGTCGGAGTGCATCAAGGAAGCGTACTTAGCCCTTTCCTCTTTAACGTAGTATTCGACTATCTTTTAAAAGACTGCATGCGCGAAGCAAATGTAACGCCAATTCTCTTCGCTGACGACGCAGTTATACTTAGCGATAACGTCGAAGATTTACAGAACGGCTTAGATTCATGGAGAAATGCGCTAGAGAGAAACGGGTTTAAAATAAGTCGTTCAAAGACGGAGCATTTGAAGTGCCCATTTGCGCATCCGTTGCGACCTGTTCCGGATATAATGTTAGACGGAATAGTTCTTCCGAAAAGCACTATCTTAAAGTACTTAGGATCAATCGTTAACATGGAAGCGAAATGTGACGACGACGTAAACCACAGAGTGAGTGTGGGATGGATGAAATGGCGGGAAAATTCGGGAATCTTTTGCGACCGAAAATTTCCACTTAAATTAAAGGGGAAACTCTACACCACGGTTGTTAGACCAGCTCTTATATACGGTTCACAGTGCTGGACAATGTACGAAGCGTTTAAAAACAAAATGACGGCAGCGGAAATGAAAATGTTAAGGATGTCTAGTGGAGTCACTAAACGCGATTGCATTAGATCTACGCGTATAAGAGGAAGTCTACATATAAAGAATTCGGTAACCGAACAGCTTGAGGCGAATAGAATAAGTTGGTATTGCCACGTTCAAAGAAGATCTGCGGAAAATCCGGTTAAAAAGGCACTATCAACTACGGTCACTCCAACTGTAAGAAAACGAGGTCGGAAAAAGAATTCCTGGATTTCTCAGATGGCAAATGCGCAACAACGTCTGGGGTTAACCACTGAAGCGATCCAGGACCGAGCATTATGTAGACGCGTTCTGCGGTCTGCGACATTAGCCAACCCCATAAGCGGAGCAGCAGCGATGCAGTAAAAATGGGAAACTCGTTACGCATAAGTTCGTATAACGAGGAAAGGGTTAATAAAAGGATAAGAAGAAGAAGAAGCTTTAGCTTCTTACTTAGAATAGGTATTGAAACGATTGATACTTTGTTTGGTAGGGTAGTGTATGTGTATTTCATATTATGAAATAAAACTAAACTAGATAAATTAGGATCAAAATGGTGACCATAGGAAATTTTTACAATTTTTCCTCATTTTTACGATTTTCAACTGGACTCTGTGTCAATTGATTTGCATATTTAGGATTGATTTTAGACCACTGTTTTAGACCACTAAAACTATACATTAGGTACATTCGGCGATCCAGGACCGAGCTTTATGTAGACGCGTTCTGCGGTCTGCGACATTAGCCAACCCCATAAGCGGAGCAGCAGCGATGCAGTAAAAATGGGAAACTCGTTACGCATAAGTTCGTATAACAAGGAAAGGGTTAATAAAAGGATAAGAAGAAGAAGAAGAATCACTAAATGCTTCAGCGAGAAAACTTATAAATGTTGCACAAAAAGCTAAGAAGGAAAAATCTTATAAATACGTGTGGGTTAGAGGTGGGAAAATATTTATGCGGAAGACGGAAAACGATAATGTTATTATTATTAACCCGGAGGCGGTCCTCCTCTCTTGGAATTAATATGCAAAACCTAAGAGATATTTTTCTTAATATTCCCTCCGTCAATTGCATAGATATCAACTCATTTGATCTCGCTTAAACATGAAATATGCAAACAATTTTCTAGTTATTCATAAGGACTATCCGTAGAAATTTTGATAATCTTCTTGTGCATCTTGATTCGTTTGTGAATAAGCCAGATTTTATTTTCTTAACTGAAATATGGATTTATGAGCAAGAAAAATCTTTGTTTGGTATTGAAGGATATGAATTTATTCCTTGTTCTAATAATGAATATGCTACTGGGGGTGTGGTCATACTTGTTAAGAAGGAATTAAATGATTCAAATGTTGTCATTACCTATGAAAACTTGTTGAGCTGTGATGTGTTAAAAGTGAAAATTAGTGATATGATGTAGTCATTGTTCTGTCTTTATAAATTTATTGAGCCTTCTGACTCAAATAATGTATTTCTTGAGGAAATGAAAAATTTGCTATCGGAGGATTCATCAAATTACCTAATTTTATTGGGTGATATGAATATAGACATCTTAAGTGATTCTGTATCGGTAGATAACTATTTATTTTTATTATCTTCGTACGGCCTAGATTCATGTACTCGCATTTCTTCAGGCACTTGCATTGACCACATCATGGTGCGTTTTTCCAACTCTGAAAAAGTCAAACTTCATAGCTCCGTTACCCTAAAGATTTAGCTGAAAAATTCTATGTAATATTTTTGACAAAAGTATCTCCTGATGGTCCTAAACAACCAGAAGTTATACCTTTATATAAGAAAGGTGAAAAATCTGCTATCAATAATTATAGGCCTATTTCTTTACTTCAAGTGTTTACGAAGATTTTTGAGAAAGCTATAAAGAATAGAATGATCAAATTCTTAGATAAAAATAATTTCTTCAGCAAGTACCAATTTGGTTTTCGGTCAGGTTTTTCAACTAAAGGAGCCCTGTTAAATTTCTGCACAAATATTTATGATAGTTTTAACTGCAGAGATCTGACTACGGCTCTTTTCATTGGCATTACGAAAGCTCTTGATACTGTCGAT
The DNA here is from genome assembly GCA_928272305.1 of Volucella inflata. NCBI lineage: Eukaryota > Metazoa > Arthropoda > Insecta > Diptera > Syrphidae > Volucella > Volucella inflata. The sequence goes on from OV743719.1 coordinate 21,856,843, forward strand.
CATAATATTCTTTTAGCAAAATTATACAATTGTGGTTTTAGGGGTTATATACATAATTGACTCAGGTCGTATTTATCAAACAGGAAACTCATTTCAACAAAATGAACCCACTTCTAATTTCTCAAAAACACATGTTCGTCTTATCTGTAACAAAAATAGTCTATTACTTTTCAGAGGCCTTAAAATTCTTCCCTTAAAACATTTATACTGTTATAAGGTCTTAAAGATATTTTTTTCTAGATCAGGCTATGAACTGAATTGAAGCTCCGATTACTATACCCTAAGAACCAATAATTTGAATCTAGTTACTGTACCACATCATAATCTGCAAATTTTCTTCAACTTTTTTACGGTTTCGACTCCCAGACTCTATGATAACTTACAATAGAATCGTTAGAACTGAATCCGTATTTCTAAAGATGATACAACTTAGGCTCTTGAATAAAAGCTATGATAAGATTTCTAACCTGCTTTGTGTTATCATCTGAATAATGCTCTCCTTGTATTCAGCCCTATCGGGAATTCCGAGGGAAACATTTTACAGCTGCATATTTATAGATTACAAACGAGAATTCAAAAGAAACAATTACAATTTTTATTTGAAAGCAGAAATCAGTGCATCTTTTGTGTTAGCGGATGAACTAAATGGAAAATGAGAGAACTCAGCAAAGATCCATCAGGAGAAATCTGAGAGATAAATCGAACCCTTTTGAATTTCCTAAATCATTGTAAGAAACAGGTAAATAATTCGTTACAAATTTTTTTTATAAATTTTCTTAAAGGTTCTATTAATACTACCGAGTCAATAAGTCAATGTTTACATACTTGTTGAATGTGCTTTCTGACTCTTTGCCACAACTGAAAAAGTCATTTGCTGTTCCTCCCATAGTGAAGCTAGGCGCAAGCTTGCCCTTCTTTGCAGAATGTGGATACAAGACGGGAGAGAGAAAGGATCATGAAGTTGGACTTGCCCAGTCATCCTCTTCTGAGGCCCTTTCAACTGTTTTGAATATATTTGAAACAAAGCTGTGTTCTATTTGGATTAAAACGCAGATGTCTAAGGAAGAAAACAGAAAAATAATTTTAAACTTTTTTAAAAAATTCAACGTACCCGGTGTAGTTGGGTGCTTTGATGGTACACACATTCGAATCATCGATCCACCAGATTAGAAACATCTTTACTACAAGAGAAAGGGATTCTGCAGTTTAAGTGTTTTACTTGTAAACTAGTTGTTCATGCTTGTGTACTTGGACTTGATTCAAATTTTATTTTTTCAGGTTTGCGGTGACCAAATACGAATTCGTTCCGTAGATACCACTCATCCAGGAGCGTGCCATGACTCTCTTGTGTGGAAGACAAGTGAACTAAGGTCTTGGTTTGAACAACAATACGTAAAAGTTGAAAGGAATTCGTGGCTGTTGGATATTACTTTCATATTGATTTTATTTTTTTTTTTTTGCTTATTTTTGTTTACTTGCAATAGGAGACGCTGGGTATCCCTTGGCTGTTGACTCCATATAGGGTAAATTAAGAACAAATGGTGGAAAGAAAGTTCAATGAAGCGCATATTCGCTGCAGTAATATAATAGAAAGAACCAACAGCATTCTTAAAAATAAATGGCGGTGCTTGCTTAGAGCTAGAGAGGTGCACTATTGCCCGGACAAAGCGATACAAATCACAAATGTTTGCTGCGCATTGCTTAACATTTGTATTCACTACAAGACTGATAGTACCGTGAATGTTCCAACAGTCTTAGTTCGCTTTAAAATAAATATATTTAATTAAATTTAGACAAAAGAAAATAAAAATAATATTTGCTGAAAATGTAAATAAGTAGATCGAATTCATTTAATTTAATATAATAATAAAATTAATGTTACTTATTGTAGTTTTTAAGTGTTTGAAACTTTTCTTCTTCTATATCGAAAAGTCGCTGTTTAAGTTTTAATTTTACCTCTATTTCTCGTCCTTTGAAGGTTTCCATCTGTATGTGTCGCTGAGCCTCCTGTATTTATTTCTTTTAAGTTTTTCCATTTCCTCGTTGTGTCGTCTTATTTCCATAACAAACATCTTTTGCTGATCACTTAGTCGATCAATAGATCGATATATTTTTTTGATATTAGCATCCATTTCCGTTTGGTATTTTTCAAAATTTGAAATAGCTTCCCTTAGTGTGTCACATAATTCACGTTGCAGAACAAGCTCTTTTTCCAAAAGATCTGCCGTGCTTTTGGTTTTTTGCTGGGCTTTTGATAATGGTGTACCAGCCGAACTATAGACAAACTATTTGCGGAGTCATTTAAATCCACATTTTTATTAAGCGGCTGTGCTTGCTCATCATTTGAATCCAACAATAATCCAATTGCGCTAATTTCATAATGTTCTATGTTTTGATCATCTTGTGGCTGTCCTTGAGGAGTATGCTATGACACCTATTCTACGTTTTCATCTTCTGCCTCATCAAAACGTTCCACTATTCTCTTTTTTGCACAAGAATGCAATCCAAATCGCTTGGCATTGGAAAAACCCTACACCGATTCGCTCATTGCACAAATATTTATAATTGCTTCGTCAGTACTAGACAATTTATACTCCTTACATGGGCCTCCTCCAGTTGCATTTTTTAACTTGAGATTTTCGGACAACTTTTTTCTTACATATTTTTTTTGTCAATCCAAACCTAAAAAAAGAAAACTGTGCAAATATGCACATTCAAAAATAACAATATTAACAATAATAGCACACGCACATAACAATGATCTTGCCTTTTTTCATTTCAACAGAGATTTAACTGGTGGTTCAAAACTACTCGTATTCAATTCTTTCTCTAATCTTTTCCAAAATATGTTAACTTCTTCTTTGTTTCTCTTAGTAAATCCATTTGCAATGTCTGGATGTCTTTCCATCTCACTAATAATAATTTCTAAAAAAATTAAACTTACATGATTACACGAAAATTTAAAATTCCTCCAGAAAAATCAAGTTTCCCAGAAAAATTACAGGGGAATAATTCTTGGGAGATAACCGTAAATTTACCCTCGAATTCTTATTCACGATATCTATTTTTTTCCCGGGGAATTTTTTCCATTTTTGAAAACTAGGTATCGGCGACAACTTCGAAAAAGGGAAAAAATTCCCCCGGAAAAATCGTTGCCGATAGGGCTGATTATATTAATATTAGTTCCTTGCTGTGTTTTTATTCCTATTACGCACATACTTATCTTCTTCTATATTTTTTGTTGTCAACTTACTAGTAAATATCTCAATATATTTTGCGACCCCACTATCTTTCTTTCTGTCTTTTTATTTATTTTTGTTATTAATTTTTTACATGGCTCCCTTCCTTCGCCTCTAGTTCCTTCTGAACTATAGATTGTAGGTTCTCTTTTTTAATTCATATATTATTATTCCATAATGTAACTTCAAAAAACTCTTGTATGATCATAATTAGATTTTTTTTAAAGGATAAACTAATACTAGTACTAAAAAAAATACTTATGGAAATGCTTTGTTGCCAAGACCAAGGCTATTTGGTGACACAGTTGTTCCTTTCCGGCTTAGAGAACACCTTACTAAAGTAGGAAACTATTTTCTCTTGCCCGTCATGCATCTGCGAAAGGATAGCTCCGACGTTACTGGCATGTGCATCCACAATAAATGATTTTTCTGGAGTAGGGTACGCTAGTATAGGGGTCTCACATATTATTATTATTATTATTATTTATTTCTGATATTTCTTACACATTAAGAATAATTCTTATAATGTTGTGAAGTTAAAAATATGAAAAACAATTTTGAAACAATATTTAAAAGTGTACATAAAATAAAACTGAAAGTTACTACATATTACATGAACAAATTATTGAAAATTAACAAGTTAATAAATTAAATATAAAGAAAATCAAAATTAAGAAAAGATGCCATAAAAAAGATAAACATTACCGCTACGATTGGAAAAGTATGAGTGTAAACTTTTTATAAAAATTCGCATGTCGCCGATTTCTCTGAAATGTAGTGGTAGTGAATTCCACAGTCCTATGGAAGCTATAAAAAATTGTCTTTCTGATACCAAATATGAAACGCGTGGTATAATTATGCTGAAAGATCTCTGAGATGCCGGAAATTGTAACTTAACGCGTTTCAAGTACATTAAACAATTTCTTTATTGTGCGATATTTAACAAAGTTTTCAAACGACATGTTTAGCAGGTTATTAGATAAATGTGATACGTGGTCATATCGGCGAAGTCCATAGATATATCGTATTATACTATCATAAGCTACTTTTAGCTTTCTTTTACTTTCGGCGTCACAATTAGAAAAAATTTCACATCCATTAAAGAGTGTTGGAATGGCAAAAGATTTGGCTAACATCATTCTAGTTGGGAGGGACGTATACGTTTGAGCTGTTCAAAGTGATCGCAGAACTCCGTAGGTCTTACCAACATTGTTATTGATGTGGTCATTCCAAGTAAGGGTCCGGTTGAACACTATACCCAAATTCTTAGCTGACTCGACGCATTGAATATGTGAATTATTTAAGTTAATAACTGGGAAGTACGAAAGATCTAATTTGTTTCGGGATATAACGAGACATTTACAGGGATGTAGCGTTAAATCGTTCTGCAAAGACCATTCAGAGATATTTTTTAGGTCTTGGTTTATACTTTCAACACAGTTCTCAATAAGACCAAGAGGACAATTTTGGTAAACCTGGACATCATCGGCGTAAATATGCCGAATTGGGAATTGTGCTGGGAATCTCGTTGATGTAGATCGAGAACAAAATTGGGCCTAAAACTGATCTTTGCGGCACACCATTACGAACGGGAAGGAAATTAGGCCAGGCATTTTGAGCAAACACTGCCTGCTTTCTACCACAGAGATAATTGGACATTAACTTTATTGACAACGCTGAGAAACCAAAGGAATAACGCAATTTGTTACATAAGATAGTGTGGTCGATCATATCGAAAGCTTTAGAGAGCTTTAGAAATCGAGTAGTACTAGAAAGCTAATGTCGTCGGAGTCAAGACCAATACGTATGTCATCTATGACTTTAAGAAGAGCTGTAGTGCAGCTGTGTTTCGTACGAAAACCAGACTGTATTTGTGTTAAAAGCTCATTATTGCTCAAATGTTTGTTAATTTGTGTTTGCAAGATTCTCTCATAAACTTTCGATAGAAAAGGTAGGATGGAGATAGGTCTAAATTCAGTGCAATCGAGGTTTTTTGGTATTGGGATAACTTTTGCCAATTTCCACTGGTAAGGATATAACCCGGTAGTGAAAGTCGTATTCAAAATGTTTGTGATATAAGTTAACACCTCAAATATTCTCCACATAAAAAAACTAAAGGAATGCCAACACCAGACAAATTCCATTCCCACGAACCACATCTCCTAGTGGATATTCCAATTACACCTTCAATTCACCGTGTGGAGATTTATGTTGCAACAGTGTCATCCGGTTTCACCTGTGCTGCGAATCGTACGTGACGATATGTGCTGATGCCAACAATAAACTTATATTTAAGCTATTGTAATGTTGTTAGATCGGTTCAGTTTGTAATAGTTGTTAAGGGGTTACTATGCCCGTTTAATTAAATAAAATTTTTTTAAAAAAATCAAATTTACAAATGTAAATTTAACTGGCGCCCGAGCAGGGACCCGAAACGCGCAGTATTTTTCGGAACAGTGTTATAGTGCGGTATAGTGCGACCTGTCGTTACGGTAAATAAGTAACTAATATAAGGCTAAGCAGTTATAGTGCGGTATAGCGCGGCTCTTAGCATAAAGTGAAAAAAAAAACCCGTATATAGAGACGAAAATAGTGTGTGAGCTTTGGGTCCCCTGAACCCTACAGTGCAGACTTAGAACGTTTTAAGCAAGCTCCATAAATATTAAAGTGACGAAAAGGAATCAATCCGGAACACCGTTGGAGATGCTGTTGCTAACTGCCCTGTAAGATAGTATTAAGTTAATTAAAATATATATATATAAAAGTGAAAGTGTCCATTCAGAAATAGATATAAGTATCCATTTAGTAAGAAATAAAAATCCATATAAAAAGAAGAAAGAAAAATTAAAAAAAAAGAAAAGAGTCAATTAATTTAATTTGCTATAAAAATTTGACAAGAATAAAAAGAAAGGAGAATAAAATACGGAATTAAATATTATAAGTGATTGATTTACGAGAAGAAAGAAATATCCTTATCAAATCTATCATTAGTACGTAAGAATAATTAATACTTTTACTGCTTTTCAAAAAAGTAACAATTTATTTAAACTATATCACTTCTTTGCTATAAAAAATTCGTGTCAAAGTTTGTCGGTACACGGTTCCATTCCACCAATCATTTCGAATTCATCCAGACATATTTAACCTTTTTCATATTCAAAAAAATTCCTTTCCTTCTTTAAAATGCCTACTACCAGATCCAGGATTAGTGACGATACCGCCTTACCAAGTTCACATTTCAGCGCACGTTCCACTTCCGCAGCGGCCCAAGACCCGAATCACTCTTATCAATCGACCTCTTCCTCTCCTGATGTACAAGAAGTTAGAGCACACCCTCAATTAGAAATTTTAGTAACTCAAATCCTTGATCGCCTTATCGAAAAACGTGAAAAACAGATTTTTGGAGGAGGGTTCAACCCTCACGCCCATCGTTACGCGGGCATTGATCAAACAATTGCCCCAGAGTATCGAAACCAACTTGAGGATCTAGAAAAAAATACCAGACATCGTTAAATGTCTCAGAAACTTCTCAGGTGACGCCAGCGAATTTTCCTCGTGGAAAAAAAGCGTAGAGCGCATACTGAAATTATACGAACACGTCAAAGGATCGCCCAAATATTACGGCATTCTTAACGTGATTCGTAACAAAATAGAAGGCCCAGCTGACGCTGCTCTGGAGTCCTACAACACGCCTCTCAGTTGGGAGAGTATTATAAACTGCTTAAAGCTCGAATATCAGTTGTCGAATCTTGTTCAAGGCAATAATAGCATACAAACATTTTATCAAATGGTTAGTGCTCAGCTAACGTTAATTGTAAACAGAATCTCTTGCATGGACATAGGTCCAGAGGCATTGCGCCTTTTAACACAGACCTATAGGGATAAAGCGCTGGACACCTTTATCCGAGGATTGCGAGGAAACTTGTCCGACCAACTGAGCATGAGAGAGCCAGAAGGTCTCCCGCAAGCTCTCCATCTTTGCCTCAAATACGAAAATCAAAATTATAGAGCGCAACAAGTTCGAGCCAGCCAAGGAACACTTAAGAGGAATTTCCCGCAAACCCCACAGCATTTGCAACAAAACAACGACCACAACATTCCCAAACTCAACGCCCGCAGCAGCAGCCGCAATTTAAACCCGCAAATAGCCCAATGCACAAACCACCACAGAATTATCCCCAGCACTCCCCTCAATGGCAGCAACACCCACAAAAAAATTACCAGCCAAACAATGCTCATTTCTCCCCAAACTATGATCCTAATTACCGTCCGAATCCTTCCCAGACCCAATATCAATCACCAAACCCAACTCCCATAAAACCCGAACCGATAGGGCAAGGCTATAGTCAGCAGTTTAAACAAAGCGGCATGGCAAAAGCACAACATTTTAAACCACAATCCTCACAGAGAGCAAAACATCCTAACTATCACATTAACCCTGAAATAAATGAAACAACGGCTACAGATCATCCTTGCCCAAGTGAAGAATCTAATGAGCAATCCCATGAAGACCAAAAGCAGAACTACCCAGGAGAGCTTATCCAGCAATACGGCAACGAATACCAACCAGGCGAAGAAGCATATGATCACTCCACTGGTAATTTTCTAGAACACAGTGATATCCATTTTTTAGGCTAGCGAATTCATCGCTACCCTATTTCGAGTGCAAACAAAACGATGGAACAATTTTAAAATTTTTAATAGACACCGGGTCTAGTAAAAATTACGTTAAACCTGAACTAGTGCGCAAACAAATACCCAATAACCAAATCTTTTACGCAAAATCGATAGCCGGTGACGTAAAAATAAGTCACCATACAATGATTAATCTTTTTGGCCTAAAAAATATCAACCTGAAATTCTTTATTTTACCTACTCTTAAAACATTTGACGGCATCTTAGGCAATGATAGCCTAAAACAATTATCCGCTGTTGTTTATGCTAGAGACAATTACATGACTATACTTAATACAATCAGAATCAGAGTTAAACAACTAGAGTCGCAACATATAAACTTGATATCTTTGAAAGTCGACCACCTTACATCAAACCAAAAAACAATGCTAAATTCAATAGTAAGCAAATATCGCAACCTGTTTTCAGAGCCAGAAGAAATACTGACGTACACAACGAAAGTTGTAGCAGAAGTATGAACTACTGCTAACGAACCTGTATACTCCCGATACTACCCTTTCCCAATGTCTTTAAAGTCCGAAGTTGAAAGACAAATAGGAAAAATGCTTGAGGATGGCATTATAAGACCTTCCCGTTCTCCGTACAATTCACCAATGTGGATTGTACCCAAGAAACCAGACTCAACAGGAAGCAAGCAGTATAGGATGGTCATTGATTACCGAAAGTTAAATTCTGTAACCATTGCTGATCGATATCCTATCCCAGATATTAGCGAAGTCATTGCACAACTGGGAAAAAATAAGTTCTTTACGGTGTTAGATCTAAGAAGTGGGTTCCACCAAATACCGTTAAAGGAAGCCGACATTGAGAAGACCGCCTTCTCAATAAACCACGGAAAGTATGAGTTCACGAGGCTGCAGTTTGGATTGAAAAATGCACCATCGATTTTTCAACAGGCCCTTGATGACATACTGTGTGAATATATAGGTAAATCATCTTATGTATATATAGATGATATTATCATCTTCAGCAGTGACGAACAGCAACACGCTGAGCATATAGAACAAATTTTTAACCCTAAATAATGCAAACATGAAAGTTCAATTGTAAAAGTGCAACTTCTTCAACTCCCAAGTTGAATTGCTGGGTTTCCTTATTTCGGCTGATGGCGTTAAAACAAATCCAGCCAAAGTCGAGTCAATTTTAAAATTTCCAGTCCCCACAACTCTCAAAGAATTAAGATCCTTCCTTGGACTCTCGGGATATTACCGTCGATTCGTTAAGGATTACGCAAAACTTGCTAAGCCTTTAACAGCCCTGTTAAGAGGAGACGAGGGACGTGTCTCCAAGAACAAGTCTTCTAAGATAGCAATTAAATTCGGCCCAGAAGCCCTCGAATCTTTTAATAAGATAAAGACCTCACTTGTTTCTAAGAACATTATTCTGGCATACCCTGACTATAGTATACCGTTCAACCTCACCACAGATGCATCCAACTATGCACTTGGTGCAGTTCTAGAACAGGACAATATTCCTATAACATTTATTTCCTGTACGCTGAGTAAAACAGAAGAGAGTTACGCAGCGAACGAGAAAGAGATGCTGGCTATCGTTTGGGCGTTAGGCTCTTTACGAAATTACCTTTACGGTACTGCTAAGGTTCGCGTATTTACTGACCATCAACCCCTCACGTTTGCCTTAAGTAATCGCAACAACAATAGCAAGATGAAAAGGTGGAAAGCCGCACTCGAAGAGTATAACCACGAGCTTAGGTATAAACCTGGAAAAACGAACGTAGTCGCAGATGCGCTTTCCAGGTATCCACAGTTATCGGACGTAAACGCTCTCACGACCACTCAACATAGCAATGAAAGTTCGTCGCAAAACCTGATTCCAAGTATAGAAACCCCTATAAATGTACTCGTATTTAAGAATCAAATTTTTCTCCAGGTAGATAGGACCCCTTCCAAAAATTTTCAAATTATTTTTCCCACATATCATAGACATACAATAAAAGAACAAGAGTTTAACGAAGAAAATTTAACAAACATTCTTAAGAAATTCCTAGACCCCTCGGTTATCAATGGTATCAAGGCAGCAGAGCAAATAATGGGCATAATTCAAGAAATTAACCCGCTATACTTCGCGAATTACAAGATTCGCTTTACCCAGGTGCATGTGCAAGATGTTAAGAACGAAGCACAACAAGATGAGATAATAATTAAAACACATAAACGTGCCCATAGGAATGAGCGCGAAAACAGAGCGCAAATTCTGCAAAATTTCTACTTCCCTTCAATGGCTAAAAAAATCAAAAGAATTATAAGACAATGCACGGTTTGCCAAGAGAATAAATATGACAGGCATCCCAACAAACCTGTCATACATCCCACTCCAATACCGCAATATCCAGGACAAATTGTTCACCTGGATATATTCTCAACAGAATATAAACTTGTGCTTACTTCTGTGGACAAATTTTCCAAATATGCACAAGTAAAGATCATAAAATCCAAGACGGTTGAAGACATACGGCAACCTTTAAGGGAGAATCTCTTCTCATTCGGACTCCCTGAAATGGTCGTAATCGATAATGAGAAAGCTCTAAATTCGATCTCAATAAGCTTTATAATAGAAGAAGAACTTAAAATCAAAATGTTCACAACGCTCCCGTACTCGAGTTCTGTAAATGGTCAGGTAGAACGTTTTCATTCAACTCTGGTTGAAGTAATGAGATGCTTGAAAACAGAAGGCCTACATCGTTCCTTCACGGAACTTATAGAGCGAGCCGTTTACGAGTACAATCTTCCTATCCATTCAACCACTGGGAAAAAACCGATAGAAACATTTTTCGGACGAAGAGTCACCTCCGATCCAAATTCACTCGAAAAAGCTAGGTTAGAAACAGTGAAAAGAATTCAGTCGAAACAAGAGGCTGATCTCCATTTCCATAATAAGAAAAGAAGCCCAATCAAAGAATATCACCCGGGTCAAACAATATACGTTGGGCAAAATAAGCGAGTAGGGTCAAAATTAACCCCTCGCTATAGGAAAGAAATAGTGCTAGTAAATAAGAACACAACTGTAATAACCCAGTCAGGTAAAGAGGTGCACAAGTCGCTAATTAAAAATTATTGAAATTTGCTTTTAGATTCCTTTTTGCTTTCGCACACGCCGAGGTGAGAATGCTCGACTACTCAAGCTCTCAACTTATAGCTATAAGCTCTGGAACAGCTAAGCTTCAAACGGGTACAATTAAACTAATCCATATAATATATATGGAACAATATCAGCAGTCACTTAACCTCCAGGAAGAAAAACTAAAAGAAGTCATTACCAAAACCCATCCTATGTATCCTTTCGTGTCCCATGGAATCCAACAGATAAAAGTACACCTCAACAGGCTCTTCCCAAAATCCCAATCCAAACGATCATTAGATTTCCTTGGCTCAGCCTGGAAATGGATCGCTGGAACTCCCGACGAACAAGATTTCAAAATCATAGAAGCAAAGATAAATAACGCACTCGATAATAATAATGGTCAAGTTATAATAAATGAATTACTTTTAGGAAAAATGAATGAAATACGTAATGTAACGAACAACTTAGTTAAGGAATATACTCGTAATACGAAAACTAATAAATATGATTACCTTTTAGATATAAAGTTTAAATTTGAATTACTCAAAGATGAAATACTAAATATAGATTATAGTATTCAATGGGCCAAAGCTGGCATTATAAACACTTATATCCTATCAGATTCAGAAGTAAATTTAATTAAAGGAATTGCAAAAAAAGAAACGATTCCCTATATTAATGCTGTAGAAGCAATAGAGTTTTCAGAAGTGAAAATAGCTTCGAATAATACGTCATTATTGTACATTCTAAGTTTTCCAACCACTGAAATGGAGCCTTGTGAAAAATTAATTGTTAAAGCTGTTAAAATGAAAAATGTTAGTAACAAAATAGATTTTAAGGAAATTTTGAAATGCAAAAACAAACTGTACGGCATTATAAATCAATGTAAAACATTTAATACCCTGTCAATTTGTAACTCCAATAATGTTATAGATATAAGTAATGATAATTGCATCAGCAGCATGTTGTCAAGCCGAATACCATCGTATTGAAGAAGTAGTTCTCGGGGTAATATTACTAAACCAGTTCAACGATGAGACAAAAGTGAACGAAGAAGTAGTGAAGCTGAATGGAACATTCGTCATCCAATTTCATAACGCAACAATTCGAGCAGGTCAATATGTCTTTAAAGAATCGGAGATAACCCAAGTGAACCCTTTGCCGGCAATACTTCAGCCGAGCGCAACAAAATCTGAGTATGAAGAAGTACTTTCGTTAGAATACCAATATCATCCGTAAACTCGAAACACGCAATAATAGAAAATCAATAACAATATTAGGGATGCTAGCCCTAGTAGTAATAGTCATACCTGCAACACTCATCTGGAAAAATCTCAAACCTAAGGAAAAACACACGAAACCATTGCAAGTATCAATAGAAGAAACACCAACAGAAATAGTAACAACCTCACCAAAACCATCAGAAAATTCTCCTCAACCCCAAGCATCATCAAGGGTAATAAGAGTAAGCCAAATTCCCTTGTTTTGAAGAACAAAAATTAAACGTGGACGTTTGACACTAGGAAGGGAGGAGTTAACACCTCAAATATTCTCCACATAAAAAAACTAAAGGAATGCCAACACCAGACAAATTCCATTCCCACGAACCACATCTCCTAGTGGATATTCCAATTACACCTTCAATTCACCGTGTGGAGATTTATGTTGCAACAGTGTCATCCGGTTTCACCTGTGCTGCGAATCGTACGTGACGATATGTGCTGATATCAACAATAAACTTATATTTAAGCTATTGTAATGTTGTTAGATCGGTTCAGTTTGTAATAGTTGTTAAGGGGTTACTATGCCCAAATGTAAATTTTACAAATGTAAATTTAACTTATAGGGCAAAATTATAGGCAGAATTGCCTTGATAAACACTGGATGAATACCATCCACACCGACCGCATTCGATTTTACAGAAATTACAGCATCAACTACGTCAAGATTATTAACTCCCGAAAATTCAAACAAGTTTTCCGATGCTGAAAACTGAACGGGATGAATATTGTTCTCATTCATAGGTTCGCTTGAGTCTTTAGGTAAGGTTGTGGAGCTACTTGGAAATACTGACACTGGAGATGTAAGAAAACTTCTATTCAGGGCATTACCATCGACAATACCATACCACAATCCTTAGACCTCGATTTACCGATGCCTACGTTTCGAAGATTTTTCCATAGTCCACGGCCTTTAAAATTAGTTTGAAGCCGACTTGATAAATACAGAATTTTAGCTGCTCTCGCGAGCAACAGTATTTCGAAAATGTTTATACTCTTCGTGCAATTCTTCAATTCGAAAACACTCCCAACGAAGAAATGCTCGGTCGCGTTGTTCTATTAGTGCTCTTATATCTGCAGTAAACCAGGATTTTTGAACGCTATAAACCCTTTTTGTTTTCATTGGTACATGTGACTCATGTGTCTGGTAGTTGCATTCTACGAGGACGGGTCAATAAGTACGTGACTTTTTGAATTTCTGACCTCTTTACTAAAACAGCAACACTGCTCCTGTCAACAGGCATCTGTCAGTTGACTCCTGTCAAAATTTATACTTGCTGCGTCAGTAAGTTTGTGTTTGACAGCTATTTTTATCAGACTACTCACTAATTTGAGGAGAAAATGGAAAAAAGTGAATTTCGTGTGCTTATTAAGCATTATTTCTTGCGAAAAAAAACCATTACCGAGACCAAGGCTAAGCTTGATAAATACTATGGGGACTCTGCACCATCGATTTCAATGGTAAAAAAGTGGTTTACTGAATTTCGTTGTGGCCGTACAAGCACTGAAGATGCCGAACATCCTGGACGCCCAGTTGAGGTCTCTACACCCGAAACAATCGAAAAAATTCACGATATGGTGTTGGCCGACCGAAGATTGAAAGTGCGAGAGATTGTGGAAGCCGTAGGGATCTCGCATGGCTCAGTGGTTTCAATTTTGAATGATCACTTGGGCATGAGAAAGCTTTCCGCAATATGGGTGCCGCGTTTGCTCACAGTCGACCACAAACGCAATCGTGCAACAACTTCACAGGAAGGTTTGGCGTTGTTTAATCGCAATATGGAGGAGTTTTTGCGCCGTTTTGTAACCGTGGAAGAAACATGGATCCATCACAACACACCAGAGAACAAACAACAGTCAAAACAGTGGGTTTCTAAGGGTGAATCGGCGCCAAAGAAGGCCAAGGTGGGTTTTTCAGCCAATAAAGTTATGGCGACTGTTTTTTGGGATGCACGCGGGATAATCCACATTGACTACCTTCAAAAGGGAAGAACAATCAATGGGGAATATTATGCCAACTTATTGGACCGATTCAATGACGATTTGAAAAAAACGACCTCATTTGGCCAAGAAAAAAGTTCTTTTCCACCAAGACAATGAAAGGGTGCACACATGTGCAGTTGCTATGGCAAAAATCCATGAATTGGTCTATGAATTGCTCCCTCATCCACCCTATTCTCCAGATTTGGCTCCGAGCGACTACTTCTTGTTCCCAAACCTGAAGAAATGGCTTGGTGGAAAAAGATTTGACTCCAATGATGAAGTCATCTCGCAAACAAAGGCCTATTTTGAGGACCTCGACAAATCATTTTTTTTGGAAGGGATAAAAAAATTGGAGAAGCGTTGGACAAAGTGTATAGAGCTCAAGGGAGACTACGTTGAAAAATAAAATTATTTTTTTATCAAAAAATCTGTGTTTTAATCCAAAAGTCACGGACTTTTTGACCCGCCCTCGTATATACGAGTATATTATCCCACGGAATTGAATAAATATGCTGTTCAAGTGCATATTTATCAATGTTTCTAAGATCTCTGTACTCGAAAAAAGAAGGCTCGAGATAGGTAGTTTTAAAATCGTGGATAAGAAATATTAAGTCATGCTTTGAAAAGGCTGGGACAGACAGTTAATCACAAAAAAATATACTGTTGCTATCGTTTACAAAAATAACATCTAATAAAGTTCTAGAAACAGACGAAAACTAAGTTGGAAAGAATTCATGCTATCGCTTAAGCGATTCTCAGTTAAAAGATTGCTATTTAAATCTCCACAGATAATAATATTCAGGGATCTAGTAGAAATATCTTCCAAGGCAGCATTAAAAGATGTTAAATCTATGTACTTATTGGGTCTGTACACAGTGCCGATAAGAAGACTTTTACCACCACAAACTATTTTAACAAATACATAATCAATTGAGGAACCAGGAGATGAAAACCATTTTTTTTGCAAAATAAACCCTGTTTGACAAAAATGGCAACACCTCCACCCACACGATACATCTATCCGAACGGAAAACATGGTAGCCACTCAACTTAATACGCATATCGTCATCACTGGCCGTTGAGGGAAACCAGATTTCGGACACACAAATTACATCTGTTTTAGATTGAACAAATATGTCGCTAAATTGATCAATTTTCAGCGGCAAACTTTGTGCATTGATGTGGCATATCTTCATGGCATCTTTTTGCGATTAGAAAACTTTACGTAACATTCCTATTTCGCCCCGACGTAATGAATTCACATTTTGATCTATTGCGCCTTAGAAAAAGCGACACGCGAAGAGAGTGTACATTTTTTCTTTTACTATTGCTTACATATGAAACTAATGGCAAAGATTATAAATTAAAATAAACAAACAAGAAAAAAGAAACAGTAATAAATAAAAAACAAAGGGAAAATAAAAGCAAGAAAGAGAAATTGAAAGTGAATAAAAAATAATACATGCATAAAATGTATTTTGTAGTTTGTGTTGCATCGTTGGACATCTTGCAATGGTACTCAGGGATTCGTCATTCTGTATAAGAGAAGAGCAGTCAATGACGCTCCAATAAGTCTGAAATTCAACTCTTGAAATGAGAGAAATGCAGTTCTCGAATCACTAGCCGATTACCGCAACACAACGAAAAGTAAGCTGTGCCTACAAGATGCTGGTTTCCGTTCGGACAATAGCAGAGTGAGTTTCATATACATACACGAAAGCTTAGCACTGAGAAATCGATCTCTTCTTCAGCGTGCCATCACCTTAAAGCGGCGCCATCCTCAGCATATTCTTTCTGTTTTCACCCGCTCTGGTGCTGTATTTGTAAAAGAGAACACAAATGGGAGAGCTGCACTTATACAGAATGACGAATCCCTGAGTACCGTTGCTGCAAGATGTTCAAACGATGCAACACAAACTACAAACGACATTTAATGCATGTATTATTTTTTATATACACGCTGCTAGCAGGATAGATGTTATCCCTGTCAGATACGTTTTCGTTACGCTTCTTTGCAGCGCATTGCGGACAACTGCGTTGTTTAACTGGAACCCTGCACTGAGGCTGCAGATGTCCTATTTTGTTGCAATTCTAGCAACGGACTTGTCCTGCACTCGCACTGTTCCGCTCCACGAAGTCTGTTCGTGGGCATGAGCATTCCACGGATGTGACTTCTCACACGCGGTGGACTCCTTGAGATGTTTGGTCGACAGCTTTCATCGTCAGGACAAATGCTAGAACCTCAAGGAGGGTTCGTTTTCCAGTCATTCTTACAGCCATTTGCAACTGTCTATCTTCAAATGCTTCAAACGCCATTCCGTTGATGGCATTAGGATAAGATAAATTCGCCAACTGTTCGATATCGGCATGCAACTGCTGGAGTGTTTCTCCCCTCTTCTGGACTCTGCTGCGCAGTTGGACTCTGTATACTTGCTGCATATGGTCATCTCCGAAGTGCATTTCTATGGCTTTAACCAAAGCATTGTAGTTGCGTTGTTTATCTTGTGAGATGGTTTGCAGCAATTCGGCAGCTGCACCTCTCAATGCCAGCGTTAGCGCAATCGACTTTTCCTCGTCGTCCCAGTTGTTGGTCATGGCAGCCGCTTCAAATTGTCTTCTATATATTGGCCACGATGTTTGGCCATCAAAAACAGGGGGTTGCATCTCTTTCCTTTTAGGGCAGTCTGTAGAATTTTCTGTTTCTTCACTCTCTCTAGTTCTTTAGCAAGATTCTCACTATTGTCTTCAACCTTTTCGAACTGTTCCTAGACTTTCACGAACTGTTCCTGGTCGGTCCCAATTTTTGCGAGAATTCTTGAACTCTTCAACAGTGTGTTTCTGCGCGGCAACAATGGAATTTCTTCGCTCTTCTAGAGAATTCTTCTGTTCTTCAAACTTAGAATCTATACTTCTCTTTTGCTTTTCTAACTTAGAATAACCGGAACGGAACTATCCTTTATGTAGTTATATATGTCGACGATGGATTGGTAATTGGAAATAACGAACGTTTGATTCAGAGCTTTCTAACAGATTTGAAAAGACAATTTTCTTGGAATGAAGATAAAACAAGACTATTCAATAACTGTCAGGTAAGAAAAGTATAAAAAGAAAATCTTAGATCGATTTCATATAAGTGAGTGCAATGCTGTTAAGACACCTATTGCATATGGTGAAAACAAAGAAATAGATGACGTGAAAGAAGACATTCCTTACGGAGAAGCTGTTGGAAGCATGTTGTATTTAGCAATAGCAACACGTCCTGACGTTGCCTACGCTGTTGGTACAGTAGCACGAGCAGTACAAAATCCAACCAAGCAAGACTGGAATGATGTTAAAATAATATTAAGATATCTACGTGGACCAACTCATGTATTAAATACAAAAAGAGGGGTGAACGGTTTAAGGTGTACAGCGATGCAGATTTTGCGGGTGACATTAAAACAAGGCGGTCGACAACGCGAATTGTAGCCATGTTTGCAAGCGGAACTGTATGTTGGTCGAGTCAACTACAGTAGATCTGTCCACTTCAGAAGCTGATATAATGGCTGAGAGAGAAGGATTAAAAGAACCAATTTGGATAAAACGTTTGATGACAAAGCTCACTGGACAGCAAGATTTTACATCTGAGCTTTCTGTTGACAGTGACAGAACAAACATATTTCATCGATTTCAAAGAACTTGGGTCCCTTGAACCAAAACGTTGATTTAATAAGTTCCGAAAGAGTGAATCCTCTGGATACCAGATCAGCTGGATTGTGTTCTCCTTTTATGTAACTCCATTGCTGAATATCTGTACATGCTTGGATTTTGGCTACTCTATTAGCAACATATGTCTCCCAAGTATACGATGGTGATCCTATCCAAGCCAATACCATCATAGAGTCTGTATAGTAATATATGTTGTCAATTTGATGATATAACCCTTTCACCAACTCTACCATCAAAACAGCTCCTTGTAATTCTAGCCTAGCTATACTTATTGTCTTAAGGGGCCCCTTTCTCGACTTCGAGCAAGGTAGTTGGGAGTGGATTTTGCCATCTTTGCGAATGGATCTGATATACACACACGATGCATATGCGCTAAGACTGCTATCCGAAAATGCATGTAATTCAATTACCTTTGCAGAGGGCGTAAGAACATAACGTGGAAAGCTGAGTTCATTTAATGCTGAAAATTGCTGCACATATCTCCTCCAATTATGAGCCTGCTCAGGTAGTAATGTTTCGTCCCACGGTAGTTTAGTTTTCCACAGCTCCTGCAGAAATAACTTACCAAGCACAATCACGGGGCCGGTCAATCAACGGCTCAAATAATCTTGTGAGGTCCGCGAGAACTGTTCTTTTTTATACATATTTTTTCACTCGCTTTGCTTATTAGTTCGGTTTTGAAACTGTATTGATGGTTCCCAGATTAGTCCCAAAGTCTTAACTACCTCTGACTGATAAAAGGTAACTAGGTTCTCCTTGTGCTCTTCTGGAATTTCTTTTAAGATCATTGGATCATTTAAAGCACTTGTTTAATTTCATTCAGTAACTCACGAGCGGCAGCTATTGTTTCTGCGCCTGTTAGACAATCATCTACGTAGATATTATTTTGGATAACAAATTAAGGTTTTTCGAATTTTTGTATGTTGTCTTCTGCCAATTTATTAAGACATCGTGTTGCCAAATATGGTGCAGAGGCTGTCCCATATGTTAAAGTGTTTAATTGATACCTTTTTAGCGGATGATTTGATTGCGGTCTCCACAAGATTAATTGGTAAGGTCGATCCTCTTGTTTCACCAAAATCTGCCTGTATATTTTGCTTATATCACAGGTAAAAACATACCCATGCATTCTAAAGTTAATAATGATAGAAACCAAATCAAATTGGACAGTTGGACCGACCATCAAAATATCTTTGAGAGATTTGCCGCTGTCGATGCATCAATGACATCACGAAGTTTTGTTGATGAACTTTCAGGTTTCAAAATACAATGATGAGGAAGCATGTAATGTGTTCCGGTCACTTCATTATCAGATATAACGTTCATATGACCTAAAAACTTATACTCCTCCATGAATTTAACGTATTGATCCTTCAGTTCTGGGTTTTTTTTTCCAGTTTTTTCTCCAAAGATAAAAACCTTCTTCTTGCCATTTCAATTGAATCTCCTAAAAGTGTTGTTGGGTCATCTTTAAAAGGCAATTTTACGATAAAGTTCTTGTTCTCAAACGTTATATTATTTTTAAAGTGCTCTTCACACCTGAACTCTTCCTCACTCATGGTTTTTACCGGAGTATCATGGCCTTCTGTCTCCCAAAACCTTCGCACTAATTTATCCAATGAAGATAAGGTGGGTTTCGTTGCAATAAGAGTGCACAATGGTCCTCTTGGTAATTCCGCGCTTCCTGTAACTATCCAGCCCAATTTAGAGTTTCTCAAAACTGGTAGGTTATGTCCGCATCGTATCTCCCCATAAAGGAGCAGGTCAAAGAAAATTTCTGGTCCTATGAGCATGTCGATCGGTTCATTCTTATGGAAATTCGTGTCTGCCAGTTCCACTTCTGGGGGTATACTTAAAGTTGTAGCATTAAGCTCTATATTTGATTGATAGTTAGTTATTTTTGAAAATATTACTGCATCAATAGAAGTGGAAAATGATGAAGATCTTGATTTGAACATTATGCTCGTGATATACTGTAATTGACTGTCTAGGGAACCAATTCCCCTAATCGGAATATTTAATCTCGATCTTTTTGCTCCAATTTGTTGCGCGAATGTTTTTGTTACGAAGTGCAACTGTGATCCTGAATCTAGTAACACACGACATGGAATTCTAGTGCCGTACGAGGGAATGACATTGACAACAGCTGTTGCTAAATATATATTATTTTTATATGTGTGACCTATTGCAGCATTGGCTACTGTACTAGCTTTTTTATCACTTAATAAATCATTGTTATTAAAGTTAGACTTACTAGACTGAATCAATGGCGGTGAGTTGTTGCTGTGCTCTGGCTGGCTTGCTTCTGCATTCTGATTTGGTTTGACTTGGTTTTTACTATGCTTCAGTGTAGACTTTTCTTGAGGGTGCAAAAGCGTATTATGCTCTTAATCGCATTTTTGATATCCTCTGGACTGGCATGACCGGGAGAAGTGGCCAACCTTCAAACAGTTTCTACAGATTTCCAGGTTTCGCACAGCTTTCTCTCGTGCTACATCTGAAAAAGAAAGAAATTTATTGCAATTGAAAATTCTATGGGTTTTTGAAATGCACAAAGTGCAATTCTGATACCCTTGGGTGCTTGCTGCAACTCCCACTGATGATTTCGATTTGCTCTCCTTACTGTCGATCGCCTCTACGGTCTGGAACCTGGCCTCCATGAACTTGAAAAAATTATCCATGCTTGGACTGCTTCTTGGATCCGTAAGTGATTTCTGCAGCATCAAATGGACAATTAAAGAGTCCCAACCATGAGTATCGAGGCCAAGGTTCTCTATCGACTGCAAAACTTCCTTGTTGTGTCATGCAGCTTCTTTAGACGGTTTCCCGTCCCTGTCGTGCTTGATCGTGTAAGGGTTCTTATGAGTTGTGCTGTCAACAACAAACTCTTGTTATCATAACGATCAACAAGGGTTTTCCACGCTACCTCATAGTTAAAGTCGGCTGCTTGAAAATGCTTGATTAAGTTATGAGCCTCTCCTGTTACGTTGGCTCTCAAAAAGTATAGCTTTTGTGCAGGAGCAATAGGATTATCATGAATAAGTTGTTTGAACAAGTCGTAAAATTGTATCCAATTTAAGTTATCCCCATCAAATTTTGGAAACTCTATTTTTAGCAACTTCATTGCCGTGTTGATATTTGCTGCCCCTGTTTGCGGAACCATTGCATCACCATAAGTTTGCAATAGAGCCCTTTCCACGCACTCCTGCATCTCAAAGTAACTTTCTATGCCTTGAGTTGTTATATCGTCCTCCATTCTATGATACAGTGTTGTTATTTCATCCCGATTCTGCTGCCCTGTTTTTAGCTTTATCTGACAGAATTTCTGGGAAAACTGTTGATTTGTTTAAGACTGATACTTATCTATAGATTTTTTCAAAATCTATTTTCGAGGTATTTACGAGTTTTTCTTACCTCGCCGTCCTTGTTGTAATTGCGAACCATTCTCACAATTTGTTCTCCAACAAGTTCCTGTTGATCGGCGAAGTACTCCAAATTCTCTCCTTGGTTAGTGCTTTCGAGCTGCGACATTATTTATTTAAAGATTTTACACTCAATTTTATTGAACGAAAAAAAAACTTTTAGTTTGTTTATGATTGGATTTCACTTATTTGTTCACTATAAATGTAACAAGTTATCACTACAACTGTCCTGTCACGGTCGCCAAAATTATATTAACTTTATAGTGACACAAATAAAAATAGACCACATTTAACTTTGGATGTTTTTGGTAAAATTATCTTTATTGGCAAAATTCGTGGTTCTGTTGGAACTGAAAACTTTAAACTAACAATTTAATCAGGTACATATTTCTGGCGTGAGATCAGACACAAGCAAATTGAAATGCGATCACCGTGGACTGCGAGTTCTGAATCTGGTCTCACGCTTGCAACATGAACTATAAACTAATTGTGTCTATGACAAAATTCTGACTTACTTACTTTAAGTGGCGCTACAGTCCGGGTTGGACCTGGGCCTCAATCAACAAGCTTCTCCACCCAGCTCGATCCCTGGCTAACTGCCTCCAGTTTCGCACGCTCAATTGCCTGAGGTCCTCTTCCACTTGCGTGCGCCACCTGACTCTTGGCCTTCCTCTACTGCGCTGTCCCTCGGGACCGGATTCGAATACTTTTCGGACCGGAGCATTGGTGTCCATGCACTCTACATGACCCAGCCATCTCAGTCTTTGGATCTTCACTCTTCTGGTTAGGTCGATGTCGCTGTACAGTCCGTAGAGTTCATTGTTGTATCTCCTCCTCCACTCACCGTCAATGCGGACGGGACCGAAGATCGCCCGAAGGATTTTTCTTTCGAAGCAACCAACAACAACTTCATCCATTTTTGATAATGTCCACGCCTCTGCACCATAGAGCAGGACCGGCATTATTAAGGTCTTATAAAGGGTGACTTTTGTTGTTCGAGAGCTTTGCTACTCAATTGCCTTCTTAACCTAAAGAAACAGCGGTTGGCAAGAGTTATTCTTCGCTTGATCTCAGCGCTGGTAGGTAGACAAAGTCCTTAACTACCTCAAAGTTATATCTGTCGAGTGACGTTCTGCCCGAGACGTCAGTGTTGGTTGTCCTCATTGCTTGATAGCATGTACTTGGTCTTGCCCTCATTGACCGCTAAACCCATTTTCGCCGCCTCCGTCTCAATACTCGCGAAAGCGCCACTGACATCACGCTGCTTTCTCCCGATTATGTCAATATCGTCGGCGTATGCGAGTAGTTGGACGGACTTTTGAAAGATAGTGCCTCTTGTGTTTGCTCGTGAGTTTCGCACTATTCTTTCAAGTACGATGTAGAAAAAATTGCATGACAGCGCATCGCCTTGTCGAAATCCTTTCTGGTCATCAAAGGTCTCGGTGAGATCTTTACCGACCTTGATGAAGCAGCATGCATTCTCTATCGTCATCCTGCACAGACGTTCGAGTTTGTCATGACAAAATTCTAGCTTGAGAAAATTCTTACATAACATACGTTCTGAATCTAGTCTCACGCTTGAAACAACTCATATTGTGTATGACAAAATTGTAGCTCGAGAAAATTCTTACATAACAATAATTCTTAAACTACGTGTCTTTCGAATGTTCCTTACAGTATATGTATATTTATTTTTGTTTACTTAAACTAAAACTAAGAAAACACAATTTGCTAACAAAAACTTAGTAAATGGACATATTCTATTTTTATTATTATAAAACTTATAAACTTTAACTTATAGACTACTTAAAAATTAAGTCCAAGCCTACTTAACCTATTTAAGTTAACTTATTATATAGGTATTCTATCTTATATGTATGGATTACCACTTTTCAAGAGAAGGTTACCCATTCTTGTTGTTGTTTTTTAATTTTTGAATTTTTTAATTTCTTTTGTGTTTGTTTCTAGTTCGTTTTCGTTTATTTTTTTTTTATTTTTTTTTGCATTTTGGTTTTTATAATTTTTGTTCTTAAATCTACATTAACCCTACCTAAGAGTACGTAAGCCGGCCATGACTAAAAATTAAGCAGACCCACTCTGCTCCCTGACGAAACTACCTACTACTAGAGGAATTCGACGATGGAGCTTCAACTTCTTCTGCAAGCCACCAAAATTAAAAACTAAACCAGAGACGCCGCGTTTGTTTGTTTGTTTGAATGACGGTGAAGATTAACGGCACTGCTAATCAATCCTGGATCAGACCTTTCTTGTTGAGGTTGAAGAACGCTTCTGGAGGAATAAAGCCATCAAAGCGAACTCTTTCGTGATACATAGAATTGGGGTAGTAAGCCCCGGAGATCAGGTTATTCGATGAGGTCATTGCTCTTACAATGTGCCTTCGAATCAACTAATAACAAAATTGTCCACTCTTGTTACGTTTGCCCTCTTGTATAAGACCTCGTTAGGATAGAATTTTATGTACCCATACTCATAAAGTTTAATAGTATATATAGTTTAATTTTGTCGATGTCATGTTCCGAAAGAATGTTTATAACCTCAATGTTTGGACCTGATCTGTCCGCGATTAAAGCGTCTGCGTACGCTATGGCATGGTGAAGTGAGCCTATCAGATCACCTGTGTAAAAGTTGAAAAGGATCGACGAATTGACCGCACCTTGTCGCAGACCATTTTTAATGTGAAATCTACCAGTAGAAGTCAAGTTATGGAAGCAAACACCGGTTTGTTTTAAAAAAAAAAAACTTTATTGTGTCCGAACTTCCACTTAAAACTAAAACTAACATATCATTTGTTACCTATTCTTATAGCTACACTTTTGCAAACGTAATGATTATTTCGTTGGAAAAGAATTCGTCTGCTCTTGGCTTGTTACTTGATTCCGAGCGCGTGTACTGATTGTGCACTATGGAGTGCAAAGTGTGCATATGGGGTATGCGTGATCATTCACCTGAGTAAGCAGACAGGTAATGCATATTTGGATGGTGGGATTGGGAAGATGGTGAAGTAACGGGAAAAGGGGGATGTGGTGGCTTCTGCCATTCAATGCCTTTATCATTGGTTAGATTGGCAAGAGGAGGTGGGGAGACTAACGGGATCAAAAGGGAGTGATCTCTGAAACGTAACTCCTCCCCGCATACGATTCTGCTCCGAAGAATCAATGTTCTGAACTTTTATTTTAACATTTGTGTGATCTTTATTTTTCCTTTTAAAAATAATGATTACGATTGCAATTATGATTATAAATATTGTTACAGAGTTTGCATATTCATAAATTGTTTTTCCGTTCTTTAATTCTTCTATTAATTTTCTGTTTTCTACATTTTTTATATGTAATTCTCCAGCTTTCCACGTTGGAGAGTTCAGTTATTTCCCCAGTTTCAAACCAGAAGTTACGAGAAAGAACTAGAACCCGACAAATGTGGTATAAATACAGGATGAGAAACTGCGGACGATAAGTTGATTTTTGGAAAGCGATGGAAAAGGACCTAAGTCTTACTAAGTGAAAGAGATTTGAATTGTGAAATAGAAGTGAAATTGTTTGTGAATTGATTTAAAATTGTATTTAAATACTCGTAATAATAAATAGAGTGTTTTGAAACAGAATAACGTTTTATCATTTCGAACCCTAGCCGAAATATTACAATACATACCTACTTCTTTTCCGTTCGTATTTGCTTCAGAAACATATAATTTTTTTGAGTTTTCACTATTACCTTCTGTCCTATTTTCATTTACATTTGGTGTTGATGGCGATATTGCTGATTGTTGCGACCGTACAGTCTTTTCTATGGTAACATATTTGCTCATTACTGCGGTAAAATTTTTATAGCATTTGGTATGGTAGCCCTGGGATTCACTTGAACCAGATGGTAAGATAGCATCACTGAATTTTAGGTTATTTCGTACACGAATTTCAAGAACATTAACACATTTTTTTAAATTATCTTCTGTAAATAAGTTCAGCTTACACTCAGAAGAATTGCAAAATACACAAATTGTGGTAAAAGAACTCATCATACTAAGTTATTTTTATAACGCCAAAAATGCCAAATTAATTTAATATTTAATAACGCTTACTACCAATCACCACACTAGATTGACATATTGTCATATTATGTAATTTCGGAATGGCACCGCCACCCCGCTCTTATCACTTGAAACTGTGCATTTTCTTGGTTTGCACAAATTTTTTTTATCAAAATAGCAGGTGCAGTGGCTTCACTCGATTACTTACAATCTAAGCCAGTAGCAGTAAAAACTTTTGGCAAAAAAAAGTTCATGGCGAAATCCATAAACAAAAATTAATGGTTTGGTGTCGCGGCTGCCGATCCTTTTTTAAATATCTTCTAAACTATTGGGTGTATAAAAGTTTTGCAGGCATGCTTCTTTATTGAAAATTAAATTTCCTATAAGATGAAGTCCATAAGAATTCATTTTCTTTGATAGTTTCTATGAAAAATGGCTATAAAATGCCTTTTCAATAAATTCAATAACCGTTAATGGTGTTTGTGACATAGTCTTATGTGCTTTATTTGCAGAATATGGATGTGACGACGTTAAGATTTAACAAGACGGTGAAAATTTTTAATGAAAACTTCTGTTTTCCACAAGTAAAAAAATTGATTCCAGTGTGAGTTTTGGCATACCTGTTGCAATGTGTATTGTGTATACAAAAAAAAAAAATCATTTTTCAATTTTTTTACTATATCCTTCTTTATAGTTCATACATCAAGCAATTGATTTTAATTCATAAACTATAAGAACAATTATTAAATGTAAAATTATAATTTCAGAACTAGATAACAATTTTACAAAACTTAAAATTAGAACTACAAATAATTATTTGAAAGGAATGGAAAAAACATGAAGAAGTAGGGGTGAAACGGGGGCTGGGAATACGGATGATAGAAATGAGGCTTATGGTTTGGGGTAGAAGAGGGAAATAAAGAAAGATTGCACTTTTAAAGCGATTGGCATTAGATATAGATCTGATGCTTATAGGCAAGGAATTGCACAATCTAATAGCGTTAATAAAGAATAAACGGGATGAGTTGAGATATTTATGACGGGATGGGATCAAACTTAAAGTTCTAGGGGAGCGTGAGAAATTAATTTTGTCATATACTCGTAAATATAAAGGAGTCTTATTTGTTATGATATTATGTAAGAAAATACAATTTCTGGCATGAATGTAATGCTTGAGCGTTGTATCTATCAAGCTTTTGGAATGTTATGAAGTGTGTTCACATCTGTTAATCCATCAACATATCTTACGAAATCATTAAATGCAACTTGCAACTTGTGCTGGGACAAGGATATTGCAGCAAACAACTTCAGCATGTGTAATAAATAAAATTTATCACAAGCTTTGGTTTGGTGCTTACCAGAGTAAAGCCCTCAGTTACCAACAACTTCCGAAGACATACATAAATTCTTCTTATTGATAAGTTTGAATAGATTATAAGCCCTAAACTTGTTACCACTTGTTACCTTGTGAACCACATTTAATTTATTCCCATTTAAAAGTTTTAAAAGTAATCCATTATCCTTAGACCAGGAATGTGCAGTGCAGACTGCAGTGGTCCTCATTTAAATGATTAACAAGTTCGCCTGTGTTTTAATATGGACATCATCTGCAGACAGATGGCAAGTCATTTATGAACAAACAAAATATTAAAGGGCCAAAGATTGACCCTTGAGGTACATCCTGCTTCACCGGTAGAAGAGGTGGACAGGAATTGTATATCGCAACTTTTTGAAATCTATCGGGAAGAAAGCTTTCAAAAAGTAGCACTGCACTATTTTCAAAACTGAAGAGATGTTTTAATTTCCAGCAGAGGATATTGTGGTTTACGTTGTCAAAGGCCTTTAAGAAATCAAGCAAGCAAAGAAGGGTAAAAATTTTTTTCATATTCTTGTCTTATTTGCTCCAAAATATTAACCATTGCAGTAAAACAGCTGTGGTTGGATCTAAAACTGGATTGTCCCCAATACAAGAGGCCATTAAGAGGTTAGTAATCCAGAAGTTGTCTTGTTATGTGTCTCTCAAAGACTTTTAACAAGCACGGTAAAATACTTATAGACCTAAATTCAGCTGCAGAGATCGGATTAGTTTTTGTGCGATAGCTAAGCTATTTTCCAGGACTTGGGGAAGGTGGACATTATTATGCAGTGGTTAATTATGTGGGTTAGATGGAATGGAATGTAAAGCAAAATCAGCTTTATAAAGCGCAGTGGTATCCCATCTTCACTCATAGCATTGGATTTAACAGCTGTAACGCAGTTTACAACTTCATTCTCACTTACGGATCGCAGTTCAAAACCTCGCGTTGGATGAAGGGACAGATTTTCTGAAAATATTACTCTGCAGTATTGTTTTTAAAAAAACATTCGTTTAGAATGCATATTGTGCACCACTTTTGGCACTAGAAATTCCAATTTGTTGCAGCTTTCACCAACGTTTTTTGGAAGTAAGCATCCTTATCAGCTTAGGGGCGTATTAATTTCTTTTAGAGTTTCGCATTACTGCAGTTGAATCGTTAGGCATCGCTTTGTACACATTACAGTCCAGAAGAAGAAGGACTAAGCTTCCACTTCCTATAAAGCTTGTTCCGAGCTTTATTAGTCTCGATTACCACTGTCGTATACCATGGCAACTTTTATTTCGCACACAAACCGTTTTAACTGGCACATGTAAATCATACAACTCAGTAACCAATTATTCAAGACAGTGCAGTTTTGCGTTAGGATCAGAGAACATGCGACAACTGCTCCAAGGAGCTAATAGGGAGAAATAAAGTAATTAGGTATATTATACTGTATATCAGATCACCAGAATTTTCAAACATGTATTTTCTAACTTACACTGATTAAGACTACGAGCATTTATATGACAAAATTTAAAACCATCAAGACAATAAGAAAGTACATTTATCATGGCGTACATTGATTATTTATTCACACTGCAAGTGAAACATAAGGTGCATTTTATTAAGACCACATGATCTATATAGATTATTGGTCGTAATAAAGCAGTTCCGATCAACGAAAAAATCAAGTTCTGTGTTGTGGTAATAGTGTGAAACATACTCTTGTCAAAGATTTGATATTTCAAGAAAAGAAAAACTTTGAAAATGGAACAAGCTGCATTTGAAGTAAATTCTTGATTTATTTATTTGTTGAACTTAACATTTGTTTATTACAGTGGTTATTCGATAGTGATGATGACAGCGAAAGTAACTCATCTGAAAGTTTTTTGTTACAGATAAGATTCATCGGTGGAGAGTTTTCCAAAAGAGCACGAAAAGATAAGCAACTTTGAGGAAGTTCAGAAAC
The DNA here is from genome assembly GCA_928272305.1 of Volucella inflata. Lineage (NCBI taxonomy): Eukaryota > Metazoa > Arthropoda > Insecta > Diptera > Syrphidae > Volucella > Volucella inflata. The sequence continues at coordinate 21,885,605 of OV743719.1, forward strand.
TTGGACTTTAAATGCCATTTTAGATTACATCGCTCAACTGCCCAAATGATAATAGGTAAGTTATTTCTCTCTTTTTCAACAATTTTATGTATCGCTACAAGTTAACCGAACGCTTTAGAGTTCCATCAAAAAGAGGAGTACCAAGGACTTCGCCGGACACCGAAATATTTTTATTTTTATGGTAAATGGGCAACACCAACACATTTCAAAAAATCTCAAATTTATTCGGGAATCTTGGGATGTATCGACGGCACCCACATAAGGATCAAAGCACCAATTATAAAAAGGAAAGCTATTTTAATAGGAAAAGATATTACAGTATTTCCGTCCAAGGTGTATTTGATGCTGAGAAAAAGTTTATTAACATCTTTTGTGGTGAGCCCGGTAGCTTACATGATAACCGGGTTCTCCGAAGCTCGGAACTATATAGAAATGCGTATGAAAATATGGCCGAACTTTTTCCTTATAATACCTTTCTACTCGGAGATTCTGCCTATCCATCCATAGATTGGCTAGTTCCACCATTTAGAGATGATGGAACGTTAACAAATATGCAAAGAAGACTTAATATGTTACATGCTAATGGCCGTGTTGTTGTCGAGCATACTTTCGGTTTGCTAAAAACGCGTTTTCGTATATTGATGCACTTTACCGAACAACGCAATATAAACTTGTTGGTAAATTTAGTGATGTGTGCGTGCATACTACACAATATTTTCACAGACAACTACGACGAACTAGTTGATGAAGTCTTCGTCGATCCTGACACTTTTCCAGCAGCTGAAACGAATAACAGAGCAGCAAACGGCGGCAGACGACAACTCTTACTCGAGGAACTAATAAATAAAAACATAATTGTATAAAATTCAATGTTTGATAAAATAAATTTACTTCAGTCTTAAAAAAAAAATAAATAAATACATAACTATTGCTTATTAACTAATCCATAACACATTTACTTCAGTTTTTAAAAAAATATATATATATAAATACATAATTATATAAATGCCTAACTAATCTGTGGAATCGGTGATCCACCGCTCACTTCTGGGCCAAGCGGATTCAAATATTGGCAAGGCACTTATGCACTTCCCTGACTGATTCAGCGTATGGCTGTTATTTATCGCCTCCATTTCTTCCTCGAACGGAGCTTTGGTTAATGACGCCCTAGTTCTTTTGTTGGAGTCTAAAGTCGCTTTGTATGCTCGAAGTAAAGTTGAAAAACTTGCTTTCCACTGTAGTTGGCTGACTCTAAAAAAAAATATATATTATTTATTAAGAAATATATTTTGATTTCAACTCACCAAAACATTTTTTGCAAGTAAGTCTTCCAACACATTTTGCATGGCATATATTTTTCTTCTGAAATGCCTGAATTCGGCGTGTCTATTTCCAAAAGTCACCAGGAACGCCTTCGTCTCCGCCACCGTCCAATTCCCCATTAAACTACAAGAAAAAAATCATTTTAACATTTATATTTTCGAATATTTACTTTTTTTTCCTGCCTCTTCCATTTTCACAATATTTGTAATTTAATAATTTTTGACATTTGTGCGTGGAGTTTCCATGTCAACGAAAATAATTCCTTGCACAATAATAAGATTTTTTCTTTGTGCCGATGATTGAAACGTTTACTTATTTACACCAAATATGGTAAACATAAGTACGAGTATACTAGGATTCCACTCAAATATGTTGAACAATTAAATCAATTCGAAAATATTAAATTATTATTCGTAAAATATTCCTTCGTTCGAAAACAATATTTGTTTAAAAAAAGTCGATTGTTAAGTTAAGTCGATGCCGCTGTATGGATCGTACAGTTCGTCATTGTAATTCAATCTCTACTCACCGTTCATGAGACGGGACCGCAAATCTCCAAGAATTTTTTTCTCAAAGCAGCTAAAAGCATCCTCATCCTAATCCATGACTCTGCGCTATAGAGCAGTACTGGAATTATTAAGGTATTTTTTTTTTGTTATAATTTACGCGCGCCTCAATGGGTTTATGATACCCTTTAACTGTTGCCAGGACGCGGGCGCAAAGATAGAAAAAGGAGAAAGGAAACCATTGTCGTGATGTAGTGGTTTGAAACTCAAGTATATTTGGTTACGATAATGACTCTCCAGGGGTTGGAGTCCGAATAGGACGGAGAGTTTTTCTTCACAGCAGTCGCCAAGAGTCATTCTTCATTCCATTCAGCGATAGTGTCATTCTTTAAATTAATAGCGGAGTCTATACAGACAAATTTCTTACCTCAAAGTTATATCTCTCGAGAGTTACGTTCTCTCATAAACGTCGGTTTTGGGTGTCATTTATATTTTAGACATTGTGTCTAATACTATGTTCCCACCAAACGAAGTCGCGAGATTTCATCAAATTTCTTCAAATCTCCGATGTTTCGCGATACGTTTTCAAAAGAACATAGTACAATTTTTTTTCAAAACAATTTAAATTTCTGATTTGCCAATTGCACTTTGACCTAGAACATCTTTTGTACCGGTTTGTCAGAACTGTGGTTAGGCTAGTAGGTTTTCAACCTTCCGAATAAAGTTAGTAACTATTTCAGCAGGGAAACCCTTAGTTGAGGGGTGTCCAGTCGTTCCCTGAATAAAGTATTCTGTCTGATTCCGTTGAGGTCTTGACAGTCACATAAAATGTGTTCAGCTGTTTTTTCGTCTTCAAGACAAAGTCTGCACTCCTGAGAGTCGACTATTTCTTTTTTGTTGAGGTGATATCCTAAACCGTTATGTCATGTAAGGTACCCCACTAGGTTTCTAATATCATGCCGACTTAGGTTAAGATATCTCTCGTCATTTTTGTTGAAGGGCAGCATGGCTTTTTTGGCCTGTCCTAGACGCCAAGAGTAGGAGAGGAGGAGGAGAGAGAAGTATGCATACGAAAACGAGATGCATTTCGAGTGCTTCCAGCTATTAATGCCTAGATTTACTGCTGTAAACCAAAAGGGTTCAGCTCCGTTGAAGGGATTTTTTGAGTTAAGTTTTGGAGAGTTTTGTACATGACTGATGACTGGAGTCAAGGATATGCGAGCTACGAACATTTATAAATGCTTGACTATCGGTGAATATATGGATGTTTGCGCCTTTGACACCGGCTTGGAATATACTTGGACTCTTTCCAATTGCAGATGATATGCTTGTATTTGGTCCGTGTATACCAGCTCCCAATTTTGATTCCATTTTAGAACCATCCGCATACCATTTTATGCCATTTTGGCTGTTTGGTGGGTTACAATTGACCCATTCTTCTTTGCTGCGAATCTCCATTAAGAATCCGTCATTTGAAAGCGGTCTGTTACTGCGCAGATCATGTCAAGTCGAATCCTGGTATTTCAGAGATTACAGTCTTTAGGTCCAGGTGATCGCAAAGATCCAACTCTACGGTTTGTACTATACTTGCCGAGCTGAGTAAGGCCATTTTATTTATAAAAAAGTATAGGGGCGTTAGTCTTATTATTGCTTCTATAGCGGCTGTGGGGCAGAAAAGCTCCAGAAATGCTCAGACATACAAATGGTTGCAGTCTTTTGTTTATATCCAGTGAGTGACCTTTAAAGAGATCCCCGATTTACTGCCTTACACGTGGCGGCAAGCCCATAAAGTGTTGGTTGCTCTATTTATTTTATTGTTTAAGTGAGAGTTCCAATTTAGGCTTTTATCAAGGATTACTTCCAGATACAACTCCGCCTGATGATTTTTGTGCAATTGGCACTTAAGAAATCTGCCGGTCCCAAGCCCGAATAAAGGAGGAGGTTTATCCCAGTGGGGATAGAGGAGTAAACCTCGAAAATAAATCCTCTCAATGCCTCTATAAATGCAGCATGCAAGAGATGTTTCAGGACAGCCACTCGGGCAAGGTGCCTGGACTCTGAAATAGACCACCTGGAAGGGAATCAGTCACTCTTCAGTGACTCAATTTCAGAGACAAGCAACTTATGCAACCAAAGCATCATGTCGGATGAGTTATCATCCCTAGACATGGACACACCGGTGAGTTCGGACAGTGAAGTCCGGTCTTATCTTATCTGGTGTGAAACCATCTGAGAGATGCCGCTTCAAGCGAACGCTAAAAAGTGGCGTTAGCATTGAAGAAGCACGGGCCCTTGCGAAAGTAACCGATGACAACAAAGGTCCTGAGGTGAAACGCACGCGATCCGAGGTAGATGCCCCCCGATGCGAAACGAGCTCGCACCGGGAAGACACCTGTCAACAAAGTCTCATATAGTAATATTGTGAGCTATGTTAGACTAGGTATAGTCCCAATGGACCTCGATCGTAATCCTCTCAGTAATGAATAAATGGTTCAGAAACAGGAGAGAATTATGGACATCACAATAGAACAGCGTGATGAGGGTACTAAACCTGCTTTTCGCGGCACGACTTTAAAAGCGGGATGGTTAAAGTTAGCCTGTGTGGATGCCACCACCGCAGAGTAGTTGCATAAATACTTTGACTTGCTAAAGAGGAAAGGTGGGTTGGAGGTTATGCTTGTGGAGGAGGGACATTTTCCAAAACCTAATGTCATCAGAGGTTTCTTGCCCCATAATACCGGAGTGGCAAGCGAACGTATTCTGGCGATATTTGATGGCCAGAATAAGGAGCTAAACACTAGAAGGTGGAGAGTTCTACAAAGATCGAATGAGAAGGATCTGGTTCATCTGGTGTTTGCCATATATGACAGCCAGATGAAACGGCTTGTGAAACTCAAAGGGGTGGTCTCGTTCCACTTTGGGCAGACCAGATTAATCCTCAAGAGCTCAGACAAGGGGTCAAATCAAAGGTGCAATAAAAATGTTCAATCGTCAACAAGGACGACAAACAACACTAGCGTTGAGAAGTGCGATAGCCAGTGCTAGCGCTGCGGCAATGGCAGCAGAAGCTAGACCAAACGTGCCATCCGTGTCTAAAAATGCACTGCCTGAGGAACTAATGAAGCCAAGCGATGCAGGCTGTTCAAACAAAAAACAAAACACTGTGGCGCTGGTAGCCCGGTTTGGGCTATGGCCTAGCTTCTTGACACTCATTTGTGTTGCTCATGTTGTCATTTTTGTCATATCTGAGCGGGGCCTACGGTTTACCGCCGAGTCTGAACGGCACTCCTTAGAAGCTTTTTCGTAGGCAGTTTTACTTTCGAGAGTTTGCCATTGTCCGCCAAAAGGGTGATGGCGATTTGAAAAATTATTAATGATCCAGCCAGGAATCGAACCCAGACTCTCTGCGTGATAGTCCAATGAGCTAACTATCGCGCCATCGCCATCGGCTGTTCAAACACCAGTCAAAATAAAACGAGGCCAAAGCTGCCCATAGACCGTGGAATAACACCAGGGCAACAAGGACATATGAAGGAAAGGCCGAAAGGCAGGCAACATGGTCTCCCTCACAAAGGTCTCGAAAGATGCCGAGGTGATGAAAAAAAGCCTCACAGGGAACAAACCCTGAGAAAGCACATAGGAAATGACATCCTATTTAAATGTGCTTCAGGCAAACCTACACCGAGCTAAGGGCGCTTCAGACGTCTACAGCCAACGATACGCCGAAGGGAACATCAACTTTGGATTAATCCAGGAACCAACCAATGGTAAAATATTTGGTTTGAAAAGTAGAACCAGAGAGATTATTTTTGCCAGGCGTAATTTTAGACCCAGGGCAGCTATTTCCATAACTAAATTTACTAAATTTTCCCTCATTCTAGGTTTCAAAACCAGAGACTTGATGGAAGTTCATGTGGAACGCCACATTGGCCGAGAGATACATAAATGTGTAATCGCATCGGCGTACTTCGCGGGAGACGATGAGCAAATACCACCAACCTCAGTACAAAAATTTGTCCAGTACTGCCGGACTCAGCGAGTACATCTTATCATCGGCTGCGACGCAAACGCTCATCACCAAATGTGGGGCAACCGCGACACCAATAAAATAAGAGAGTCGCTCTTAGAATTCTAATATACTAACAATCTAGTTATACTTAATAAGGGGAGCAAACCTACTTTTAGAAATAGTATAAGTGATGAAGTTTTAGACCTAACTCTCTGTTCTCCTTTCATTCAAAACATTGTCGAAGACTGGCACGTGTCCGATGAGGTATCTCTATCGGATCACATGCATATTAGGTTTTAGGTCTACCGCGAACATCTACCGGTCAATGCTGACTTGCATCCTTCCGCATCACACACAACAGTAGATGCTGACGGGGCACAAGTACAGCTTAATGACATAATTCTCTCCTCTTTTAAGAATAGCTGCGAAATCAGGAAAACTGTGGTAAACAGGTGCGTACCATAGTGGAATGAAAACCTCGAGGCTATTCGGAAAAGAGTGAGAAAACTTTTTAACAAACCGGTAGTTGGGAACCCTACAAACCCCTCCTATCTTTCTACAACATAGAGTTGAGAAGATCAAAGAGGGCCCCCAGGCCAACAAGAAGCTGGAAAACCTTCGGGCAGTGGTATTCCTCCTTAAAGCCCTCTCTAAAGATCACAACGACTGCATAGGCTTGTTAATCAAAGCGAATGGCAAGATCACACGCGACCGAGAAGAAACCCTGAATACCTTACTTCAAGTTCACTTCCCAGGGTCTTACAACTTTGACTTGTCAAATGGACAGTCAGCTGAGCTCTCTAGGGTTTCTAGGGTTCAGATTCAACTGGGGTTACATACTACGTACTTAGAGGGAGGTAAACGTAGTATTTACGAGTATTCCCAAACCAGGTAACAAACCTAGTCGGCTACCTAAATCATACCGTCCTATAAGCTTGACATCTTTTTATCTGAAAACAATGGGAAGAATTATTGACGTACACATTAGCGGAAGCATAGAAAACAGCTTGCCACTGCACCCATGTCAATACGCTTATCAGAAAGGCAAATAACAGAAGGAGCTCTGCTAAAACTGACAGCAGAAACAAAAAGCTCCTTCCGTGATAAAGAAATTACACTCTGCGAGTTTCTGGACATAGAGGGTGCTTTTGATGACACTTGATATGACTCCATGTCAAAAGATTTGTTCCACAGAAAGATCGATCAAACGACCATAAACTGGATAAAAACGATGCTAGGGAGCCGGGTAATAACAACCTCATCAGGACCGACCTCAGCATCAGTATCAGCCGTAAGAGGCTGCCCACAGGGGGGTGTACTCTCACCCCTTCTATGGGCCTTGGTCATATATGACCTGCAACTGATGTAACGGAGAGTATCTCTCCATAAATCCAAACAAGGCTATCATAGTCCCCTTCACTAAAAGTTGAAATCTAAACCTAGGTTCAGTTTCACTAAACGGCACAACCGTACTCTGATGAAGTCAAATATCTGGGGATAATCCTTATGGGCCTGCCGCCGTATGTATGGAACCACATGGGGGTTATCGCCAAAAATCACTCTCTGGATCTATACAATGATGGTAAGACCCATCCTGACATATGTTTTTGTAGTATGGTACACTAAAACTATTCAAAAGACCGCCATTGCTAAGCTTTAAAAAGTGCAACGTTTAGCATGCTCGGGCATATTCGGAGCCTTTCGGACCTGCCCAACAGCGGCTATAGAAGCAATAATAGGACTAACACCCCTACACTTGCACATCAGCAAAGTGGCTCTACGCAGCTCAACTAGTCTGGTACAAGCAAAAGAGCTGGATCTCCATGTACAGCCGGACCTAAGGATCCTACTCACTGACGTACCAGAACTAGACATGATCTGCGCGGTCACAGACCGCCTTCAAAAGACTCTATGCTTCAACAAAGGTTGAAGATTCCCAAAAACGTAGTTCAAGAAACAAGACCAAAATATGGTGGATTCCTGGGCATGAGGCCATTGACGGAAACAGAAAGGCAGACAAACTGGCCAGGAAAGGACCTGAACCCTTAGCCAGTTTGTCTAACTTTCCGTTTTCGTCAATGGCCTCATACCCAGGAATCCACCATATTTTGGTCTTGTTTCTGGAGCTTAGATTTTGGGAATCTTCAACCTTTTATTATTGAGTTGATAGTATGCCTCGTCAGCATCCACTGTTGTAATTGTTGTTGACGGCAGCAAGTCAACTTTGAACGCTAAATGTTCTCCAGTTCGTAAGTTTGTATCTCATCGTACTGGCGCATGTTTGTTGCTGCATCTTATCTTGAACATAATATGTATACGGTCTGATAGAGATGCCTCATCGGACAGGTGTCGGCCTTTCAAGATGCTTTGTATTAAAGGAGGAGAGATAGTGAGATCTAAAACTTCCTCTCTTATGCTATATATCATATAAAAGTAGCTTTGTATTCCTTATTTAATATGACAACATTGTTAGCGTATAGATATCCTAGGATATCAAACAAACCTCTTTTGTTTGTAATCCGGCAGACACTTGCTCAGTCTGGCAGTACTGGACAAATTTCTGTACTGGTGTAGCTGGCACTTGTTCATTAGCTCCAGCAAATTATGCCGAGGAGCATACAAGTATGTGTAGCTCACGACCAATGTGGCGTTTAACTAGAATCGCCATAAAGTCAGTTCTTGCGAGCTTGCTCATAGATTCTTTCCCGTTTAGGCTGTTGAGGGAGACCATGTTGTTTACCTCTCGGACCTTTTTTTGTATCTCCATGGTCTCCGGGCAGCTTTGGCTTTGTGTCGTTATGGCTGTTCGATCGTGCTGTCTACTTCGCTTAATTTTAATACTGTTTCTGGCGGCCCAGTTGTAGGCACAGGTTGTACTGTAAATACTACTATTGCTGCCGCTAGTTTTGTTCGTCGTCGTTCTTCTTGACGATTGAACAACTCTTTTGAGGTCCTGATTTGACAACTTGTCTGAGCTTTTGAGAATTAGTTTGATATGTCAGAAACAGAAAGAGATCGTCCCCTTAAGCTCAACAAGCTTAGAAGAAAAGACCATATGGGCAAGATCCCTTTCGTCTGTTCTATGCAAAGCTCTACATCTTCTGGTATTGAGCTCCTGGTTTTGACCATCTAGGGCATCTTCTTTACTGCTTTCTTTTTCAGTCTTCGGTTAACACGGCGTTGTTCAGATGGCGTGAATTTGACGTATCCACACTTGTGTTGAACCTCTTTGTCAGAAGTGTTCGGCAAGTCTGTGTCTAAGGAACTTATTTCATCCGACAAAACGTTTATTTGTCATATTGTATTGGTATCCAAAATAGAGTCGCTAAGAAGAAACAAATTCTCTTCGAAGTCTTGCATTTTAAAGTCCAGACTTGATGACACTGCCCGAGTGGCAAACGTAAAGTCGGTAACGACAGTTTGTTCTAAAACATTCCTTTTTGATGCTGCATTTCTAGTGGAAACTTTCGCTATTATTTAATTTTTATGAAAATCAACTGTATTCCCACAAGAAGCGGGAAAGAAGGTCGCCCGTGTTCTACCCGTAAAACCATAGGAAGACTTTAGCTTGAAATCGTAGGTAACCAGGTATTCGAAGCTCGCAAACTGCCAACTAAGCTCCCTATTAGTCATGCATCCCCCAGCGTTTTTCTGTTCCACCTTCAATTTAGGGTTATCCCTTCCCCTTTACCTGGGCTTGGGGCCGGCAGATGACTTAAATTAGACGTTATAATATTGATAAATATCTTCTTTCAACTTTTCGCTGCTTTAAATATTTTAAAAACTGTGTATTATGGGATTTTTCTTTCAAAATTGCAGAATGGAATAAGCCGTTGTAGTTTTAAAGTTTGGCTAGCTCATTCTATGGAGCTTTTTAGGCTCATGAAAGTTCTCCCATTGAGGCATCTTTTTTATTTTAAGGTACTTCGATTTTTTTTTAATGAGAGGTATTATGTCGCAGTTCCTCCTTTTCGCACCACAAGCCTTAGAAACTCTTATTCCTTTGTCGCATGCAAATTGTTTGACAAACTCATTCCCATAGAAACTCTATCCTCATTTTTGAAAAAATTTTAGTTTATTGACTTCGACTTCGGATTTGTTGAAGGAAGATCGACGGTGGACGCTATCCAAGGCCTACGAAAAATAATGGAAAAGCACCGAGATTCGTCTAAGGATTTACACATGGTATTTATCGACCACGAGAAAGCATTTGATCGAGTGCCTAGGGATCTCATATGGGCCGCGCTGAGGTCTCAAAACGTACCGGAAACGTATGTTAGAATAATACAAGACATGTACGGAAACGTGAAAACTGCGGTTAAAAGCTCTGCTGGACTAACGAGAGAATTTCCAGTTAATGTCGAAGTGCATCAAGGAAGCGTACTTAGCCCTTTCCTCTTTATCGTGGTATTCGACTATCTTTTAAAAGACTGCATGCGCGAAGCAAATGTAACGCCAATTCTCTTCGCTGACGACGCAGTTATACTTAGCGATAACGTCGAAGATTTGCAGAACGCCTTAGATTCATGGAGAAATTCGCTAGAGAGGAACGGGTTTAAAATAATTCTTTCAAAGACAGAGCATCTGACGTGCCCATTTGCGCATCCGTTGCGACCTGTTCTGTATATAATGTTAGACGGAATAGTTCTTACGAAAAGCACTATCTTTAAGTACTTAGGATCAATCGTTAACATGGAAGCGAAATGTGACGACGAAGTAAACCACAGAGTGAGTGTGGGATGGATGAAATGGCGGGAAAATTCGGGAATTTTTTGCGACCGAAAATTTCCACTTAAATTAAAGGGGAAACTCTATACCACGGTTGTTAGACCAGCTCTTATATACGGTTCACAGTGCTGGACAATGTACGAAGCGTTTAAAAACAAAATGACGGCAGCGGAAATGAAAATGTTAAGGATGTCTAGTGGAGTCACTAAACGCGATTGCATTAGATCTACGCGTATAAGAGGAAGTCTACATATAAGGAATTCAGTAACCGAACAGCTTGAGGCGAATAGAATAAGTTGGTACTGCCACGTTCAAAGAAGATCTGCGGAAAATCCGGTTAAAAATGCACTATCAACTACGGTCACTCCAACTGTAAGGAAACGAGGTCGGAAAAAGAATTCCTGGATTTCTCAGATGGAAAATGCGCAACAACGTCTGGGGTTAACCACGGAAGCGATCCAGGACCGAGCATTATGTAGACGCGTTCTGCGGTCTGCGACATTAGCCAACCCCATAAGCGGAGCAGCAGCGATGCAGTAAAAATGGGAAACTCGTTACGCATAAGTTCGTATAACGAGGAAAGAGTTAATAAAAGGATAAGAAGATTGACTTCGACCACAATGAAATTTAAGTTTCGATGCGCTATGCGGTTTAATTATTTATTTACTTATTTTGTATCTATTTTTTATTGTCATGAATTTGCTCTGAATGTTTATTTCTTGCTTTATTTACTTCCATAATTTTCTTAATCATAATTTTATAAATTGCTCACCCCACATTGAATTGTTAACTGAAGTGGCATTAGGTCTATTTTTTTTCTCTTGAAATACAAATGCCACTGAGTATTATTCTTTTACTTGTTAATTAAGTTTAGTATTATTATTATAAATAAATGAGAATAAAGCATTAAAAAAACAAAAACAAAAATTGCGAAATTCATCAGCCGACAGATGAACTGCTAGCAAACGTCATAGATATCTCTGTTCAATTGAGTTTTTATGATGAAATCTTTAACGGATTTGGTTTATTTTTTGTGACAATCGCTAACATGCGTGCAAAAAAACACAGCTTTTGTAGCCATTTTCTGTAACTTATGTGAAAACTTTTCGCATCGAGAATACATGAAAACAAAATTCCACTGATGCTCGACTCTGGAACAAAAGTGTTTCCATAACTGAGGTCAAAAACTTCTAAACTTCCCATCTTAATTTGTTCTAGGACAAAAGGTTGTCATTGTTATTTTTTTTTTTTTCAGAGAGCGGCAGGACCGTGGCAAGACATGATCCTACCACTTCCTCTAACCCTAGCAGCAGCAAGTCTGTGGTAGGCCATGGACGTCCTGCTGCTACCAAAAACGCTCCATCAAAGGAGATAGTAGAAGCTCAATCCCGCAAGAGAGCTCCTAACAAGGCGCATTACGAAAAACGCCGAAATGCATCATCAAAACCTGCGGATTTATTCCGGAGGTGGATAGAGATAAGGAAACAAAAAGGAAACTAGAGTGGGCCAACAAAATCCTTAAAGATGGACCCCCACCGTTACCAAATCGCTAAAAGTCTTATCCAAGCGCCAGAGATCATTGGAGGAAACCATTACGGTTCCCAAAGGGCCCAAAACGAGAACATCCCCAGGACCTTGCGATGCTACATCTCTGAAGTCTTTTTGCGATGTCCTAAAGGACGAAATCACGATCGCGGTGATCAATAGGAGCGACGCCGACGGATCTATTTCAACAGACTGGTGGCAGCTGGTCAAACTGAAGCTTTCAAGCAAGTTCTTGACCAATATACGAAAAAACCCCGGGCCACCTCCCATCACAAGCGACGACGCTGGCTAGTACCAGGGCCACGTCAAGCTGATCGCTTGCACCGACCAGAGATCTTTGGATCTCTATAAAATAGCTATATGATGTCTAGGAGAGGTCTGGCCAGGTGCTAGTCTCGAGGTCGTGGCAAAGGAATATATCTCTAGCAGACCTAGAACCCGCGCCCGGATCCCAGCTGAACCCTCCTCCCTAGAAGATATTCTGGAGATCATAAGACTCAGTAACCCGACCATTCCGACTCATGACTGGAAGGTTGCGAAACTAGAGGAATTAAGGGGCCCTTGCAGATGCGCTTAAATTGTGATCAATAAGGAATCTCTTAACCATCTAGCGCAGACGAAAAGCATTATTAGGTTTGGCTTCGATTCTATCTACCTTAGGGTCTATAAGAAGGACGAGCTGGATGCTGATAAGTAACCGTCGGCACATTCTCCCCCCTGCCAAACAGCATTTCGTAACTATCGGAAAACTGACTGACTCAAATACAGGGAAGCACTTTCAAGAAGTCTCCCGGACAACACCAATGAACTTGACTCGAAAGTCGAGACTCTAACACGGGCTCTCAACCAAGCACTGGTTGTCTGCTGCCCTCTAATTAAACCTAGAGGCAAGAAAATGCCATACTGGTGAACATCCACACTGGGGTTGCTTAGACACGCTTGCAGGAAACTTTTCAACAGAGCAAAAACCTCAAGAAAAACGTCTCATCGGGACTCATACAAAGAATGCCTCAAAATATACAAAAAAGAATTATGGACAGCAAACCGTGAATCCTGGAGGTCCTTTTGTGATAAAATCACTGAAGCCTCTAAGGCATCCCGACTAAGAAAAATCCTCTCAACAAGTCTTTCGATGCCTAGCTGCTTAAAAAAAAGCGACGGCTCATGGACGACCTCAAGTGATGAATCACTCAACCTGCTACTGCTACAATTTTCCAGGTAGCTCCCCTTTCACGCAAGCGCCAATCAGAATAGAACTATTGCAGCCGCGACAAAAATTACCTGCTTATCACTAATCTGGGCACTGCATAGCATCGAACCATATACTGTGAGTCGGCCGGGCCGGATGGTATCATTATGGCCGAGCTACAAAGATCTTGCCATCGCTTGAAATATTGCGTAGAACTATCACACATACCACTGTCATGGAGGGAAGTGAATGTAGTCTTTATTCCCAGAAGCGGTAAATGTGCTCATGTTGTCCTAAAAGACCTAAGACCTATTAGTCTATCATCTTTCTTTCTAAAAACTCTAGAGCGACTGATTGATATCCATATACTACATAGCTTTAATCCTAGACTCCTATCCACGGCACAAAATGCCTACTGCAAGGGAAAGTCGGTGGAAACGGCTCTACACTCAATAACAAGCCACAACGAACAATCCTTACATTATAGAGAATATACAATTGTAGCTTTTCTGGATATAGAAGGCACCATTAACAACGTCAAAACATCCTCAATCACAATGGCGCTTTCAGCTCTCAAGGTAGATGATTCACTTGGGGACTTGATCAATCTCATGCTAAAGAGCAGGATTATCAACTCCAAACTGGGTGGATCCTCTGTCAAAAGAAGCGCCAGTAGAGGTACGCCGCAAGGCGGTGTCCTCTCACCCCTTCTCTGGAACTTAGTGGTTACCGAACTGCTGATATACTTGGAAGAGAGTGGTAGCAGGGTCGTCGCGTATGCGGATGACGTTGCTATAGCCGTCCCAGGAAAACACCTTCATACTATTAAAGAGCTACTGCAGTATAATCTTAACATATTGTGGTATATACGTGATTGAATCAAGAATTCAGTGCTGCATAACTTTAGGATCATACAAACTCTCCACGTTGGAGAGTTCAGTTGTTACCCCAGTTTCAAACCAGAAGTTACGAGAAAGAACGAGAACCGACAAATGTGGTATAAATACAGGATGAGAAACTGCGGACGATAAGTTGAGTTTTGGAAAGCGGTAGAAAAGGAGCTAAGTCTTAATAAGTGAAAGATAAGAGATTTGATTTGAAATAGAAGTGAAATCGTTTGTGAACTAATTGAAAGTAGTTTTAAAATAAATAGAATTCGAACCCTAGCCGAAATATTACATTGGTGTCAAAAGTGGGATAAAACTTATTCTGAGTGCTGTGCAAAAAAAAAACAAAATGCCATGTACATTGCTGCAGCTAAGTATACCCCAGCTGAAAATTGAGCTAGAGAAGCGGAATCTCTCCGCAGCTGCAGGGAAAAGTGATTTGATTCTTCGGCTACAAGAAACGATCGAAAAGATCCGAAATCCATATCGTTCGACGTAGAAGAGGAGCTTGTGACCACAGGAGTTGAAATGTCTGCCATGATGGAATTGCTTCTTGGATTAAATTCTAAGTTAGAAGATCGAAGGAGAAGTATGGATTCTAAGTTTGAAGAGCACAAGAATTCTTTAGAAGAACAGAAGAATTTTCTTGAAGAACAGAAGAATTCTATTGTTGCCGCGCAGACAGACACTGTTGAAGAGTTCAAGAATTCTCTAGAAGCGAAATTCGAAATAATCGATCAAAAATTAAATATGCACGAGCCAAAACTCGCAAAGGTTGGAACCGAGTTCCATGATCAGCTCGTGAAAGTCGAGGAACAGTTCGGGAAGGTTGAAAATAATACTGAGAATCTTGCTAAAGAACTAGAGAGAGTGAAGAAACAGGAAGGAGATGCAACCGCCTGTTTTTGATGGCCAAACATCGTGGCCAATATATAGAAGACAATTTGAATCAGCTGCCATGACCAACAACTGGGACGACGGAGAAAATTCGATTGCGCTCACAATGGGACTAAGAGGTAAAGCTGCGGAATTGCTGCAAACCATCTCAGAAGATAAACAATTCAACTACGACACTTTGGTTAAAGCCATAGAAATGCGCTTCGGAGATGACCATATGCAGCAAGTATACAGAGTCCAACTGCGCAGCAGAGTCCAGAAGAGGGGAGAAACACTTCAGCAGTTGCAGGCCGACATCGAACGGTTGGCGAATTTATCTGATCCTAGTGTTGGAGAAGACCTTATGAACGAAATAGCTGTAGAGGCGTTTATCCAAGCGATTGAAGATAGGCAGTTGCAAATGGTTGTAAGAATGGAAAACAAACCCTTCCTGAGACTCTAGCATTTGCCCTAACAATGAAAGCTGCCGACCAAGCATCTAAAGGAATCCACCACGTGAGAGAAGTGACAACCGTGGAATGCTAATGCCAACGAACAGACGTCATGGAGCGGAACAGAGCGCGTGCAAGACAAGTCCGTTGCTGGAACTGCAACAAAATAGGACATCTGCAGCGTCAGTGCTGGGCTCCACTTAAAGAACGCAGTTGTACACAGTGCGCTGCTGGGAGGCGTAACAAAGAAGCATGCAGCAGGGAGAACATCTATACTGCAAGCAGCGTATTATCAAGTCAACAGGCGGGAATACGTGTAAGGACCAACTTCGAGGGGCAGAAGTCGGTTTCTGGAATCGACGCCCCCAAGATCAAAATCCAAGACTCCCACACAAAACGATGTAGCAAGAGTCTTACAGTGGAAGCCCACATTGGCCAGACTAAATGCGTGGCCACCATTGACACCGGTGCCACCGCTTCCATCATAAGAAGGAACATCGCTCCTGATTCATGGCTGCACAATACCAGTAGCTACTGCCTGAAACAGCAACAGGAGCGACGGGGGAGGTTTATGGAGAGGTTCTTCTTACGATCAATCTGGCAGGACTAACATTCACCACGTATTCCTAGTGGCCGATATATGCGACGAGTGCATCATTGGAGTTGACTTTACGAAGGCGCATAATGTAGTGCTCGACATCGGAACTCAAGTACTTAAGATGGAATGGTGAGATTCCGATGGTGTACGGGAATGAGAATGCGGCATGCCTTAGGACAGTAGTCAGCAAGGACGAGACCTTACCACCTTCCGCAGAGCCACTTATTTGGGCGAAACTGCAAGGTGATCTTGGGAGCCATCGATTCTATTTGATTGAGCCGGACTCTAAAAATCATTACCAGAATTACGTCGTGGGAAAGATGCTCGTTGAGCCGAAAGGCAAAATGGTTCCTGTAAGAATCTTGAATGTGGAAAATAAGAGCATCAAACTAAAGCAAGGACAATTGATCGGAGTGTGCGTACCGATAACTGCTGTCACCAAGTTGTCGAAAGAAAATGCTGCTATATCTTTGCCATCAAGTAGCATAGCCGAGTTGAAAAGAACTATACTCAAGCAAACCGAGTTGAATCAGGAGCAACGAGCGATAGCAGAGGAACTAGTCAACGAATTTGCCGATGTATTTGCCTCGCAAAACGGCGAATATGGGAGCACACATTTGGTACAACACCGAATAGACACTGGAGATGCAAGACCAATACGTCAACCTCCTAGGCGTTTACCATTAGCTAAGCAGCCGGAGGTTGCAGAGATGGTTTCGACTATGGAAAAGGAAAGGTTGATCGAAAGCTCTAAGAGTCCGTGGGCATCACCGGTTGTACTGGTCAAAAAGAAAGACGGCACCAACAGATTCTGCATGGATTATCACCAGTTAAATAATGTCACGAAGAAGGATAGCTACCCCTTGCCAAGGATTGACGACACTCTGGACACACTGTCAGGAGCGCACACTTGATCTGAAGAGTAGCTACTGGCAAGTACAGCTCCATCCGGAGGACCGTGAGAAGACAGCCTTCACCGCAGGAAACGGGCTTTGGCAATTCACAGTAATGCCATTCGGATTGTGCAATGCTCCGGCAACCTTTGAGCACCTAATGGAACGCGTTTTGTTGGGACTAACATGGAAAACCTGTTTGGTCTACCTGGATAATGTCATCGTGGTCGAGATAACTTGAAGGAAGTGTTCCAAAGATTACGAAGTGCACAGCTAAAGCTAAATCCGAAGAAATGTCATATCTTTAGGCCAGATGCCAAATATTTGGGACACATCGTTTCATCCGAAGGGGTAAGGACAGACCCAGAAAAAGTCGAAGCAGTGAAAAATTGGCCAGTCCCAAGAGACAAACACCAACTGAGAAGCTTTCTGGGACCCGCTACCTACTACAGGTGGTTTCTGATGGTCAAGTGAATGCGAGAGAAGCTTCAAAACTCTCAAACAACAACTATGTGAGGCCCTTGTACTAGCGTACCCTACTCCCGGACAAACATTTATTGTGGTTGCAGATGCCAGCAGCGGCGGAATTGGAGCTGAACTTTCGCAGATGATTGACGGGCAAGAGAAAGTAGTTTCCTACTTTAGTAAGGTGCTCTCTAAGCCGGAAAGGAACTACTGTGTCACCAGGCGGGAACATGTGGCTTTGGTCTTGGCAACAAAGCATTTCCATAAGTACCTCTATGGACGAAAATTTATTCCTCGCACAGACCATGCGTCTCTGAAGTCGTTGCTGCAATTAAAAACTCCTGAAGGACAAGTCGCAAGGTGGATTGAAAGACTCCAGATGTTCGACTACGAGATACAGCATCGAAAGGGAAGCCTTCACTCTAATGTGGATGCTCTGGCCCGGCGATCTTGCAAATCTGATTGCAAACATTGCGCACGACAAGAAGAAAAAGATGCGGTACCCACCCAACGGCTAAGAGCTGAGCCCACTGACGGTTGGAATGAAAGTGGAATGCGAAATGCCCAAAAAGAGGATCCGGCTATCGAGCCGATACTCGCCTGGAAAGAACGTGAACAAAAACCAGATTGGCAGGAAACATTTAATAAAAGTCCCGAACTAAAGGCATACTGGGCACAGTGGGACTCGCTTCATATTCAAGATAGTGTTTTGAGGCGAAGGTGGGAAAGCTCGGATGGAAAGTCGTTTGTGATGCAGCTCGTTGTGCCAAGGTCCAGACTCAGTGACGTGCTAAGGAACTGCACGATGGAGTGTCCGGAGGCCACTTGGGAGTGAATAAGACGTTAGAAAAGGTGCGAGAACGTCTTTATTGGGTGCACGCCAAGGACGATGTAGAAAATTGGTGCAGAAAGTGTGTCACCTGCGCTGCCAGTAATACAACGTTCAAGCACTCTTTGAGAGAATCGCAGTTGACATCGCAGGACCGTTTCCCGAAACCAAAAATGGGAATCGCTAAACTCTTGTTGTTATGGACTACTTCAGTAAGTGGCCTGAGGCTTTCGCTATCCCTAACTAGGAAGCCAAAGCCGTGATTGAGCAGATTGTTTACAACTGGGTGAGCAGGTTCGGCGTACCGATGGAATTGCACTCGGATCAAGGGCGCAACTTCGAGTCTAAGATTTTCCAAGGTGTGTGCGAGCTACTGGGTATCAAAAAGACGAGAACGTTTCAACAGAACCTTGAATGAACACCTATCAAAGGTCCTTCGTGACAAGCAATGCGATTGGGATAGGCAAATTCCAATGTTTCTATTAGCCTATCGGAGTGCAGTACACAATACCACAGGTCACACTCCATCGGAAATCCTTTTCGGTCGAACAGTCCGGTTACCTAGCGAATTGATGTTTGGATCACTGCCGTCTGAAGAGAACAGAAATGAAGACGACTATGTCTTAGACCTCAGACGGATTATTAGGGTCGTGCACCAAAGAACCAGGAATAAGATCAAGATAGCCAGTGAACGCATGAAGACGAGGTATGATGTCAAGGCGACCACAACGGGATTCCAGGAAGGAGATCTAGTGTGGCTATATAACCCTCATAGATGGAAAGGCGTATCACCCAAATTACAGCAAGACTGGGAAGGACCATACAAAGTCGTAAAACGCATCAACGATGTTGTCTATCACATTCAATGAGGAAGAGGCAAGTTGAAAGTGGTTCATGTGGATCGAATACATCGCTATATTGGGCAGAATGTCGAACAAGTTTAAGAGGGGGACATTGTGGTATATATGTGATTAAATCAAGAATCCAGTGTTGCATAACTTTAGGATCATACAAACTCTCCACGTTGGAGAGTTCAGTTATTACCCCAGTGCCAAACCAGAAGTTACCAGAAAGAATTAGAACCCGACGAATGTGGTGTAAATACAGGATGAGAAACAGCGGACGATAAGTTGATTTTTGAAAAGCGATAGAAAAGGAGCTAAGTCTTAATAAGTGAAAGATAAGAGATTTGAATTGTGAAATAGAAGTGAAATCGTTTGTGAACTAATTGAAAGTAGTTTTTAAAGAGGGTTTTTATTTAGTTTCCATCGTGCATAGCCATACGCCTTTGTCTCTACACCAGGATTCCACAGCGCTGTCCATGTTAAATGTTTCTGCTTTTTACCTGTTTGTTACATATGTTTCAATTACGTGTTTCAGATCTAGGTCTGTCTAGGAAAGGTCCATCAGGAACATAGCGCGGTTTTAGGACCACGTAGAGTACTTTTTAACAAATGGGGAACAAATGACAATTTTGCAAACATTCTTATGCTGCCAAAACTTATACAAATTACCGGTTTGTTATTTAACTCTCTATATCAATCGGCAGAAGCAATGTTAAAAACTAACAATTGGTAACTTCACAGGGTGCTATAATTCAGATCTTATCCTAGTCAGGTACAAAAACATAAGTTCCCTTTCTGGTGTTTGGCTTTCTGCAAGCTTTTGATTTTTTAATACAATGACGATTCAAATATCAGAATTATTTCATTTGACGTTCTGCGATATAACCGCTCTAAAACAGCCAATCGACAGCGAGGATACGAAAGGAGGTAGGTAACCATTCCATTCATCCTCCCAAGTTGTTCCCTCTTCTATTTTTGTTTCACATCCTTTCAGTTTCCATTTAATTGTTTTCAGTGGTTTTACATTTCCTGTTTATCACTTTTAATCGTCATGTTGCATGCGTGCATCTGTAATGGATATACTTGTATGCCTGTGTGTGTTGAACAAGGACACACCATGAAAACATCAATAACCTATAGTATATAGTACATACAAATAAAATAAATTCAACTAATCGTTAATATTTGATTAAACTTTCAAACTCAAGTTTTAAAATACTTATTTTAAAAATAAATAAACACATATATCTATTCTCTCTTCTGATGTTGTATCGTGTCGTGTGTCAATGTTTTTTTAACTTAAGAACATTTTGATATTCACTCCAAAGTTGTAGGTCTTTCGAAATTCGCCAAGTTGGCGAGATCAGTGACCCGGAGTCGCCAGTTCAGTGCACATCTGCCGACATTGAAGGATCCAACCAAGCAATCAAATTTGGCATATGTGAGTATAAAAACAATGCAACATTAATACTACAATATACGTAATGGGGTAGTTGGAAAAAAAAGTTACGTATACGCCACAATGAATGAGGAAACTACACAGCATTATTTTTGTTGAAAATTTGTACAAAAGTTTGCAGCTTCAGAGGAAATAAATTACAAAGTTGTAGCCATGGGGAAAGGTCCTGTGGTAATAAGTTTTGAATTTCGATTTTTGTAGGATTTTTGCTGAGAAAGTGAATTGCATTTGCTGGAAAAACTTTCCTTTCCAGCACAATTAAATGTGTGGAAGGAAAAGTTTTCCGGGTTAAGGTTTAGCGTACCATCGAGGATAGGGTACATGTCATGTTTTAAGGATTTCTATATGTAACCTGAAACGATTTTAAAAAAATTTCTCCAGAGGTGCAAGAGTATTAGAAGAAATAACAATCACACCTGTCAGAGATACATACTTCAAATATTAATTTTTTGTTATTATATTAATTTATTTACTAACAATAATTCATCAGACAATGTTTCGTTTCATATTAATTTTAAAAATTAATATTACCTGGGCCCTAGACGGGCTTAAGAAATGAATAGTTTATCATAAAAACTTGGCAGCACTGGGATGTCTATGAAGTTAATTGGCAGTTCATCTATCGGTTGGTATGTTTTTTTGGAATTAACATGCAAATTACTTTTTACCGCGAATAGCGAATTTGCTAAAAACCACAGTTCCAGTGAACTTTGCGTACTTATTCTAGCAGTGTAGAGGCTTTCATAAATGTTGGTAGTTCACTTACAGTGTAAATTATTTTTGATTATGATGGCTGTTAAGTTCGTTGAGCCAAAAACAAAATGGCCGCATCGAAGTGCTCTCTCACCTCTTATCTAAAAAATTGCTAGATACTTGTTCGAATTTGAAAAAAATCAACGAGTATGCTCCCACATTCGTTGGATACGTTCTACGAGATTGTACAATATCGACTGATAAAAATATTTCAATTTATTCAACAATGTTCAATGCAATGTACTTAATGTACATTCTTAATGTAGCTAAAGCCAAAAAATACTATATTCAACGTGTGCCAGAACGAGAGGAGGACAATTCATGACAGAATTTACCCCTTTCAATATTATACGAAAAAATAAACTTTTTCTTCTCTTATTTTTCTTTACATTCCTTTTTCTAAATGACATACTATATAAGGAATATAGTCTAAAAGCCCCTACATTCGAGGCAATCTGTACACAGAATTTCTATGACGTTTGAGTGGGGATAAACTGTGTGCGCCTCTACACACGTCCCAATTTGCCATCACAATCAAGGATTTCATAAGTAGACGACATGTAGCTGTCATCGAAAAACAAAAAATATTAATTACCTGCATCCATATTTTCTTTTCATTTTCATGAGAAAAGCATGACTGTATTACAACTATGAAAGAAAATAGAAAAACAAAAGGAAAGGAGACGTCCTTTTCCGGAAAGAGGCGATCGAACCTTTTTATTCTGACGTGTAGACGGAAACGGACCTCGAGGGAGAAATAAAGAAAAGATTGATCTACATAACGTAATTTAAAAGAATTTTTAATTCTAGGACTAGCTGATTGAGAAGAAAAATAGTTCTAGTCCCTTGGATCTTCCTGTCACATGTGAAAGACTTTCATGTATAAGTTTAACGAAGTAGAAGATGTCTTTTGGTCCACACACACATCTGTATTAATTTTAACTCAGGTATGGGGTAACCACGTATCTGAAAATACATTTTAAAAATTAATTAATAATAAACGTTTGACATAGTCGTGATGCCGCAACGAGTGAACCGTCAGACAATTGTAGATGCGCTAATTGGCGCTGGAATTCAATTCCCTGCCAACGCGACGGTCATACAATTTCGCCCACTATACGACAAATTGAACAATTCAATGAAGGTGTCGGAGGAAGAGGAGTAGTTGCTACCAAAGCACCCGCTGTCGCCGAAATAATCTATTCTGTTGTATTGAGCAGGTCACCTGCAATGTCTGCTGTAGAAGCCCCCTCTGCCAACTTACGAAAATCCGCTGCTGCTGATTTCGAAGAAGATAATGGTAATGCCGATTGCAACATCAATTGAGCCTGCTGCAAATGCGCCGTGATATGCTGGTATTGCAAGAAGAGATCCGAGCAATGGAGAGGAACGATGGGCAAACTCGACGGGCAAATTTTGAGGAGCTTGATGCCGCTGTACCTAAATTTTGTGGAGATGACCACTATGATGTTACCAAATGGTTCGCGCAGTTCGATGACTATGGTCTCACATGCAACTACACGAAGAAAGATAAGTGTTTGGGTGTTCGTCGTTGTTTGAAAGGACAAGTGCTCAACTTGGGGGACTATGACATCATAAAATCTCATCTTACAAACATGTTAAAATGAACAATAACACGACAAGAGATGTACCGACAACTGAGGGCTCGAAAATTAAAGCCAAACGAGTCATGTCTGAGCTATGTGGTGTCCATGCAGTCTAAGGCCGACATAGAGGAGCAGGAACTGGTCGACATCATCATAGACGGCATTCTGGATGATAGCAGTAACTGGCTCCTGTATGGGGCCGCATGAAGCGGTATTCGCAGCGTCGCTCTTAAGTACACACCTCCAAACCCACCGCCGTTACAAATAAACCGATAACTTTCACCTCCATGGATGACAAAGAAGAGGTTAGGTGCTTCAACCGTTCACAATATGCACACCAATGCGACCACCGGGTTCTTGTTTACAAAAGGTAAGTGTGGCATTTTTAGATTGTAATCAAAGCAGATGCACTGATTTTATAAACATTTTGTTCCTTAATTGATTCCGGTAGCCCAATTAGTATAATTCAGCGCTCAAAAATCCCAGAAGTCAGAGTCTTAGTCCCAACTAAATTCCGTAGCCTTGGAAAGCACAAAATACAGACTGATGGTAGAATTTCATGTGTAATAAAGTTTCAAAAAAAAAAGTTAAAACCATTTGTCTTATAGTTGTTCCCGACGAGACAATGACAATGCCGCTGATCTTTGACTTAATGAGCATTTTTTATATTCATTTATTCCAAACAAAACGTGTTCATTTACTCAATGAATTGAATAAAGCTAAAGATTTGTGTTCAAGTGCATCTGATTTGAAATTAAAAGTAGTAAGTGATCCTATTGAGTGAATATCCCTCTTATGAGTCAATAAGAAAACATACGCAGCTGACGAAATTGACAGGAAAACCCTTGATTCCAGGTACCCAAATGGATGTGTGCCACCGGTCGACTGTAGTGAAGACAATTTTATAGAGATGTGTGCCGTTGATATAAGTATGCCGGAATATGAAATCGACATTTGCGCTACGTTAAACAAAAGTAGATTCAAGGCTCATGAAACAGCTGTAGTCGACTGTTATTTGCAACCAGTTTACGTCATGCGAAAGCCCTTTTGATTACCAAATGAAAATCCATTTAACAGGCGATACTCCTTTCCATTGTATGGCACGTAGTCTGTCTGCTTATAATAAGTCCGAGGTTAGGAAAATCACTAATGATTTGATAGCCAGACAAATTATTCGACCAAGTCAGTCACCCTATGCTTCAGCCATTGTACTTGTGAAAAATAATAGTGGTGAAACGTGTATGTGTATTGATTACCGAGCACTAAACAAGAAAACAATTCGTGACAATTTCCCATTACCTTTGATTGAAGGTTGTATTGAGTACACATCTGGTAAACGTTGATTCACTCTTCTGGATCTTAAAGAGGGATTTTATCAAAGTAAAATGCACAATAATTCAATTGCGTTGACTTCTTTCATCACCCCTCATGGTCAATTTGAATTTTTAAGGATGCCGCTCGGCTTGAAGAATGCACCAGCGAATTTTCAGCGGCTTGTTTACAACATTTTTCGCGACTTGATTGACGCAAACAAGATAATTATTTACATTGACGATATTCTGATTGCTTCAATTGATTTCGAATCTCATGTCGACGTAGTAAAAAAAGTTTTGTGTAGGATCTATGGAAAGGGGCAGGAAATAAATTTATCAAAGTGTAAATTCGCATACAATGAAATTGAATATTTAAGATACTTAGTTAACTCATCTGGTATTAGACCGACTGATGCAAACATTCGTGCCACAAGGTCTAACCCACTTCCGACCAACCCACGGGAATCACATTCCAGTATTGGGCTGTTCTCCTTTTTCCGAAAATTTATGCCATCCTTTTCGAGGAACACCAAACCGCTTCTAAACCTTTTACGTAGTTTTTTCCGAGGATTGTGTCAAGGCGTTTTGTGAACTGCGATATCGATTTGTAACAGCGCTGGTGTTGGCAGTTTACAGTCCAAATCGCGAAACGGAACTTCATTGTGACGCCAGTAGCATAGGCTCTGGTTTCGTGTTGCAACAGCGCCAAGAGGATGGAAAATCTCATTCGGTCTCATAATTTTCAACTATCAATTTCTGCTGCTGAATCGAAGTATCACAGCTTTGAGTTAGAAGCACTTGCTATTATTTATTCACTTCGACGATTTCAGGTGTACTTGGAGGGAATTGCATTCAAAATCATCACCGATTGCAATTCGCTCACTATGACACTAAATAAAAAGCATGTAAATCCAAGGATAGCTCGATGGGCTCTAGAATTGGAAAATTGTAATTATTCCATCCAGCATCGAAAGGGGATATCAATGGGGCATGTTGATGCGTTGAGCAGACGCTTCCCAAAGGAAGGCAATATCGATTACATTGTTGATTATGCTCAGATGACAGACAAACATCAACTATTACTCTCTGCTGTTGATGACGACGATGATTTAGACTTCCGAATCCAGGCGATACAGAGTCGTGATGAAAGAATTGTAGAACTGCGGGATAAATTGGAAAAGGGTGGCGTGAATGGCTTTGAGTTACTTCAAAGAAGATTCCGGCAATTTACTTCTTTTCTATTCCGAGTCAAATGATAGATAATCCAAATCGAATGGTTCACGAAAAGGCGGGTCACTTGGGTATCGATAAGTGTTACCACAAAATCCGAAAAAAACGTTTGGTTCGCAAACATGAAGCATAAAATCGGTCACTTCATACAAAATTGCATAAAGTGTATTATGTACTCAGCCCCAGCCCGTTCGAATGAGCATAATCTGTATAACATACCGAAGGAACCGATCCCTTTTGACACCATTCACATTGATCACTTTGGTCCTCTACCAGAAATCGCATCTAATCGTAAGCATATTCTGGTGGTTATTGACGGGTTTACAAAATTTGTTCGGCTTTATCCAGTAAATTCGACTAGTACCAAAGAAGTATGTTGGACATTAGAAAAATATTTTAATTATTGTTTCACATCACGGGAATTCAGCAATTTTCTTCGAACACATTACATAGATCATGTCAAAGTCGCTGTAGCTTCACCACAAGCCAATGGTTAAGCAGAGCGCGTAAATCGTGTAAGTAAAGCAATGCTAAGCAAACTGTCTGAACCCATACAACATGCAGATTGGTCGTTGATGTTAACGCAGGTCGGATATGGTATTAACAACACTATTCACAGTACTACAAAACAATCGCCTAGTCAGCTATTGTTTGGTGTTGACCAACGTGTTGATGAATTGACAGAGCATTTAGAACAAGAGGTTTGTACTAGTGCGCATCGCGATCTGAATATCGTTAGGTGTAGGGCTTCAAATGCCTTAGCAAAATCACAAGAGTATAATTTGCAATATTTCCTGAAGCATAGTCGACCGTCAAAGACGTACTCTGTTGGGGATTTCGTTGTTGTAAGACATGTTGATACAGTAGGCGGAACAAATAAAAAATTTATACAAAAATACCGCGGTCCGTATGTGATACATAAGATTTTGCCAAACGACCGTTATGTGATAAAAGACGTTATGAATTATCAGTTGAGTCATTTGTCGTATTATGAGGCTTTAAAGATTTGGAAATGGTTAGTACCGATGGAATCTTCAAGTGCTAGGGTCACCAATTGTTATGAGCTACCCGAAGCTGAAACAGAGGAGCGTTAGAGGAGTGATTTGATCACTTGTCGCTTAAGTCCACTGTTTTGATTGAGATTAATCAATATTTTCAGATTGGCCGAGTTGTTATAGAATAATTTCGTGTTTACTGGCGCCCTCTGTTGTTTCATCGCATCATAGACGAGAATAGACCTCGAGGGAGAAATAAAAAAAAGGACGATCTACATCACGTAATTTAAAAGAATTTTTAATTCTAGGACTAGCTGATTGAGAAGAAAAATAGTTCTAGTCTCTTGGATCTTCCTGTCTTATGTGAAAGACTTTCATGTATAAGTTGAACGAAGTAGAAGATGACTTTTGGTTCACACACACATCTGCTATCCCCCCACTTCTAAAATTGGCTTGTGCTTTGCGGATTTTCCCCATCAGTAGCTACCAAATTTCAGTTGGAAACGACTTTGGTTTGGGGCTATCACAACCTACCGTATCTATTGTTCTGACGGAAATAATTGAAGTGTTTGAGACAAAAATCTGTAATGCTTGTATAAAGCTAGAATGTCTCAAGAAGAAAAGCAAGAAGCACGAAATTATTTCATCAGAACAGCGAGATTAGCTGAAGTAATTGGATTTGTTGATGGGACACGCATTGTAATTGTCACACCTGGACAGTCGCGGCACCAATATTTGAACCGGAAAGGGTGTTATAGCTTTAATGCCATGATAGTCTCTGACTTATGTTTTGAATTTTAATGGTTTTATTTTACAGGCTTTTGACGACAGTATGTCCATTCGCTATGTTGATTCCATAAATCCGGGTTCAACCCATGATTCATTTATATCGAATTACAGCGATTTGAAACAAGTTTTAAAAACATGGTACCAAAACGGGGAGTGTTCAATGCTCCTGGGTAAGTAAGTATTTCTCACTGATAGCCTTAATCGATGTTCCGAATGAACGAAAATTATACTACTCTCCAACAAAGGCGACAAAAACAGTCAATGCTTGCTGTGCCTGGCAAAATATGTCATAGTGGAAGTATGAAATAGTGGAAGGTAAACACATCATTTTGTCACAGCAATTGGTTTCAAGTTCGTTTTGTTAATAAACTACCAATTTTTCCAAACAAAGTCTTAACGTGTGCAACAAAAGTGTTTTCAAGAACTAAATCAGTTTTCACCATAATTCGCGACAGTTTTTTGCATTTTTACGCAAACTTTGTCGGTCTTACTTTATCAACCGTCACTTTATCAATTAGTTGCAGATAAAATCACCGTACTTCGTTTTGCCAATGCCATGTATCGGAAAACCAAAAAGCGCATTTATTTACAACAACCAGTCTGACAAGCTGATCTCTGTCAACGAAAGCCTCACTGTGCAGAATTTTGTAATTTTTCGGAAAGCTCACGAACTGAAGAAGCTAAAACAGCTGTTTTCTGTTTTTACGCGGAGCGAAAGAGTGTATGCACGTTAAACACCAAATGGACGAGCTTTTTTGGTCGACAGTATTCAAAGCTTGGATTCTCTTGTTGCTGCCGTTACGTATGATGCAACATAAACTTCTTTTTTGTTTTTCATTCTCACTTCTAATAAGTCGTAAGTATTGTAATATTTCGGCTAGGGTTCGAAATGATAAAACGTTATTCTGTTTCAAAACACTCTACTTATTATTATTTAAAAACAACTTTCAATTAATTCACAAACAATTTCACTACTATTTCACAATTCAAATCTCTTATCTTTCACTTGTTAAGACTTAGCTACTTTTCTATCGCTTTCCAAAAATCAACTTACCGTCCGCAGCTTCTCATCTTGTATTTATACCACATTTGTCGGGTTCTAGTTCTTTCTGGTAACTTCTGGTTTGAAACTGGGGTAATAACTGAACTCTCCAACGTGGAGAGTTTGTATGATCCTTAAGTTATGCAACACTGGATAATTGATTTAATCACATATATACCACAATATCCCCCTCTTAAACTTGTTCGACATTCTGCCCAATATAGCGGTGTATTCGATCCACATGAACCATTTTCATTTTGCCTCTTCCTCGTTGAATGCGATAGACAACATCGTTGATGAGTTTTACGACTTTATATGGTCCTTTCCAGTCTTGTTGTAATTTGAGTGATACGCTTTTCCGTCTATGAGGGTTATATAGCCACACTAGATCTCCTTCCTGGAATCCCGTTGTGGTCGCCTTGACATCATACCTCGTCTTCATGCGGTCACTGGCTATCTTGATCTTATCCCTGGTTCTTTGGTGCACGTCCCTAATAATCCGTCTGAGGTCTAAGACATAGTCGTCTTCATTTCTGTTCTCTTCAGACGGCGGTGGTCCAAACATCAATTCACTACGTAACCGGACTATTCGACCGAAAAGGATTTCCGATGGAGTGTGACCTGTGGTGTTGTGTACTGCACTCCGATAGGCTAATAGAAACATTGGAATTTGCCTATCACAATCGCATTGCTTGTCGCCAACGACCTTTGATAGGTGTTCATTCAAGGTTCTGTTGAAGCGTTCTACCATCCCGTCCGATTGTGGGTGGAGCGGTGTTGTTCTCGTCTTTTTAATCCCCAGTAGCTCGCACACCCCTTGGAAAATCTTAGACTCGAAGTTACGCCCTTGATCCGAGTGCAATTCCATCGGAACGCCGAATCTGCTCACCCAGTTGTAAACGATCTGCTCAATCACGGTTTTGGCTTCTTGGTTAGGGATAGCAAAAGCCTCAGGCCACTTGCTGAAGTAATCCATAACAACATGAATGTAGCGATTTCTATTTTCGGTTTCAGGAAACGGACCTGCAATGTCACCTGCGATTCTCTCGAATGGCGCTCCAACGTTGTATTGCTGCATTTTGCCGTAATTTTTAACCCTCGGGCCTTTACTGGCGGCGCAGGTGACACACTTTCTGCACCAATTTTCGACATCGTCCTTGGCGTGCACCCAATAAAAACGTTCTCGCACCTTTTCCAACGTCTTATTCACTTCCAAGTGGCCTCCGGATACTCCATCGTGCAGTTCGTTAGCACGTCACTGTCTCTCGACCTTGGCCCAACGAGCTGCATCACAAACGACTTACCATCCGAGCTTTCCTTTCCTTTATGCCTTTAGTTCGGGACTTTTATTGGATTTTTCCTGACAGTCTGGTTTTCCTTGATGTTCTTTCCAGGCGAGTATTGGCTCGATATCCGGATCCTCTTTTTGGGCGTTTCGCATTTCACTTTCATTCCAACCGTCAGTGGGCTCAGCTCTTAGCCGTTGAGTGGATATCGCAACTTTTTCTTCTTGTCGTTTGCAATCAGATTTGCAAGGTCGCCGGGCCAGAGCATACACATTAGAGTGAAGGCTTCCCTTTCGATGCTGTATCTCGCAGTCGTACATCTGGAGTCGTTCAATCAACCTTGCGACTTGTCTTTCAGGATTTTTAAATTGCAGCAACCACTTCAGAGACGCATGGTATGTGCGAATAATGAATTTTCGTCCATACAGGTACTTATGGAAATGCTTTGTTTCCAAGACCAGACTGGCATCTGCATCCACAATAAATGTTTTTCCTGGAGTAGGGTACGCTAGTAAAGGGGGCCTCACATAGTTGTTGTTTGAGAGTTTTGAAGCTTCTCTCACATTCACTTTACCATTTGAATTGTTTTCCCTTTTCTGTTAGTTTATGCAAACTCGTTGCGATCCCAGCAAAATCCTTCACAAGCCACCTGTTGTAGGTAGCGACTCCCAGAAAGCTTCTCAGTTGGTGTTTGTCTCTTGGGACTGCCCAATTTTTCGCTGCTTAGACTTTTTCTGGGTCTATCGGATGAAACGATGTATCCCAAATATTTGACATCTGGCCTAAAGAGATGACATTTCTTCGGGTTTAGCTTTAGCTGTGCACTTCGTAATCTTTGGAACACTTCCTTCAAGTTACCTTGATTTTCTTGAAAAGTTTTGCCGACCACGATGACATCATCCAGGTAGACCAAACAGGTTTTCCATGTTAGTCCCAACAAAACGCGTTCCATTAGGTGCTCAAAGGTTGCCGGAGCGTTGCACAATCCGAATGGCATTACTGTGAATTGCCAAAGCCCGTTTCCTGCGGTGAAGCCTGTCTTCTCACAGTCCTCCGGATGGATCTGTACTTGCCAGTAGCTACTCTTCAGATCAAGTGTGCGCTCCTGACAGTGTGTCCAGTGTGTCGTCAATCCTTGGCAAGGGGTAGCTATCCTTCTTCGTGACATTATTTAACTGGTGATAATCCACGCAGAATCTGTTGGTGCCGTCTTTCTTTTTGACCAGTACAACCGGTGATGCCCACGGACTCTTAGAGCTTTCGATCAACCTTTCCTTTTCCATAGTCGGAACCATCTCTGCAACCTCCGTCTGCTTAGCTAATGGTAAACGCCTAGGAGGTTGACGTATTGGTCTTGCATCTCCAGTGTCTACTCGGTGTTGTACCAAATGTGTGCTGCCATATTCGCCGTTTTGCGAGGCAAATACATCGGCAAATTCGTTGACTAGTTCCTCTGCTATCGCTCGTTGCTCCTGATTCAACTCGGTTTGCCTGAGTATAATTCTTTTCAACTCGGCTATGCTACTTGATGGCAAAGATATAGCAGCATTTTCCTTCGAAAACTTGATGACAGCAGTTATCGGTACACACACTCCGATCAATTGTCCTTGCTTTAGTTTTATGCTCTTATTTTCCACATTCAAGATTCTTACAGGAACCATTTTGCTTTTCGGCTCAACGAGCATCTTTCCCACGACGTAATTCTGATAATGATTTTTAGAGTCCGGCTCAATCAAATAGAATCGATGGCTCCCAAGATCAACTTCCAGTTTCGCCCAAATAAGTGGCTCTGTGGAAGGTGGTAAGGTCTCGTCCTTGCTGACTACTGTCCTAAGGCATGCGGCATTCTCATTCCCGTACACCATCGGAATATCAACGCCCCTCTACTTAAGTACTTGAGTTCCGATGTCGAGCACTACATTATGCGCCTTCATAAAGTCAACTCCAATGATGCACTCGTCGCGTATATCGGCCACTAGGAATACGTGGGTGAATGTTAGTCCTGCTAGATTGATCATAAGAACGACCTCTCCATACACCTTTGCCGTCGCTCCTGTTGCTGTTTTCAGGCAGTAGCTACTGGTATTGTGCAGCTATGAAACATGAGCGATATCCCTTCTTATAATTGAGGCAGTGGCACCGGTGTCAATGGTAGCCACATACTTATTCTGACCTATGCGGGCTTCCACTGTAAGACTCTTGTTACTTCGTTTTATATGGGAGACTTGGATTTTGATCTTGGGGCGTCAATTCCAGAAACCGACTTCTGCCCGTCGTAGTTGGTTGGTTTCTCGCCTGCTGACTTGACGTTGCGCTGCTTGCAGGATAGATGTTATTCCTGCCAGATGCCTCTCCGTTACGCCTCCTAGCAGCGCACTGTGAACAACTGCGTTCGTTAAGTGGAGCCCAGCACTGACGCTGCAGATGTCCTATTTTGTTGTAGTTCCAGCAACGGACTTGTCCTCCACCCACACTGTTCCGCTCCACGACGTCTTGTCGTTAGCATGAGCATTCCACGGCTATCACTTCTCTCACGTGGTGGATTCCTTGAGATGCTTGGTCGGCAGCTTTCATCGTCAGGGCAAATGCCAGGGCCTCAGGGAGGGTTCGTTTTCCAGCCATTCTTACAGCCATTTGCAACTGCCTATCTTCAATCGCTTGAGTAAACGCCTCTACAGCCATTTCGTTGATAATGTCTTCTCCGGCATTAGGATAAGATAAATGCGCCAACCGTTCAATATCGGCCTGCAACTGCTGAAGTGTTTCGCCCCTCTTCTGAACTCTGCTGCGCAGTTGGACTCTGTATACTTGCTGCATATGGCCATCTCCGAAGCGCATTTCTATGGCTTTAACCAAAGCATCGTAGTTGAGTTGTTTATCTTCTGAGATAGTTTGCAGCAATTCCGCAGCTGTACCTCTCAGTGCCAGCGTTAGCGCAATCGACTTTTCTCCCTCGTCCCAGTAGTTGGTCATGGCAGCTGCTTCAAATTGTCTTCTATATATTGGCCACGATGTTTGGCCATCGAAAACAGGCGGTTGCATCTCTTTCCTTCTAGGGCTGTCTGTAGAAATTTCTCGGACCTTCTGTTTCTTCACTCTCTCTAGTCCTTTCGCAAGATTCTCGATATTTTGTTCAACCTTCTCGAATTGTGCCTCGTGCATATTTAATTTTTGATCCATTATTTCGAATTTCGCTTCTAGAGAATTCTTGAACTCTTCGACAGAGTCTTTTTGTGCGGAAATAATGGAATTCTTCTGTTCTTCTAACTTAGAATCCATACTTCGCCTTTGTTCTTCTAACTTAGAATTCAATCCAAGGAGCAATTCCATCATGGCAGACATGTCAGCCCCTGTGCTTACAAGCTCCTCTTCTACGTCGAACGACATGGATTTAGGATCTTTTCCATCTTTTTCGATCGCTTCTTGTAGCCGAAGAATCAAATCACTTTTCCCTGCAGCTGCGGAGAGATTCCGTTTCTCTAGCTCAGTTTTCAGCTGGGGTATACTTAGCTCCAGCAATGTACGTGGCTTTTTTTTTTTTTTTTTTTTTTTTTTCACAGCACTCAGAATAAGTTCTATCCCACTTCTGACACCAATGTAATATTTCGGCTAGGGTTCGAAATGATAAAACGTTATTCTGTGTCTAAAAACACTCTATTTTTTATTATTTAAATACAACTTTCAATTAATTCACAAACAATTTCACTTCTATTTCACAATTCAAATATCTTATCTTTCACTTAGTAAGACTTAGGTCCTTTTCCATCGCTTTCCAAAAATCAACTTATCGTCCGCAGTTTCTCATCCTGTATTTATACCTCATTTGTCGGGTTCTAGTTCTTTCTGGTAACTTCTGGTTTGAAACTGGGGTAATAACTGAACTCTCCAACGTGGAGAGTTTGTATGATCCTAAAGTTATGCAACACTGGATAATTGATTTAATCACATATATACCACAGTAGTCTCCAGGTTGCATTCAACAATATTACTCGTTACGTTTATGGACTTAAGTATTTTGACCATGTATCCGCCTACGCTAAAAATATTCTTGGTTGCCCAATAGACAAGTATCTATACTTTTGTGCAGTCAAGTATTTACACAAGATCTTAACCACAAAACAACCTCAATATCTATATGAAAAATTACAATTTTCACAATTACATCGCTCCTTGAGCTGGATACTGCCCCGTGTTACATACCAGGTCCCGCAACGCCAGTTTTTGATGCATGCCATTCGCCTCTGGAATGCCCCCTAAGCGTCAGAAGACTCTACAACGCGAAAAATGTTGGTGATATTCTCTTTCGGAACATGGCAGGTAACACATAAATACAAAAAATACTATTTTGAGTAAATTATTTGCGTTTTAAATATTTTTCTTCTTTTTTTCTTTCTTTCTATTGTAATTATTATTACTTTTTTTTATTATTATTTTTTTTCTTACATTTGCTTTTTGCTTAACGAATGTTAAGTTAATTTAAATTAAAATATAATGTAGCACAGTAATGGCGACGATTAGTATAAGGCCTCGTAGAAGTAGTATCTTCCGAAGGTGCTGGTTCTTTGAATAACGAGAATGAGCTTCTGCAGCCGAACATCTTGCAACTCTGCTAATAAACCCTAATTTACGCCTTCCCGTGGCGCCATCTGGGAATCTCACTGGCGAGTTTCCTGCGCCATAAATCAGGATTAGTGTCGAAAAAGCAAAACAAGACCTTAACCGGGCTACTCCGACATATTTCAGGCCGGTAAGGATTTCCAGGACTTAGTCAGGGTCTTGGAAAAGAGATGGTGGCGGACGAGCCCCATATGAGCCAACGGCAGCGCTCACATCCCGGAACGGGTTACTGGCTTCAGTGTAACCGACCCCTCGTCCTAGGGGCATCAAAAATGCAACTGGTCCTCCAGGTTGGGGGTTGTGACGCCGGGGTAATTGTCCGGCCATTTAAAAAAACAAGAAGTTACGAAGCTTGGTTACTTGGATGCGGATTTGTTGTCGGAGGCAGACTAAGACAAGAAGTCCTGAGCTTCCAGTATGTGAGCGAGCGCCTCGTAGCAATTCGCATCAAGGCTAAATTCGCAAACATTAGCCTTATATGCGCGCATGCATGACGACACCAAGGACGACACCAAGACCTACGAGCAATGCCCCAGTTATGACATTAAAATTGTCCTCGCTGATTTTAACGCAAAGCTAGGAAGAGAGGGTATCTTAGGTGGAACAATCGGAAAATATATTGATTGCACAACAACATCTCCGATAACGGATTCAGGCTAATCGACTTTGGGGCGGGGCGAAACATTGTCGTAGCTAGCACGTGGTTCCCACATCTCGACATACACAAGGGGACTTGGAGAACTCCTGATCAATCAACAATCAACCAGATTGAATACATTGCGATCGACGCAAGACACTCCTCCAGTATTATGGATGTCCGTACGTTCCAAGGAGCCAACATCGACTCGGACCATTACCTTGTTGTACCCAAGGTACGATTGCGGATATCCCAGACTACGCCAAGACAAACTAATGCTATGAGAAAATTCGACGTCAGACGGCTATAATCGCAAGAGAACGATATGTACTTTTCCGATCGAGTGTTTCTTAACCTCTTAAGTGGTCCAATACCGCCATCATTAAGCATTGAAGACCATTGGAAACACTGCCAAAACGCCATCAGAGATGCCTCTTCTGATGTGCTGGGCTTCACTCGTCCACCACAACGAAACCCCTGGTTCGATGATGAATGCCGGCAAGCACATGCAGCTAAGCAGGATGCATATAAAGCGGCACTGCTTAGCAGAACCAGAGCTGCTCATGAGTTCTATGAGCGGAAGAGGAGAGACGAGCACCGGCTTCTCAGGAGGAAGAAGAAAGAGCATGAGAAGCGCGCGATCGAAGAAATTGAGAGATGCTACTCCAGGAATGATGTTCGGAAGTTTTACCAAAAGGTAAAAATAACATGCCGCGGAAATAAACCCCGAACCGAAGCCTATAGAGATGAACAAGGGAACATCATAGTAGAATCGACTGATGCTGAGGATTTGGAAGAACCATTTCTGCAGACTGTATAACGGCGATGACGGACCAAATACCGCTGTCAGACAGAATCAACCTTTCAACTTGGACGATGATGACCAACAATTCCGTCCACCCGACCTGGATGAAGTGAAGATAGCTATATCGAAGTTTAAGTCCAACAAAGCTGCTGGAGCGGATGGCCTGACTGCCGAGCTCTTCAAAGCGGCAGGCGATGACTTGGTAAGGAGCATACACCAACTCATCTGTAAAATATATTCGGACGAAAGTATGCCCGATAAACGGAACCTCAGCATTGTTTGTCCGATTCTCAAGACAGGAGACCCTCTGAACTGCGCCAACTACAGAGGCATCAGTCTCCTTAACATCGCATATAAGATCTTATCCGCCGTATTGTGTGAACGCCTGAAGCCGTTCGTCAACAACCTGATAGGTCCATATCAGTGTGGCTTCAGGCCAGGAAAGTCCACCATCGACCATATATTCACACTACGGCAGATCTTGGAGAAGACCCATGAGCTTCAGATCGATACACACCACCTATTCATCGATTTTAAGGCCGCGTATGACAGCATCTATAGAGACGAGCTATACAGAGCAATGTCTAGTTTTGGCATCCCTGCTAAATTCGTCCGTCTGTGCAGGAAGACGATGGAGAATGCAAGCTGCTCCATCAAGGTCGGTAAGGATCTCACCGAGACCTTTGATGTCCAGAAAGGATTTAGACAAGACGATGCGCTGTCATTCGATTTTTTCAACATCGTACTTCAAAGAATAGTGAAAAACTCACGAGCAAACACAAGAGGCACTATCTTTCAAAACTGTCCAACTACTCGCATACGCCGATGATATTGACATAATCGGGAGAAAGCAGAGTGATGTCAGTGGCGCTTTCGCGAGTATTGAGACGGAATCGGCGAAAATGGGTTTAGAGGTCAATGAGGGCACGACCAAGTACATGCTGTCAAGCAAAAAGGACAACCAACACCGACGTCTCGGGCAGAACGTCACCCTCGACAGACATAACTTTGAGGTATTTAAGGACTTTGTCTACCTAGGCTCTGCTATAAATACAGACAACGACACCAGCGCTGAGATCAAGCGAAGAATAACTGTTGCCAACCGCTGTTTCTTTGGGTTAAGAAGGCAATTGAGTAGCAAAGCCCTCTCTCGGACAACAAAAGTCACCCTTTATAAGACCTTAATAATCCCGGTCCTGCTCTATGGCGCAGAGGCATGGACATTATAAAAAATGGATAAGGGTGTTCTTGGTTGCTTCGAAAAAAAAATTCTTCGGGCGATCTTCGGTCCCGTCTGCATTGACGGTTAGTGGAGGGGTAGGTACAGCGACATGGATTTAGCCAGAAGAGTGTAGATCCAAAGACTGAGATGGCTAGGTCATGTAGAGCGCATGGACACCAATACTCCGGTCCGAAAAGTTTTGAATCCGGTCCCGAGGGACAGCGCAGTAGAGGAAGGCCAAGACTCAGGTGGAAGAGGACCTCAGCCAACTTAGCGTGCGAAACTGGAGGCAGTTAGCCAGGGATCGAGCTGGCTGGAGAAGCTTGTTGAATGAGGCCCAGGTCCACCCCGGATTGTAGCGCTACATAAGGTAAGTAAGTAAGATAACAATGCTTATCTGCATCGCATTTTGTTTTTTATTTTATAAAAGAGGATACAAATAAAATGAAATGTTTGCAGTTGTTTTTTAAAAAAAATATCCGGTTGCATGGCAACTTCGCGCTAAAAAGAAAAACATGAACTCAAATGAGGCATCACGGAGCTATGCCAGAATATGGGCATTAATTTCACTTTTTTGTTGTTTTTGGATTTTTGTTTTCCAGTGTCATAACTACTGTGTATCGATCAAGTCCGCACACTTCAAGCGATAAAACATATGTCACTTTATTGGACAAATTAAATTTTGGGTTCAGCCAAATTCCCCGAATAGTGTAAGCCGTTTTTTTTGGACTCTGAAAATTAAACGCTGATACCTACCGATGCCAAGAAAAAACACACCTATTATGAATTTTGTGTTATATAAACATTATTCGTATGAAACTCCCAATTTGCATTCATAAGAAAGCAAATGAAATTAATATTTATCTCTTTTTGATACCAGACAACTTATTGTTTTGAATTTTTGATTGTACACCTATGATTGTGTTTTTTCTTACTACACCTTTTAAGGTTTGTTTGATTTCAGAATACTGTATAATAATTTTACTCCTTTCGAAGTAGAATACATTTAATTTCACAACACTTTGGAAGCAAGCTTTAATAGAACTGTATTTTATGGAGTAGATTTGTGCATGGTAGATCTTCAGATTTCAAGGAGATTAGCGAATATTTTGGTTGTACATTACAAATATGTAAGAACATATTGTTGATTGCACACATAGTTAAAAGTTACTTTTAACTTATAAAATTATCTGGACATTTAGGTTGTAAAAAATTGTTTGTATTTACTTGGATGTAATCAGGCACTAAAAAGTTGAGTCTGTTTGGAAAATGAAAGTGACATAATAGTTTACTTTCTATTGACATATAACATAATTGTCAATCTTTGCACGTGGTAACGTGATAGTGCAGTTAATAAGCAATTTATATTAATACGCTTGTTTAAAAAATATGATGAAAGGAAACAAACGTTCTTCTCTAGATAATGGATTTGATCCACAAGAACCGAAAATCATAAAAATAGAAAAAAAGCCATTAAGATCGGGTCGGATTTTGTCGAATAAATTTAAAGTCAAATCTACGTCGAGAACTACAAAAAATAAAGAAGCCCGTTTTGAAAAAGGTGTAATAAACATACAAACAGAAAAAACCGATTGGCATAAGTTCAAGCAAGAGAAAAAGGATTTAAAATTAAAGCGAAAAAAAGCCAAAAATTCGTACGAGATATCCTTTGAAGCTAAACATATTTATGAGCAGCTTAAATGGTAAGTATTTGATAGACTCGTACACATGCACAACAAATTTTAACCTTGTCTTTCAATTTTAGTAAAAAATCTGAGAAAAAATCTGAATTGGTGGCAAAACTATACAAGTTACTCAATGGGGATCTGCTTAGAAAAGTTGTGATGGCGCATGATACAGCAAGAATTGTTCAGTGTATGTTAAAATGTGCATCTCCCGCTCTCCGTGAAATGATTTCGAATGTACACATAGTATATTTTAATTTTGTTTAACTAAATTACCCTAAAAGGTTTAATTTTCAAATAGGAACTTCTTCCTGTAGTAATTGAAATGGCTGTATCAAAATATTCTCACTTTTGCTTACTTCGAATGTTTAAATATGGAAGCCCAGAAATAAAGAGCAAACTGGTGGATAGTTTTATGGGAAATATCGTGCGGTTAGCATCCCATAAGATTTCAAGCAAGATTTTAGACCACGCTTATTTGATAGTGGCCACCTCAAAACAAAAATCGTATATGCGTCAGGAGTTTTACGGAGAATTGTATAAAAAGGTAAAGATTATAAATATATATGTAAAATATAAAGCTATATTTTTACGTTGTAGTTTATGAGCTGTTAGAATGCCTTAGATTTCTTAAATTTTTGTTTTATGTAATTTTCATTTATTTTATTTTGCTTATGAGAATAGAACTACAAGTTCTCAGCAAGACACAGATATTAATTTAAAATCACTTTTAATCCTTCAATCTTTTGGAGTCTCTCCTATGATAAACTTTTATTTGCTATTATTATTATTATTATAACATAAGCTTTACATAATCCAATTACACAAATGTATAAAAGAAATAATAGTATTAGCAATCAAGGTTTCGGTTATTTGTGAGACCTTTTTTCATATTTAATATTTCAATTACTGAATTATAATATTTCAGTTTCTAACATCATATTATAAGGTTCTTAGTACTCTGGTAAAATTTTATATATGAAATTCATTATATTAAGAATGAATCGCTATTCTATTACTATCCACTGAAGATTTGCGTTGTGCACGGGATGACTCCGTCAGCGCATTGACTGTTCTAGACTTTTTCTGCCGTTTTCTCGGTTGCAACTTCACATACTCTGACCTGCCCCGTTTTGTGAACGGATTACAGCTATATTTGAAAATAATGCACGCTACGCCACCAGACAGCAGAAGTATATATATTGAAATCATTTACGATATTTAACTGCTACACGATTTGAATGAAGAAAATTATTCGATCGTTTCTCCAATAGAGAATCCCTGCAGAAATGCAACGGGCGATGAATGATGTATTATTTACAAGAACATGGAACGGAAAAGATCAAGAAGTAAATGAGGAGAGTCACCTCTAGCCATTCCAGAAACTGGTCTTCCCCTTAAGATAGAGGGTGAGCCAACAGCTAGTTTGTTCTCCATTCGCTGGAGACAGCCACATCTTCCAAAAAGTACTTTTTTGGGATGCATTAGTTTTTCGTAAATCTCATATGGGTTTTCCGATCCCCAGAAACGGCAATTTCGTTTTTTAACATACCCACCCATCCAAAAATGGGGACAAATTGTCCTGGCTGGCGATCCAACATCTAGTTGAATCGACATCGATGACGTCGTAGATGGCCGTGCAAATGAAGATCAATTTTTAAAATTTCCCATAAAGTGTTATAAAATCCTGCCTGGTTTAAAACACTTTCGCTAACAGTGGTGACCAGCCCTATTCTGCTAAACGGAGGATCGAACGTTCGATTCACTTTCACTCAACTTTACTATTCTGCTACCTTGCCGACATTAATTCGAAAACGACTGTTCTGTGAAGTTTTACTTCAAGCATTTGTTTTTAGGAGATTTTGTTTGTGAAGAATAATATAATTATATTGAAACATTTAAAATTCCCCCGGACGTTTAGCAGAATAGGGCTGAACGTTTTGGCGTGTACGTGCTGATATGGAGTCTGACCCGATACCGAACCAGTTTCTTCAATTACACGAATTCCGGACTCACTGGGGTGATTATGTTGACCTAAAAATTCACGAATGTTACTATTACATTTCGCTCATTTTCGAAATAAGATTCAATAACAAAAATGCGTTGTTGCGTGGTAAACGACTCCATGACTAAAATTGCCAAAGATTGTTTGAGATCTGTCAAAAAGATCAACCACATTGAATTCAGAATAGAATAGAATAGAATAGACTTTATTGAGACTTATAAAATTAACATACAATGATTAATGTTTAACAATTCAATATTCTTATTAAAGCCGACTTAGAATTGGTCAGGCTGTCACAGCACAATTCAGTGTTTTTTAATTCTAAAAAGAAGATATGATGAAAAAAAACTACTACAGAGTTATATATAGAGTAAACATGTTCGCTCAATAAAACATGTCAATTGAGTGGATGACTTAAAACTAGATAAAAAACAACAAAAAAGAACCGAATAACTAAAACTAAAACTAAAATAACAGAGAGCTTATCAACCAGTAATGCCAAATCGCATTACAAAGTAAAGATAACAATATTACTGAGACGTGAGCTCTTAAAGCTATTTAGGAAGTAACATTATTTGTTGAGATTTTATTTTTATTTTTATTTTTAATATCTCATTTTTCCTTAAAAATTAAATCAACAAGTTTTATTATGTACATTAATGATTCAGACTTCTGGTGGTAATTAAAAAAGATTAAATTATAAACTAAGATTCAAAATTTGGACTTCAATGTCATAAGCACTTAAAGCATTAACATTTGAGTTTCTTCAAAGTAGACAATTTAAACTTATACTTCAGTTATAGCCACAAAAATATATACTCGTACATACATTTTTTACTCTAGAATTAATAATTTAAATTTAAAAATATGAAAGTTTTATTTTAAATGATAGTTGTGATAGTCATATTACTATTATTATTATGTACTTATATATACATATACGAAAACATTTATATATTTTTCATTTGGAGATCAAAGCATTAGCCTCTATATGTTAAGTTAAAGCTTTGGTTGTAGAAGTTTGATAAGTAGCATACATCATCTACTATTTCGAAAAGGTGAGTAGACCGTTCATTGAGGATGCTAATAGGGGACGAGTAATACCTATCCAGAACCGAGAATTCTATATTTTCATTGTATATTTCTTGTATAGAAGGATTGGGATGTGTCGTAAGGTTTAGGAAACGAGATTTAGCTAAATTCGTTAGGTAACTAAGCATGGGTGTGATTCCGGATGTTTCGTATATCGTTTTATTTTTTATCCATTTACCAGAGGGTCTTCTGTACATTGAGATACATTTCCTTAATACTGTTCGCTCGAACATCTGAAGTTGGTGGGCTACTGTTTTAGAAATTTGAAACCAAATGGCAAAACCATATGCCAAAAGTGGACGGATGAGGGTTTTGTACATTAGAAGTTTTGTTTTTGATTCAACTTCACGGGAGTTGAAAAGAACCTTTAGTTTGGCACAGGTAGCTTTACATTTTTGCAGTGTTTTCCTGACATGAATGTTCATTTTCCACCTCTCATGTAGGTGCATACCCAGATATTTAATCATAGGTTTCCTTGGGATGGTATTTCCTTCGATGGTAAGAGTAAGCTGTTTGCTTTCTCTGACAGCGAGATGGTGGCCTTTGGTGGATGCGTTTCTAAAACAAATTAATTCGCATTTGGAGGCGTTTAAACTTATGCCCCAGCTTCGATAATACGGAATAATAATTTCAAGATGGCGTTTGATTCTCTCAAGCGCATAGTGAGGTCTTTCGTGTGAGTCATAAATAATCGTATCGTCCGCAAATAAGATTGAGTTTGAAGAAAGGAACTGTGAAGGGAAATCATGTAAAAAAATGTTAAATAGCAGGGGACCGAGAATGGAACCCTGTGGAACGCCTGATAGAACCGGGACGGGGGTAGAAATTTTTTCATTCAAGTGAATACTTAGGGAACGGTTATTGAGGAAGCTAAACATCAGTTTGGTAAAATATTTCGGGAAGTTCAAAGAGATTAGTTTGAAAAGGAGACCATCATGCCAGACAAGATCAAATGCTTTAGTAAGGTCAATAGCACAAGCAACAGTGCAAGATTTGTTCCTGAGATTTTTTAAGACTTCATTTTGTAGTTGCATAAGTGCATGTTCGGTGGAGTGTTTTCTTTTAAAACCAAATTGTACCATCGGTATAATATTTTGTTCCGAAATGAAGTTTTCTATTTTTAAATAGAGAACCCTTTCAAGTATTTTTCCAAGGTTGGACAGTAGTGAAATTGGCCTGAAATTGTTTGTCATTTGAATTTCCCTTCTTTTTAATTGGGATCAGCTTAGCATTTTTCCAATTAAGAGGAAAGTAACCATTATTTATACAATTATTAACAATTGGAGTTAAAAAATGAGGAATAGTTGGAAGGCATTTCTTGATTATAAAGTTTGAGATATTATCTGGTCCAGAAGATTTTTTGCTGTTGAGGTTATGAATTATGGATTTAATAAGGTCAGTTGTGGCAAATTCTTCCACAGTCGAAGAATATGAAGTATGGTTGAGAGAAAATTCAGTTAAAGGGTTTAAGGAGTTCCAAGCTAAAAAAGAGCTTGTGCGGGTTAAAGTTTCTAGAGTTAGTTCGGGATCGGTATCGGGAATATGGTGTGAATATAAATTAGAGAAGAAATCTTGAAAGGCGTTGATTTTTTCTTGAGTTGAGTGAAAAGCATTGTTATTAAATAAAATGGGGACAGAAGATTGATTGGTAGTACGTTTACGACCAGTGATTCTATCAATTTCCTTAAAGACAGCAGAGGATGGTCTTAATTGATTAAGTTTGTTTCGAAATTGTTTGTTTAAGTGAATTCTAGTCTGATCTTTAATTAGTTTGCTTAAACAGCTGATGCGAGAAGAGAGGGAAATATATTCTTGATTAATTCTATTACCTTCCCTATGAAAGATTCTTTTAAGCTGGATTTTCCAGACTTTTCTAAGTTTAAGTAATTCAATAATTGCCTTGAGGAACATAAATTAGTTTTTTTTGAATGACAATCAATACAGTCTTGGATGTGGTCAGTGAAAAGTGTTACAAATCGGTCAATTTCGGAGTTGGAGAGATTTCTCTCTAATGGAATGTTCATTGAAATAAGTTTCTGCTGAAGATCTTGATTGAATAAATTCCAGTTTGTGTCGCTGAATGAAATTCTATATGGAGGGTCTGTAAGTAAAGGGGAGATGTTGGATAGCTCTAAGCCAAGAAAAACTGAGAAATGGTCGGAAAAAGGGTCCAAAGTTATACAACTATAGCTAGGTGAAGTGAATTGAGAGCCAAGAAGGTTTGAAGACACTAAATAGAAATCTATTGTTGACAAAGAACTTGGTCTTGTCGGGCTATTTGGAGAAATTATGTGCAAATCAAGAAAGGCAGTGTTTTGGTACCATGTGTATAGGTGGTAACCATTCAGATTTAACATGGAGTCACCCCAAAAGTTGTGACGAGCATTAAAGTCACCCCCGATTATATAAAAATCAAAACTGGACAGAAGGACCATTAAATCTTGCATTGCTTGAATTAATCTTAAACCCGTGTTACAAGGTATGTAGAGGGAAACCAAGGCTAAGGTTTTATTGTTATTGAGATGACCAGTTAATGTTATAGAGACAATGGTTGCAGAAATAATATTGTTTTGAAAAGGAATAATATTGTAATCTAAAGTATCTGGAATCAAAACGCCGGTGCCTCTACCAGAATCGTTTCGTAAAAGTAGGTAATTATCAAATGTACGGCTCATATTGTGTTTTAGAAGTGTTTCTTGAACTAAAACAGCAGTTGGGGTGATATGCTTTAGAAACATAT
Source organism: Volucella inflata (assembly GCA_928272305.1). Classification (NCBI taxonomy): domain Eukaryota; kingdom Metazoa; phylum Arthropoda; class Insecta; order Diptera; family Syrphidae; genus Volucella; species Volucella inflata. Next base: position 21,930,027 of record OV743719.1, read on the forward strand.
TCAGCTCAAGGCACTTATCCATGGAGACTAGAGAGTTTATATTAGCAGTGATCATTTTAAAAATCATGGCGTCAATGAAGCAATAAAACCCAGGTAGGCACCGGGCTTTTCAGAGTCATTTAGTTTTTTAAACGATGGCCAAAAATCTCTAACCCGAGCTATGAGGACGTTCAAGGGTATTCCAAATAATCTTAGCGATTCATTTATAAAATCTCCAAAAATGGAGTTTGGATTAGGTTCCTCATTACAAGTCGCTAGCGGATTTCCTTTAAGGATATCAGCATAGGAGTATGAACTCGAAACTTGTGTCGGATTCACAACTGTATTTTTGGACTGAAAGACATATTTTCCGGGTTTTGGACCCTTGTCCTCTTTCCCCCGTAAGTATTCTATCCGTTTGGGACAGCCACTGAAATTTGCCGGGTGCCCGGAAGAACCGCAGTTAATGCAAGATAAGCTTATTTTATCCTTGATGTTATTGAGAGGACACGCCCCCAAATCGTGCGAATCTTTACACTTTACGCATCTAAAAGGGAAAGCGCAGTAGGCACTAACGTGCCCAAAGCGTTGGCATCTATAGCACTGGACAATATTGTTTTTCCTCAGCGACTCCCATTTTATTTTATGATGCAGTAAGAAGCGGATGTTTTTTATTTTAGATAGGCTTCCCCTATCATCAACGACACAATGAAAAATACCAAGCTCTACGTTGTTTTCTTTTGACCATTTTGTAGAAAATGGTTTAACTTGTACCCTCAATGAAGGATCTACTTTGGCAATATCATTTGCTATCATTTCAGAGGTAAAACCATCTGGAATACCCCTCAGTAATATTGAAAACTTTTTTAGCTGCTTTGGACCAAATGAAAAAGCTTGAATCTTCATTTCACAAAAAACTTTCAGTAAATAAGAATGTAGATTAATGTCTTTGACAAAAATTTTTAGTCTACCTAACCCTTTACTTTCAAATTTAACATCTAAATTACCACTAAAATTATTTTCTAAAAATAACAATATAGTTTTTGAGCTCACGTCTTTGGCATAAATGGGAGGGCACCATTCGTTGATTTCCCGAACATTTTGTCTGCTTTTTCCTATCTGAGGTGAAGTAGAAGGTTCATCTAACTCGGCCGAATCCAGAATCGAAAAGGGGTTGTTAGCAAGTCTAGAATTTGTCCTCTCAAGAGACGCGGACGATGAATGTTTGGCTTCTTTAATTTTATTTCGATGTTTTTTTATATTCTCGAAAGCTGATAAGTCGTCTTTTAGCAATCTCTTTAAATCGGCCAGATTTGCATCGTCCGTCTGATTTAAGGATAAAATGTTATTTTCAAGTTTCCCAGTTTGATTTGGCATCACTGAAGCACCAGCAACTTTGTTTGCTTTTTTTTCGTTCACTACTGTTTTTGAACCGGCACTAATAACAGTACGATCTGTAACTGTACAATCGGATGTTTCCATGGTTGTATCCAAACTTTTAGGCGTCGTGTAATCACCAATTGTTTGTAATATAGCTAATTTGTCCTCATTCGACAATAGCTTAGAAGGGAGATTAAAAGTCTTTTTCTTTTTAATTGTATCGTCCGGGGGACGATGTCCCTGTAACGATCTTTTATCCATTTTTCTTTTTTCACTCTTCACTTTTAGTTTTACTTATATTTCACAACACACAAGATCAGAAAAAACACGACCATTCACTTTGGCAGCCAATGGCAGAATCACATTGAATTCAGTAAATGCCAGTATTTGACAGCCAACATCTACACCATCTGTTTTAGTGTTGCCCTGTATTTAGTTTGGTTGGAAGAAAGTTGTGTATAATAAACCAAACAATTGATTCCGATAAGTTTTGGTTTCGATTAGATATACTGAGAGATTCAATCAGCCAAAAAGCGTACATAACTATTGATTCCGTGGACGTCATGTTCCATCATGATAACACTCTCTCTTTGCAGCCAAGTCAAAAATTGTTGCAGTTTGGATGTCATATTATATCGATATCACCCGTCGTATTCACATGATCATGACTCACTTAGTCGGAAGTAGAATTTGATACAAAGAAAAATGGTGTTGATTTGCATAACAATAAATATTTAAACTTTAATTGCAACTAAAAAAAGGGAGGGACCTTATTAGGTAACCCAATATTATCCGCATACTATCTAAAGTTTATTTTAGAACTTATTATTACCCCTTATTATTTTATGCTTCTCAATAATCTACTCATTTTTCATATAGGCTCGACAATTTGAAATTTCATATATATTTCGTTTTTTTACATTTAATTACAATTTGTGTTGTATATTGTATTACTGCACTCTTAAATATGGTATGTGTCCAAAGTAGCATCTGTAGAACTACTTTTTTGTAAGGGTTTAGTATTTTAGTCGTACGTGACCGCGCGTGATAACAGTATGTTAAATCCGTAATCTAAGAAACCTTTTCGTGCACATAATATTTAAAAGGAATGTCGGAGTTATTAGGGTATTGTTCTTTCCATTCAATAAACATATTTCTTCATGAGACCTACGTTTTTTCTTTTTTTCAATTTGAATGCGATTTTTGTGTAAAGTATTGATAGATACATATGTAGATAGAAAGATAAAGTTTATTTATAATATAATATAAATTTGTTTGCTATTTTTACAATTTCATTACATTAATTTCTTATTTTACAATTCTTAAATGAAAAATTATATTTTACAAAAAATAATACTGCTCGTTTGGATCCAATAATGTTTGTTTTAGTTTTTAAATTTTTTTGAAGTTAATTAAAAATTTGTATTCCTCTGTAAAATAACATGTTTTGTGTTTTCAAATTTCTTAAATAAAATGCACATTTAAATTATTACTATTTCTTATGTTATGTGGTTATACACTGGCTCTAGTTGTTAGTCTAGGTATAACTTAAATAAGTTGGCAATATGTTGTTTTTAATTTTAAATATAAAAATAAGTGAACAAAAAACTATTCTCTGTTTTATATTTAGCCATTTTAGCATTACTAGCATATTTCGAATGGATTAACATCTACTGCAATATAAAACAGAACGCATTGCTTGTTTTGTAGTTGTTGTAAATCTTCCAACATATTTGAAGATCGTAACAATAATATTGTTGGACAATACTCAAAGTATAATACTATTGTACTATTGGAATACATAGTTTCTTTCTTATTCTTTGAAAAAAAAACAATTTTTTTTTGGCAATTTACATTTACATCATTTATTTAAATCAAAATAAATGTTCATTTTAATAACAAAAGTTAATAACTCTAGCTGCCAGGGCTTTCGACTGTTTTTAGCAATTGTTTTATATACATATTCGAAATTCTTTATAAAAATAAGGTCTTCCAATTTTATTATCACTTACGGTCTATATAGATCACACAACGAAAGTAAAACAGTCCAGATCAATGACAAATTTAAGTTTTGTGTTGTGGTAATAGTTTGACACTCATTTGCTTGTCCATTGCAATTGCACACATGAGTTTATGTTCTTCTTTTTAGCGCGAAGTTGCCATGCTATCGGATATATTTTTTTAAAAAAACTACAAACATATTTAATTTTATTTGTATCAATCCTCTTTATAGAATAAAAAAAAATGCAATGCTGATAAGTATTGTTATCAGCTGGTAATAATTCACTTCATTGCGATTTGTAGTCGACTGTAGATGTATATTTGAAAACTCGTTTTCTTTAAGCGGCAATTTAATATATGTATTTATTATCAACAGCTATTAAATAAAAATAATATTTTTTTGTTCATAATTCGCGAATATATTGCTAACTACAGTGTTGTGCATATCAATTGCAATCATTTCACCCTTTAACATTTTTTAAATATAACTTTTTTTTATATAAATTAATAAGCAGATTAATGAAAAACAACGAAAATAACTTTTTAGTTCAAGTGTTTCAACTCAATAAGTAGAAAAAGATAATAATGAAAAAATTGCACTGTGCATAACTAAAGCAACTAGAAAAATGAAAGTAGATAAATGTTTTTTTTTTATTAGTATTTGGAAAATAGCCTTTGTTTTGTGTAACAGAGGCACATCTTTTTGGCATTGAAGCTATTAAATTATCAATAGTACTTTGTTATCTTTTAGTGCTTGAAACAGGGCCGCTGTGTTCAGAAAGCGCTGCCCACCAACTCGCCGCTTGAGGATGCCAAACAGATTTTCGATTGGGTTCAGGTCAGGTGATTGGGCAGGCTAATCCAATACCTGAACCCTGTTTGCTGCCAGCCACTCTTTTACAACCTTTACCGTGTGTTAAGGGTCATTGTCATGTGGGAATACACAGTCTAGTGGCATTTTCCGCTGAGCAAAAGGCAACATGACTGACCGTAAAATCTGCTTGTACGCAAACCGGTCCTTGCCCAAAAACCAGAAAAGCAGACCCAAACCATTGTTTAGTTTAGTTTAGTTTATTATTAATATTGAATTCATTGTTCACATAAGACTTGTGTATAAAACAAAAAACAAAAAAAAACACTGTGGCGCTGGCAGCCCGGTATGGGCCATGGCCTAGCTTCTTGCACTCATTTGTGTTGCTCATGTTATCATTTTGGTCACATCTGAGTGGGGCCTACGGTTTATCGCCGAGTCCGAACGGCACTCCTTAGAAGCTCTTTCGTAGGCAATTTTACTTTCGGGAGTTTGCCATTGCCCGCCGAAAGGGTGATGGCGATTTGAAAAATTGTTGGTGACCCAGCCTGGAATCGAACCCAGACTCTCTGCGTGATAGTCCAATGAGCTAACTATCACGCCATCGCCATCGCCGATGTGTATAAAACACATCTTTTAAAAAATAGAACAAGCTTTTATACATTACTTTAATTTGAGTTTAGTTTAAGGAGTTAAGTTTAAATAAAAGAAAGAGATAAGGAAAAGAAAGTACCAATAAAATAAATATAAGGAAAAGAAGAGGTAGGAAAGTAGGCAAATCTATAAGGAATTATTAGCATAATGAAGAAACAATTTTTTCTTAAAGGCGGTTCTGTTCGTCGTGCTCTTTATATCTACGGGTAAACTATTCCAAAGGCGAATCGAGTTAACAAAAAATTGTCTAGATGTATTAACATATTTGCATCTTGGAATATTCAATTGCAACATTCTAACATTACGCGGAAAATGAATTTTTTTAAATAGGTATTCCGGTTGTTTTGTTGTTAAAATTTTGTGTAATGATAGTACAGTTCGATATTTCATCAATTCCTCGCTTGACAAACTTACTATCTGATGGGAGTAGAATGAGATATGTTGATATCTTCCAATGCCGAATATGTATCTCGCACAGCTATTATAGGCAACATTCAGCTTTCGCCGAGATTCATAATCCATGTCGGAGTATATTTCACACCCATAGAATAGGCAGGATGTATGATTTTACAAGCTTCAACTTAACTTTGGTGGGAAGATAGTTGGAGGTTGGACTAAGTCCTCTAAGGGCTCCGTAAACTTTCGATGCAGTTTTTGTAATATGAGTCCTCCAGGTAAATTGTTGGCTCATGTAAACCACAAGATTTTTGAATGTTTCAACATATTCAACTGGAGTTCGATTAATATAAAGAAGAGGAATGTCTACTTTAACTCGGCTAGCATTAATGATCATTGCTTTAGTCTTTGCTGGATTAAGACTGAGTTTATTTTCAAATGACCACTTATAAATTGTTGCTAATTGGTCGTTTAGATTAATAATCGCTTGCTTAAGTTGGGATTTTGGAAAAACAATAAATCTGCATATCATCTGCATATATATGACGTTTACAATTCACAAGACGCACGGCTAAGTAGTTTATATAACATATAAAGAGTAGGGGTCCTAAAACGGATCCTTGGGGAACACCTGATGGAACAAAAAGACAAGATGAACGCTTTTTCTCATGACACACATACTGTGAACGATTACTTAGATATGACGACACAAAATTACATAGAGACCGGTCGAACAAGAATTGGGTCCGAAGTTTCATGACTAGTATTTTATGGTCAACACAATCAAATGCTTTAGAAAAGTCAAAAAACATCATTAGTGCTAGCATTTTGTGGTCTAAGCCCTCACGAATATCTTCGCAAACCTTAAGTAAAGCTGTGGTGCAATTATACTTAGCACGGAAACCCGAGTGCCAGTTTGTAATAAGCTGTTTATCGTTTAAATAATGTTTGACTTGTTTACTAACGATAGTCTCAAAGACTTTGCTCAGAAATGGAAGTATGGCAATTGGTCGATATTCAGTTTCTGGGCGCGATGGAGATTTCGGAATTGGCACCAGTTTAGCGATTTTCCAACTTTCAGGGAAGGTTGAAGTTGTGAGTATTGAATTAAAAATATGGGTTATATGAGTGAGAATGACTGGAAGTAGGATTTTTATGAACTTGGGAACGATATTATCCCATCCAAATACGTTAGATGTAATGTCAAGGATCGTTTTACCAACACTGATTTCGTCGGTACATTGTAGGGAGTAAGTGTCGTCGCTACTGCATTGTGGTTCAGATATATTTGTCGGATTATGTATATCATATGCAGAAACAAATTTAGCATTAAGTTCGTCTAAATTTATGTGGCTTGAAAGGGCTGGCTTTTCAGAAGTCAAACCGAGTGAGCGCACAGTCTTCCAGAACCCGGTGTTTAAGCTAACTGCATTGAACTTGTTTACATAAAATGACCTTTTATTAGATCTGATTAATGAGGTTACTGCATTACGAACAACTTTGAACTCTGTATGTATTTCAGGATATTTGTACCGTCTCCATTTCCTGTATAGGATATCCCGGGCTTTCATGAGATCAAAGACTTCTTTTGTAAGCCAAGGTAATCTGCATTTCTTGGACCTTCTTTTTACCACTGGTACATGCTTTTTAAAAAGGTATAAAATGTTCTCATTAAAATATTTAGTTTGAAAGCTGGTATGATTTTTTTGCATATTTCGGCTGCCAATTTATCGTCTGGCAGTCGTGAAAGAGTACTACTAGATTAAGTTTTGTATAATCAAATGACTCGACGAAATCATTATTCGTTACTTCTGAAAGTATGTTGACTGTTAAAAGAATCATGTCGTGATGCGAAAATGCTGGAACAGGAAGTTGATCGTACCGAAGCGAGAAATTTTCTTCAGACTAACGCAATATCAATTAAAGAGGGTGATTTGTTGGGTGCAAAATGAGTAGGATGGATACTATTTACGAAACTCAGGCGAAGGGACTCAATCAGTTCTTTAAAAGCATTAATTTCCTTTTCTAAGATGTTTAGGTTTAAGTCACCACATATAACGATTTTGGAATATAAAGGAGATAATTCCTCGAGTACATCTCTTATTAGCGTATGGTGTGCAACATCCGGAGCCATATATATGCATCTCAGAAGGAAAATTTCGTTAAAAGTTCTAACCTCAATGAATACGTACTCCAATAAGTCGGTTGGTGATGATTTTTTAATAATATGACACTTATGACACTTTGTTAAATAGATACCAACTTAATAGATTTGCAGTGAGAGAGTAAAAAAAGAGATATAAAAAGAAAAGAAAATAAAACAAGAGGAGAAAAATAGGAAAAATTACATCGTTTTTCTTATGCGTCAAAGAAAAATTCATTGTTGACGTTGTAAGGTGACTTCTTGATGTCGTGCGGCAATGATTGCGAGAGCATGTGCATCGCTGACTAAGATGCTTCGTTGGTTCCTCTCCTTTCTCACCATAATGCTTCCATTCCTGATAGAAACAGAGAAAAGGTGCTTTTGAAGTTTCAGCCGTGTTGCTTGTTGTAGTAAGATGTGATTTTTTTGGTGAGACTTTCGTTGACATAAAATACTGATGAGAATTCCAGGCCGATGTCATTTAGGCAAAGTTGCCTTCCATTTTTTTTTCGAAACTGTGTCACTGCTCCCAGAAGGAGATTTCTCTCTTGAGCAGAGTTGAATTTTAAAATGACTAGTGGTTCAGCCGTATTATTTCTTGTCTGAGTACGGAAAACAGCATTTAGTGTCGGAGGTTTGCATTCAACAATATGACATAAGTGGTGGAACATAGACTTTAGGTTTTCGTCAGCCAAATGTGGTACACCAAACATAATAGCATCAGAAGCTATTTCTCTTCTCTCTAGAGCGTCGCAGCGTTAGTTTAATTCTTCTAAGGTGTGGTGAGTTATGTGTTCTTCAAGAGAGCTGGCTTCCAGTTTTTCAACACGCTGCTGAAGATTGTTTACGCTCTGCTCGATTTCAAGAAACTTTGTTGGCAAACTCTTTTCTACTCGTCTTAATTCTTACATGAGATTTTCACGGAGCTCCAGCATTTCATCGGCAAAACGACACATGATGGTTTCTGTGTGTTTCTTCATGTTTTTTTCAAAAGTTTTCTCGAAGGTATCAACAGTGAGCATTTTTATTGATCCTGAAACAGATTTCCCGAGATTCGGAGCTGTACACTTGGATGTTGGGGTAGCATTTTGTTTAGGCATAGAGACGGCACCATCTGTTTCATTCTCAAGCTTTCTTTGCGAACGAGTGGTCACGGATTGAGTACGCGGGTGAATTTGAACTCATTTTAGAGAGATTTAAAGAGAGTAATGATCAACACAGTAACTCAAAAATAGTAACAGTACTTAAGACTTGCCGAACCTCCTCCGCGTTTTACAGTGGCTTTGCGGTTTTGGTCGTTCCCCCTTTCGCCGACGAACAGTTGTCATACCATTGCTTGCAAAAAGGTCAAACTTCGATTCATCGCTAAAGAGCACTGATTTCCATTGGTCAGTGGTCCAATGAAATATGAATAAATTTTATAAATTCAAACAACAATATTTTTACGCAAATATCATGTCTTTTCTCTTAATGCTTCCTGGTCAGAAATGATTTTCTACCCGGCCTATAACTTTTAAAACCTAATTCTATAGCACGTCGACGAATGGTACTTGAGTCTGCCTTACTATCGATTGCGATGATAAAAATGGATCTTTTTTTATAGCCAAAACTATTTTTCTGTCCATTCGTTCTGTCGTCTTTCCTTTCGGTCCGCCCAAGTGAATGGTTTTAACAGATTTCGTGGCCTTATACTTTTAATTGAGCGCGAGATGATCGACTTATTGATATTGTACCTACCCCGCGGCGTTGTACGAATGGTTGCTCGGCCAACTGCGAAGACTTCCGTACAATTTCAACACAACTTAAATCTCGAATTGGTTGTGACGATCGCGAACAAATCCCGTCCTCTCTCAATTAGCACAAACAATTTCCTTACGATTTTTACAATTCTTACAATTTATTCAATTCAAAATATGACAAACTTAATTCTATCTTAATTCGAGTTATATGTAATTATCGCAAACAAAAAAAAATAACAACAAGCTGCCCCACTGACTGAAGGTCAATGAGTAGCAAAAAAAAGAAAGAGGAAGAAAAAAATTAAAAAAAAAAACCATTCATTCATTCATTCCGTGATCTGAACCTGGAACCTCCGCACGCTCAGCCAAGCGCTTTGGCTATCACGACCAACGACCGCGTATATTTTTTTTGTCTAAAACGATTGAAGTATACACGGCGTATAACAGTTGGCACCGAGCACGTTTTATCACTCTTTTTTTTTGCTTTTTTTTTTGGTAATACGCCCTTATTATTGCAACTGGATAAGGGTTGCTTATACATTTTTTAATAAATTAACAAAAAAACTTTAAAGCACTTAGCTGGCTCTGGGCTCTGCTTCGGTCGTCTCGCTCCAATTCCAACTACCGGTCCCAACTAGGGTTTGACTTGGTGAAGAATGAATCGCCCAACAGCACCAAGCTAGTCCAGGGTTTCATGCAATCAAAAATAGAACCTCCAACCACGATTTTGCATTTAGTGTCCTAACCAAATAAAATTAAAGTACGTCAGGGTAACGTTCTTCAGAAACCAAAAACAAAAACCCACCTTTTGTTTGCTCGAACTGGTTTTAATTACTAGCTTATTATTACTACAGGCCATTTTTCCGCTGTGCTCATCATGCACATCTCCACGCACTTGTATCAGGTGTACATAATGAAAACCGCGGCGAAAATGGCCAATGAAAAAGAATAAAAGAACAAGAACAAGGTTCCAGAGGGAATTGAACCTACGACGACGTGTGAAGCTGCGCGCGCATTTTTTTTTTCATTTTCAATGCATTTTTATTAATTTAAATTCAGAAATTCTTACAAGCTATACAAAAAAACGCTTAAAAATTAGCTTAAATAACTTAGAAAACTATCCTATTCTAACTTACTGGTCCAATGCGGACACTCTAAGTTAAACATAATTCTTAATCTACATGTCTTTCGACGTTCCGTACAGTACTTTTTTTTTTACAGTACAGTACTTTTACATTAATTTAAGCCTAAAACTAAGAAAATAATTTTATTAAATAAAAAACTTAGTAAATGTACTTTTTTTTTTTGTTCTACTTAGTATAAAACTTATAAACTAAAACTTAAAGACTACTTAAAATAAATCCTAAGCCTACTTAACCTACTAAAGCTAACTTATTGTTCAAGTATTATTATTTTTTTTTTTTTGGTGTGGCTTGGATTACTCTGTTTTTTTTTTCAGTTTTTTTTTTCAGTTTTTTTTTCAGTTTTTTTTTTTGTTTTTATATATTTTTTTTTTAATTTTTTTTTTATAATTTTTACTCTTAAATCTACCTTAACCCTACCTACACCTATGTAAGCCGGCCACGGCTAAAAAAGATTAGGCTGATCAACTCTGCTCCCTAATGGAGCTACCCTGCACTGGAGGAGTTCGATGATGGAGCTTCCCCTTCTTCTGCAAGCCACCAAAATTGTTGGTGCTGCCGAGCAACATCCCTCATGTCGCGACTCCCTACCGCCCTACCAAACCGGAGACGCTCCGCACTGCCGTGTGCGACGTCTCTGTCGTAGTTGAGTCGCCTGTCCGCAGCTGTTCGAGCGACGTGGAAGATTAACGGCACCGCTAATCTATCCTGGATCAGACCTTGTTTGTCGAGGTAGAGGAACGCTTCTGGAGGAATAAAGCCGTCAAAGCGAACTCTCTCGTGATACATATAATTGGGGTAGTAAGCCCCAGATATCAGGTTGTTCGACGAGGTCATTGCTCTTGCAATGTGCCTTCGAGTCAACTTAATAACAAAATTGTCCACTCGTATTAGGTTCGCCCTATTGTACAAGAAGACAAGCCCTAAGGCAAGCCCTCTCAAACACCCGAATCTTTTCCAAAAGACTTGCTCTCACGTTGAACCACACGGGACAACCAAATGTAAGCATAGGCCGAATAAGGGCCATGTAGCAGATCACCTTTACCCTCGCATCGAGTTGCCTGTTATAAAACAGTCTCTTTGTAAGAGCAAAAGCACCTTTGGCTCTGGCCAGAGCAACATCTATATGTTTGTTAAAATACAGATATTGATCTAGCCAGATCCCAAGGTATCTGATTACATTTCGACAAACAAGTGGCTGCCCGTGTTGTCCCACGATCTGAAACTTTCGCCAATTCTTTCTGGTATCCGCAGAAGCCCCAGACAAAGGCGTCCTAAAAAGAATGGTTTCCGACTTCTGAAAGTTGATCTTCAACTTCCAGTCGTCGCAATATTGTTTAATTTTATCGAAGTCACGTTGCAAAAGAATGTTTATAACCTCAATCTTTGGACCTGATCTGTACGCGATTAAGTCGTCTGCGTACGCTATGGCATGGTGAAGTGAACCTATCAGATCGCTTGTGTAAATGTTGAAAAGGATTGGCGAATTGACCGCACCTTGTTGCAGACCGTTTTTAATGTTGAATGTACCAGTAGAAGTCGCCACATCGCCATTTTTCACGATGAACTGTCTATCTGTGAGCATATTGAAAAGAATATACAGCAGTGGTTTACTAATGCCCAGTCTGTACAACTTGTAGAAGAGTCCCTCTAACCATACGGTATCGAAAGCCTTCTCCAAGTCATCAGGCAGGCGCCCGTGCACTGTTTCTTGGCTTTGTTCCATTGGACATCAGAAACCAGTTTAGACGCGGCATGAATAACATCATGCCCCGCCTTGAAACCGAATTGATTATCCGGAACTATATTTCTGTCCTCAACCCACTTTGTCAGGACTCTATTGATAACTTTTTCGAAAACCTTACTGATATTTGGAAGGAGACTGATCGACCGGAGATTCGCCGGATTGGAGGTGTCTTTATCCCTTTTGGGGATGGGATGTACCACCGCAGTTTTCCAATGCGCTGGATAATGTGCATTATTCATTGCATTGTTAAACAGGGTGGTATAAATGTCCACCGCTTCTAGTGGGAGATGTCGAAGCACAATGTTCGGTATTCCATCGGTTCCCACTGATTTCTTACTTCTAATTGTGTCTAAGATCGTTTGAAGCTCTTCCTTTGAAATGAACGGGGGTTGCTCCCTTTCATTGACGATGACATTATTTGCCATATTCTCGTCACTGAACTGGGTGAAACCCGAGTTCTCGATTCGCCAGTTCACTATTTCATTTCGAAGGTAGAAATTGTGCACAAGGACTCGATTTTCCAGGTCGTGGTTGGGACCAATGATTTCATTTGTCTTGTACACTTCCTGGAAAGTCGCTCCTATAGCCTCGACCTTCTCCTGCGGATCTTCGATCACAAAGAAGTTGTCATCATCAACAGCTTCATTTGGATCTATGCCTGCTGTTGAGAGTATGCGTTCGTTGTCAGTCGTTCGGGCGATTTTTAGACATGAAAGGTCGTTTTGATCTTTCCTCCGAAATATTTTATTTATTTGCGGGAACATATTCGGGTTGCTGGTGTTTACAGCCTGAATTTTGTTGTTCCAATACAAACTTACAGAAGCCCTGTAATTTTCTTTTATTAATGTTTGGAGGTTTTTGATCGACGACTTTAATGTCAAAATCTCCGGGTTGTGTCTGTCAGTAAACTGTCTGTACAAGGTCTTCAGTCTTGAGAGTAGTCTACTTTTATGTCGGTGCAGTGCGTCTATAGTTGAATTGCGGAACAAGTCTTCGTTGTCAGTGTATTGATACCGAGGTATCGTTTTGTCCATTGTTCGTTTAATTGTCTCGTCTATTAGTTTTAGATACCTGTCAATCTCCTCGTTTGACAGATTTCTGTTGGACGGTGGGTAGAGCGAATTCGAGGAGAGTGCTCTAGTCAGTTCACCACCACTACCGTCAGGCCACTGAACACTTGCAAACTTAGTCTCTTCTGCGATATTTGAAAATTCTTTATCCACTTTTTTACTTAAAAAGAGAAGCCGAAACACATCCTTTCTCTGCGGAGATCAATGAACGACTGGAAGCTGCGCGCGCTACCTTGACGCCAAGCCCCATACATGGGGATGATGCTCCCACTGACCCGGACATGAGTTCTCACACCAACCTGGACGAAAATCTTTCAAAAATTAAACCATAATAATATTTATCGCGAGCCATGATGCACTTAAAAATAAACAAACTTCTTTGTTCCAAGCTACAATCGCAAATGCTCATAAAGTTTGAATAATCACCAGTAACTCACAAAACATGAAATGTAATAGTAATTTACTATTAATCAGGTGAGCAAAATCACAATCGCTAAAGTTGCTTTGTTATGCACAACTGAAAAACAATCATTCTAATTGTATTGCTCAATTCTAAAATACCGTTAATTTGTGTATCATTTTCGCTATTGTCGTATTAAGCAGAATTCATTGCTAAATGAAACGAATGTTAAAAGCTAAAGGATTCAAATATGTAACATTATTTGCTATTGATATGCACAACACTGTACATGTAAGTATGTACGTAGGCAAAATATTAATTTATTCGAATCTTCTTCTTATCCTTTTATTAACCCTTTCCTCGTTATACGAACTAATGCGTAACGAGTTTCCCATTTTTACTGCATCGCTGCTGCTCCGCTTATGGGGTTGGCTAATGTCGCAGACCGCAGAACGCGTCTACATACTGTTCGATCCTGGATCGCTTTAGTGGTTAGCCCCAGGCGTTGTTGCGCATTTGCCATCTGAGAAATCCAGGAATTCTTTTTCCGACCTCGTTTTCTTACAGTTGGAGTGACCGTAGTTGATAGTGCCTTTTTAACCGGATTTTCCGCAGATCTTCTTTGAACGTGGCAATACCAGCTTATTCTATTCGCCTCAAGCTGTTCGGTTACCGAATTCTTTATATGTAGACTTCCTCTTATACGCGTAGATCTAATGCAATCGCGTTTAGTGACTCCACTAGACATCCTTAACATTTTCATTTCCGCTACCGTCATTTTGTTTTAAAACGCTTCGTAAATTGTCCAGCACTGTGAACCGTATATAAGAGCTGGTGTAACAACCGTGGTGTAGAGTTTCCCCTTTAATTTAAGTGGAAATTTTCGGTCGCAAAAGATTCCCGAATTTTCCCGCCATTTCATCCACCCCACACTCACTCTGTGGTTTACGTCGTCGTCACATTTCGCTTCCATGTTAACGATTGATCCAAAGTACTTAAAGATAGTGCTTTTCGGAAGAACTATTCCGTCTAACATTATATCCGGAACAGGTCGCAACGGATGCGCAAATGGGCACTTCAAATGCTCCGTCTTTGAACGACTTATTTTAAACCCGTTTCTCTCTAGCGCATTTCTCCATGAATCTAAGACGTTCTGTAAATCTTCGACGTTATCGCTAAGTATAACTGCGTCGTCAGCGAAGAGAATTGGCGTTGCATTTGCTTCGCGCATGCAGTCTTTTAAAAGATAGTCGAATACTACGTTGAAGAGGTAAGGGCTAAGTACGCTTCCTTGATGCACTCCGACTTTAACTGGAAATTCTCTCGTTAGTCCGGCAGAGCTTTTAACCGCAGTTTTCACGTTTCCCCGTACATGTCTTGTATTATTCTAACATACGTTTCCGGTACGTTTTGAGACCTCAGCGCGGCCCATATGAGATCCTTAGGCATTTATTCGAATAAAATAAAATATTCTCAAATAATATTTTATATTTTTATGTTGCAACATGGGCGCTTGACATTCGTCGATAGTTATACCAACTTTAGCGAATAAAAATGCAACCTACAGAATTAACTAATCCACTCTCACATATTTCAGTATAAATTGAAATTCCTCTCTTTTAACTTTTCCACCTAAGCTATTTTTTTTTTTTTAATTCTTCCCAACACTTTATTTTTTGCTCCATAGTTATTTTACTTCTATTTTGCGCTATATCTAAGCATATCAAGATGGAAAAAAAAAATAATGCCAATAATAATGAAGTAAACTTTAAAATCGATGCTGGTGCAGATGTCATTGCGTTACATTTAGTTTAATAAAAAAATGTAAAATTAAATTGTTGAATGAAGAAAATAATTTTGGTGTTACCGATTACATGGGGAAATAAAATAAAAATTGTTGGTTCAGTTATACTTAACTGTGTTGACCCGGTTTCTCAAATAAAACAATCTGCTCAGTTTCTCGTTGTCGATGACGCATGTGAGCCTGTACTCGGTTTAAAAACATGTGTTGAAATTAATTTAATAACTCGATGGGATATAAACTCAATTACTTTGCCCAGAGCAGTTGAGGGATTTATAGAGGAGAACCAAGATATTTTTGATGGGTTAGGGAACTTCCGGGTAGCATGAATATTAAATTGATAATTTAAACATCCTACTGAATGGGTAAATAATTTGCAGGTGGTTGAAAAACCTAATGAAAAGTTGCGTTTATGTTTAGATCCAATGCTTGTTTTAAAAGGGAACATTATTTAATTCCAACTTTAGACGATTTTATAAGCAAGTTAAAATGAAAAAGCTTTTACAGTACTTGATCAAGTATTTTGGGATATGAAACTAGACAAAAAAAGCTCTGATCTCACAACTTTTACGACTCCCTTTGGTAGGTACAAATGCAATCGGGTAACTTTTGACTTAAATTGTGCTCCTGAAATTTCCAACGGAGAATGTTACAAATTTTTGGAAACATTCCGGAGGTAGTAGTTTATTTTGATGACATTGGAATCGCAGCCGAGACAGAAATGGAATATGACCGAATTTTAAAACTATTTGTTGTACGGGCGCGTGCGAAGAATAACATAAAGTTTAATACAGAGAAAACACAAGTCAAATTTATGGGGCATATATTAGAGAATGGTCAAATAAAATCTCCAGAAGCATATCGCGATGCAATTTTAAAAATGAAGCCGGAAAACAAACACGATGTTATGAGAATTTTATGTCTTTTTAAGTACTTAGGGAAATTTATATCAAATCTATGACAAAAAACAGCCGCTCTACGTAGTTTAACTCGGAGTTCTGTTGGACTGAAGACCATGAAACTGAAATGAATAATCTGTTAAAAATAGTTGATCTGATCCAGTTCTTACTGTCTATGACCCAAATAAACCTGTCACAGTTCAAACAGATTCATATTAATATGGAATAGGTTGTGTTTTAATACAAGGGGGTCATCAAGTCGCATAAGCATCACGTACATTAAGTAAATTTGAGAAAGAGTGGGCACTAATGGAGAAAGAACTGTTAGCAGTGAATTTCTCTTGTCAGCGATTTCATTTATTTTTTCGTGATTTTATTGTTGAAAGTGAGCATAAACCGCTTGAGGTTCTAATAAAACGTGACATTGATGATGTCATTGCTTGATTCATATTACAATTTTAGTTTTGCAGAAAAACTTAAGAACAAAACTTCAACAAATTATTGAAGTAATTTCGCGTTTATTCAGCAATATTGGTTTCCCCACAATTCTTAAATGTGACAACAATCCATTTGGCTTTCATGAATTTGAATTATTTGCTAAGGAATGCAATATTGTCTTAAAATTCTCAACTCCTCAATATGCCTAAAGTAATAGACTTGCAGAAAAAGGGGTAGCTATTACTAAAAATATTTTAAAACGATTTTTGGAAATAGGTGAAACTGATTAACTTCAATAGAGAATTTTGGAATACAATTCGACTTCAATAGCGAGTATGCATTATTGACCATCTGAGTTATTTTTGGGAACAGTAACAAAAACAAAACTACCAATTTCCAACGCGTTGCTTTGGTGAAACAATGTTAGTGAGCAAATTGTCCAAAATAAAATTTAAAGAAAGCAAACAAAGAAAGAAGAAGCAAACACCAAAATACTATTATGATAGAAATGCAAGGGCACTATCTGCTCTCAATATTGGGGATCAAGTTATATTTTTAAAAAAATAAAAACGAATGGAACCATGGCACTATTACTGGTATCGTTAACAAAAGATCTTATATTGTAAAAGACTGCTTTGATAATTATTATAGTTAAAATCGCAGGTTGACTGCTAAGATATCAAATAAAGATGTTGACACAACTGAATTTCTGATTGAAGAAAGTTTTAACAATCCAGTAGTAGAAGTTAGAGACAACTCTAAAATATTGGAGTAGAAATCAATCCTTATGTGCTTGTGGACGAACCCAAATCATCAGCAGAAACATCGCAGCCAAATACTGAATCTGTAGGTGATTCGAGTTCTGAAACATCTGAAGACAATGAATTCAAGCCAATAATTAATATTAGTCAAAACGATATGGTTATGATTCTGATTAAGAAATGAATATGTGTTTGTGAAAATTGGGTTTTTATTATACCAAAAAAAAGCATGTGTGATAAATGTAAAAATTATTTTACTCTGGTAACCCCATGTAATACGTTTGTTTAAATATATTTATCTGGCAATCCCCTCAATATGCTATTAGGTATGTAAAGTAAATGACATCTGTAATCATCAGTTCAGGCAGTTGACGCTTAACCTCTGACGAGAACATTTCCACACATTATAACTATATAAATAAAAGCAAATAAATAGCACAAGGAGCTGCTTCATAACATGATTTTGGTCTTTCTCCGACATGTTCGGTAGATTGAGCTGGAAGGATGAACAGAGTGCTGAAGAAGCCCTGCTGGTAACGGTTAAACTCCATCAGAATAGAACAGTGGGGCATGTTATTCAATGCACACACATGTAGCAACAGTGCATTCGTAAGATTCACTCTGGATTGGTTTGGACATTTAACCCATAATCCCACACGCGAGTTTTAATTTTTATTTAAATGAAAAATAAATAGGGAAATATAGAAAAAAACACGGAGCAATTTCTTTTGGCAACTTTATTCTTTGACGAACGCAAACACTTGTTTTTTCATTACAAACAGATTATCTTTTCTTTAGGCTGCTCATAGCCTAATTTAATTATCAGTTTACTTGAACCACGAATGTGCCATCGGGGAGTTGCTGTACTTTGAAAGTGCATTTGCAACTTGAGTTTTCTCATTGTTCATAAATTCTACTGAATTTTATTCTTTTTAGACTTAGGTATTTATGATAGTTTTTATTTCAACTTTTAAACTTTCATGTTTTCTGATCATACCATAAACTTACATTACAACTGCGATCAATACAATTAATAAAGGCGTTCTTATAATATAATTATTGTTTTTATGATAATGAAATTCCTGAATTTTTCTTAAGTTTTCTCCTTAAAATGTCCATATTTAAATTTATTTATTAGATTATTATTCATTATTCTAAAAGTTAAAATATTAATTGAACAATTCGTTACGTTTATTGCATAGTTTCCATACTACTTAAGTTTCTATCCTCAAATTTATTGATTACTTATTGATTTTAAATTTTTGCAAATAACTACAATATATTTCATCAATTTTCCCTATTTCATTTTTTTTTTTATTATTTTGCCTTCAATTACATTCATATTTGGGTACACAGTTATTACTTGCATTTAAATCTTCAGTATAACTACTCGTATTATCTGGATTATAATCAAACTGTGTTATATCTCGTTCTTTATGGGATACGGGAACGATAATTTTAAGGTCTAATTGCGTATATTCTTTTGGAGGTTTTATTGCTAGAATTAACATCTCCCTTTTGTAGTTCATTAATCCTACCCTAGAATGTTTAAATTTATAAAAATCTAAGTCTAAAGCTAATATTTCTACGGTTAATATGCTTAGATGATACTCGTAAATTCCCTGCTACGTTATCTAAAATAT
Source organism: Volucella inflata (assembly GCA_928272305.1). Classification (NCBI taxonomy): domain Eukaryota; kingdom Metazoa; phylum Arthropoda; class Insecta; order Diptera; family Syrphidae; genus Volucella; species Volucella inflata. Next base: position 21,949,031 of record OV743719.1, read on the forward strand.
TATCTATGTTTCCTCTAAAATTTTTTATTTCAATCTCTTTTTAATTATTGTATATGTATGTATATACATATATTATTTATTTTCGACATGAACTGTTTTCAGGGTTTCGTACGTCCGAATGAAAAACGAAACCCTTATAGGGGTCCGTCCGTCTTTGACAGCCAATTTACTCCGAATCTACTGTACCGATTAAGTTGACTTTCGCCAAACATATGCATATCTGTGACCCAAATATGGACACGTAATGTAATTAAATGAATTTTGAACATTGGGGTCATATTTGGAGGTTTATTAGGAAATTTGAAAAAAAATATTTGCAAACTGTACTGTGCAATGAAAGGGCTTTTTGTATTGGTCTCAAATATATTTTTTTTATAATTTTGAAATAAATAGTTTCGAAGTAATTGAAGGAAATAGAAGAAAAGTGGAAACAGACTGGTTTTACTTCTTTTTTTTTATGCGTTCGTGATTGGCTGCGATCCAGAGATTATTCATTATGAGTAACTGCGTATATATGATTGCGTTGTTTTGTTTATGATGACTGGGTGTTTCGAGAAAACTAAATTACTTTTTAAAAAGTTTTCTTAAAAAGAAAAATGCTGGAAAAATATTTAGTATATTTCTTTTTAATCCACCTTTTCATATGTTTTAAAGTTAAGGTAGCCATTTATTTATCTGAATAGGGTATTAACAAACGTGTTTTATTAAATTAAACGACATCACTAAGAAAGAATGTATGAATAATATATTGTAAAATAGTAGTATTTAATTCTTCTTCGTTCAATAAATCCAAAGCAATATAATTTGTTTAATAAAATGGAAATCAGTATACGGAACCCTCTCCATGCGAGGTCAACTCGCACTTGTCCCCTTCTTTGGTATCTATTTGCTTGTTTAAATTGTCTATACCAGCATAATTATTTAAATCTATGACCTTCAAATGTGTGCGAGTCGTTCAGCGTTCCAAATTGTTGATTTAATTGTTGTACTGTGCACATTTTCGAGGTTATGTTTTTTATAGAAGGTTTCAACTGTATGTCTCAAATGCTTAAAATGTCGATATTTATCTTCTCTCTCTCTCTCGCTCTTTCTGTTTTTATTTCTTTTACCTATCAAAGTTTGTTTGTGTTTTTCCTTTAAATGCTTAGCGTTTGTTTCTTCTGACCTGTTAAGAGTAATTTCAAGAGTAGAGTGATACCTATTAAAATTTGAATTGCTTTATACATATTCGTATTTGTTGAAAAGTCCTCATCTTTGATTTTTCCTATTTAATTTTTACATTCCTAAGATATTCTCTTATATTATCGGACTTTAACCGATTGTCACAAATGATTTATGTACGATTTCCGAGTAGCGTAATTTGTTCTTCTATACATTCGATTTCAATTTCCAGTTTTTGCTGACTAAATTATAAGCATATGCCTTTTTTGTGAGCTTATCTATGAACGTTAAAAACGTCATACGGAGCAGCTGTTAAATACATGAAGAAGTCAAAAGCATTTGTTAGCAAGTGGGTGCACCGTTATTCCCAAGTTAAAAATGTGGATGATTTGCCAGATCGTGGGTCTACGCCAAAAACAACAAAAAAGCTTCTTCTATCGTTACGTGGAGGACAAGGGATTTTACGTAAAAGGGGTCTAAATGTGTGTTGTGATACGATACGAAGACGTTTACTAGCCAATAATGTAAAATTTCGAAGCACAATAAAGAAAACAGTAAAAAAAACAACGTAGAAAAACGACTCAGTTGGGCCAAGGAGAATTTGGATAGAGATTGGAACAACGTTATTTTTTCGGATGAAGCTTCTTTTTGGGCATGGTCTCCTATCACTCATACCTGGTGTACACAATCCAATAAATTAATCCAGCGGACCGTCAAAAACCCGGCAAAGGTGCACGTTTGGGGATGCTTCTCAAAACAAGGATTTGGCAATTTGTTCATGTTTATAAATACCTTAAACGCACCCAACATGGTCAAAATTTATAAGAAGGCTTTATTACCATCTGCCCAAAGGTGGTTTAAAAGAAGGAATGAGAATTAGTTACTGCAAGAAGATAATGACCCAAAACATCGCAGTCGTTTGTGCAGTGCGAGGAAACAAGAAAATGACGTCGATGTTTTAGATTGGCCATCACAGTCGCCGGATGCAAATCCCATTGAAATTGCTTGGGCATTCATGAAGCTAAAGCTCCAAGGAAAGAAGATACCGATGGTCAAACAATTATCACGAAAAATACGAGTTTCTTTGTCTCAAGATTATGCTTTAAGATTAGTAGAAAGCATGCCTCGAAGACTCCAAGCAATTATTGATAATGGAGGGGAGTGGACAACATATTAATTGAAAAGCATTCAAGTAAATAAACAAAATAAACCAGTACAATTGATTTTTTATTATTATTATAAGTTCTTCTTTAATTTTTGTCGTGTACGATGTTATCAAACAGACTGTATTTTTTTTGAAATACCTGAATGGCAACTTTCCTTAATATGGTACAGGGATATTTGTATACGCAAATCCCCTGCAGTATCTATTTCTTGTGCTCTCATGTTACAATTTACAAAGGAGATGTTTTCATTTTCCCTAAGGAGTTCTATTAGAACCTGTTGAACTTATTTTTATTCACTTTAAGATTAATCGGAAAAAATTCCTACTCTTCCTTTTTTTTTTAATAATTCCTTCCGATATGACTGATTCTAAGTCATATCAACTTGGACTATTTTTCTTTCATGAACTGTGTTTACTTCATTGGTGAATTTATTAGTGTCAGCTGTAGCTTTTATTTATTGACGATTTCTTCCTTGATAGGGAAATGGTCAGTCTGTTGTTTTGATGTAGAGTGAACGGTTACTTGGTCTGAAGCTGAATCATTTTCCTAATTGTTTACATGATCTATGCTACTTAAAAAGACATCGACTTTGTACTCCAAACAAGGTTAAACTCGAATGCTTTTAACAACCAGCTTTGATCTCCCGGTAAAAATTCTTTGCCATTATAATTCTTAGCCATATATTTAATTGGCCGGTGGTTTGTCACTATTTTAAATTCGTTCCTCCAAATGTAAGCACGAAAATAAATGACTGTCCAAACTATGGCTAAAAATTCCTTATCTGTTGCTGAGAAATTTTTTTCTCCGTGGTCATTCAGCGACCTTGAAGCATATCAAACAAGTTGGCCTTCCTGAGTGAGAACTGCCCCAATTGCATAATTGGGTTCATTAGTAGAAAGGGTACAACCCTATTGCCGTTCGCGAATCGTCGAAACTGCGCGAGTCGACAATCTCGGCGAATTTTTCTTTACTCGGTATTATACAATAGTTAGCGAGTTTGATGATTCGCCTGAAAATCATTTCTGCCACGACAAAGAAACAGAAAATTTACAGTAACTCAAATGTCAGAATAATTTAAAATTCGTTGTCGGTTTTGAATGTTTGAATTCTTTTTGCCTTGAACCTTACAGTAGAAAAGAGTAAAATGATTAGTAGTGTCGATTTATTTTTCGAAGACGAATACCACTATGAAAGAAGCGCACAAATGTATAAAATAGGGAGAAATATAAGGGACAATTCTAATCCTTAGTTTCTTCATCTTCGGACATCATTTCATCCCTCGCTGAGTTGATTCTGCTCGCAACAAAAAATGGTCCACTTGGATTAGAGGCATTCTGAAGATAAGTAAGGAATCGACAGCATGTTCTAATGGACATAATGACAACTGTGCAAACGGTGCACCGCCAGTGGCGACGGAATCTTTTTAGTTTTTGGCGATCTTTTTTTTAAGTTTCAATTTATAATCTAGCCATACCTGAAATGAAAGGCTGCAGAATAACTTGTAGCACTGAAGTTATTGGAAACTACCACATGCCACTGTTTTCCTTCACGCATTGGAGGCTCCAGAGAATTATGGTTAATTGTGCACCGATCCCAAAAATCAGTGTTGATTTTTTTGTTGGACCCAAAACTGCCCAGTCCTTTGGCAATTTCCAGCTTGTTAAATTGATGAACGTTCTTCTGTTTACTATTAATAAATTAGTTTATTATTCTTTCACTTATGTTGTTGCTTTATTTTATTTTTATTTATATAACCATTTGTTCATAGAGGTTTCCATCTTGTCAAATTCGCCAACTATGGCACACAAATTTTTTGTTCGCTTAAATTTGACATTTAAAGCTAACCGTAATTCAACGAAATTACATTCGCTAGTATTTTGACATTTAAGGTGAATGCACATTCGCGATTCGCGAACCATAATCCCGAATAATCAAATTCGCCTGTTTTTTTGTGCGACTCGCGAATGGTAATAGGGGTGGTAACTGCTTTATTGAAATTTGGAAATCTAAGGTTGGGATGGGTTGTGGCAATGGCGCAATTGGACTATCACGTAAAGGGTCCGTGGTTGATCCCCCCGGCATCGCCATCATCACCCTTTCGGCGGACAATGGCCAACTCCCCAAAGTAGAATTGCCTATGAAAAAGCTTCTAAGGAGTGCCTTTCGGATTTGGCGATAAACCGTCGGCCCCGCTCAGATGTGACAAAAAATTACAACATGAGCAACACAAATTAGTGTCAAGAAGCTAGGCAATGGCCCTGCCATGCCACAGTGTTTTTTTTTATTTTTAAAGATTGGAAGAGTGATTATATTATTTTATGTGTTTCGAACGCTTGGATGTATTCGGGGTCATTTATATTAATTTTTGATGCTTCCTTTAAGAACTTGATTATGGTATAGACTATCCTTGAGGAATCTTTGACGAATTTTCTAGAAAATCTGGTTAATTCAAGAAAACCCGATAACCGTTTTTTTTAATTGGGTTCCACACCCTCTCTGGTGCATTTGATAAATTGAACTTTTAGGTTTTGCTTACATATTAAAAATTATTTTAGAAACTTTTGGGACCTACGCTTACAAACAACACTTTCTCTTAACCTTCCAATAGAACAAAGTTTAAAGTACGCACCACAAGTATGATTAATTTACAGCATCCACCAACCATAAACGCAGTAACAATCTCCGAAAACAACAATCTTAGCATCGCATCGCAATTTTTTTTAGCGCGATTTGCGGTTCGTCTATAGTATCCCGCTACCCATTCATAGTTTCCTCTTGCTGATGTTGTATCATAGATATGCATGGGACAAAAAAGCTTTAATTTTTTTTATCTGGGCTTTTACCAAGATGAAGATGCGATATTCCACAGCTTCCAATGTTTTCCACTCGACAGCTTTGTCCGGTAAATTTAAATGTGCACACTTTAAGGAAAATATTGGAGAAAAATGGTTTAAATTTATCACAGTATCGCGAACGAAATTGTCTTTAACCGTTGATACAACTGCGAAAGTGTACTTTGACGCTATCCAAAGATTTTTTAGGTTTTGGCACTAACAATTCTTCGCAATAGTTTTCTTATAGTAAGAAATGCCTTCCAGATTTATTTTACTTGTTTAGTAAAAGCCAAAGAAAACACTTTTAGAACTAAAACGTTATAATTTCTAAAATTTATTAGTTTTTCCGACATGCGACTTAATTGATTCGGTTTGCAACTTTGAATGTTGAGTCTTGCTTTCTACTAGCCAATCTTTCCTTTATTTCATTTCCAAAGTTTCTTTTAGGCGAGGTCGCCGGGTTCTTAATATTATAATTTCAAGACCATTTCTTCTATTCACAATGAATATGCAGCTACTTACAAATAATACTTCAAAAAAATTTATCAATAAATTTTAAATATAAAAATGCAGTTCGATTATAAAACAAGTTGCGGATTCAAAAACAATAAACAACCTTAAACCCCAAAAATTATTTTTGGAGTTAAAATAATATGGAATGATTTGAAATAGACTGTGATGTTTTCATTATCTAATGGGGAAACCATATATACCATGATATTACCGTTAACCTTGGTGTTACCTAAGCCTTAATTAAGTTAAACAGCCGTTGCAGGGACTCCAAGCGGTTTCAAATAAGTAAAATGTAAGATGTTGGTGTGATTGCTTTTTCGAAAATGCAATATTTTAACCTTTTTTGTCGCTCGCTAATAATTAATCAAATAAAAATCCTCAATTCCTGCGGTAGCCACTCCAGATAAATCAATACCAGTAATAGCTAAACTAAATCTCACCCACCCTCTGTGAATATATCAGATAAGAAGCTATCTTTATCTGTACAACTTCGTGATTTTGAATCAGGCCTTCTAAATAAATTTAAATGTTTGCTTGTGGAAATTGAGTGAAATTTTTAACAACAAGATGGGTAAAGCCGTTACTTTTCTTCACAGCAAAGTGCAACAATGATAGAGCGATATACTGGAACTACGAGATGACCATCGTAAGCTTGAAGATGAACCTCTGTTTCGATTGTTCGCGTAATTTGACAAAGAGAAGCAAAACTTCCATAACTTACTAACTTCAAGTGGCGCTGGAGTCCGGGGTGGGTCTTCCTCTACTGCGTCGTACCTCGGGACCGGAGCGTTGGTGTTCATCCTCACTACATGACCCGGCCATCTCAGTCGTTCTCTCTTCCGGCTAGTCCGTACAGTCGGGAACAAAAATCACAAGAAGAGCTTTGCTTTAAAACAGCTAAGAGCACCCTCATCCAATTTTGATAATGTACATGCCTCTCAGTTATAGAGCAGAACTGGGATTAGTAAGGTCTGATATAGGGTCATATTTTTTGTTCGAGAGGGGGCTTTGCTAGTCCATTTCCTTCTTGGCAAGAGTTATTCTTTGTTTGATCTAGGTAGACAGAATCGTTAACTATTCCACTGACTTGGTTAAAAATATTACTGTTTCGACTGTCAAATAAATCCAATGAGTCCGGGGCTGATCAGGCTGTCCTCAGACAAAACAAAATGCATTGCTTGCAGCTTTTCGTTAAGAAAATGATCTCTTCCTCGCTCAGCTAGGGAGTGAACTGCTTATTTCCAGTGATACGAGTAACAACACAAACTCTGGTCCGGCGTCCGCTTTCAGTCGTATTTACAGAACGAGAGTTTTACCAAGAAGAATAGCTCTTTGCTACGCCATGCTCTTCAGCGTGTTTATTTGAGGTATAAAATTTATGACATTAAGTTGAAAAAATTATAGTTTGAGTTGATACAAACTTGTGCTTGTTTTTCTGCATTTTGAACTGTTGCTTGCAAAACATCTGGCTCCAAATTGGTGGTTTCTTTTTCAGTTTTGGCTATCTGTTTACAACATAAATGTCTATGCACAAAAACATTTGAAGCCACTTGTAAAAATTATTTCACAATCACCCGAAGACAGCCCAACTCAAACACGACAATTCTGCGTTCTTCAAGTGTGTTTCGCTCCATTGCTTGTTATCAAGTTATTCTTTATCTGTCTACTATATACATGTCAAAAAACAATTATATTTGATGTTACTTATGACATTACTTTTGCCAAACCCTGTACGTATGCAGACGTAAATTAATGTCTGAAAACAGCTACGATCATGATTTGCATCATATTTTTAAATGCATTAGTTTTAACATTTTTAATTGCATTATTTTTCAGTCAAAGGATGATACCGTTACAAAATTGTCAGACACATTCAAAGACACAACACACATGAAAGCTGCTATAATGGGGTCTGTCAAATCCAATCTCGATCATGTCGCAAACAAAAAATTGGTTGATAACTCGCTCGTTCATGCAGTTATTTTAGAATATCTGGAGGTATGTGAAGAAGATAAAATGGAGGAGATTGTAACAATGTACTCCAGCTTAATCCCTCTACTCTTAACAACAAGAGAAGGATGTCGCGCAGCGATTATTTGCTTTTGGCATTCTTCGTCAAAGAATCGACGCGTGAGTAGTGCTTTAAGTAATTTAATAAACTAATTATTATTTTTTTTTTTTTTTTTAGGCAATAGTAAAAGCTGTTAAAGAGCATTTAGTGAAAATCTGTACACATGAACAAGGTCATATATTCATAATAGCTATAATTAATTCAATGGACGATACAAAAGCTACAAAAAAGGCTATTTTTGACACCATATATGGTGATTTGCAAACAGTTGCATCAAATCAATGGGGTCGACGTGTCATCGAATGGTTTATTTCACCAGCTGATAAAAACAGTTTTCATCCACAATTTATAACATACATGGAAGAAGGTTTAAACTATGGGAAAAAAGATAAAAATGTTCGACGAAAGGAGATATTTGAACAGATCGAGATACCTATCGCTAAGGCTATAGCTGATGCACCCGAATTTTGGTTTTCCGAAGGCCACATTGGTTTAGTGACAGCAAACATTATTAACAAATGTACGTTTACAGAGTTTTTTTTTTCATTTTTTTTTTTTTGTTACAAAGTTAACAAATGGAAATGTTAGAACGGTAATAACATTGATCAAACAAAGCAATAGACGATTGGCATCTGCCTGTAAAAATTTTAAAATATTACTTCATGGTTACACATTAATCCGGACACATATGAATGATTATTTGAGAAAAAACTATTCGAACCCCCCCAGAAGAAATAATTATATTCAAATCTTTGGCATCTTTTCGGTTAAAAAAATACTTTTTTATAATACATTACTGCATGGTTACCGCACCGTTGAATCAGTGGTGAGCGTGGCCACCAACCAGCTGTGATAGTTAAGTAGGGAGTCGCCTACGATGTGGTCACCTAGCTCCATTACTGCGAGACAGGTTAAACCTCGCCGAAAAGGTTATCAAATGGACGTTATAGACAATCTCCAGAAGGACGTAGACATTTTAACGAGACTCCAACTCATATAACTTCTTCTTATCCTCTTATTAACCCTTTCCTCGTTATACGAACTTATGCGTAACGAGTTTCCCATTGTTACTGCATCGCTACTGCTCCGCTTATGGGGTTGGCTAATGTCGCAGACCGCAGAACGCGTCTACATAATGCTCGGTCCTGGATCGCTTCAGTGGTAAGCCCCAGGCGTTGTTGCGCATTTGCCATCTGAGAAATCCAGGAATTCTTTTTCCGAACTCGTTTTCTTACAGTTGGAGTGACCGTAGTTGATAGTGCCTTTTTAACCGGATTTTCCGCAGATCTTCTTTGAACGTGGCAATACCAGCTTATTCTATTCGCCTCAAGCTGTTCGGTTACCGAATTCTTTATATGTAGACTTCCTCTTATACGCGTAGATCTAATACAATCGCGTTTAGTGACTCCACTAGACATCCTTAACATTTTCATTTCCGCTGCCGTCATTTTGTTTTTAAACGCTTCGTTCATTGTCCAGCACTGTGAACCGTATATAAGAGCTGGTGTAACAACCGTGGTGTAGAGTTTCCCCTTTAATTTAAGTGGAAATTTTCGGTCGCAAAAGATTCCCGAATTTTCCCGCCATTTCATCCATCCCACACTCACTCTGTGGTTTACGTCGTCGTCACATTTCGCTTCCATGTTAACGATTGATCCTAAGTACTTAAAGATAGTGCTTTTCGGAAGAACTATTCCGTCTAACATTATATCCGGAACAGGTCGCAACGGATGTGCAAATGGGCACGTCAAATGCTCCGTCTTTGAACGACTTATTTTAAGCCCGTTTCTCTCTAGCGCATTTCTCCATGAATCTAAGGCGTTCTGTAAATCTTCGACGTTATCGCTAAGTATAACTGCGTCGTCAGCGAAGAGAATTGGCGTTACATTTGCTTCGCGCATGCAGTCTTTTAAAAGATAGTCGAATACTACGTTAAAGAGGAAAGGGCTAAGTACGCTTCCTTGATGCACTCCGACATTAACTGGAAATTCTCTCGTTAGTCCAGCAGGGCTTTTAACCGCAGTTTTCACGTTTCCGTACATGTCTTGTATTATTCTAACATACGTTTCCGGTACATTTTGAGACCTCAGCGCGGCCCATATGAGATCCCTAGGCACTCGATCGAATGCTTTCTCGAGGTCGATAAATACCATGTGTAAATCCTTAGACGAATCTCGGTGCTTTTCCATTATTATTCGTAGGCTTTGGATAGCGTCCACCGTCGATCTTCCTTCAACAAATCCACACTGGCTATTATCGAGCTTTATTATTTGCCGAAGACGTTCGTTTAAGACTCTTTCGACGATTTTCATTGTGTGTGACATAAGCTTGATTGAACGGTAGTTGTTGCATTCTCGAGTGTCGCCTTTTCCTTTGTATAATGGAACCAAGAAGCTACTTCTCCATTGATTCGGCATGGGTTGTCCACATTTTAATTTATTTAAAAGTTTCGATAGCCAAACGCTGCCGATCCCCTCCATCTTCGACCAAAACTCTGATGGAATGCTGTCTGGTCCCGCCGCTTTCCTGCGCTTCATTTTTCCAATTGCTATACTTATTTCTTCGATTGAAAAGCCCGAAACTTCCTCCTCGAATAGACCAGCTGTCGGCACGATATCACGTGGAAACTGTTTGTTAAGAAACTCCTTGCAGTATTCAAGCCACCGGTCACAAATTTCCTTTTCATTTGTTAATAAGCGACCGTCTGCGTTTTTGATGTATTTCGGCGAGGTTATTTCCATTGAATTTTTTCGCCTCTGTGCAGCGAGCTTAAAAATATTTAACATTTTAGTACTGTACGACGTTTGAACTTCTTGGATAGCTTGTCTTCTATCCGCCGATCGTGAGGATATTTGTTCCAACTCATGGTACAGGTTTTCCGCTTCTGCCGCTCGAGTTCGAGCCAGGACTTTCTTTGCGATCTTTTTAAGACGCTCGTATTCAAGAGCCAGTCGAGCTTTTTCGATATCGTCGCTCCGATCGCATTTTGTCCACGCTTGGAATGCACTCTTCTTGTCGGCCACAGCTCGTTTGGTTTCGTCATTCCACCACCATGTTTCTTTGCCGACGTGATGGTATTTCGATATAGTCCCCAGATGGGACTTTGCGAGTGTTATGCATTCCTCGTGCATGCTGTTCCACATTTCTTGCGGGCTAAGTGAGTCTGCGATACCGTTTATATTGTGAAGTACTTCTTTAGCCAGTGCGATAAATCTTGCGCGTCGTTCCTTCGATAGATTATACCACCGGATTTTTGGCTTTCCAAACGATGCCCGTGTTTTCGGTGGTTCCGCTGTGAAAAATTCTGTAATGAGCTTACTAGCGATTCTCCAAGTATTACTTTACAGTCCTTAACACGGTTTCTCATCGACATTTTGCAGAGGTGATAATCTATTTGCGTTTCGTGGCCTCCGCTGCTATAGGTGATAAGATGTCGTTGATGTTTAATAAACATTGTATTTAAGACGGTTAAGCCGTAAGCCCTACACGCTACAAGGATGTCTTCGCCAGCTGAATTTCTGGTTCCAAAGCCTTTACCGCCGTGGCAGTCCTCATAATCAACATTTGTTTCTCCGACGTGGCTATTTAAATCTCCGCCTACGAAGAGCATCTCATCGATAGGTATATTTCTAAGCAAATTACCGAACTCTAAACAAAATATATCTTTTTCCGATTGGTCGCATCCATTAAGTGGAGCGTACGCGCTAACAATGTTCCACGTTTCATTGTGTATGTGTTTTCAAGATACCAACGATGTTGTTTAGAAGATCCGCTGCAACAACGATTCCAACAGCGTTTCGTCCATTGACCGTTCCATGGTAGAACATCTTAAATGCTTTAGTTTTTAAATCTAGAAAACGCGCTTTATTTCCTGTATTACACCACTTCGTTTCCTGTACGCACAGGATGTGTAGAGTTCTGCGTCGCATAATCGCTTCCAGTTCTAAACTTTTTCAGGTCATCGATCCGACGTTCCAACTTGCAAACCGAAGTTTATGAAAATATTTTGGAAATTTCATTTTGCCCGCCCCCGGAATCCGTCGGGCTCTGACACAAGCACTTCTGCTTGCTCTGGGATCACCCGAGTGCGTTGCAATCGTGGTGCCCAGCGGGGTAGTGCTATTAATTGCGATCATTTCCATGAAGTGTATCTAAAGTTTGAGTGATTTGACACTTGTATGCTCATTTCGAGTTGATTGACTGTTCTTTTACCCCACCGGTAGTCTCCAGACGTGGGAACCCACTGATTGCATACAAACTTGTGGGAAAGTTTTAAGGTGTTACAGTGTCACAGGCTCATTTTTGGTGTCATAGTTGCCTGTATATGATTGGTGTCCCATTTAGTCGCCTCTAACGACAAGCTGGGACTCATATAACAATAAGAAAAAAAACATGGCTCAAAAAGCACGTTCCGAAGTTAATCTTCACGTGTGATTTCAACTCATTAAACTAACTATGTACTGTTCTGCAGACTATGGGTTGCAATACTCGACACCCAATTATGGAATCTTTAAAGCGGCCATTGCCCAAACAGTGGATAAAATGGAAGGAAGATAAGGACCATTGCGAACGGTTTTTTTTAATTTATTAAATTGATTTGTTTTGATTTTATTAGCCAAAAACCGTGTACCAAAACATTTGCTAGTACCAGGTATATAATAATAAAACACAGAAAACACGCTCGTTTTTCACAGGAAGGGGGATGTACGACAGACGGCGTATGGAACAAGAAAAGCTATCACCCTGAAGTAATGCGAAAGCGGTCCCGGGGTGAATAGGCTGCTGCAGAAGGGCCACTTGATGGACAGTGCGCTGTCCCAACTTCCTTGAAAAATAATAATAATAAAACACAGCGGGTGCGTGTAATAAATAACTCAAGTCCAGCGATTTAAAAACAAGGACAGAGTGAGCATCTCATGTCTTGTACCTCTGCTCATAGTGCTGTTACTTACACTTAGTCAGTGTCGCTGCTGTATAACATTTGCCATACAGCAATAATTCAGTGTATGTAACGAGTAACGACCAACGAATAGCGGATTGTTAGCACTATCTCTTATTGTTTTAAGTGATAAGCGGTTAGCAAACAACAGAATTTTCGCTTCACAAGTTTGCTTAGCATCGTCGGCGTTGTGTTTATCTATTACAATGACTGGGGAATGCAGAGTGAGGATTTCAAATATACAGGGCCTTAAAATCAATCACTCACTCTTCCACGCACCTCCTTACTCAAGCACCTATTTACATTATTTCACTAAGAAAGGTCCAGGGCCTTACTTTGTATTGCTACTCGAATCCTAAAATTATGCGAAAATGATAAGCGATTCAAGGTTTAATATGTACTCTGTAAGAAAGTAGAACCGAGTGCCTACTGTCTTTAAAAAATCAGCTAGTTTCGAATTTGACATTTAAATACGCAGTATAGAGTACCGATTTTTGTTGGCAAACTGAAACTATTCGATTTATGAAAATTCAACTTTGAGCACTTTTACACACGAAGGCAAATGTCGGTTGACACTCGAATGTGTAGAAAAGGGTGGTGAGAAGTAGAGTCAGTAGGCTGTGTCGGGCGGGTAGAAATATTTTCAGGATTTTTGTGTCTTCTCTTTTGCTTCGTTCATTATTTTATTCATTTGCTTTATTCTTTATTTCTCTCTTATATTTTTGTAGTGAGTGTGTTTCGTGTGTTTTAAAATATGGAAAGTTTTAAGTAGTCGCATGAGTTGGTCGGAAATTTGATTTCAAATTTTCAAATGTACGAACATATTAATTATATTAATAGAATTAAGCGGGCAAGCTCAATAATTAAAATCATTGAAAATTTCAAATTTCTCTCAATCTATTTTAAAAATTTGGAACCAACACGGAACACAGCAAACTATTCATTAATAGAAACAAAAATATCAATAATTGTCTTTTTTGAATCTCTACGTGTAAAAGTAACACACGACCCCAAAAGAGAATAACGAAGTGTCTCCGTGTGTAAAAGTGCTCTTTGCTATTCGAACTACATACTGCCGATTTTGCGAATTCGAACGATTTCATATTAGAGTAGCATACGGAGTAGATTTGGTTCGTTTCGGAATTGTATTGTTTCTGGAACTATGTCCACCGTTGGAACTATTTCCTATCATTGAATGCAAAGAAACATTATATGTATGGACATGTCAGTTTGATATAGCGTTGGGCCGTTCAAGACATGTCGTCGCCCTAGAGACACCAAAACGTACGTCAAAATTTAAAATTTTTCAAGAGACAATTTTTAACTTTTTTAAAAATATTCTTAATTTTTCGATATGTGCGTTTTTTGTTTTAAATTTCATGTTTAGGTTTATAACTATGGAATAGATTAAACATTCTTCACTTTAATTTGTCTAATATATAATATTTTCGATGACGATGTATAGTACAAGGAACTACATATAGCTCATTTACTTGAAGACTGTCATAACTCAAAAAATATGATTTTGCAGGAAACGAGTTTAAAGTTCTCAATTGACTTGGTACATATGAAATTAATTACGGGATATTCTCTTCTAACGGGGAGAGTATGCAAGATATGAATATGAAATTTTTACACAATGTGAAGCATAATAAAACGAATAATTCTGCATCATTAGTACAAAATACGCCTTTTTTGAGTTATGACAGTCTTCAAGTAAATGAGCGATATGTCTCAGTCGGAAACATTTCCTTTCGTTCCGCAAACTGAACGAAAACATGTCCATAGTTCCCTTCAACCTTGCAACTCGTCACAGACAAAACGAAAAAAAATAAATGCAACCGAACGTGTCTCATACCCCGTAGTTTTCGAAGAAAACCAAAAACAAAATGTGAATGAATTCATATATGTATGTACATAGATGTGGCGATAAGCTCGAACAGTTTGTGCACATTGGGACTGGAATGGAAGAAAAGTGATAAAATAATAATGTGCGCACCGCATACAAGGCAATTCGTTTCGTGCTTCGTGAACGAAATATGTATACAGGATCGGATATGGGTCTCTCTCTTATCATGCTAATAGCTCCGATAGGGAAAGGAAACGAAATTTTTGGCTTACGATTTCGTCGTTTCATTTTTGTATGCAATTGTTCTCTCGCTTTAGGGGGTTTCCCAGCTTTATCGTTACATTTTAATGGAATAACTTAATTTAGTAGGTACCGGTATTCACTTGAAATGGGTGTTTATTTTGTCATGTCACTTGTTTTACAATGAAATGAAGAGCTGCCATAACACATTATTTTAATTTAAATAATACCGCCACGAAAATGTTTTAAATCTTAGAAACTGCGTATGGTGCTGGGTGTGGCACTTCTATTGTTGAAAGCTAGCAGCTTGTTATATATTTTGATCAACGAATAACTAAAGTTTAGTGACGGATATCTTGGCAAAAGAAAGATTTGTATGCAGTTTACCCAACATACGCTAGCAGAGGGCCGGAAACAGTTAAATAGTAATGTAAATTGTTTTTCGCGCAACAAATAATTTTAATGAACAAGTACCTACTGTACTTTGGAAAGAAAATTCCAGATGTGTTTAAATAACTTAGTACATATGAACTTAATTAATCGAGCGACTTAAATGATTATATTGTTATTGTGTATTTTTTAACTATTTAAAATATTACAAAATCGATATTTCTTCATATATCATTGTCTCATTTTCAAATACGATTTTGCCATTACTAGTCTCTCAATCAAAAGTTAAGTCCCTTATGATTGTATAGTAAATACATTAAAATCAATTAAATTTTGTAATTTACGCTGTATAAATAATGAAATTTTTATATTTAGTAGGTTCTATTTGTTTCGAAAGTGCAGTACGAGCGCTTGTACAACTTGTGTCCAAACACGACTGGTCTGTATCAGTGCCAGAAGGAGTATCCAAAGCTGAAGAAACTGAAATTGTAAGTAATACTATTAAGGAGCAAGAAATACCTTTAAAACAAAAACTCTATTTTAGCGTAAAGTTGTGGCTGGGATAGAGGATCCTGGCTTGCATATTGCGTTAAAAAAGATAATTAAGTCTGATGTCGAAAGGAAGAATCAGATGCAGCAGACATTTGGGTCAATACTCTCAGATCTTGTTTCAGATCAAACTGTAAGATTATATTTTTTAAATTATATTTAAGCGAATAACAATTTATAACAGTATATATATTTTTTGTTTTTAATTCAATCTCATAGTTAACATATTGGTCAACAGTTAACCGTGGTTGTTTTATCCTGCTCAATATTATTGAAAATAATGAAGAAAAAGCAATTCCAAAACTGATCGGTTTTCTACAGGAACACAAATTAAATATAAGAAAGCAAACTACTGTCGGAGCAAAACTTTTGTTAAAAAAACTTGAAAACTAGTACTATTAGTTGTAGTTTTATTGAAATTGAGTTGAAATATAATTTAAATCTTTTAAGTATACACAACGAAATGACAAATTACTGCGTTCGAATAATTAAATGTAAACCGGAGTCTGTTTCAATAACTTTGGACATCTTTCCCACTTTTAAACTAAAGGAAGCTTCTTCGAATGGTTTCTGCATTTGACCTTAAAAATATATTGTATTATTTGTATTTTATTTTTATTTTTGATTAGATAACCAACCTTTTCCAAACATTCCAAGGTCTCCACCGCGCTTAGCCGAACTACAATCAGAATACTTTTCAGCTAATTCGTGTAAAGTTGCTTCTCCAGACTCAATCTTTTAAAAAAAATTGTTTTAAAACTGTAAGAAAATTAAAATATTGATAAATACCTGCTTTTTATATTCTTCAATAATGTTACGTGCTTCTTCTTTAGTACGAGTGATATTTTCCTCGCGCCATGAACTAGGTCTACGACTTTTGTTATGTTTAACTAATAAATGCGAGCATCGTACTTCATTAGGACCCTGTAGAATAGCATCGGGGTTACATTAAATCAAATCAAAATATACTTAAAGTTTTAGTTATGCAATTTATTTTTAGTTTCTGCGATTGTATCATTGAAGGTACGTTTCTTTGGCATTCTTTTATATTGGGTTGTACCACATGAAATGTCCGATTTTATAGTAAAAATTTAAAAGCCAATACTATTTTTCCATAAATTTTTATTCAATCAAAGTAGAATCCGTTGGCATTTGACATTTTCTAACGTGATACATGGTAAAATATTCATTTTTCGTAGACGTGCTGACTTTTTGAAGCAATTAAATCTTCAACGGCTTTTTGACCTCTGCGGTTCCGGAAGACCTTCTGACGGCAAAATGAATCAAGATTGCGGTAAAGATAGTAATCCGTCGGAGAAATATCAGGAGTATGGTGGATGCGAAAGATTTTCAAATCCCAACTGCAACAATTTTTGCACCGTTACTTTTGAGCTAGCATTGACAGGCAAAAGGATCGGACCGTGCCTATTGACCAACGCAGGTTGCTTTTCACCCAATTTCGTATGCAATATGTCGATTTCCTCGCAATATTTGATAGCGTTTATCGTTTCTCTTGGGTAAAGAAATAAAAAGTGGATTAGTCCTTTCGATGTCCATCTAATTGTTATCATAATCATTTGTGGGTGAAAACCGGGCTTGGGGGTGTGTTTTGGATTTTCATCTGCATCCAACCACTGCCCACATCTTTTACGATTATCATATAGTATCCAATTTCATCACAGGTGACTATCCGCTGCAAAAACGGTTGTTTGGTTTCTAAATGTAAGTGATGCGCAGATTTCCAGGCGCCGTAGTTTTTGGGATTCGTTCAGTTCATGGGGCACCCACTTTACGAGCTTCTTTACCTTTACAATGAGAGAAAGGTGTTGACTTATTGTCATTGGGGATACTTGCATTCTTTGTGCAATCTCCCGCACCGTTTTCGTTGGATTCGCATCCACCGTTGCTCTTAAAACATCGTCTTCATCTAACGTTTCCGGCTACGCACGTGGTTCATATTCGATGCTGAAATCTCCCGAACGGAACTTTCCATCCATTCCAAACCATCGTATAGTGCGTTCATTTACCGCTACATCCTCAAATGCGTAATTAATGTTTTTCATTGCCAATGACGCATGTCCCATTTCAAATTCGTAAAGGAAGGGGGTTTGAATTCGAACTGCCGACAACATGGTAAATAATTCCTCGAAAAAAAAATAACGGTACTTGTAACGAACCTTAAAATTCTCACACGTACCGTATTTTTTTAAAACGTTCATTCGAGAACTTCTTATATCCGAATGAGCGAAAATCGGATATTTCATGTGCTTAAACCCAATATATAGGCATACAAAATTATAAAAAGCATCCTTCAGGAGCTAATTAAATTCAACATCGCAACTTGTGCAATGAAATTGTAATAGAAAACGACCAGCTTACAAAAAATAAAACAACATTTTGTGTTAATAATTGAAAGAAAATCAAACAAAAAGGCTTTTTTTTTTGTATTCTAACTCTTAAAGCCAGTGCTGTAAAAATAGGGCAGGCACTGAGAGATGTCAACCTGGCGATATCCAGTGTCGCAACTATCTTTTACACATCTCAATTGGGCTTATAATACCTCCACGTGGTAACCGATGGGTACTGGTCAATGTCCATCCGGACTTATAAATGCGACTGTTGATCAGCAGACAAAAAAAACAGCACTATATACGGGACAGCGGATGAATTCCCCAGATGGAATCAACGGTGGGAACAAATGATACCTTATCCGGGATAATCCGACATACTTGGAGCTCAGGCCGGTAAAAACTTCCGAGACTAAGTCGGGGTCTTGGAGAAGAGATGGTGGCAGAAGAGTTCATAATGGACCAACGGCAGCACTCACATCCCAGAACGGGTTGCTGACTTTCGGTCCAGCCGAAAGCCCACTCGCCCTAGGGGTATAAATGGAACTGGCCCTCCAGGTTGGGGGTAACTGCCCGGCCGGGGTAACTACCCGGCCACTGAAAAAATACAAAATTTACGAAGGAGCAACAAGCCTCGGATACGGACGGATCTACTGTTGACATCCCATGGAAACGAATTATTATTTCATTATTATTATTTCCTTTATTTCTGGACTGTACATTAAGAATTACATTCTCATTATTTGTACTTATTCATATAAATTTAACTTGGAATGGGCCGGACAAAAAGAATACGAAAAACTGCGACATCTACTATGGCGATTGTTATCGACGGCAAAAGCAGCGCTTATTTGGATGCGGATTTGTTGTCGGAGGTAGACTAAGAGAAGTCCTGAGCTTCCGGCATGTGAGCGAGCGCCTCGTAGCAATCCGCATCAAGGCTAAATTCGCCAACATTAGCCTTATATGCGCGCATGCCCCCACAGAGGAGAAAGATTACGCCACCAAGGATGCCTTCTACGAGCTCCTTAACAAGACCTACGAGCAATGCTCTACTTATGACATTGAAATTGTCCTCGGTGATTTTAATGCAAAGCTAGGAAGAGAGGGTATCTTTGGTTGAACAATCGGGAAATATAGCCTGCACAACACCACCTCCGACAACCGATTCAGGCTAATCGACTTTGCGGCGGGGTGAAACATTGTCGTAGCTAGCACGCGGTTCCCACATCTCGACATACACAAGGGAACTTGGAGAACTCATGATCAATCAACAGTCAACCAGACTGATCACATTGCGATCGACTCAAAATACTCCTCCAGTATTATGGATGTCCGTACGTTCGAGGAACCAAGATCGACGCGGATCATTACCTTGTTGTAGCCAAGGTACGGTTGCGGATAGCCCAAACCATCGATCGAGTGTCTCTTAATATCTTAAGAAGTCCAATACCGCCAGCTTCAAGCATCGAAGACCATTGGAAACACCGCCAAAACGCCATCAGATATGCCGCTTCTGATGTGCTGGGGTTCACTCGTCCACCACAACGAAACCCCTGGTTTGATGATGAATGCCGGCAGGCACATGCAGCTAAGCAAGATGCATATAAAGCGGCGCTGCTTAGAACGACCAGAGCTGCTCATGAGCTCTATGAGCGGAAGAGGAGAGACGAAAACAGGCTTCTCAGGAGAAAGAAGAACTAGCATGAAAAGCGCGCGGTCGAGGAAATTGAGAGATGCTACTCCAGGAATGAAGTTCGGAAGTTTTACCAAAAGGTAAAAATAACATGTCACGGAAACAAACCCCGAATCGAAGCCTGTAGAGATGAACAAGGGAACATCGTAGTAGAATCGCAGTCGATGCTGAGGATTTGGAAAGATCTGGATGAAGTCAAGATAGTTATATCTAAGCTTAAGTCCAACAAAGCTGCTAGAGCGGACGGCCCGACTGCCGATCTCTTCAAAGCGGCAGGCGATGACTTGGTAAGGAGTATACACCAACTCATTTGTAAAATATGGTCGGACGAAAGTATGCCCGATGAATGGAATCTCAGCATTGTTTGTCCGATTCTCAAGAAAGGAGACCCTCTGAACTGCTCCAATTACAGAGGCATCAGTCGCCTTTACATCGCATACAAGATCTTATCTACCGTATTGTGTGAATAGGTCCATATCAGTGTGGCTTCAGGCCAGGAAAGTCCACCATCGACCTTGGTGGATTCCAAAACAGTGCCCACTGTTTTCTGAAAGCAAAGTTTGCATCATTAAGCCAACGTGAATGAAATGTGGTACTGATATTTGATGGAATAAGAATTCGTCCACATATCGCGTATAATATCAAAAATGACTTAATTGAAGGATTTGAAGATCAAGGAGTGGATCGAAAAAGATTGTACGGCAACGAAATTTGTGTTTTCATAGTAAACGGCATCTTTGATAGCTGGAAAAGTATTTTAAATTATTTTGTTTCAGCAAACTCTGTCGAAGGGGACCTGAAGTCTATTTAAGAAAATGATTTGACAATTTGCCAAGAACATGGTCTGAAAGTGTGCGTTACAGTTTGTGACCAAGGACCTAACAACAGAAGGGCTTACCAATTATTAGGTGTTACAGGTGTTAGAAAAGTCTTTTACAATTTTCAATAATGAAACAAATATTTTGTTTATATGATTTTCCTCATGTTTTAAAATCCATGCGTAATGTTTTACTCAAATCTGATGTGCTAACTCCAAATGGTAATGTTTCGTTTGATTTTTTCAGAGAAATATTCAATTTAGATAGAGCTAATGTGGCTAAAACATGTTTGAAATTTACAAGTTCACCCATAGCCCCAAGTGCATTCGAAATAACATGTCCGTCAGAATTTTTCCCAAAATATTGATATTGGAAGTCTCTTAGCACCAACTGATGAATTTTTCAATATTTGTAAGCTCCATTTCAAAGTATACCATACAATTTTTAGAGTCGCCCGCATATTAGAAACATAAGGGAGAGAATGGCCTGTGAATGCATGAGAATAATAAATCTTAGAGACTAGAACTGTTTCATGAGTAAAACCAATGCTTTGAGCATCGCAAAGAAATTCTTTACTGTGCACTTCATATTCTCTTGCGAAAACATTGTGCCTGGAAAATCCAAAAAAAAATTACCAGTAAAAATTAAAATTTTGTCAGGAAAACAAATGCAGGAAAAATGTGAGGCACGGGGACCTCACTATAAACCAGCGCCCCAAGAGTTAGAGGCATCGGGATTTCACTATAAACCAACACCCCAAGAGTGAGAACAAAGAATATCCACAATAAGAAGGGACACTTGTATACAACTGCAAAGTCACTAATAAATTTATTTTACTACCACACTTTCTACCTGTGTACGATAAATCATCATAATCAAATGCGTAATTAATGTTTTTCATTGCCAATGACGCATGTCCCATTTCAAATTCGTAAAGGAAGGGGGTTTGAATTCGAACTGCCGACAACATGGTAAATAATTCCTCGAAAAAAAAATAACGGTACTTGTAACGAACCTTAAAATTCTCACACGTACCGCATTTTTTTAAAACGTTCATTCGAGAACTTCTTATATCCGAATGAGCGAAAATCGGATATTTCATGTGCTTAAACCCAATATATAGGCATACAAAATTATAAAAAGCATCCTTCAGGAGCTAATTAAATTCAACATCGCAACTTGTGCAATGAAATTGTAATAGAAAACGACCAGCTTACAAAAAATAAAACAACATTTTGTGTTAATAATTGAAAGAAAATCAAACAAAAAGGCTTTTTTTTTTGTATTCTAACTCTTAAAGCCAGTGCTGTAAAAATAGGGCAGGCACTGAGAGATGTCAACCTGGCGATATCCAGTGTCGCAACTATCTTTTACACATCTCAATTGGGCTTATAATACCTCCACGTGGTAACCGATGGGTACTGGTCAATGTCCATCCGGACTTATAAATGCGACTGTTGATCAGCAGACAAAAAAAACAGCACTATATACGGGACAGCGGATGAATTCCCCAGATGGAATCAACGGTGGGAACAAATGATACCTTATCCGGGATAATCCGACATACTTGGAGCTCAGGCCGGTAAAAACTTCCGAGACTAAGTCGGGGTCTTGGAGAAGAGATGGTGGCAGAAGAGTTCATAATGGACCAACGGCAGCACTCACATCCCAGAACGGGTTGCTGACTTTCGGTCCAGCCGAAAGCCCACTCGCCCTAGGGGTATAAATGGAACTGGCCCTCCAGGTTGGGGGTAACTGCCCGGCCGGGGTAACTACCCGGCCACTGAAAAAATACAAAATTTACGAAGGAGCAACAAGCCTCGGATACGGACGGATCTACTGTTGACATCCCATGGAAACGAATTATTATTTCATTATTATTATTTCCTTTATTTCTGGACTGTACATTAAGAATTACATTCTCATTATTTGTACTTATTCATATAAATTTAACTTGGAATGGGCCGGACAAAAAGAATACGAAAAACTGCGACATCTACTATGGCGATTGTTATCGACGGCAAAAGCAGCGCTTATTTGGATGCGGATTTGTTGTCGGAGGTAGACTAAGAGAAGTCCTGAGCTTCCGGCATGTGAGCGAGCGCCTCGTAGCAATCCGCATCAAGGCTAAATTCGCCAACATTAGCCTTATATGCGCGCATGCCCCCACAGAGGAGAAAGATTACGCCACCAAGGATGCCTTCTACGAGCTCCTTAACAAGACCTACGAGCAATGCTCTACTTATGACATTGAAATTGTCCTCGGTGATTTTAATGCAAAGCTAGGAAGAGAGGGTATCTTTGGTTGAACAATCGGGAAATATAGCCTGCACAACACCACCTCCGACAACCGATTCAGGCTAATCGACTTTGCGGCGGGGTGAAACATTGTCGTAGCTAGCACGCGGTTCCCACATCTCGACATACACAAGGGAACTTGGAGAACTCATGATCAATCAACAGTCAACCAGACTGATCACATTGCGATCGACTCAAAATACTCCTCCAGTATTATGGATGTCCGTACGTTCGAGGAACCAAGATCGACGCGGATCATTACCTTGTTGTAGCCAAGGTACGGTTGCGGATAGCCCAAACCATCGATCGAGTGTCTCTTAATATCTTAAGAAGTCCAATACCGCCAGCTTCAAGCATCGAAGACCATTGGAAACACCGCCAAAACGCCATCAGATATGCCGCTTCTGATGTGCTGGGGTTCACTCGTCCACCACAACGAAACCCCTGGTTTGATGATGAATGCCGGCAGGCACATGCAGCTAAGCAAGATGCATATAAAGCGGCGCTGCTTAGAACGACCAGAGCTGCTCATGAGCTCTATGAGCGGAAGAGGAGAGACGAAAACAGGCTTCTCAGGAGAAAGAAGAACTAGCATGAAAAGCGCGCGGTCGAGGAAATTGAGAGATGCTACTCCAGGAATGAAGTTCGGAAGTTTTACCAAAAGGTAAAAATAACATGTCACGGAAACAAACCCCGAATCGAAGCCTGTAGAGATGAACAAGGGAACATCGTAGTAGAATCGCAGTCGATGCTGAGGATTTGGAAAGATCTGGATGAAGTCAAGATAGTTATATCTAAGCTTAAGTCCAACAAAGCTGCTAGAGCGGACGGCCCGACTGCCGATCTCTTCAAAGCGGCAGGCGATGACTTGGTAAGGAGTATACACCAACTCATTTGTAAAATATGGTCGGACGAAAGTATGCCCGATGAATGGAATCTCAGCATTGTTTGTCCGATTCTCAAGAAAGGAGACCCTCTGAACTGCTCCAATTACAGAGGCATCAGTCGCCTTTACATCGCATACAAGATCTTATCTACCGTATTGTGTGAATAGGTCCATATCAGTGTGGCTTCAGGCCAGGAAAGTCCACCATCGACCTTGGTGGATTCCAAAACAGTGCCCACTGTTTTCTGAAAGCAAAGTTTGCATCATTAAGCCAACGTGAATGAAATGTGGTACTGATATTTGATGGAATAAGAATTCGTCCACATATCGCGTATAATATCAAAAATGACTTAATTGAAGGATTTGAAGATCAAGGAGTGGATCGAAAAAGATTGTACGGCAACGAAATTTGTGTTTTCATAGTAAACGGCATCTTTGAAAGCTGGAAAAGTATTTTAAATTATTTTGTTTCAGCAAACTCTGTCGAAGGGGACCTGAAGTCTATTTAAGAAAATGATTTGACAATTTGCCAAGAACATGGTCTGAAAGTGTGCGTTACAGTTTGTGACCAAGGACCTAACAACAGAAGGGCTTACCAATTATTAGGTGTTACAGGTGTTAGAAAAGTCTTTTACAATTTTCAATAATGAAACAAATATTTTGTTTATATGATTTTCCTCATGTTTTAAAATCCATGCGTAATGTTTTACTCAAATCTGATGTGCTAACTCCAAATGGTAATGTTTCGTTTGATTTTTTCAGAGAAATATTCAATTTAGATAGAGCTAATGTGGCTAAAACATGTTTGAAATTTACAAGTTCACCCATAGCCCCAAGTGCATTCGAAATAACATGTCCGTCAGAATTTTTCCCAAAATATTGATATTGGAAGTCTCTTAGCACCAACTGATGAATTTTTCAATATTTGTAAGCTCCATTTCAAAGTATACCATACAATTTTTAGAGTCGCCCGCATATTAGAAACATAAGGGAGAGAATGGCCTGGGAATGCATGAGAATAATAAATCTTAGAGACTAGAACTGTTTCATGAGTAAAACCAATGCTTTGAGCATCGCAAAGAAATTCTTTACTGTGCACTTCATATTCTCTTGCGAAAACATTGTGCCTGGAAAATCCAAAAAAAAATTACCAGTAAAAATTAAAATTTTGTCAGGAAAACAAATGCAGGAAAAATGTGAGGCACGGGGACCTCACTATAAACCAGCGCCCCAAGAGTTAGAGGCATCGGGATTTCACTATAAACCAACACCCCAAGAGTGAGAACAAAGAATATCCACAATAAGAAGGGACACTTGTATACAACTGCAAAGTCACTAATAAATTTATTTTACTACCACACTTTCTACCTGTGTACGATAAATCATCATAATGCAATGCAATAATGCAATTTCAAAGACCATGTAAACCTCATGGGTTTGTGTTTATCAACCCCTATTTTAATTTGTTCCCAATGTTTATGCATAAGGAAATGTGGATTTGAAACGAAGTCTATTTTTTACCATAGGTTTTTAAAGGCGGTTTATTGTTGATTTCACCCAGCCATAAGGGGGAATCCAAGCAGGGTGCACTAACAAAGTTTAAAGTCAAGAAAATTTAATTTTTTTTAGAGTGGTGATAAGTATTCTTATAATAATATAAAAAAAATATTAAATATAATATATATAGTTAACATACTGTGCACATGAATTTGATGGATTATTATGTTTCAGTTACCGTTTATGTTTTATTTTCATTTGTGAGAACACCCTGTAAAAATGTGTTTTCATTCCAAATGTATATCCTACCTTTTCATCCCTTTCTTACGAATGGTTTGTGTGGCAAGGCACCGGGACCTTACTGTAAACCAACACCCCAAGACTTAAAAGCAGTATCCCACGTTGCTATTGCAAAATATACTTTCCTGATAATCTACTCGTTGTTCTTAAAAAGAAAAGAAAAAGGAAATCACCTTCAACAAGAAATTCCTTCCACTGAACCTCAATCAGAATCTGAAATACTAAAACAAGCACACTTACTTTAAGTGGCACTACAGTCCGGGGTGGACCTGGGCCTCAGACAACAACTCAGCGTGCGCTAATGTCCATGCCTCTGCGCCATAGAGCAAGACCGGAATTATTAAGGTCTTATAGTAGTTGGACGGACTTTTGAAAGATAGTGTCTCTTGTGTTTGCTCGTGAGTTTTGCACTATTCTTTCAAGTATGACGTTGAAAAAATCGTATAACCGCGCATCGCCTTGTCTAAATCCTTTCTGGACATCAAAGGTCTCTGTAAGATCTTTACCGACCTTGATGCAGCAGCGTGCATTTTCCATCGTCATCCTGCACAGACGGACGAGTTTGGCAGAGATGCCAAAACTAGACATTGCTCTGTATAGCTCGTCTCTATAGATGCTGTCATACGCGGCCTTAAAATCGATGAATAGGTGGTGGACTTTCCTGGCCTGAAGACACACTGATATGGACCTATCAGGTTGTTGATGAACGGATTCAGGCATTCACACAATACTGGAGATAAGATCTTGTTCAGAGGGACTTCTTTCTTGATAATCGGACAAACAATGCTGCTCCAGCGGCTTTGTTGGACTTAAGCTTAGATATAGCTATCTTAACTTCATCCAGATCGGGTGGACGGAATTGTTGGTCATCATCGTCCAGGTTGAAAGGTTTATTCTACCTGACAGCTGTATTTGGTTCGTCATCGCCGTTATACGGTCTGCAGAAATGGTCTTTCCAAATCCTCAGCATCGACTGCGATTCTACTACGATGTTCCCTTGTTCATCTCTACAGGCTTCGGTTCGGGGTTTGTTTCCTCTTCCGCTCATAGAACCCATGAGCAGCTCTGGTCCTTCTATGCAGCGCCTCTTTATATGCATCTTGCTTAGCTGCATGTGCCTGCCGGCATTCATCATCAAACCAGGGGTTTCGTTGTGGTGGACGAGTGAAACCCAGCACATCAGAAGCGGCATCTCTGATGGCGTTTTGGCGGTGCTTCCAATGGCCTTCGATGCTTGATGATGGCGGTATTGGACCTCTTTAAGAGATTAAGAGACACTCGATCGATAGTTTGGGATATCCGCAACCGTACCTTGGCTACAACAAGGTAATGGTCCGAGTCGATCTTGGTTCCTCGAACGTACGGACATCCATAATACTGGAGGAGTATTTTGAGTCGATCGCAATGTGATCAGTCTGGTTGACTGTTAATTGATCAGGAGTTCTCCAAGTCCCCTTGTGTATGTCGAGATGTGGGAACCGCGTGCTAGCTACGACAATGTTTCGCCCCGCCGCAAAGTCGATTAGCCTGAATCCGTTATCGGAGGTGGTGTTGTGTAGGCTATATTTCCCGATTGTTCAACCAAAGATGCCCTCTTTTCCTAGCTTTGCATTAAAATCACCGAGGACAATTTCAATGTCATAGGTAGAGCATTGCTCGTAGGTCTTGCTAAGGAGCTCGTAGAAGGCATCCTTGGTGTCGTCATCTTTCTCCTCTGTGGAGCATGCGCGCATATAAGGCTAATGTTGGCGAATTTAGCCTTGATGCGAATTGCTACGAGGCGCTCGCTCACATGCTGGAAGCTCAGGACTTCTTGTCTTGGTCTGCCTCCGACAACAAATCCGCATCCAAGTAAGCGGTGCTTTTGCCGTCGATAGCAATTGCCGTAGTAGATGTCGCAGTTTATCATCTTCTTTTTGTCCGGCCCATCCAATCGCATTTCTTGAATGGCGGTTATGTTTGCTTCGCAGCAGTCTAGGGCCTCCGCTAGTTGCTCGGCTGTACGTGCTCTACTAAGGAATCTAACATTCCACTTGCATATCCGAAGCTCATTGTCCTTTAATCAGCAGTAGATCCGTCCATATCCGAGGCTTGTTGATGCTTCGCAATTTCTTAATTTTTTTAAATGGCCGGGCAGTTACCCCGGCGGCACAACCCCCAACCTGGAGGACCAGTTCAATTTTTAATGCCCCTAGGACGAGGGGTCCGTAACACCGAAGCCAGTAACCCGTTCCGGGATGTGAGCGCTGCCGTTGGCTCATATGGGGCTCGTCCGCCACCATCTCTTTTCCAAGACCCTGACTAAGTCCTGGAAATCCTTTCCTGCCTGAGCTTCCAAATATGTCGGAGTAGCCTGGTTAAGGTCTTACACACTAGGCACATGAAAACAAAAACCGAAATAATGAAAAACAAAACACAAAGAGAAATAAGCAAAAGCAACAAGCAATTTACTGCTCCAACCAAATTTGAAAGAACATCATGTTTTACGCACGATTCGAACGAATTCGATCAAACTGGGACGTAATAGTAAATCCCATTCGCCTGAAAAAGTGACATATTTTTACTCTGCATGCGATATCTGTAGCTTTATTATCTGTGGTTTAATGTTATTCTTAAAAAAAAAAAAAACAATTTTGATCCGATATGGTTTTGGAATGTGGGTGACAAAACCACAGTGCAAGCTTTGATCTTTTACTAAACTTTGCAAACCAACTCTATACACATTTTTGATTACTCCAGTGGGTTTACTTCCATTCAGAAATAATGAAATATGGCGAATGTGCTCCTCTTTTTCAGAAGTCTAAAATGCAGATATATAATATATCCCAAATAGTAATGTTAATAACGGCTGTTAGCCTGTAAGCGTTTTCACAAGGAAAAAAAAAATATCAACAACCAAAAAGACGATTTAAAACAACGATTTGACTTTAATTTAACATAACTTTTATTTTCGACCTTTCCAAAGAATAAAAACACCACGTCCGGTATTCTTCAATGTTACAACGATATT
Organism: Volucella inflata; assembly: GCA_928272305.1. Lineage (NCBI taxonomy): Eukaryota > Metazoa > Arthropoda > Insecta > Diptera > Syrphidae > Volucella > Volucella inflata. Next base: position 21,977,596 of record OV743719.1, read on the forward strand.
AATCCTATTACAACAAATTCTTTCCTTTCCTACTATCATGAATTCGCCGCCATAACTTCGAAAAGAAAACAATGAGGAAAGCTACATTTTTCGAAGTGGTATTTAAAAACTAGCGACAGATGTTTTAACATTCTGCCCGCGGTATATATCTGCGGTATCTTCAACTGTCCATGGGTAAGGATTCCATTTTTTGTACGCACATCAACAACTCGAACTTTGCCATCAGATGATCGAATTAGGTTGCATATTCGACCCAACAACCACTGTTGAGGTGGAGTCTTGTCATCCCATACTAAGGCAAGCGTACCGACCGAAGAATCTGCTGACGACGTTTGCCATTTATGTAACTTCTGCAGCCCCAGGAAATACTCCTTCGACCATCGGTTCCGAAAATGCTGTTTGAGAAGTGTCAACCTCCGCCATCTGCTCAACGAGGACGTCTTACAATCTGTGATGAGAGGTTCTGCTATCGCATTGAGGGGGCTCCTATGAAATTAGTTTTAGGCATTTTATGACAATTAACCCCAAAAAAGTGCAATAATTATGTTAGAACTTAATTACATTTCCACCTCCCACTCCACTATATAGGAAAGAGACCAGCCAAACTCAACACCCTTTTCTCAATCTCTGACTCAATTATCCTTTCAAATGTTTAATAATCAATTTCAAAATTTTCAGTGAAGACCTTTGCAATAACCCTAAAAAAAGTGCAATAATTATGTTAGAACTTAATTACATTTCCACCTCCCACTCAACTACAAGGTGGGGTGAAAAGTAACCTCCTTGGGAATGAAAAAAAAATCTGTTTTAAATGTTTTTTTTATTTTATTCAATATAGTCCCCTTTTAGCTTAATACACTTATTCCAGCGATTTTCCAACTTCCTGATCCCGTCTGAAAAGTAATTTTCCGGAAGGTCTGCCAAATACTCCTCCGTGGCGTCGATGAGTTCCTCGCATGAGCTGAATTTTTTTATTGATGAGCCATCTTTTGAGGTTTAGGAAGAGATAATAGTCCGAGGGTGCCAAATCGGGCGAATACGGTGGATGCGACAGCCATTGGAGATTTTAGCCGTGGTTGCAATGCTCTTATGCAACGGCGCATTGTCTTGCAAAAACAAAATTTTTTTTCGCTTCATGTGAGGCCGTTTTGCAGCGATTTCGACCTTCGATCGCTCCAATAATGCACAGTTATACTCACTGTTGATGGTTTTTCCTTCTTCGAGGTAGTCCACGAAGAATATGCCATGACAATTCCAGAAAACCGACGTCATAACCTTTCCGACCCATTGAGCCTCCCTCGGCCGCTTCGGAGCACTCGTGCCGGTTTCAGTCCATTGTCGGGCACTCATTCTGTTCTCTGGTGTGTAATAGTGGATCCAGGTTTCATCAACAGTTACCAATCGACGCCAAAAGTCCGCCCGATTCGGCATCAGCAAGTCCAAACACTCTTTCGAAGTGCTCTCGCGTTCGTGTTTTTGGTCAGGAGTGAGCATGCGCGGTACCCAGCGGCAGGATAACTTTTTCATATGCAGAATATTACCCAAAATATGGCGTGTGCGCTCAGTACTAATCTTTGTGGTATCTACTAGCTCGCGCACCTTCACTTTCCGGTCAGCCAACACCATTTCATGTATTTTTTTGACATTGTCCTCTGTAATCGCATCGGAGCGCCTGCCGCTGCGGACTTGATCGGTAGTGGAGTTGCGGCCACCACGAAACTCTCGAAACCAATATTTGACGCTGTAATCTGACGGAGCACTAGCCCCATAATATTAATTCAACTTTTATCGTTTTTGTCCATACTCAACATGATGACAAACACGTCAACAACAACCAGCTGTCAAAACAAAACTAAAAACAGTATCGCACTGAAATTTGGCATGTCTGCCTAAATATGAACGGACTTCAAGGCACCATAACCTTTTTTGCAGTAGCAGCGCATTCTGGCGGTCAAGGAGGTTACTTTTCTCCCCACCTAGTACATACCCACATTTTGATTTCTTTTTATTGATGGATTACTAAAGTAAAGGAGTGCCCAGCTAAATTGCAACTTTTCAAAACGAGGTATGTTTAATTGTTCTTAGAATTTATTTTAAATTTTCAATATGGTCGCTTTGAGCGCAAGCTATGCCCTTGAAACGAAAATAGAAAATCAAGTAGATTTGCATCGACGAAATGAAGCAAAAAACTTTTTTTTTTATACCGGTCTTTGTCTATGGGTTCTTTTTGTTCTGGTGCAGTCTTTTGGAACGTCCATTCTCTTTCACCGAAATGTTTGATTTCCAAAGCTTTAAATACTTTCCACAACACTTTCGTGGTAAACATTCGCATTCACCCTGATGCACTCGACTTCTAATGGCCAATTGAAGTCGTATGACCTTTCCGGTAAATAAACACAAACGTTTTGTTTGTTCAGGAATTGTTCGGTTGGAATATACATCTCATCACAGAACACGATCTTTGCAACTGGCCCACATTCATGCCAGGGCAACAGCATCTTTGCTCTATTGAACGTAACTTTTTTTTTAGCATCGGAAAGATTTTGTCCTTTTTGAAACTTATAAGGCTTTATTACCTTTTCAACTTACGAACTTTTAGTATTATATTGCATGATTGTCATTTATATCTACAGCACCGTTTTCCTGCCACTCCATTAAGCTCAGAGCTCCAAAACTAAAATCAATAATGGAAACCCAAACGAAGAACACTATCTATTTGTTCAAATTAGATACTGATAAATCTAGACATTTATGAAAATACAGGGGATATCAATGGCGCATACACATAGCACTCCTGTAGCAAACTTTGCAAATACTTTTTCTTAATTATAATTTCTATTTATTTTTTTTCTTACAAAAAGCTTTGAATTCGGATAATATAAAAAAAACGATTAAGATTTAAAACAATTTTTCACGTGAAGAAAAAATTATTTTCACTTAAGTTGACAAAAAAAGAGTAATCTGTTTTTCTCTTATTTTGCTCCCTTCTGAGAAAAATGTGAAAAATAGTTTTAATAGATTTTCATAGTTTTTGGACAGTATGCAAAAAACATTAGCTATTATAATATGGAATACATAAACCTGTATAGAATACTAGAAAATAGGAACTCGAAACACTAAAAGGCAAAGCTTCCTTTATTCGCTAATTAAAAGATTAACAAAAAAATCGTATCTTCTTTTTATTTTTAAAGAATTTACAATTTTTTTTAGAAATAATTTACATGTTTTATTTCTAAAAAAAATTTTAAACATTTATAATATCTTGCGGGTTTTTCATTGCAGAGAACAAATATTACAAACAGTTAAATAAGCGAAAGCGCGTGTAAATGCTGCATGAACCGCAGGAGGTTTGCTTATTAGATTAGTTTTTATAAGATTATTGTATTGATTTTGAAACATTATACCATAAATATTTTACTATATTCATTTTGATTATATGAGTAGAAGACGCGGTATTATTTCCTAACTGAGTGAGGGATGAACTAATATACATATGTACTTTAATAACTTATTAAATGAACTCTTTTTTAAAAATTAATATAAATTATAATTCAACATGTTTTAAAAAAAATTGTCAACTGCTAACTGTTCTTAAAAAAAAGGCAAATTCCGTTAGTATGATAGATAGGATAGACTGATAGTGGTAAAGCCTCATAGTGAGCAAATCAATTAGTTTTGCTGAGTTCGTCATTTCTGCGTTTTGTTGTTTTTTTATAACCATCGACTTATTCCAGATTAAAATTCTACCATGGAATCGCATAGAGTTAAGTACCAACAGAATGTGGGACTACCATATGATTTAATACTCATTAAATAAGCATCAGCAAATGCTATTGTATCATAGTTCCGACAATTTAATTTAACTTTTCTGTAGAGCCTAATGCATTTAGAATGAAATGATTTGTCGCAAATGGTTTTTCTATAGAGGCTTACCAATTTCATATTTAAATAAAACACAGAATAATTGAGATATCGGGCTGAAATTTCACCCAAGTGTTGTAAACATGTTAAATTTAAGCACGGAATTCGATATTGTTCATATGACTAAATTTTCAAATTTTTTCCGAATTATGCTAATTGTTCTTTAAAAAAAGGCAAATTCCGTTAGTATGATAGATAGGATAGACTGACAGTGGTAAAGCCTCATAGTGAGCAAATCAATTAGTTTTGCTGAGTTCGTCATTTCTGCGTTTTGTTGTTTTTTTATAACCATCGACTAACTCCAGATTAAAATTCTACCATGGAATCGCACAGAGTTAAGTACCAACAGAATGTGGGACTACCATATGATTTAATACTCATTAAATAAGCATCAGCAAATGCTATTGTATCATAGTTCTGACAATTTAATTTAACTTTTCTGTAGAGCCTAATGCATTCAGAACGAAATGATTTGTCGCAAATGGTTTTTCTATAGAGGCTTACCAATTTTGTATTTAAATAAAACACAGAATAATATCGGGCTGAAATTTCTACCAAGTGTTGTAAACATGTTCAATTTAAGTACGGAATTCGATATTGTTCATATGAGCAAATTTTCAACTGTTTTCCGAATTATCGATATCTCCCTATTAGATGGTAAATGCCACTCATGCAATGAAATAACCACTGCGTGCAAATGTATTTCTTTATCTTACTTAATTAGAAATACTATGAGTTTTAAGTTCATGAAAAACAGCTTAAGCGGGCTACAAGTTAAATTGGTACAATAACTAAATATATATACATACATTCATAATATACAGAAATAATTTACTAGTTAAAAAGTCCTGATGCTCGCAAATCTGCGGAAATGAAATTGGGGACAAATTTAATCGATGCTTCAAAAATATCATGCAGCTTGGATGGGATCGAACTTAAAAAGAACAAAAAAAAAAACAGTGTAACTATTACAGTGGTAAGGTACATGAGTGAATCTTCTTTAATTTACGTTTATTATTGAGAGATTCATTTTGTGGGATTTGGGAGCTATCACTCTGAATAGCAGATGATTAAGTGCAGGCATTTATTTTGGTTTGTCGGAGATATAAAAAGCGTAATGCTCGACAAGTCGTCAAGAAACGAAACAGGGAATATCTTATTTGACGTATTTGGCAAAGCTCAGTTCCACAGTCTGGCTAGAACTAAGAGGTCTTTCGTGGAGAGATATCAAGTAACACTTTTTTATTGAACTCAAGTCTTGGTAGAATTGTTCCTTCTCTATTTCAATTTATTTTTTTATAGTGTATGGAACTTTATCCAACTGGTGGATCAAAAAGTACGGGTAATATATTATTTGTTGTTTTCATAGGAAATAGGTTAATTGTCTGCATTTATAATATGCTTCAAATCGCCCCGATATTCGTCAACGAAAGCATATCATTAGGGCCGATAGCATCTATTCTTAGTACTATAAAAACCTTAATAACACTGAGCCTTTAATAACAATCACTTAACTGGATTTCAGCCAAGAACTCTAAAATTCTTATAACAAAGATTACTGGAACCTATACGACCAAAAAAGTACACCCCGAGTCAGTAGTCCGTATTGATTGTATCAGTGCTTAGAAATGTTCTACTCTTGCAATTCCCCGATTACTAGAAAATACGAATTTTAAACTGTGACCATCTTTTAGAAAGATAAGCAATAGTTTTGAAATACCCTGGATGATGAAGTTTGTATATAAAAAGATACTCAGTGCAGGTTTTTGGGAGAATACACAGCCTCGAAATTCTTCATTTATTTTTTTGGGTTATCAGGATTCTTCAATATGATTCTGCTCATCCAGTCCTCCGATGTTATATAAATTTATACATAGGAATGAATGAGTCGTTTTTGGACTATCTCTATAAGCTAGCTTTGGGACTATTAACAATAAAGACCGCTGCCTCCTTATCATTGGGCGCAATGTAAAATCAATAAATTAATTAATCTGAGACCATTTTGCATGTGAACACGGCCACGTTTGTTTAACGATACCGTTTATTTGTTTTCCTAGGCTTCTAGGTGTCTTAAATAGTCCAAGAAATGTGTTCAATTTGAATAAAATGGTTCACGGAGTTTCGAATGGGTTCCAAATTATTCCGCAGATTTGTATACAATATATTGGTTTTTAATTAATATTGCAACTTATTCTAAGGTCGTAGAAACAAGAGTTACACCTTATTTCATATTTTAACCCACTCGTTTTCAATTTAAAGACGTAATAAGTATGATTCCACCTTTTCAAGCACAAATTTATCAATTGTGAACCTTTAACTGTACTCATTTTTGGACCGCACATACCTTAAAAGAAATTGCTTACTTGTTTCGTGGCGGGCTCGGTTGGTATATCCCACTGTGACTCCTTTGTATAGATATTTAGATAATAAGTCATTCCTGAATTAGAATTGTTTATTAATTTTTGTAATAAATGAAAACTTTAAATCTGCAATTTTAAGTGTAAGTATGCTCTGTACCTGTAGATCTACTTGTACGAACTTCCCATCCTTCTGGAACTACTTTGTTCGCGTTGTCCGACATATTTTTAATTAATTTGTGCGTAATGTTTTAAAGAAATGTTTAAACGCCGGATTTGATATCGCACAATTTAAACTCTATGTTGTCAAACTCTTAAATAAGTAAGAAATAATTATCAATTTCAACACGAACTGTGATGCCAAATCTGTTCCTTATGGGTGTGTTTGAATCCATTATCTAAGATATTCAAAAGAAATATTTTAAGCAATTTGTTAATCTACGAACAGCACTTATAAATACATTTTTACCTAGCGGCCACAGAAAATATTGCAATTTTGAAGAACACACCTTTTCAATAACAGCGTGTTTCCACCAAATTATACACGTTTTCAGCGTTTTATTACACGTTTTCAGCGACTGCTAAAACCAAATTAACAACCATTTTTTCACTATGCTCCTCTAAATCTCGAGTTCTACCATAAAAAGTCTACTTTGTAAGACCGAGTTTTATAATAGAGCTCCAAGATAATCTCTTCAGGAACCGGAGCTTCACAGCTTCAAACGTATTTAACTTCGAAAAGAATACAGTTAATATGAAATCAAACACACCCCTTTTAAAACAAACACCATCAAAGCAGAAGATATTAAATATACAAAACAACTTCCGAGGGAAAAACGATGAGAGACAGTGAAAAGCAAGGGTATCTGCGAAATATGCCTGGCACATAAAAAGCGTTTTAGATGTCGTAAAAGAGATCAGAGTGAACACCATACCCTCCTGCCGAAGGAGCCCGATCGCCAAAAGTCGTGCAATGCTCATCAACAGGAAAAAAAGTCGAACACAATTTTCCGGATTAAACTAGAAGCACTGCATGGTAATGGTAAGTTAGCACTTTTAGACAGTGGCTCCTCGTAAACGTTGATAGAAGAGAACCTAGAAGACCTTTTATTGTTCAAGGGAACAGTAAAGCCTTTATGTTTAAAGCGCACAGCAGAGACGCTGCGATACGAGGAGAAGTGAAAAGTAGTTCCAATTCAGATTTCCTCTAGACGAAAAAAAGATGATATCCTACAGAAGATATATTGGCTGCGAGAGGTGCGAACTGTGCAAAATCTGGGGTTACCGAGGTAGTGCGTCCATGCAGACTCTGTACAAACGCGATCTCCGTATTTGAGTGGCATTCCACTGGCGATGTTTAGGAATGTTAAGTTTTATACATATTAATTGGACTTAACAATCGAAAACTTACGCTGAGCTTAAAGACAAAGAAAGGAAAGTGAAATGATCCGTTTGCTAACAAGACTGGACTGGGTTGGTGTTTGAGTGGCGAGTACACAGGAGGGTTATATAATATATACAAAGTATGTGATTGTGACCGTGAGCTGGAAAGAATAGTAAGCCAACACTACGCTTTAAAAGATTATGGGCTTGGTAGAGATTCCTACGACATGGCGAAGGAGCTTCGTGCTAAGAGGATTCTTGAGAATACGGAATATAAGAGAAAGGCGATTTGTTTGTTAGTGGTTTGCTGTCGCGGTATATAATGTTTCTTTTCCAGACAGCTATGCGATGGCCTTAAGAAGACTGGAATACATCGAGAGGAAACTTCTTAAAGAGCTTACTCTTATGCCAGTTGTTAAGGATCAAAATAATAATTTGGTGAAAGTTAGGCCAGAAAGCTAAGCAAATAAGGAATGCAGGAGCCACATTCACGAGTTTGGTATTTACCTACATCTATCGTAAAAAATCACAATAAGTCGAAAAAGTTCTGTATGGTTTGGGATGCTGCTGCCTCAGTCCAGGATATTTCACTTAAAGTATGCTCCTCAAAGGTCCTGGTGAAGTGAAGGCACTCACGGAGGAGCTTTCTGCGGTCCGTACTAACAAGGTGGGAATAGCAGAACACATTGAATAAATGTCCTTCAGGTGGAAGTGCGTTAGAAGGACCAGCACCCCCAACGCTTCTTGTGGCAAGACGGAAACGGCAACCGAAACCTGGACGTTTACATTATGAGAGTAATGTAGCGTTGCGTTCAATGCCATGAAAATACTGGCAAATATGGAAAAAGGCGTTGATTCAACGGAGGTATTGGCATTTTGGTGGAACACTAAGAAAGATTTCTTGGGTTTCCCTTTCCGACTTTCTTAAATGCATGAGGATACTATGTCAGGACACCGACTTCCGAGGATGGTCAGTTTTCGACCCTCTAGGATTTTTCTCCTTTTATGTGGTGAAGCATACGGTTTTAGTGCGAGATAATTGAAGATCAGCAATCGTATGGGGTCAATCGAGGTTGAACGGTTTTCGTCTTGGAGAAGAATGCAGAGCTACGTTTCATATGTGCTGAGGTATGTTGGAAATTTACAAGCTAGGGTAAGAGCAGTACAACGGAACACTCGCATCGGAAGAACTTAGACGAGTGGACCAGATTCTATATTCGATGGTACTGAAAGAAAAATAACACCAATAAATTGCTCACCCTTTATGATGGTATCTAATCACGTATAAATTGAAAGAACACATGCCTCTAGTCCGTTTGTATATACTCGTATTTTATATATACTATATGTGTGTAATATAGTTATTCCCATTTTATACGAGTAGCATTACAATTGCTGTGTAAAAGATGCAAGTGCTATATCCAATAAAACAATATTATAAAATATAAAACATTAACTTAATTAACTTAACTTAATTAACATTAATTTGTTGGTGAGTTTAGGGAAAACTATTATACATTCTTTGAATTCGCACATCAAATAATTCAAAAATCAAAAAGCGTTGAATTTATTATTCATAAAACTAGACATACGATTTATTAATATTCATATTACTATTGATTGTTTTTTTTTTTATATACAAATATGGAAATTTATCGACATGTTCCGAAAAATATTAGTAAAATGATAAAAAAATATTTATTTTAGTGCGGCAAAGAGCGTCAACAACAGAATAGTATGTATTTGAACTTCGAAGTAATTTTTTACAGGAAGTGCTGCATCAATCTAAAAGTTTCTTTGGAAAGATGCTCCTTGTTGCCGGTAATCAAAATGTGTTATAATTGTATAACACGCAAAAATATTTTTATAGATAAAAAAAAAACAGCATCGCTTTTACCAAAATCACAAGCAACATGTTGCCCATAATAGGTAGAACAGCTGATCATCGAACACAGTCTCAGATTATACTAATTGTAAAAAAATTAGTAAATGAGTGGAGTATTAGATAACGAGATAGATACGAGTAGATAAAATAATTTATTTCTGATATTATTTATTATTATTATTTATTTATTATTATTCTGAAATTATGTGGCGTTCTATATTTTTGCATAAATTACATGGGAAAATAGTATTGAATGCCACTTCAGGGCTCAATTGCAACAAAAAAAAAAAATTAATTAGTTTGGGTGGGGCGACCCTTTCTATAACAAAAAAAATAATTCAATAATTTATGATATCAAAATTAGAAATAAAAAAAATAGAATGAACAAATCAAAGTAATAAGGATTAAGATAAGATTTAAATTACATTACAATGAAAGCAAAACAAAATATGAATTAAGTAGAGCAGATACAAAGATATAAAGAAATAAAGAAACTAGAATAAAGAGTAAAGAAACCAGAATATCAGCTGTTTTAGAAAAAGAAATCTAGGATACAACATACAATACCTTAAATGAATCTAAACTACTATAATCTAAACTTAAATCCAAAGCAATAGGCAATATATTGAAACTGGAAAAAAATTACGATACGCAGTGGTACGAGAGATGTTTACAGATAACAACTAAGTAAAATTTACAAGTAAATTATGACTAGAGATTAAACGAAAATTACGATGACCAGACCTCATAAAGAAAGTCTTCAACACTTTTAAGCAATATAAATGACGAGCTGGAAGAATACACAAGTCAGGATAACTTCTAAGCTTTTGCCAAATATTCCCTAAAAGTTATTTCTGGAAAATTAACAAATTTTGGATTTCAATAAAATAAACACCACCCCACCAGACAATCCCCTACCGCAGCTTGGGATAAAAAATTCCATAGTAAATAATCTTAAAAGTATATATCTAAGAGTAAATGAAAAATAGTTTCTCAGTGATTCCGTGTGATTCAAAAAACTCATTTTTGAGTCTATAATTAAACCAAGGTACTTAAACTCCTGTACTTTTTCAATCAAGAAACACTTATTAATACAGACTTGCTTGCAGCAGAAAGAAGGAGAAGAATGACAGTATACAAAATTATAACAAAAGGACAATTTAAATCTTTGGCATTCAGGTGCATGAAAATAAACATTCGCTTCCAAATTGTTAATAGATGACACACTGAAATACATTATTTTCAAGATGAGAACTGAACCAATTAAGACTGAAGCCACGGAACCCAACTCTTTCTAGTTTCTTTTTATTAAGATAATCATGTCGGAAGCTTTAGTGATATCAATAAACAGGCCAGCAGTAAACTTTTTCTTATCAAGGCCTGACATAACCTGTGAGCAAAATTGTAAAAGTGCATCTTCAGTTGATTTACGTTTTTGAAATCCAAATTCTGACGGTCTTAAAAGCTTAGTTCCATTCAGAAAACTCACTTACCTATTTTTTATGAGTTTTCGAAGACTTTACTAATGACGTGAAGAGGGGAAATTAGCCTTTAGTTAGAGACTTTGACAGGAGCCCCTTTTTAAATAGCAATAGCAAAATATCTATTAACACTTCAAATAAACAACATGCAATTTTTTTTACAACAAAACTTAAAATGCCATCAGCATCACATGTATGCGATTTTTTTAATGTTCCGATAACTTGTAGGACTTCGAGGGAAGTTATAGGTTCAAAAACAAAACTGTTCGATATAAATTCTTCATCAGTACTACAAGAGCGCGAGGATGTATAACAGATCGGATAAATACTACAAGGTTTTAGGCTGCTAGATATATTAGTAAAATATCTATTGCATTCATTGGCAATAGCAAGTTTGTTAAAGACTTCACGGTATTTAATATGCATAATACTTGGTTTATTACGAATCAATGATTTATTTAGAATTTAATTAGGCTAGGAAGAATAGGGTGTGCCATGAGACACAGACACAAGGCATCAAGACGGGCTCATCGCGAACTCCTGTGGATTCAGTTAAAACCAGCTCCAACTTGCAAATACCTAAACAGTTTCCCTATTAAAACACCTAATTTCTCTACAAAAGCCAAGAAGGCCTTTGAAATCCGTGCCGTCTATTTCCTCTAAGTTTTCAAAGAAATATTTTCCTAAGAATTTTCTTCGGCTATGCGATATTTCCTCAGATTCCCACAGTATGTGTGTTATGTCCTCAACCGCTTGTAGATCCCCTCTGAATCTACAAGTGTCTGTATTTGTCAGTTTTAGTCTCATTGCGTGTTTCAGCAGTAGACAGTGTCCTGTTAGTATTCCTATTAGCGTCTTAAGTTTATCCCTATTCAGCTTAACAAGCTTTCTAGATCTGTTACGGTCGAGTAGTGGCCATAGAGCCTTTGATACCCTACGTCCTTCCAGATTCAACCACCTTATTGTGGCGGCCTTTATAGTTTTTTCATCAATAGTTGCCGTGCAGAGGGGCGGTTTGACATCAGCAACCTCACTATTGTCGAGTAGCCCTCCTCTTCTTGCAAGCTCGTCTACTTGCTCATTTCCTTCTATACCGCAGTGTTCTGGCAAACAGCACAATGCGACAGCCCCTGACTATGTCAGAGTTGATGTTGGTTGACTCCATTGCCTTAAGAGCGGCCTGGCTGTCGATGTAGACAGCGATATCTCTACCGGATACCGATCTCATCTGCATCAGCTCAGCCGCCCTGAGGACATCTAGAACCTCTGATTGGAAGACACTACTAGTGTCCGGTAGCCTTATGGACATTCTCAGTTCCGGGTCCTCCGAGAAGATACCGGAACCTGTTCCTTCCTCTGTCTACGAGCCATCTGTGAGAACTGCAATTTCGTTTGATCTTATTAGTGCAGTTTCTTGTCAGTCCTTCCTCTCCGGATAATTATATCATACGGAATGTCGAAATCGATTAAGGAAGGGATTGCATCCGTTTGAATAGTATTGCCTGGTAGTACCTCCTCCAAGATCGTGCCGTGTCCGAAGCTACTGCAGGTTATGGGCCCCAAATTCTTCCCACAGTTTGCATATGAAAAGAGCATTATATGTCTTTTTGATTCTTTCCGCTCCGTTGAGATTCCAATTCAGTTTCCTATCCAGATACTATCACGCCAAGATGATTCGCACTATCCGAAAGGGACAGATCCACTCCGCAGAGTTTTGGCTGTGTGAATTCCGGTATCTTGTACTTTCTGGTAAAAAGAACCAGTTTCGTTTTGGAGGGATTGACATTGAGACCACATCTGCATGCCCAAGTGGTGATTGTCTTAAAGGCAAGCTCCATGATCTCACTTAAAGTGCTTAAGTATTTTCCCTGCGCCACGTCCATGCGTGACCACGTCATCCGCGTATGCCGTGGCGCTAATTACCATTGAATTAAGCTTTTTGAGAATGCCATTTATGACCAGTACCCAAAGGAGTGAAGATATGAATCCCCCTTGAGGGGTTCCCCTGGTCACTGACATTCTAGCCGAGCTTCGTCCAATGGAACAGTTTATTACCCTACCTGCAAGCATGTTGAAGATCCAATTTGCTATCCCTTGTTGTATGTTTGCGTCTACTACAGCTCATTTGATGGCGCTGAACTTCACGTTATTGAAGGCCCCTTTTATATCTAAGAAGGCCGCCATCGCAAAATCGCCGAAGTGTAGACTTCTTTTGATTTTCCCCACCACCTTATGTAGGGCGGTTTCCACGGATTTGCCCTTCATATAGGCATGCTGTGACCCTGGGCCCTTTTAGGTGCTCGGTTAGCTGGAAAAGCATTCTCGAACGCCATTTTTAGTACCCTATTTAGATTTCCTACCGCCCCGTCTAAGTTATCAATGTTATCGCAAGTGGTTGATTGAGTCTCCAGCTGTGTGTTTACCACTTCTGTATACGTGACCCAATCAGTTTTCCTGGGATCCATTTGAAAACAACATGCCCTATTCTGGAAGTTCACCGTGAAGCGTATCCATGTATTATCAGACATTGACGCTTCGTCGACTACTCTCCAATCAATGATAACTAACCCTTCTGTATCTGAGGCAAGAGTAATGTCTATCACCTCCTGTCTGTTTTTCACCACAAAAGTGGGTGAATTCTCCCTATTACAAATAACGAGGTTGGATAATAAAATAAAATCAAACAAACACTCATCTCTTGTGTTGGTGTCTCCGCTTCCCCATTGTGTGTGATGGGCGTTCGCATCGCAGCCCACCACCAGCATCCGGTCTTTCTGCCTCGCCAAGTCCTTTAACTTCTCTAAGATCACTACCTCAGAGTCGTAGGGTAGATAGGCTGAGGTCAGACAAAATGGTTTGCCACACTCCCTTTCACAAGTTACCGTCGTCAGATCACCTGAGCTGAAATTATTCAAAAGAAATGCCTTATTTGCTTTTTGATAAGGATGCAAGTCCTCATCTTACCTTCTGCCCTGAAGAACAAGTCATAATTTTTTAGCCTGAGCCCCTGGATTGCATTGTTCTCGTTGATCCAGGGCTCTTGTATGAGTATGGCTGTGACGTCCTGTCTGACGATATACTCCACCAGACAGGCCGTCGCTGTCTTACTGTGGTGCAGGTTTATCTGCAGCTCTTCCATCATCTTTGGGGGTTCCTCCTCATCGTTGCCCTTGGTTGATGGCTAGACCATCAACCTGCCCATACTGTACCTTACCATACCCTTGGATTTCTCGAGGTATGGTAGGAAATCCCTATTCAGGGACAGCAGGAAATGCTGACCATGCTGCCGCCTTGGCCCCGTCTTAAGGACTGTCCATGGATCGGCCATTAGCTTCCGTCGGCAGGCATCGCTCACTCCCTCGATAAATCGCCTTATGTAGTCGACGGAAGGCTTGTTCCCACAAGCTACAACCTTGCGTCCGCCTTCCCAACCAGCGCCATCGAATTGAAGTTCCCCGTTTCCTGTGGTGGATAGCTCCGTCCATAGGGCGTCTTCTACTTCTACTTCTCCTCGACGGTTTTCCACTGGTCGATTGTCAGACGGGCGCATGGTTCCAGTTCGTTGATGACAGCAACGAGAAGCTCGTCCCTCGGGTCATTTCGCTTACGACGCAAAGCGGGCAAAGTACCATCCTTCACCTTTTTCGCGTTGTTCAGCTCCGCGGTATCGTCAGATCTGTTTCTCTTGCTACCAAGATTTCCCTCCGTCCAGAGTTCCCTATTTTAATGTTGCCGCATAGGAGGAAGAGGGATCGGTTTCCTCTTCCGCCTTTACCGCGACATCTCTCTTTCCAGTCACCTGTCGAGTGGGCGATTGTTTGGCCAGGATGACCTTCGCTCTCTCGAGGGCGATTTTTTCCCACTCACTTATGTTATTGAGATCAAAACCTTCATACTTAGCTACCTTACGCTTCGCGTTACGTGGCAGAGCCCTTGCCCATTGATGTGCGTTTTCGCACCCTAAGTAGCGGCGATGGAAGTAGCAGGCGCAGCAGCTGAGCCAGCTGTTCCTACCTCTTCCATCCCCGCTACATTGCCCTGTTTATTCCGATTTACGGCGGTGGTCTCGGCAGCAGAGACCAGCTGCTTTGGCTACCTCCATCGGGGTTTTACCCTGCATATCGCCAGTGTAAGTGCCAGCGTGCTCACCGGTGATATCGCTCGCGTTAGTGAGTGTTGTTTCTAACTTCTCACCATCGCTAGCCAGAAGCTCAGCTTCTTCCAATGCCCTTGCCAGAAGGGAGGTGGATGAAGTCGATATTTCGCCTTCACTCACCTTTAACTCTTTCTGGACAGGAATTGCTTGTTTTTTTTTTTAAATTTTTGTATTTTTGTTTTCCATTTCTTTATTAGTTTTGTTCCCACGAGTAAGGCCGGAAATAAAGGTCAGCCCAGGCAGCGCCGCCATACCTGGTAAGACTTAGTATAACAGGCCCACGCCAAGGCGCCTGAGAGAGCTCGTTCGCGGTTGGTTTTACCCCCAACCTTCGGCACGGTTTGCTATCTGCTCACACCACCACTAGAATCAGGTCTGCCAGTTCTAAGTTCGCCACTCCTCAGCCGACCGTGGTCAGTTGAGTCATTGCGGCTTAAGCCTCCGCACCGGCGTCATGGAAGATGACGCTCACAACAAGGTGCTTGCCGCACGGAAGTAGGATTGAATTAACCACCCATTCATTTTTTAAATTATTTAATAATATAATAATATTTATCGCGACAAAGTGGTATCTCCATTTTGAATTCAGCGCACAATTTTTTATATTTTCTTTTTAAATTCGTATTGCTGCGATGCTTATAACAAATAATTCTTAGTTTGTTTTTGCCCGTTACTTTATTTAATAAATACCTTGACTCCAAGGTTTAAGCTTTTTTTCCATTTTCATAAGGGGCAAAAGAGGAACAGGACAAAATGTGCTTCTCAAGGGTATAAATAAATATTGTAAATGAATTTGAAGCATCCCCATATGAATATACATCTTCCCAAAACTCATGAGAAAGAGTGAACTTTAGCGGATAAAAACTTATTTTCAGGAACTTGCTAGAAGTTTGAAAAACATTTTTATTATTTTTGCACGAAAAGTTTACCATGGGCCCTATTATGGAATGGTCGGTCAAAGGTTAGATCAAAGACACATTTCTCGCAGTTATTTACACAGATGTTGTTAAAACGCCCATATATGTGGGATCGGAGAGATTGTTGCGCTCTCAGTCTAACCGACCATAATCCCACCTTCTAATTGTCTCTCATTCTCTATCTCTCCGGTGGTCGCAATTTCACCACGGTGGTAAAAATCGTACAAGTCAGTCGATGACGAACCAGCACACAGCGCGGTACCCAACCTCCCTAAATTTTCATTGTCATGAGTTTAAAATTTCATTGTCAAAATTTTAAATTTTTACTGTCATAAGTTTACTATAAGTAAATTAATAAACTGAATTACCCACATATATATGATCCAAGCATCTGCCAGATACATTTCATCTAAATTTTTAGATTTTTCTTTTTCTAAGAAGGAAGCAAATTCCTTTATATATAATGAAACATTAAACATATGAAGTCTATAGACACAAACAAAGACATACACATCATGATGCATTACAATGGAGACTTTAATAATATCAGCACTTAAGAAGTCAACATATAATAACATCGAGAGTCTTATGTTTATCCCCTTAGGCCGAAGCCCTGGTAGCTGGTGCCATAATTTAAGATTAATCATGCAATTTATTACTGATTAATAGTTTATAATAATAATAGTAATATAAAGGGTTTTCCAATAAGGACTTGACAACTTTTTTTTTTAAATAAAATGCAAACAATATGAGATGTTTCAAAAACTTTATTATCGACTTGAAGTACAATCAAAACATTTATGAATAGAACTCGACTTCGTTCATATGGCCACCGCGGGCACGTTTGCAGCGGTCGATTCGTTGGACCCAATTTTCAACGATTCGGCCACACATTTCGGCCAAAACGGCTGCTATTTCCCGTTCAATGTTAGCTCTGAGCTATTCCAACGTCGCCGGCTTGTTGGCATAAAACAGTGACTTAACGTAGCGCCACAGAAAATAGTCAAGCGGCGTTAAATCGCACGAACGTGGCGGCCAATCGACTGGCCCATTTCTTGAGATAACACGGTCACCATACTTACTCTTCAATAAATCGATTGTAACGTGTGCTGTGTGGCTTGTGGCACCATTCTGTTGAAACCACATGTCGTCCAAGTCCATATCTTCCAATTCGGGCCAAAAATAATCTGAGCGATGCCCAATTCTTGAGAACGCCGTGGAATTGACTGATATGGATCGTTTGCTACGGACGCCTGAACGGCAGCGATATTTTCGACACCTCGACGAACCTGTTGTCTCACTGACAAGGTAACATCACACAGCGAATATGTAGACTCAAATTTTTGCACTAAACTTGTTATTGCCTGTCTACTAGGGCGAGAATTACGAACGAAAATTGGAATTAACGCTCTAAGAGTTGCAGTCACCGACTCCGAATTTCGGTAGAAAATTTTTATAATTTGCAGACATTGCTCGTTCGTGTACTTTACCATGATGAAAATGTTGAGTTTACTGAATAAATTGACAGTGACAGTTTGATGATTAGTGAAAGAGTGCGTTAACAAATTAAATTCAAAGTTGTCAAGTCCCTATTGAAAAACCCGATACTTATCCTTCACCAACTGCAGTGTAATTTTCATTCGTATTAGCAAAAAAATTAGGCCCGGGAATACAATAATAATTTTTGTTCAAAAGGATAGATCCAGATTTCAGAAACAAAAACAATATCTAGAATGCACACAAAGGAATCTAATTGTTTTCTCTCAAACTTCTTATATTCTGGTGTACCACAAAAAATTTATTATCAAAGTAAGTACTACTTGTTGACATTAGCTGTTTTTTATTATCACCGATGATCCGTATAGATCATTGATTTTTGTGAATTACAACAACAACATAGGATCTTGCTTTTGATCAGGAGCAGTTTTCGTGATCCAAAAATTAGTTTGTGCTATTTTTCACTAGGTAGCATTTTCATTCGTGAAAGATGGTAAAATTGTCGACAATTGTCAAGCGATCATGTTGCTACATTAGAATATGAAATATTATTTGAAAATATTTTTTATATACGAATAAATTAATATTTTGTTCACGTACATACATGCAGTTAGCAATATAATCGTGAAATGTAAGCTACAAAATATTGTTTTTATATGATGTTTTTTGATAATAAATATATTAATTCGCTCCTTTAAGAAAACGAGAGTGTTCATGCATGGAGATGAAAATAACAAATACATACAGTTCACTACAATCCCATTGAAACGAATCATTATCAGCGCATAATAATGTGTATCTGCATTAAATTTTCCCCTTCTCAGAGCAAAATGCTAAAACTGCTGCTGAATGACTGCCTGATTTTGTAAAAAGCAACATGTGTGTACATGGGAACAAATAAACACATAAAATAGTTGTGTTTTAAGCGGCACATACATTGGTCAAATACTCATCAAGCATGTAAGAATATATCAATAAATTTTGTTTGACGTTGCATATATGGGGGTGGCCGTAGTGTAGTGGTACTAGCCATCACTTCTCATTCGGAGGGTCAAGGTTCGAATCCTACTCATGGCAAGTTTTGCATTTGTGTAATGGGAACTCAGTCAGAAAAATCTGCTAGTGAAGGCATAACACTGGCATGTAGAGTTTCAAACACAAAACAACCGTTAAAATTTATAACTTGAATCATTCCGAGTGAAGAAAAGCTCTCCCTTCTATTCGGACTCCCACCCCTGAAGATTCAATATCGAAACCAATGCTTTCCTTTCTCCTCCTTCTAACGCCCGCGCCCCGGCAACAGTAAAAGGGTGTTAAACCCCCTTAGGTGCGCGTAATTTAAAGAAAAATTAAATTAAATTAAATTACCGTGGCTATATTGTTTTGTTTTTACATTCCACAACGCAGTTAGAGAACGATAAACTTTTAGAAATTCCAAAATAAAATTTTTATCCTCTATCTTTGAACATATTAAACCCTTTCATAAAAACTTCCGCTGTCTACCTGCGATGTTGTCTCTTCGCTGTCCAGGCGAAAATGAGCAAATGCATGATTAATCAGTCAATCACGCATATACACTATATCAAGCATGTCTACCTGATTGACGAAAAATCCAAACATTTTGATTTTGCTTCAAGCAGACACACAACGTATACGTGTCTCATTTTTACTAACACACTCTCACATGCTTGATCAGAATTTGACCAATGTATATGCCGCTTTAAGTACCATTTCCTTATAGCACGTTAACACCGACCAAAAATCCAACATTTCGAAATGAAATGAATTTTAGCTCGTTTTAGCTACAGAATCAATTTGCAAGTCACGATGCGGGTTTTTTTAATATTAACTATTCCCCGAAGGACTTTGTTTTGGAAGGTTTGTATTATTTGTACATTATTATTTTTTCATACAACCCCATAATTGGATGCCATACGTTCAAACAGGTTTTAGTTTCTGATTTTATAATAAAATTTTATTTTCAGTGGACACATCTGAATTATATCCCAACAACCAATAAAGTTTTCTATGTCTGATATTAAGCTCTTCTACCTTCTTTTTCACATGTTCCTTCCATCTCAGTTTTGCATCCAGATTCATACGTAGATACTTAGGTGTGTTGGAATAAGGAACTACTTGGTTATTTACTATAACTAAAGGAACATTCGTTATTTTCTTATTTATGAAATTGATTTGGGTGGACTTTTACTCATTAAGTTTAATTCGCCATCGTCGCGACCAATCACATATCTCGAAAACTGAATTTTGTAGCTTTTCTGTTGCTTTAGCCATGCATCCATCAGTTGATAGAAGAGCAGTGTCATCTTCTTCTTCTTCTTCTTATCCTTTTATTAACCCTTTCCTCGTTATACGAACTTATGCGTAACGAGTTTCCCATTTTTACTGCATCGCTGCTGCTCCGCTTATGGGGTTGGCTAATGTCGCAGACCGCAGAACGCGTCTACATAATGCTCGGTCCTGGATCGCTTCAGTGGTTAACCCCAGACGTTGTTGCGCATTTGCCATCTGAGAAATCCAGGAATTCTTTTTCCGACCTCGTTTTCTTACAGTTGGAGTGACCGTAGTTGATAGTGCCTTTTTAACCGGATTTTCCGCAGATCTTCTTTGAACGTGGCAATACCAACTTATTCTATTCGCCTCAAGCTGTTCAGTTACCGAATTCTTTATATGTAGACTTCCTCTTATACGCGTAGATCTAATGCAATCGCGTTTAGTGACTCCACTAGACATCCTTAACATTTTCATTTCCGCTGCCGTCATTTTGTTTTTAAACGCTTCGTACATTGTCCAGCACTGTGAACCGTATATAAGAGCTGGTCTAACAACCGTGGTGTAGAGTTTCCCCTTTAATTTAAGTGGAAATTTTCGGTCGCAAAAAATTCCCGAATTTTCCCGCCATTTCATCCATCCCACACTCACTCTGTGGTTTACGTCGTCGTCACATTTCGCTTCCATGTTAACGATTGATCCTAAGTACTTAAAGATAGTGCTTTTCGTAAGAACTATTCCGTCTAACATTATATCCGGAACAGGTCGCAACGGATGCGCAAATGGGCACGTCAAATGCTCCGTCTTTGAACGACTTATTTTAAACCCGTTTCTCTCTAGCGCATTTCTCCATGAATCTAAGGCGTTCTGTAAATCTTCGACGTTATCGCTAAGTATAACTGCGTCGTCAGCGAAGAGAATTGGCGTTACATTTGCTTCGCGCATGCAGACGTTAAAGAGGAAAGGGCTAAGTACGCTTCCTTGATGCACTCCGACATTAACTGGAAATTCTCTCGTTAGTCCAGCAGGGCTTTTAACCGCAGTTTTCACGTGTCCGTACATGTTTTGTATTATTCTAACATACGTTTCCGGTACATTTTGAGACCTCAGCGCGGCCCATATGAGATCCCTAGGCACTCGATCGAATGCTTTCTTGAGGTCGATAAATACCATGTGTAAATCCTTAGACGAATCTCGGTGTTTTTCCATTATTATTCGTAGGCTTTGGATAGCGTCCACCGTCGATCTTCCTTCAACAAATCCACACTGGCTATTATCGAGCTTTATTATTTGCCAAAGACGTTCGTTTAAGACTCTCCAACGTGGAGAGTTTATATGATCCTAAAGTTATGCAACACTGGATCTTTGATTTAATCACATATATACCACAATATCTCCCTCTTAAACTTGTTCGACATTCTGCCCAATATAGCGATGTATTCGATCCACATGAACCACTTTCATCTTGCCTCTTCCTCGTTGAATGCGATAGACAACATCGTTGATGCGTTTTACGACTTTATATGGTCCTTCTCAGTCTTGCTATAATTTGGGTGATACGCCTTTCCATCTATGAGGGTTATATAGCCACACTAGATCTCCTTCCTGGAATCCCGTTGTGGTCGCCTTGACATCATACCTCGTCTTCATGCGGTCACTGGCTATCTTGATCTTATCCCTGGTTCTTTGGTGCACGTCGCTAATAATCTGTATGAGGTCTGCGACATAGTCGTCTTCATTTCTGTTCTCTTCAGACGGTGGTGATCCAAACATCAATTCACTAGGTAATCGGACTGTTCGACCGAAAAGGATTTCCGATGGAGTGTGACCTGTGGTATTGTATATTGCACTCCGATAGGCTAATATTCTACCATCCCGTCCGATTGTGGGCGGAGCGGTGTTGTTCTCGCCTTTTTAATCCCCAGTAGCTCGCACACCCCTTGGAAAATCTTAGACTCGAAGTTACGCCCTTGATCCGAGTGCAATTCCATCGGTACGCCAAATCTGCTCACCCAGTTGTAAACGATCTGCTCAATCACAGTTTTGACTTCCTGGTTAGGGATAGCGAAAGCCTCAGGCCACTTACTGAAGTAGTCCATAACAACAAGAATTTAGCGATTCCCATTTTTGGTTTCGGGAAACGGTCCTGCGATGTCAACTGCGATTCTCTCAAAGGGTGCTCCATCTTTGTATTGCTGCCTTGTGCCGTGAGGCCCTTGGGCCTTTACTGGCAGCGCAGGTGACACACTTTCTGCACCAATTTTCTACATCGTCCTTGGCGTGCACCCAATAAAAACGTTCTCGCACCTTTTCTAACGTCTTATTCACTCCCAAGTGGCCTCCGGATACTCCATCGTGCAGTTCCTTAGCACGTCACTGAGTCTCGACCTTGGCACAACGAGCTGCATCACAAACGACTTTCCATCCGAGCTTTCCCACTTTCGCCTCAAAACACCATCTAGAACATGAAGCGAGTTCCACTGTGCCCAGTATGCCTTTAGTTCGGGACTTTTATTGGATATTTCCTGTCAATGTGGTTTTTCTTCATGTTCTTTCCAGGCGAGTATTGGCTCGATATCCGGATCCTCTTTTTGGGCATTTCGCATTTCACTTTCATTCTAATCGTCAGTGGGCTCAGCTCTTAGCTGTTGGGTGGATACCGCATCTTTTCCTTCTTGTTTGCAATCAGATTTGCAAGGTCGCCGGGACAGAGCATCCGCATTAGAGTGAAGACTTCCCTTTCGATGCTGTATCTCGTAGTCGTACATATGGAGTCGTTCAATCCACCTTGGGACTTGTCCTTCAGGATTTTTAAATTGCAGAAACCACTTCAGAGACGTATGGTCTGTGCGAAGAATAAATTTTCGTGCATACAGGTACTTATGGAAATGCTTCGTTGCCAAGACCAAAGCAAGAAGTTCCCGCCTAGTGACACAGTAGTTCCTTTCCGGCTTGGAGAGCACCTTACTAAAGTAGGAAACTCCTTTCTCTTGTCCGCCATGTATCTGCGAAAGGATAGCTCCAATTCCGATTTTACTGGCATCTGCATCCACAATAAATGTTTTTCCGGGAGTAGGGTACGCTAGTACAGGGGCCTCACATAGTTGTTGTTTGAGAGTTTTGAAGCTTCTTTCGCATTCACTTTACCATTTGAATTGTTTTTCCTTTTCTGTTAGTTGATGCAAACTCTTTCCGATCCCAGAAAAATCCTTCACAAACCGCCTGTACGTGGCGAGAATTTTCACAACGTACTCTCGAGATTTCTATCTTTGCTTGATAGATTGAGCTTAGTTGATACTAAATTACTTAGACTTTAGACTATCGAATATAGTCTTTACAAAGGAGGATTTAGTTTAGCGAGTGGAGCGAAAAAGCGAGCGAGAAGTGGGAAAATGAAACGCGATCTGTTCAACAACGAGTTCTTAGTTCAACTAACTTTATTACAAAAAAATGACATGATCAGTAATCGGTCTTCTTTACATAATTTAATCATTAATATAAAAAATATGGCTGTCGCCGTGATCGGCGGTAAATTTATATTTTCTATGTTTTGTACAAAATTTTATAAATATAAACATTCCAGAATGTATCCTTTCAACAAAAACTACTGCATACAATTGTGCGTTCATATAAATTAAATTTAAAAAAAAAAGTATTTTTGTAGGCTCTAACATTCCGCTCCCTTTGAAAGCTCCATCTTTCAAGAGGCTAAGAGGGTGGTGGTGCAAGCTTGCGAATAGCACGCCTGATGACTGCCTTGGCGGTTTTAACATCTGCCACTCTTGCTTGACCGTCAAAGCCTTTGATGATTGCTGCTACTCTTCCCATTAGCCATCTGTGGGGTGGGATGTTGTCTTCGTGGATAAGGACCGAACTTGGGGTTGTTGCTAGGTGATGACCACTTTCTTCTTCCCTGTAGCTCGTGAAGATATTCCAGGGACCATCTCCGCCAGAAATGAGTCTGCCATCTCTGGATATAACTTATTTCGGGAACTTCGATTGCTGGTTCTATGATGGTTTTGAGCGACGGACCAATCAATAGATGTGCGGGCGTTAGGGCTTCCAGGTCATTGGGGTCAGACGACATCGGTGTGATGGGTCGAGAATTCATCATCGCTTCTATCTCGACCAGTGCTGTAGAGAGCTCTTCGAATGTCAACTTTGCTCTTCCTAAGCTTCGATATAAGTGACCCTTCGCGACTTTCACAGCCGCCTCCCAGATTCCGCCAAAGTGAGGTGCCCTGGGGGGTATAAAATTAAAATTGATACCAAGATTAGTACAAAAATTTTGCAAGATTTCTTGCGAACTCTTTTTAAAGAACATATTGCGTAGCTGCTTGAGTTTTGACTGTGCTCCAACAAAATTAGTTGCGTTGTCGGAATAGATGGAGCTTAGCAGACCTCTACGACCAATCATCAGTTTCAACGCTGCGATGAATGCCTCGGCTGACAAATCAGACACTGCTTCTAAGTGAACAGCCTTTGACGAAAAACATACAAAAACTGCAACATAACTTTTATAAGGTACCTTGCCTCTGATCTTAAGATACGTTGGATTGGGACCGCAAAAGTCTACGCCACAACATAGAAACGGACGAGAGGGAGTGACTCTGTTTTGAGGCAGGTCACCCATGATTTGCTCCAAAAGCTTGGGTCGATATCTAACGCAGTGAATGCATTGCCTCATAATCTGCCTCGCCAAATCTCGAGTGTTGATTATCCAAAACCGTTGTCTAATCAGGGCCACCAATGCCCTGATGGTAATTAGAGAGGTGTATATGACGAACTAATATTTTTGCAAAAATATGGTTTTTTGGTAACAACAAGGGATATTTGCACGCCTCAGGAATCTCAGCATGCTTTAGCCGTCCTCCTACTTTTAACAAGGATAGACCACTTGTTTCTTGCAGGAAAGGATTCTACCAATTGATTGATCCCTTTAGAGGTCGATTGGTTTTGATTGCATCAATTTCCTCAGCGAACGAATCCTTTTGTATAGCATACATGATATGCAACAGTGCATGGTCTAATTCCGCGGGAGTTAAAAATGGTTCGGGGTCCTCTGGCAAATCTTTCATGTTGGAAAGCTTCTTTATTTTTCGAGACCACTTCTCCTCAAATCGACGACAAAATCGTATTACGTACGCTATTATTCTAAGTATTTTAGAATAGGAACTAAAACGCTCGACTATTTTGTGTATACAATTGGGTTTTGTTCTTTTGCAGATGAGAACTGTTTTCCGGTTTTTCAGTAAAGCTTCCTCTGATGAAAGCGGAATCTCTATCCTTAAGGGCCAATTTTCTTTACTCTCCATTAAAAATCGTGGGCCATCAAACCAGATTGATTCCTTCAACTCGTGAATGTCGCAGCCCCTTGACACGATGTCAGCTGGATTCTCTTGTGTAGGAACATGGCGCCATAAGACTCCCTACGTTTTCGTCTGAATTTCAGCAATTCGACTACCGACGAAAGTGGTCAATTTCGAGGAATGAGTAGCAATCCAGTGTAGAACAATGGCTGCATCTGTCCAAAAGAAAACTTCTGCCTGACGATCCCTGAAAATGGTCTCAATCTTTTCCCACAATTTGGACAACAGATGAGCTGCACACCTCTAAGCGAGGTAGTGATTTTCTATTTAAAGGTGCCACCCGAGATTTTGATACCAAGAGCCTAACCTGCGTGGATCCAAATCCACCGATCTAAGATATATCAACCTTTTCGATCCATAGTTGTTGAAGGATTATCTTGCCCTTAATGATGATCGGGCTGAGCAGGCCTAATGGGTCGAAGAGTGACGACAGAATTGATAAAACCGATTTTTTTGTCTGCTTAGAAAATGTTTTGGTAGGTACGTAGGAAAAGATAAAATGGTCACTTACGGAGTTCCACGAAATTCCCAAAGTGCTAGTTAAACCTGACTCACTCAACTTAATCTTCGTATCAGGTACAGCCTTGTCGATGTTGGGGTGGCTGCTGTTCCATTTGGATAGTTCTAACCCTGCTGACCTCAAAATTGATGTGACTTCCTGAAGTTTTTAAACTAAGTTGTCCAGATTGTCGTCTCCTGTGATGAAATCGTCGACGTAAAAATCTTCATCTTATGCACAGGATCCTAACGGCGATGATGATCGATGTTTATCTGCCAAATATTTAAGACAACGGATGGCTAAGAACGGAGCTGACGTAGTTCCGTATGTGATAGTATTCAGCTCGTATGTTTGTATTGGTTCTGTTTCACTCGTCCTCCACAAGATCTATTGAAATTTGCGATGAGCAGGACGAACCAGGAACTGTCTATACATTTTAACGATATCAGCTGTCAGTACAAACCTATGCAAACGAAACTAGTAAATATCTTAGGCTGGATTGTTGGGCCTACCATAATAATATCGTTTAACGAAATTTGTGAGGAGGTATAGCAAGACGCATTAAACACCACCCTAAGTTTCGTGGATAAGCTTCCTGGCTTAAGAACACAGTGATGGGGCAAGTAGTAGTGTGGTCCGTTTAACTTTGGATCCTTGACAAGCGACATATGTCCTAATTTCTTATATTCATCTAGAAACGATGCGTACTGTTGTTTGATAGACTCGTTTTTCGCCAACCTACCCTCAAGTGCCAAAAACCGACGAAACGCTATATTGTACGAAGCTCCTAAGCAACTCGGCTCCCGTTTGAATGGCAGTTGGACCATCAGTCGACCATTAGCAGAAATTTCCAGGGTTGGAAAGCTTCTTTATTTTTCGAGACCACTTCTCCTCAAATCGACGACAAAATCGTATTACGTACGCTATTATTCTAAGTATTTTAGAATAGGAACTAAAACGCTCGACTATTTTGTGTATACAATTGGGTTTTGTTCTTTTGCAGATGAGAACTGTTTTCCGGTTTTTCAGTAAAGCTTCCTCTGATGAAAGCGGAATCTCTATCCTTAAGGGCCAATTTTCTTTACTCTCCAT
This sequence comes from Volucella inflata, assembly GCA_928272305.1. Classification (NCBI taxonomy): domain Eukaryota; kingdom Metazoa; phylum Arthropoda; class Insecta; order Diptera; family Syrphidae; genus Volucella; species Volucella inflata. The sequence goes on from OV743719.1 coordinate 22,004,442, forward strand.
TAAAAATCGTGGGCCATCAAACCAGATTGATTCCTTCAACTCGTGAATGTCGCAGCCCCTTGACACGATGTCAGCTGGATTCTCTTGTGTAGGAACATGGCGCCATAAGACTCCCTACGTTTTCGTCTGAATTTCAGCAATTCGACTACCGACGAAAGTGGTCAATTTCGAGGAATGAGTAGCAATCCAGTGTAGAACAATGGCTGCATCTGTCCAAAAGAAAACTTCTGCCTGACGATCCCTGAAAATGGTCTCAATCTTTTCCCACAATTTGGACAACAGATGAGCTGCACACCTCTAAGCGAGGTAGTGATTTTCTATTTAAAGGTGCCACCCGAGATTTTGATACCAAGAGCCTAACCTGCGTGGATCCAAATCCACCGATCTAAGATATATCAACCTTTTCGATCCATAGTTGTTGAAGGATTATCTTGCCCTTAATGATGATCGGGCTGAGCAGGCCTAATGGGTCGAAGAGTGACGACAGAATTGATAAAACCGATTTTTTTGTCTGCTTAGAAAATGTTTTGGTAGGTACGTAGGAAAAGATAAAATGGTCACTTACGGAGTTCCACGAAATTCCCAAAGTGCTAGTTAAACCTGACTCACTCAACTTAATCTTCGTATCAGGTACAGCCTTGTCGATGTTGGGGTGGCTGCTGTTCCATTTGGATAGTTCTAACCCTGCTGACCTCAAAATTGATGTGACTTCCTGAAGTTTTTAAACTAAGTTGTCCAGATTGTCGTCTCCTGTGATGAAATCGTCGACGTAAAAATCTTCATCTTATGCACAGGATCCTAACGGCGATGATGATCGATGTTTATCTGCCAAATATTTAAGACAACGGATGGCTAAGAACGGAGCTGACGTAGTTCCGTATGTGATAGTATTCAGCTCGTATGTTTGTATTGGTTCTGTTTCACTCGTCCTCCACAAGATCTATTGAAATTTGCGATGAGCAGGACGAACCAGGAACTGTCTATACATTTTAACGATATCAGCTGTCAGTACAAACCTATGCAAACGAAACTAGTAAATATCTTAGGCTGGATTGTTGGGCCTACCATAATAATATCGTTTAACGAAATTTGTGAGGAGGTATAGCAAGACGCATTAAACACCACCCTAAGTTTCGTGGATAAGCTTCCTGGCTTAAGAACACAGTGATGGGGCAAGTAGTAGTGTGGTCCGTTTAACTTTGGATCCTTGACAAGCGACATATGTCCTAATTTCTTATATTCATCTAGAAACGATGCGTACTGTTGTTTGATAGACTCGTTTTTCGCCAACCTACCCTCAAGTGCCAAAAACCGACGAAACGCTATATTGTACGAAGCTCCTAAGCAACTCGGCTCCCGTTTGAATGGCAGTTGGACCATCAGTCGACCATTAGCAGAAATTTCCAGGGTTTCGTTAAAGTGCGCTTCACATTCCCTTTGCTCTTCTCTCCACTTTGATTTGGATTCCTGGAGTTCTTCCAACTCCCAAAACCTTTCTACATAACGATCCAATGAATCTTCACCCGTAGTCAGAAGATATTGTTTCCTATCATTCTTTGACTGTGTCTTGCATCTACCTGAAACGATCCAGCCCAACGAAGTGTTCTGCAAGGAAGGAAGTCCTTCGCCTAGTTTGATCTGACCTACTTTGAGCAAATCAAAAAATGTTTCGGCACCTAACAACAAATCGATTCGGGATGAATGAAAGAAATGATCGTCGGCTAACTCCGCAATTTTAGGCAACTTCCAATGTGCCACACTAATATTTGATTGTGGGTGATATCCAGTGATGGATGCGGTGATTAAGAATTCTAGTAACACTTCAAAGTTACTATATCTGGAACGGTTTGGGTTTCAAAGTTGATTTATGTTTCAGCAACTCCTACTCCAACTATATCTACACTCCTCCGTGACCTTCGCAAGTGAAGCGATCTGGCAAATCTTTCGGTAATAAGGTTGACCTGTGAACCTGAATCCAGCAGTGCCCTCCCCATCTGAAAACTTCCAGTAGAATCCACGAGAATCACTGCTGTTGCTAAGATCACTTGTGCTTCGGCTAAGGTCCCTTTTTGTAAAGCAGTGTGAACAGCCGTTGATGTTGATTGTTCTCCACTTGTAGAAACATTCTCTTCTTGTTGTGATCGATGTAAAAGACTGTGATGAGATTGCTTGCAAACTTTGCATCTGAAAGGCGATGGACATTTTGAAACAGTATGTCCCTTTGCTAAGCAATTCAAACAAAGTCCAAGCTTTTTAACACTTGAGAAACGTTGCATAACTCCTAATTTTGCAAAATTGTGACAATTGAAAATCGAATGACTAGTATCTCCACAAAATGAACAAGATCGCTTTGTAAGTGTAAGTGAAGTCTGAGAGTGATGAGCAGAATACGGTGACTTGGACTTATTCAGTGTCCTTCGTGCACTGTCAGCTCTCAGTTGGTTAGTATCGCGAGTTTCGAGATATTGACATCGTTTACTTAGAACAGCTGAACAGTCTATCCAATTCGGAAGTTTCTTGTAATCCTGGTGTTCGTCCCATTTTGACAGCGTTTCTGGATCTACCTTCGACATTGCGATGTGAATAATCATTGCATTGCAAATGTTTTCAAATGATCCTATTGACTGAAGCGAATTAAATATTGCAGAAACATTATCTATTAAAGCTCGTAAGTCTACCGTCGAAGGTTTCTTAATTATCGGCAGCTCAAACAACTCCGAAATGTACTGTGCAAAAATAAGAAAATCGTTATCGTAGCATTCTTTGAGCCTGGCTAGTGCCTTTGGGTAATTTTCATCCGAAACTTGGAAGGCCTTAACCGTGGTGAGAGCCTGATCACTCAAACAAGATAACAAATGGTTGAACTTTTGAATTTTAGTCAAATTTGACTCGTCATCCACCAGCTTTGTGAAAGAATTCATAAAGTTCTTGTAATCGGAGTATTTCCCATTGAACTTCGGAAGCTTGAGATTTGGTAAGTTGTTATATTGTGGCGGTGGTACTACAAAACTTGTTTCCATACCAATACTCATTGTAGTTCCCAAAAGCGACTGGATTTTTGTTTTCGCTGCAATATATAAATCTTCTAACTCTCCACGACTGGTGTCAGAAGGTGTTATCCGCTCGATTTGAGTCTGGTAAGCAAGAACCTGCTTAAAGTACGACTCGAGTATACCCAACCGACACTCCAATTCTGTGGCTGATAAAGTGTCTGCCTTTGTCTCTACCAGGTTTTTAATGCGAGTAATACTGCCTTTTGTGGATGAACGCATCTGCTTCAGTTCCTCAATTGTAGCTTTGGTAGTAGACTCAGTTGCCATATTGATGGTTTACAAGAAATTACTAACAACTTTAGCCGAAAGCGAAAACTAATCTAAACGTTGTATGTCCTAGAGGTTTGCTCAAAATTGGAGGAAAATACGAATTTGTGAAAGGGATCTAGCTAAACGTATCAGTCGTATTTTAAAGTAATAAAACTGTCCAGCTCAATATGTTCAAATGTATTCGTTGAACTAAAATTCGAATCTATGAATGCTATATGTTGCGAGGAAAATGTGTTACGATATTAATATGTATCCAATGGCGAAACGATGTTATCCACTCAATATAACTCGCAAAGACGAAACCAGCTATAAAGCCTTTTGCATATGTTGCGAAGCGAAATGACAAAGTACACGACACAAATGTCTATTTCAAAAGCGAAAATGTGAATCCACTCCTACTCTACTCAGTAGACGAACTCCAGCGATGAAGATTATCAGCGAAAGGTAGCGAAAGCTTTCCTTCAATGCAAGATCAATGGAGCATCCACTCCGGCGACGACAAGAAAACAAAGTAACAAAAAACTCTGTAAGTGTGGGCGAAATGAAGATCTCTGCGATGAAGGTGTGCAGCATGTATGATTCCCCTGTAAAGCTTTTCTGGTGTGTGATCGAACGAGCGACGACTAAGACAAGTGAAAGAGACTTGAGTTGATTTGAAAAATTCTTTTGGCAATGATTATGACGTGTGATACATATGCGATCTATTAGAAAATTTTATGTTAAGTGCGGTCGCATCGAATGTGTTAACCCACTGGCTATTTAACAGAACTCAAAAAAAAAATTATATGAGTGGCTGCAGCAATATGTTCCTTAGGTATATATTTAATACATGTATATAATAGGTATAGATGATTATGTTGCTTGCACGCATATCGCTATTCCGTCGAAAGTGCGTTTTCATAAGATTGAATTGAATATTCTTAACGTTTTTTGATTATATTGTGGTTTGGTCTATGACTTTTGTAAGCGCACGTTCGATTGAAAACCGATTTATCACGTA